>OX454528.1:41873084-42578158 GCA_949715645.1 Portevinia maculata
AGAAAACTTGGTTGAAAATCTCTTGGTTCAGATGATAAATCAGTTGGAAGTTACTAAAACAATGACGTGCAGCAACTATGGACACACTGAAGACATCGTTAAGTTTATATTAATCGGACTGATTAAATTTACATTAAGGAAGAACAACAAGGATTTAAAGCGGCCAAAGTTATACTTAAGTAAATTTGTTTAAATAAAATGATATATACATAAATGAATGGGTGGGTGTTTTTTTTTTTATTTTTATATAAAATATATAGTTTAATAAATAGTAGTTAATAAATAGTTTAGTAATATTAATATATAGTTTAGATTTTTATTTATAAATGTGTATGCTCATATTTATTTGTTTTTGTTACGGTAATGTTAGTAAATAGCTTATTCATTTTTATATACTATAGGTTATAGGTATGCGTTGTTATGTGATGTTAGGTTATATTTTATGTATCTCCCGATCAGTTTTAGGAGTCATACATCACATATTAAAAATTTCAGCTTTCTAGCTCAAAATTCATTTCGAAAAATTTGTTTTTTGAGTTTGTGGGCGTGTCTGTGGGCGGATTTCAAAAATTCTTAAACTTGATTATCATAAATTTAGTAACTTTTATGTTACAAACTATGCGTCAAAATTGAAATACCCTTAGAATAGGGTATAAAAACATGAATGTGATATTGCTTATACCTACCGTTTTAATAAAAATTAAATTTTTCTAGACTATACATTTTAACTTTTGTAGTGGTCAAGGTTTTTAGTGCGTGACTAACTAAATGAGAGAGATTCTCGGGGAGTGAGGTCGGTCCAACTTCTTCTTCCTCTAGGAGGAGAATAAAACAGAGTTGATTAAATATCTATGGTTTTTATTCAGTTTAACAAATGTCAGCCGTAGTGATGGCTTGCAAGGAAAAAAAATGAAAAGCTCAAAAAACTGTAGTATCAATTTGGTTTACCCTCTACCGCAGGATATGCGAAATAACGCAGTACCCCGCTGAATAGGCGATAACACAGGCTCGTTTGGCCTGTCTTCGACCTGGGATGCTTTCCCAAAGATGGATACATTTTCTATGTTCCCAGCTTTTTATTGCTGCCGTTGCTGCTGATCAAGGAGTGCAGCAGAAAGGTTCGGGACTTATGAAAGGTGTTTCCAAACCTTTTCTGGCCAGTTCGTCGGCCTTTTCGTTACCTTCCACCCCGACATGACCTGGAACCCACCATAGCTTGGTCTTGTTACTTATTCCGAGTGCCTGTAGGGTATTGAAGCAGTACATGACTGATTTGGAGTCAATGGTATGCGAGCTAAGGGCGTTTATAGCTGCTTAACTATCCGTGAATAGATGGATGGTTGCATCTTTTATACCAGATAAATTTATGTGGTTGGCGCATGGCGTGGAGCTCTGCTTGAAATACGCTGGCACTTTTTCCCATGGGTATCGTGAAGCGTTTATTTGGTCCGTATATTCCCGCTCCTACCCCCGTTTCCATTTTAGAACCATCCGCCTACCACTTTATGCCGTTGTGGCTGATTGGTGGCTTATTACTAACCCATACTTATCTCTTTTGGATCTCCGTGGAGAACCGTTTATTGAAGCATAGTGTTTTATGAATGCGGTCTGTGATATTTTACATAAATTCGCCAAAAAAGACCGAGGAATACAACTTTTTTAATTCTAAGTAGATATTCGTACTACTTGTGTGTGTATAAAAAATATATTATATACCTACCCATTTCTTGATCTATAGCATATACGTTTAATTCGTAGTTTAAAAACATGAATGTGGTATTGCTTATACCTACCGTTTTAATAAAAATTAGATTTTTCTAGACTATACATTTTAACTTTCTTTAAAAAAAAATGTCAGCTCACCCAAAAAAATGGAACTCACCCATACATTAGGTCCTGGCTACGGCCGTGGTGGGCAGATTTTAAAAATTCTTAACATTTATTATTTCGGGCACGTATAGAGTTAATGGTTAAAATTTCAGCTTTCTAGCTTGATTTTGAGATAGTAGATACACGTTACTATCGATGCTGATCACGAATATTTTACAAAAAAAAACTGTTAAATTACAAGTGACCTGCCTCAACATTATTGTAGGTGATCGATTCCCTAAAAGATAAATATACTTATCCAACAACTATTTCTTTGAATAACGGCTGATACAAACAAATTGAATATTTCCGAACGAGGAGATACAGCGAAAGATACAGCGAAAATAGCAAAACCCTAAAAAATCATAAACTCATAATTCCTTGTTTGATGGAAAATACCAAAATACCGAAATCAGCTTTTATTCAATATCCTGTAGAAAAATGTTTCCTTTCCCCTTACACCATCTGCCTCTCATCTTACATTCCATTTACCAAAAAGTATTCGGCTGTTACGCTGTTACACAGAAAAATAAATACTTACACGTCCATGCGAATGAAAATCATATGGCGCGACCAGAGGCAGACAGTTGAAAATCGAGATATCCATATAGGTACAAGTTAACAAAATTCCATACAATGATAGAATTCTTATTTTTGTCAGAAATCCTTACGAAATACCTTATCGAAGAAGAGAGGATCAAATAAACTCTTCGCACTGTTTCCTAACCAACAGTTTATTTGATTCTCTTTTCTTAATTCAAAGCTCATGCAATTATTTTATGCTTAAATTGAGAAGCAATCACTCCATCCTTTTGGTCTCCAAATTCGTGGAGGTTGAGCTTTTTGAAATCGTGTTGATGATTTTACTATAGAGTTTATATACAATGATAAAAGCTTTCTGAAGGTTCTTTTTTACGGCGTTTGGTGGCGTATCGTCGTATACACGAAGTGAGAATACTATAAAGTTCATATACAATGATATGACCATTGTATATGAACTTTATGTATATAACTTTATAGTATTCTCACTTCGTGTATACGACGATACGCCACCAAACGCCGTAAAAAAGAACCTTCAGAAAGCTTTTATGCATTTTTGTAGTTATTTCTGTTGTCTTTTCCCATTCTCGTTTATATTTGCAGTGCGTACTCTTTAGTACTCTTTCCTTTGATAATAAAGAAGATTTCCAAAATTGTGTGTTTTGTCACTTTAATTTTTCTTTACTTCTCATGATGGGAATTGGTGAGAGGTGTGGGGTATACATATTTAATTATGCATTTTGGTAGTTATTTCTGTTGGCTTCCATTATCGTTAATATTTGCAATGCATACTCTTTAAGTAGCTACTCTTTCCTTCGATAATAAAGAAGATTTCCATAAGTGTGTGTTTTGTCACTTTAATTTTTCTTTACTTCTCAGGATATGAATATGGTATGATCCTGAGAGGGGGTGGGGGATATGGTTGGTGTATTATGTGTTGGTTTTCAAGGAATTTTGGGGTAGGTTATCTCATATTGCAAGCAGCTTTATTTGAAAAAGACAAATTTCCGTCGGTTGAACTTCGTACTTTTGCAAAGCCACAAATTTTAACTTACAAAGTGAAACAAAGTGAATAAGAGTTTTTATCCGATTTCAAGACTTTCATTCTGATAAGTATCAAATTATTTATCATTATTATATTATTATTTCATTCTTTTTCATATATTTTATTATATTTATGTTTATATATTTTGTTACGTTTTTATAAATTTTAATATATTAATATATATATCTACCTATATATACTTCGACCTAAAAAGATCTTTTGTACGGTATGGGCCAGAAAAATTTTAAACTAGTAGAATTTCCACTTTCCGTGTAAAGCGGACAATTTTACCAGTAGAAGAATTCTTTATGTCCTCGGGGCTCATTTGTTCCCTGAAAAATATCTTCTTTCTAATTCCATTAAGGGATGGACATTCACATAAAATGTGTTCAGCTGACTCGTCCTCTTCAAGACAGAGTCGGCACTCAGGAGAGTCTACTATTTTCATTTTGTGTAGATGATATCTTAAACCATGGTGGCCAGTAAGGTAACCCACTAAGCTTTTGATATCATGCCTGCTTAGGTTTAGGCATTTGCTGGCATTTTGATTGAAGGGCCGAATGACTCGTTTGGCCTTAGACCTGGGATGCTTTCCCAAAGATAGATACATTTTCTATGTTCCCAGCTTTATATAGCTGACGTTGCTGCTGATCTAGGAGGGCAGCAGAAAGGTTCAGGACCTATGAATGCTGGTTCTGGACCTTTTCTGGCCAGTTCGTCAGCCTTTTCGTTACCTTCTACCCCGACATGACCCGGAACCCACCATAATTTTGTCTTGTTTCTTAATCCGAGTGTTTGAAGGGTATTGAAGCATTACATGACTGATTTGGTGTCAATGGTATGCGAGCTAAGGGCGTTTATAGCTGCTTGACTATCCGTGAATATATGGATAATTGCGCCTTTTATGCCAGATGAATAAATCTGGCTGGCGCATTCTTGAATGGCCTGGAGCTCTGCTTGAAATACGCTGGGACTTTTACCCATTTGTATAGTAAAGCGTTTGTTTGGTCCGTATACTCCCGCTCCTACCCCCGTTTCCATTTTATAACCATCCGTATACCACTTTATGCCGTTGTGGTTGTTTGGTGGGTTATTACTAACCCATGCTTATCTCTCGAAGATCTCCGTTTAACATAGTGTTTTTTTTAAATGCGGTGACCGCGCAGTTCATGCTAAGTTCTGGCAGTTCATCGAGAAGGGTCTTTAGTTCCGGATGATCGTTAAGTCTTATCTCGTTTAACTGTATTAGGCACATTGCACTGCGGATCACCACATTTTGAATGTATATGTGGAGAGGTGTAATTTCTGTTGTTGCCTCTATGGCAGCTGTTGGACAAGTGAATTTTTGTGAATTTGTGAATTTGTGAATTTTTATTTCATTTCAATTTCTATTTCTATTTTACTATTTGCAATTTTGTATATTACAATATTATAATTTTAAACAGCAATTCTTATACAAAGGTTTTAATTAATGATAAAAACTGTAAATAGAAATTTGGTAAAATTAACTATGAATTATTAATTGAAATGGTGTATCCTATACACTTTGTGGTAATATTACCAGTTTCAAGTGTATTATTCATAAAAAAAAACTACTTTTTTATCGATATGAAAGAGCAATGCAAGAAAGTTGAGGAATAAACAAAAAAAAAAGAGAAACAAAAAATATATATACATATGTAATGTATATATATTGGGAGGCAATTTAGAATTAAATTATGTGTTTGTATGACACAATCCAAAATTGATAATGCAAGCAAAAATATCTCTCTAAGCTACTATTAGAATCAAATCCTCTACACCTGATCTGGATAATAGATAAATTCTAAGATTTTTAAGGAACTTATTAAATCCAACATTACTGCATAAATCGTCAGGAAGTTTGTTATATATGTGGCGCTATGACAGTAATGGAACGTCTAAAGTATTCTGTTCTAGCTCTTGGGACTACAACATTATTTGTTGAACTTAGTGAATAGGTTACATTATTTCCAATTAAATTGTTATAGCCACCTGGCAGGTAGAACAGTCGCAATACTTTATATACGAATAAATGCCTAAGCGGCAATACCTTGATTGACTCAAACAGGGGAAATGATGACTCCCACCTTGGCTTGAACAACATTACTGTGCTTATCTTTTTCTGGGCTGTAATGACAGGCTTCAGAGTACTAGTGTAAGCACTACCCCAGCAATAAATACCATATTCCAAACGAGAATTAACTAACGCGTAGTAAACTGATGTAAGTAGATTTGGTGGCAACAGTTTACGCAAGTGAAATATTTTACTTAGAGCAAAATACATATATTTTTTAAGCTTTTAATATGTGCTTTCCAATTAAGTTTTGAATCAAGAGTAACTCCTAGATATTTAAATTCGGAAACAGATTCTAGCTGCACGCAGGAATCATTGCAGTTATGATGATCGCAATTTGCGTTATGCAGGCCAACTCCTTGGATTGATAACTCATTTGAAAGAGAAAAACACATAACTTAGACTTGCTGCTAAGGACCATTTGGTGATGCCTAAACCACCTTCTCAAAATAGCTAGGTCAGTATTCATTTGAATTTTTACCGTTTCTAGAGAGGAAGCAGCATACGACAGAACCAGATCGTCATTTAGTGACAGTTTAAAAATAGAATTTATATAAAAAAAACAAATAGTAATGGTCCAAGGACTGATCCTTGAGGAACCTCTGTATCAGGTTCGCATGGCTCCTTAGATACCAAGGCACGCAAGCCGTTGTATCTTTTTGAGCTTCTCTATTGTGTCCCTTTTGTGTGGATTTTGTCCACCATACTATGGAGGCGTATGTTATAATGGGTCTTATCATCACTGTGTAGATCCAATGGACGATCTTTGGAGAGATTCCCCAGGTTCTGCCATATGTGCTGCGACAGGCCTATAAAGTTATAGTAGCTTTAGTGACTTTGTTGTTAATGTGAGAGTTCCAGTTGAGCCTCTTGTCTAGGATTACTCCAAGATACTTGACTTCGTCGGAATACTCTACGACCGTGTCGTTTATTGTGATCAGATCTAGGTCTTATTTCCTCCTTTTAGTGAAAGGAACGATGACGGCTTTACTTTACAAGCATCGCTTTGGTCCATTTAATAGTTGGTTTGTCTATGTTTCTATGTTACAAAGCATTCGATATGGATTCATATCCAGTGTTGCCAAAAGCACCCTCTATGTCAAGAAAGGCGCAAAGTGCAATCTATTTGCAACGGTAGGCGTTTTTTATCTCTGTTGTTAGTCTTAACAGAGCGCCTTCCTTGGATAAATTTTTCTAGACTATACATTTTAACTTTCTTTTAAAAAAAATGTCAGCTCACCCAAAAAAAAATGGAACTCACCCATACATTAGGTCCTGGCTACGGCAGTGGTGGGCAGATTTTAAAAATGCTTAACATTTATTATTTCGGGCACGTAGAGAGTATATGGTTAAAATGTCAGCTTCCTAGCTTGAGTTTGAGATAGTAGATACACGTTACTATCGATGCTGATCACGAATATTTTACAAAAAAAACTGTTAAATTACAAGTGACCTGCCTCAACATTATTGTAGGTGATCGATTCCCTAATAGATAAATATACTTATCCAACAACTATTTCTTTGAATAACGGCTGATACAAACAAATTGAATATTTCCGAATCAAATACTGAAGAAATGATAGAAATCGGTGCATTTTTGGACGAGATACAGCGAAAATAGCAAAACCCTAAAAAATCATAAACTCATAATATTCCTTGTTTGATGGAAAATACCAAAATACCGAAATCAGCTTTTATTCAATATCCTGTAGAAAAATGTTTCCTTTCCCCTTACACCATCTGCCTCTCATCATACATTCCATTTATCAAAAAGTATTCGGCTGTTACGCTGTTACACAGAAAAATAATACTTATCATATGGCGCGACCAGAGGCAGACAGTTGAAAATGCGAGATATCCATATAGGTACAAGATAACAAAATTCCATACAATGATAGAATTCTTATTTTTGTCAGAAATCCTTACGAAATACCTTATCGAAGAAAAGAGGATCAAATAAACTCTTCGCTCTGTTTCCTAACCAACAGTTTAATTGATTCTCTTTTCTTAATTCAAAGCTCATACAAATATTTTATGCTTAAATGAGAAGCAATCACTCCATCCTTTTGGTCTCCAAATTCGTGGAGGTTGAGCTTTTTGAAATCGTGTTGATGATTTTACTATAGAGTTTATATACAATGACAGTATTAAATAACCAAGAATATTTTAAAGTTCAACACAAATTATATTTTATTCCGTTCTCAAATTTCACAATAAAACACGTATATCAACTATCTCGCACGAATGCTAGCTCAGAAGTGCCCCTTTGGCTCTTGTTCTTCTGTCGACGGCGTCTCTCTGCGTATGCTATCACAACTTGCTGGTACAGATCTACACATCCCTATAATATTTTGCAGCGTCAAGGTCAGTCGTGGGACCGAAAGCTTAGGTTCGCTAGTACCTCCTCCAGGCTGAGTTCAAATTGTAGATGTTGAAGCACAGTCGTCTTTGTGTTGCACTAAATCTATTGGATTACAAAAGTTTTTGTTAATATCTATAAATAGAATAGTTTTGACTTCATGTATTAAAGGTATTATGTTCATGTGACTTCAACCTCTACCATGCACTGTTACTACATTCCCGAATAATAACTTCAACTTATGTCGAATTTTGGAGTCAATATTTTGGTGACTACCAGATTTTGGAGTAAGACCTTATCTCCCACTTCCATTTCACAATGTGAAGCCTCACGCCGTTTGCCCTCTCTCTCCTTTCATTTTTGTTTACTAATCGCATCTATATCTCTGGCTTCCGAATCTAGAGTTTGTTCATCTATATCCTGTGCGGACGGAGTCTTGTCCCGAATTAGACGTCCATACAATAGCTCGGAAGGAGCCTTGACAGTTGTTCCGTGAGATGTATCATTACACATTAAAATAAACTTTTGCATTTCTTTGCTGTCACATCCATTAGAGGCAGCTATCTGGAGACGTTTTAGAATTGATTTGTTTATATTTTTCACTTCTCCGTTAGCTTGTGGCTAGTAAGGTGGTGGAGTTATAAGTGTGTTATTGTTACTTACACAGTAGCGCTTGAACTCATCACTCACAAACTGCCGACCATTGTCCGTTTTTATAGATTTTGGATAACTCAGCCAACAAAATATCTATTCCAGGCTGCTTCTGATATTTATTTCATATTTCATATTTATTTATTCATAAGTAACAACATTTATGATAGACTTTCAAAATCTTTCAAGTTATAAATGTGAATTTTGTAAAAAAAAGCCTTTCGATTCTGATACCTCATATTAACTGAAAATACATGTATTGTTTTATATTAAAAAAAAAGAAAAGGAAAAAGTATGACTAAGGTAAACTAAATATAAACAATGTATACAAATTCAAAAAAAGGAAAAAAAAAACAATTTAAAAGAAGTAAAAAGAAAACGAAAGAAAACGATTTCTATAAACTTAGGTATTACTTTCTGTATTTATGTGCCTGCAATGTGCCGAAAGAGAGTGTCACTAAAATTGTTTGCTTCCTTGAGTCGCCTTAAACTGAGGGGAAGTGTATTCCAGAGGCGAATGGCGTGAACAAAAAATTGGCGTTCCGTGAGCTGATATGCTACCCGGGGTGGAATCAAATTGCAGGAGCGTTGCGATTGTGCGAATTGAAGCTTATCATATAAATAGGGAGGCTGTTTGGTGGTTATGATATTATGTGGATGCTTGATAGTGCAGTATTCAAGATACTTGTTTAAGGTGCAACCAAGAATCTTTTTAGCATAAGCGAAAAAATGGTCGTATCTTTTCAATCCAAAAACATATCGAGTAATATTGTTAAATGCAACTTGAAATTTGCGCGTTATGAAGGCGTTGTTACAACAGAAGATTTCACAGCAGTAGGTAATAAGTGGCACCAGCAGGGTTCTAGCCAGCATCAACCTTGTAGGTGTCGGTGTGAAATTTTGCGAAAGTGACAGGTTCCTGAGACAGCCGTAGATTTTCCCAATAACGGTCAAAATATGGTTGTCCCAACACAATGTTGTGCTGAAACAAATACCTAGATTTATTACTTTCTGGACAAATTGAATTGAAAAATTTTCAAGATTGATGCTAGGAACGCAAGATATATCCGGACAATTTCTGCTAATTACTATGCATTTGGTTTTGCCAGGATTTTGCTTTAAACAATTGCGCTCGGACCAAGTTAGGATATTCTTGAGATCCTGATTGAGCTTATGGGCAGAATTAGTGATGAGACCGCGCTCACTGCTTATGTATAGTTGTACATCGTCTGCATATATATGTACTGACGAGTAATTGACAACAGTTGGGAGGTCATTAATAAAGATTGAGAAGAGCAGTGGGCCTAAGATGGATCCTTGAGGGACACCATTTGAAGTTGCTAAAAACTCTGATGGGACATCATTGATAAAGTCGGCTGGCGTACGACCTGTAAGATATGATTTAATAAATTTCGCTGCAGAAGACGAGAGCCCGAATTGTGTAATAAGTTTTTAAACAAGAAGCCCGTGGTGAACTGTGTCAAATGCCTTGGAAAAGTTAAGTAGAGTCAGAAACGTGGTGTAGTTTTTATCCATAGCTACCCGTGTATCATCTGTCACTTTAAGCAGTGCTGAAGTACAACTGTGATGTGGCCGAAAGCCCGATTGATATACGTAGAGTAGATTATTTTGTCGAAGATAGGTGGACAACTGATAGTGAACACATTTTTCTAGGACTTCGGATAGATATGGTAGTATTGCGATGGGTCGATATTCTGCCGGGGCTCTACTTGTTCTTGATCTACTTCTGTTTAAGGATTGGAATAATCTTAGCAGCTTTCCATGAAATTGGAAAAGTTGATGTTGTTAAAATAGTGTTGAATATATGGGTCACAATTGGAAGAATATATGGCAAAATCATTTTTATGAAATAAGGATGGATTCCATCAACACCAACAGCTTTAGATTTAATTTTAAGGACAGCTCTGACAACATCTGCTTGCTCAACTCTCGAAAATTCAAAGGAGCCATTTGATTCGATTAATTGAGATGCGTTAGTGCTTGTCGATTGTATTTGTATTTTGACGAAATCACGATTTAGCTGGTTTGGATCAACCTTATCCAACCCTGGATCTATTTTACCACAAATACCTTGCTGCCGTAAGTTCCTCCATAGAAGCTTGCCAGGAAGTTTATGATTAAAATGCTCACGGAAATAATTTCGCTTTGCTTCCCTGATTTTTGAGCAGGCAAGGTTTCTAAGAGATTTATAAATCAACCAAAATTCAGCAAGCCTGAAATACTTCCATTTTCTGAACGCAACATCTCGTTCATTTTTCAGTTTGAGAATTTCAGGGGTAAGCCAGACATTGTTGCTGTATTTAACAATCTTAGTTCTATTGGGAATATGGCAGTCAAACAACAGTGTAACTGTGGCTTGAAAGTAATCAACTTGGGCGTCGGTCGAAGTTTCAGAGTATATTGGCAACCAGTTAACACACTGAAGGTCCCGTTCAAGAAAATCAACATTTACGTGTTTGAAATCCCTATTCGAATATTTTAGTGGTTCTGTGCAGGTGGAGGCAAAGTCAAAACATGCAAATATTAGATCATGTTTGGAAAACACCGGGGCAGAAAATTGACTGTAGAAAGCATTATGAATATCGCTTGATATCCGTTGAGGTTATTCGTCTTAAAAATGTTATTTCTTGATATCGCGAGTAATAGTCTGTGACAGCGAAGACATAATCGTGGTTTGGCATCGGTCACATCAAATCCATTGATAGGAATGACCAAGGGTTGTTCAAGAATGTTTGCCTGTTCAAAGGAGCTGGTTGCGATGGTATAGACACAATCAGGCAGTCACGGCAGGATTTAACACAATTTAGTGCGAACTCTCCGCTTCATCACGGTTTATCCCGGATGTCCTTCATGTAACAATTTCAGAATCTGAGGGCTCAATATACGTGGTATTGCAATTTTAGTTCCGTCAGCAGCTACGACGCATAGTTCTTGTCGGAAAGGAAAGCAAGAGCTCGATACCGTTTGGTCCCATGATTCCTGCTTCACGTTCATTACAGCTTCCATTAGTTCTTGGTCAGAGCTATTGTTTTCAGCTATCTCGGAAATTGTCATTGCTTTTAAAATACTTTTCTCTATTATTGCAAAGACTTTTGCTCAACAAGTAGAACATGTTCATCAAAAGTGTCGGAATTCTGAATTTTGCATAAGCGTTTTGTTCGAGTCGTCAACAAAAAAAAAAAACCAGAGTTTCAAGGTTAATGGGGCAAACTGTAAAACCAATTAAATTTAGACCGCAATAAAAAACTGTTCGTCTTTCAACGTTATAAAGCGCTGTGTTTATTAAAAATTACGTTAAACATTTTAGATATGAGTATTTGACATTTTGTCTAATAAATTGACAGAAATTCCCTTGTGGGATTTTATGATGAAAATGGGTGAGTTCCATCTCACGCGACGTTACCGTCACCGTCATCGTTGCCGTCATCGTTGTCGTCATTGTTGTCGCCAACATTCTCCCCCGCCAACAAAAATATTCTTGCCAGTTGTTCACTTCTTCTGTGCCCCTTTTTCCAACTGCTGCCTCCACTGTTGCCCTTGGTAACTCGGTTGTTGACAACAATGCGTTTGGGTACATGAAACGAAACAAGAGATTAATGCAAATGTACATGGTCAGACAATGACACGGAAAACAACAACAAACAGTTTGCGGGAGAACACAGCAATTACGCCAACAATCGATTTTCGAATCCACACATGATCCCGTTTGGGTATATAGACGAGAAAAATGCAGAAAAAATTGTTTTTTCTTGTTTGCCTTTCTCTTGCTGATATGAGTATATGATAAGAGTATTGAACTGGAAGTTGAAGAGTTTGCGAAGAGTTTGTTTGAGATGAGGTGTGAAAACGAAGACATTATTTTGGTTGGTGATGGACTGGAACTTGAGATGAGGGGTGAAGCGAAGATATTGGTTTAGTCGGTGATAGACTGGAACTCCAAGTGAGGTTGAAGGGGATATCGATGTATCATTATGAATGTTATTTCAGTTACAGCTTCATTCGGTTTTTTTTTATTATTACGTTGTGAACGTTTGTTATGCAGTGCGGGATTTAATCAATTTGTTTTGTGTTATTGTATTAAATGTAGAATTAATTAATCGTTCGGGAACGCTGAGAAAGCAGGTGAGTGAATTCCTTGATTAATTAATTTATTGTAGTGCGTGGTGTATTGTTTGATTAATTAAATTCATTGTAGTGTGTTGTGTAAGTGCATTTAATATGCGTGGTTCTGTGGGTGTATATATATATATTGTTGATAGCGTCTTCATTACGCGTGTGGGTATTTTAATTATGTTTAGTTTGATAACGTTTATCTGTAATTTCTTTGGGATGATGACGGGTATATCACCTGTAGAGTGTCATGTAAAGTTAGAGTTAAATATTATTTCTCAACCTCTATGAAGTTGGAAATTACCTATCCCAGGCTTTACCAAGGGATTAGGCTCTGATGTTAATAATACTATACCTACGAAGCCTTATGGCTTTTCTGCAGGAGGTTGTATATTAATGCCGGAACATTTGAATCAAATGGGTAGTTGTGAGTGTGTAGGGTTTATTGGACTGTATCGTAGTGCATAGGCGTGTGTAGAGTAATTGTGATCTTTGCATTCAAAACGGATCTGTTTGTTTGATCACTGGGCGTCGCTGGGTTTGTGTGAAGTGTTGAGTAGAGTTTAAGATGATTATGAGTTAATTTGTTGCGTTGAGGAATCGTCTTCCGCATAAGTAGAGTTAACTGGCAGTGGACACAGTTTGGTTATAGGCCTTTTAAATTCGCCGGCTTGAGTCTTGATCTTCACGACTCTTGCTATATTGTCTGCTCCAGGGTAGGTCTCTGATATGCGGCCTAAGCTCCATCTTGAAGGTGGTAGTCTTTCGTCCTTTAGGAGGACAATCTCCGATTTTTAACTGCGGTTGCTGCTTGAGCCACTTTGGTCGATGTTGTTCATTGCATTGCTTCCAGAAAGTCTGCATGCGGAGTTGAATCGTCTTCCATCTGTCGCTTAAGCTGAATTTTCCGGACATCATATCCGGTTCAGGAACAATTAGAAACTCTTGACCGATTAAAAAGTGTGCAGGAGTTAAGGCACGGAAGTCATCGGGGTCTTCTGAATGGGGGCACAATGGCCTAGAGTTAAGACATGCTTCAATTTTTGTCAGAAGTGTGGTTAGATCTTCATAGGTAAGTGTCCCATTACCGACAACTCTTTTGAAGTGGTGTTTGACACTCTTTACGCCTGCTTCTCATAAACCTCCGAAATGAGGGGAAGCTGGGGGAATGAATTTCCAATGAGTTCCTTGGCTCGCCAAAACTTCAGCTATCTCCTTCCAATCGTGGGTTGCATGGTCTAAAAGTCGATGTAGTTCCGCTTCTGCTCCGACGAAATTCGTGCCGCTGTCGCTATACATTTCAAAGCAGAGTCCTCTCCGCGCAATAAACCTTCTAAAGGCAGCTAAAAATGCTTTGGTAGTGAGGTCCGTTACGGCCTCTAAGTGAATTGCCTTGGTTGCCAGGCAGACGAATATGGCCAGATAGCCCTTATAATTCCTGGTTCCTCGACCCCTCCATGTTTTTATCTCTATCGGTCCTGCGTAGTCGACCCCGGTGTGCGTGAAGGGTTTCGCGATCGTCACCCTGGGTCCAGCGAGGTCTCCCATTAGTTGATGAGCCGATTTACTGCGATATCTATATCAGATTGTACAGCCGTGGATGTGTTTTTTGACCGCTCTTTTCAACTGAAAGATCCAATATTTATTTCGCAGATGCCCCATCATCAATTGGATGCCGCCATGAAGAGTCTTACTGTGCGCTTCACTGATGATTAATTTTGTAAGGTGGTGGTTTGGTTGCAGGATTATTGGGTGTTGTTGGTCGAATGAGAGATCAGCGTTTTTCAGCCGTCCCCCGACTCTCAGGATGCCTTCACCATCTGTGAACGGGTTCAAGGATCCCATGCCTCTAGTCTTAGCTGCACCTTCCGGAAACATTTCAAGTTGAGGTATACGTGCCAGGACCGTTTTTGCTGCATCGAGTTCCGATGGATTTAATGGTCCAAGTGTTCGGTGTGAGTTCGTTTTTCGGGGGTTCGCAACGAATCTTCTGCAGTAGGCGATTATCCTCATAAGCCTGATAAGCCTAGAGGATCGATGTATCAGCCGACTGAGCCCGCTGTCGGTGACATTGATGTTGGCGAGATGAGCTCTAATGGAACCTTTCCCCTCCTCGGTGTGGAAATCAGCTGGTTGTACTGGAAAGTCAAAGTCCCAATCAAGTCTTAAAAATGTGGGCCCAGTCCACCATAAAGTGGCTTGGACCAACGCAGATGGAAGCATTCCTCGGGAGACCAAATCTGCAGGATTGTGCTGGGTAGGAACATGATTCCATATATCGACCTTCGTCAAACGATGGATCTCCCCGACTCTGTTTCGGACAAAGGTTTCCCACTTCATAGGATCTGCACGTATCCAGCACAGTGTGATCAAGGAATCTGTCCATGCGAAGGTGGGAATGCCTCTCCCCTCAAGAGTCTGTACAATGTTGTTCATGAGCTTAGCAAATATAACAGCTCGACATAACTCCAATCGCAGAAGAGTGACTGGGCTTATGGGTGCGACGTTCGACTTGGCCATGAGCAGGTGCATTTAAATGGTGTCGTCTTTATCTTGCACTCTAAGGTACACCGCTGCTCCGTATGCTCTTTCAGAAGAATCGCAGAACCCATGCAATTGAAGCCGATTGTCTCTGCTCGACGTGCTCAACCATCGTGGAATGTATAAAGTGTTAATGGCCTGCAGATCATTGTGAAACGTGTTCCATTCTTCTGAAATGTCAGGATCAACAGGATCATCCCAGGATTGTTTACGCAGCCAGAGAAGCTGCAATAGGAGTTTTGCCTTAGTAATAGAGGGTGCTATCCATCCCATCGGATCGAAAAGGCGTGCTATCGACGACAATATGGATCGCTTCGTACTCTGCGGAATTTTCGAAGTTGTATAACTGAAGGAAAATACATCTTGCAGCGGGAACTACTGGATGCCTAGGGTCTTCACTCTCTCCGAATCTCCAATCGGTAACGAAAAGGATGGCTCATGATCTTGACTGTGTATATTATCAAGAAGATTTTTATGGTTGGCGGTTAATTTTCGTAGATGAAAACCAGCTCCATCCAGAATCTCCTTAATTTCATTAATTTTTTTCATAGCTTCATGCAGGGTTTCAGCTCCTGAAATTAAATCATCAACCTACATTTCATTACGGATCATCCTTGAAGCTGCTGGATGCACTCTTTCGGTTTCCTCTGCTAAAGCCTGAAGGGTGCGAATCGTTAAATATGGGGCAGGTGCTGTCCCAAAAGTCACAGTCCTTAAGCGATACGTCTTTAAAACATCGGATGGTTGCCTTCGCCAGAGGATAAGTTGGTAATTTGTGTCACGTTCTGGAACCATTATTTGTCGATACATCTTCTCTATATCTCCAGTAAATGTGTAGCGATAAAATCTCCATCTGAGGATTATGTTCATGATGTTTCGTTGGAGTGCCGGGCCGACCATCAGCTGATCATTCAATGAAATGTTATCAGCCGTCTTGAACGAAGCGTCAAACACTACTCTGAGCTTTGTAGTCGAGCTCCCTTCCTTGAGTACGGCGTGATGTGGCAAAAAGTAATGATGCTGATCCGGAATTGTGGATTCCTCCACTTCTTCCATATGCTCGAGATTCAGGTAATCTACAGTCTGTGTAGCGTTGTTTTAAATTTGTATCCTTTTCCAGCTTTCTTTCCAGACTCCTAAAGCGAGCGAGTGCACCTTCTCTGGATCTGCCAAGTATAGGACCGACATCACCTTTGAATGGTAAGGCTACTTGGAAGCGACCATCCCCCAGACGTCGAACGTTTTTCCGAAAATGTGCCTCACACTCGCTGTCCTCTGGCCTTTCATATGGTTG
The DNA here is from genome assembly GCA_949715645.1 of Portevinia maculata. Taxonomy (NCBI): domain Eukaryota; kingdom Metazoa; phylum Arthropoda; class Insecta; order Diptera; family Syrphidae; genus Portevinia; species Portevinia maculata. The sequence continues at coordinate 41,889,610 of OX454528.1, forward strand.
ATGACCAATATCTTCCATTTCCCAGAATCTCCGGAGTTCAGTGTCCAGGCAACATGTTTGAAGTAAGTTATGAATTGTTTGATTGATGGTCGGAGCTCTGCCAAACAGTATCCATCCCAATTTCGTCTTCTGAGCGATGGGTAAGTTGGTGTCGATCGGTTTGAACAATTCTGGCAGCAAAATATCAGCCAGGACGTCACTGCCCAGTAACAAGTCGACCTTGGCTGATCGGTTGAAATTGGGATCCGCCAACGTTAAACCTGTCAAATGTTCCCAACCTGTCGTGGATAAAGTTTGGGTTGGAAGATGCCCAGACAGCGGCTTGAGGACTAGAGCTTGAGTTGACACTCTAAACGCTGAGTGGTGAGAGGCTAAGGATATATCAACCACCCTTGAGCAGATGCCGCTGTTGACCAAACCCAACCCAGAGACCTTGACTGAAGTTTGCCTTGACGGAAGACCAAGTAACTGAACAGCTGATGTGGTTATAAAACTCGCTTCTGAGCCTGAGTCTAATAACGCTCGCAATGAAAAGGATTCGCCGCTCACCGAGTGCACCTTGACTAGGGCAGTGGCAAGCAGCACTTGTGTCAATGCGTTTGTTGCATAGAATGCATTGATGTTCGTCCTTACCCCAGTTTCTCTTTCCGGTGGTTGGAAAGAAGGTGCGCCAGCGTTCATCGAAGAAGTAGATGGCTCCGAAGCGTATCCTTGAGCAGTACCGGCGTTCGGTTGTCCTACATCGTTACGCTAGTTTTTTCCATTTTAAATGCATCTTCAGTTCGAAAAATAAAAAAATTAAATGATTTTTAAACCCAGGATAAGGCTTTCAAGACAAAAAATAATATATAGACAACTATTTCTAGCCTGACTATATATGTTTGGCGTTTCACCCAGATGGGGTGTGGGATTTTCAGTGGACTACCAAAAACATTGGTAATATCGATATTGGGCGATATGAGGTTATTTCGCTAGGTGGCTTGCCTGGTTTGGTTTCATTATTAGCTCCACGACCTTCACATGCAACATTTATAATCTGCGCTAGTTTTTTTTATTATTCTTTTCGTGGAAATTGTTTTAAATTTTCCCCCTGTTATTAAATCAACCCCTGGGGCATTTTTTATATTTATGCCTAATTTAATTTCTGTGTCAAGTTCTTCATTACCTGTCATAAGATTTAAAAACCTCTCCAAGAAACTCTACAAAAGGGTTTGCTTTCTCACTTGGCTGTTTTTTCCCAGTTACGTTTTCTGTTTTTTATTAGCGGAATGTGAGCTATTAGCCTATTCATTTTCTATATTGCCTTCTAGATACGTTCTTAAAGACTCATTAATAAATTCTCATATAGATTTTTCTAAACTTGTTGTTTAAATTGTTCATTGTGGTTTTGTCGCTTGGCGCACTTGTCTCTCTCCAACGTCTTCTATCTTACCTCTTTTCTGTAATGATTTCACATATTTCTTATTGTATATTGAGTGTAAATAATTGCACTGCTTCTTCTGCTTGAATAGCTGATGATAGTCCTTATATTATTATATTATCGCCAACTGTAAAAAGTATTGAGGAGTGATCTGATTGTGATCTACATATATTTTATTTGAAGATATTTTTTTTAGATAGAAAGAAGTCGAGAAGATCTGGGGTTTTATTTCTATTTGTTGGCGAGAAGATAGGTCTTCCCGTTGAGTGATATTTAGCGCCATCTTCTGAATAGTTCAATGTAGTTCTCGAGATTAGTATTTGTTAATCTCGATCCCTAGTATTTATTCCTGGCATTAAAAACCTATTAAAAAAAATATTTTTGTTCTTTAAAAATTTAACTTTAAAATTTGAGGAAGCCTTTTGATTTACCGACAGCGCTGGTCTGAAGTTACTCTTCTCCAGATCAGACTATAACATCTGCTATATGACAATAGAGAATGCTGTAAACTAATGTCTACAATAATAGTAAACAGGTATAATCATTCCTTGCAGAAGATTGGGTGTCCTCCAATTTTCAAATACTTTAAGTTTGGATATCATTCTACATATATAAATCAGAAGACGTCTGAAGACCTTGAAATTGAAATTTAATCGAAATTTCAGCTTATTTTCGTCCTCTCCTAGTTACATCATAATGAACACAATTTAATTTTATCAAATGATACATTATTCTCTTTTGTTTTTCCATTTTCCAGATGGTCATTCTTACCGTTTGGATAACATCGGCAGTGTATTCGACGCCCAAATTCGTTTTTAGTAAGACAATACGGAACGTGCACACGAGCGATGGCGCGGAGGAGGATATCTGTGTCCTGGATAGGAAAATGTTCAATTCCAAGCTGTTGGATATGATTAACTTTGGTTTATTATATGTAACGCCTCTCCTTGTAATGACGGTAAGTACACCACTGCAAATGTAAAGCGGAGGATAATAATTCTTGGTGAAGGAAGCGATATTGTTCTTCGGCAACCAATTATGCAATCGACTTACGTATTTTCTTACGATATGGGTGTTTTTCGGCTACCTTCATTTAGTATGAACGAAATTACAAAATAAACATATAGGGTGGGGCGTCTGTACGAGTAGAAACAAGAAGTAGCTCGTCACTTTCTTATGAATTGCAAATTTATCCCTAAGACATGTAAAATTGAGAAAACGTTCTTAACAAGTTCGGAGGAAAGTTCGTTCTGGAATCATTTCCATGGAAGGTTATCCTTATATAGATTTGACTCTTGTTGTATCGGATTTTTTTCTAGCAGAAAAGTCAAAGGTATAAGGTAAATGATTTAAAAGATTTCGTGCTTAGGGATATTTTCCGTTTGATATAGAAAAGTATTGTCATCGTGACGATTTAATAATGGATCTCGATGAGTATAATCGTGAGTCTCAAGCTTTCGCACTGCAATAAATCATAGGTTATTTGTTTTTTCAGTCATCGGTTTTGAATATATATAGGGAAGGAAGGTATTTATTGATGTATTTGTATTCTGAATATTTGGAGTATCGATTTGTTTTAAGCGAGTGGTTAGCGAGAGATGAGAAAATGCGTAGGATATGTTAAATAAAAAAAAATGTGTTCTTCTAGTTTTAAATTTGCTGGTGCACGCGAGATGATGAGCTTTTTTTTGTCGGGGTGAGAGGCTTTCTCAGACTCAATACTGGTCCATTGTACTACCAGGAAGACACACAACTTTTACTGTGTAAATTTACTCCTTTTCCTAAGAAAGACCTGTTTGCGCTTCAATGATAACGAGCTTAGGTTTGCAGCACTCACCACATCAGCACCAAACACCTGCCACCTGATACGAGCAAAAGCAGGGCAACCACAGAGGAAATGTTCCGCAGTGTCATCGCTTTCTACACAGGCTTCGCAGTTGGTAAAAGCGTAATGGCCCGTAAGAGCGCCAGTAGTCTGTCTGTAGTCTTTTCTGTTGAGAGACAACAAGAACGCCGCAGATTTTTTACAGACGTCGGGAAGAAATCGTTTAGTCTGTCTGCACCCTGGAGAATCATGTCAACTGAGATTATGTTCATATGAAACCTAACCGTCTATGCAAGCCCTGGCCGACGACGCAGGCAGACATGCCGGTTCAGGTCCTGAGCAGTCCTCCTCTAAGCACTGTCTAGCAAGTTCATCGGCTATCTCATTTTTTTTTTTTTATAATAAGCGCGCACTAAAGGGATTTGTTGGGACCCTTATAATGTATAAGCTACACAGCGCGGGCGTTAAGGAAATTAGGGTGAGAGGAAAAGGAGAGATGCCGATGCACGTTGGTTTTGAATGTCTGTAGGTTATAATGTGTTGGAAAAATGGAGCGGGGAAGAGCATTCCCCATTCGTGTTGTACGGCTGAGGAAAGATTCTTTGAACTTCACTGTACGTCCAAACACAGGCTTGAGCGTGAACTGATGAGCATTCCTTGCATGGCGGGTATTGCGATTGAAATTTTCAAGGGGAGGAATGCAACTGGCTATTTCGTTTGAGCACTTATGGTGGAAATAACGATAAAATAACGAAAGGCAGGAAACATTACGGAGATGACTAAGATAGTCAATCGATCTCGCGATGTCTCGGTCGCCAATGAGTTTTATCGCGCGTTTTTGGATCCTGTCAAGTAGCTCCAAATAAGTTATTGGTGCACCGGACCAGATATGAGCGTTGTACTCGAGTTTCGGGCGAATAAACGCCTTATAAATTGTAGCCAAATCAGAAGGGGTGAAATATTTCTTTCTTCAACGCTTAAGGAAGCCTAGACACTTCGCGGTGTTCTTGGCGACATCGAATATGCGGCCATTCGAACGAAGGTTGTCATTAACACACATACCGAGAATGGAAAGTCTTTCGGTTTCAGCGATGTAATTGCCATTCATAGATAATGGCAGTGTATGTGGGTTTTGCTTTAATTACAGGAGACAGCATTGAGTTTTGGAAGCATTAAATTCCACTCTATTGGTTTTACCCCACTGAGTTATGCTGCTAAGGTCGGAATTTAATGAGCTTAAATACGTTGCCGTTCCAGTTCGACACCCGAAGATGAGGGGCGTGACCCAAGAAACGAATATGAGAAGCTGAGGGTACTGTCATCAGCAAAGGAATGGATTGGATTAGAACTAACAGACAGGAGATCATTTATAAAAATGAGAAAGAGAGTCGGGGACAGAACAGAGCCTTGGGGGACACCAGCATTTATTTGGTGAGTTGCAGACTTGAAACCGTCCAAAACAACTTGAATTGAACGGTTCGAAAGGTAATTTCTAATCCATTGAAGAAGAGTATCATCGATTCCAAATGCACGCATTTTCGACAAGAGAGCTTGATGCCAAACTCTGTCAAATGCCTTTGAAATATCAAGCGCAACAATCTTACTTTCACCACCTTAATGAAGAGATTGGTTTCACTTTTCGGTTAGATATGTCATCAAATCACCAGTGAACCTGTTGCTGCGAAAACCATACTGTCGGTCATTAAGAAGTTTTCGCGATTCAAGATATTTCATTAGCGGAAGGTTTATCAGCGTTTCCATGACCTTAGAAAGAAGGGACGTAAGTGCAATTGGTCGGTAGGAGGAGAGAGAAGAAGATTCGCCTTTTTTTGGTACAGGCTGGACAAATGCTGTTTTCCATCTTCCCGGGAAGAGTCCTGAAGAATATGACAGATGGAAAAGCTTACGCAATGGTTTTGCCAGCGAGAAAGAACACCTCTTCAGAACGATTGGGGAAATACCATCTGGACCTACGGATTTGTGTACGTCAAGATCTTGAAGTACTCTAGCCACTGTACGAGTGCGAAAGTGGATTGGTCCCATGGAGAATTCTACGCGCTCGAGTACAGGGGGAGACAAAGCACAATCTGGGGGCGTTGAGCTGACTGCAAAGTGAGCAGCAAGCAGATTGGCCTTATCTATAGAGCTGACAGCTGGAATGTCATTGTAAATGAGTGTCGGGACAGATGATGAGGTCGAATTCTTGATGTTTTTAACAAATGACCTAAAGTTTTTACTAGCAGTGGGACTTTGTAGTATATTTTGGCTCAACTTTTGGTCATAGGAGAATTTGACACGACTAATGTGGGCATTGCAGTCATTTCTGGCTCGTTTAAACTTTTTACGGCTTTCCTCAGATGGGTTGGCTTTGAATAGCCGGAAACTTACCTCTTTTAACCTGATAGCCTCTTTGCAGCTCGAGTCACACCACGCGTTAACCTTGGGTTTGATACTTTTAATCCTGTTAGGGATAAAAGATTTCATGCCCAGGTGAATTATGATTGTGATCATATCAGCAGCAGCATCCACGTCGCTGTCGAGGAAGCACAGCGACCAGTTAAAACTCTTAAAGAAACCGTTTAGTTTTTCGCAATTGGCTTTCTCGTATTGCCATACGGTTCTTTTTGGAGTTTGTTCTTTGACTATGTGGTTGGAGTACGAGAAATTCGATGATATGATACAATGGTCTGACGAACATAGAGGCGATAATACGTTCAAAGCTTATTTATCGGGGTGAGAGGTAAGAAACAAGTCCAAAGTGTTGGCAGTTTGGCTGCTAATGTCCGGTATTCGTGTCGGCTCATTTACAAGCTGATTCAGGTTATTTACCTCAGCAAAGATCTCGACGTACCTTCCTTCGCGTGTTGTCTGACCAGAATGTCGAAGCCAGCCTGAATTGTGTATATTGAAATCGCCCGCAATAACGATTTCAGAACGAGGATGAAGGGTCACAATTCTTGTAATGGAATCGGACAGGGCATCAAACTCATTATAAGTTGAATGTCTGTCCAAGTTGGGGCTACTGTAAATAAAACAGTAATGGATTAATTGCCTACGGACATGAAATTTGAACCAAATGAAATTAAATTCCGGATTGGAACACTGACCATACTGGGGCTGAAGTTGGTAGGCTACGTCACTACGTATATAAACGGCGATACCGCGATGGGGAAAGAATAATGGCACTAAGTTGTACCCAGGTAAACTAAACTCTGTTAAATCAGAGCCAACGCTAACCTGGGTTTCACTAAGTGCCAAAACAGCTGGTTTGTTATGAAAAACATGGGCGTATAATGAAAAAAAAATTTCCTCAACCCACGAATGTTGCTGACATCCACAACGAAATTCCTACACATTAGAAAATACAAACATAAAAGAAAACACAACTCCGACGCTAACTAAGCATAAGCCGTGAATTGAAAACATACGCTAGATTTCCAAAATAATCTACCGCAGGTGTTATGCCCGACGGTAATTTGTTTTGGTAGACCAACAAAATCAACAACTCACGACCCCGCTATTCGCCCGATGCTGCCTTTACCCAAGCATTGCAAGTGCCCAAACGATAATCGAACGACACGTGCAATAGTCAAGAAAGAGCAACAGGGATGAAGTGGGATGGGGGACGGAGGGATACCCTACGCTGTTGTTTTTTTTTCGCTTTTGTTTTTGATGTTTTTGTTTCAGCACTGCCACCGGCACTGGCTCTATGTGGATTTTTTTTTTTTTTTTTTGTTCACACACTGCGCGATTTTGTTGTTTTTTTTCGCGAACTGTATTGGCCGGTATGCATATGTTTGACGATGTACTAGCACCGAAATTGCGATCAAAAAAGTAACACATCCGCACACGACGGGGGCAATCAGCATTCCCTGTGATCCCGTTATGACCCGGGACCCAGACAAGTCTAAGTGAATTGAGCCTTCCGGCCGAATTCTGAGAGATCTTGCATTCACGAACTGTTTTGGAGGTGGTTAAGGGGTTGATCAATGCTTTAAGCGCAGCCTGGCTTCACATATAGTTCGTCCCCTCCACCTATTCCTTGCAGCATAGTCCATAGCCATTAGGATAGCATAAGTCTCTTTGGAAGACTGCCGTATGTTTCCCTAACGAGAAGAAAAGTATAATGTTGTCGCTGTCCATGAAAACACCAGTACAAGATCCTTGATCGGTTTTGGAGCCATTCGTGAAGATTCGACTGCATTCCTTTCCAGGTTCAGAGTCTGGCCAGAGTTGCGCTTCACATGAAGTTAAGGTGTCATTCCAGGACAACCGTGGTGCAAGTTCCTCCAAAATGCACTGTGAGTTATACGAAAAGCCACCTGTTCTTAAACAGGAGATAGTTTTGATTGGGCGGGAGGTTCAATAATGCATCTAGGACAGAGTTAGGCATGCTGGGGAAGGCCCCCGTGCAGCCGAAACATAACTTCCATTAGAGTTGGCGAAAGCAGCAGCAACATATTTATGTGAAAGCTTATTCCACCAAACAACCGATGCGTATGCTAGAAATGGTCTTATCATAGCCGTATAAATCCATAGGACTCTTTTCAGTGATAAGCCCCATGTCTTGCCGAAAATGCCATTGAACTGCCAGAAAACCGACAGCGCCTTGGCAGTCTTCAGCTCAACATGCTTGGACCAAAGAAGTTATTTCACGCTAGAATACGGCGTCTCCACGAGCAATATTTTATAGAATGAAATAAGCATTCTATGAAAAAGTTCATTGTAGCATTCTATTATAAAGTGCTTAGTCTGCGACATATCCACAGTTGAAATACCCACCGTACATTTTACGGTATTCTATATTTCTATCTTTCTATGAAAAGTGACAGATGGTAAATGCAATATTGCTCGTGGATACGCGGTGTAAGAGAAAAAAGGAATGCAAACCAAATTTATTCTCAAAAGTAACTATCCAGTGAGGGATTTTATAACCCGACATATTGGGGTTTGCCTTTGCCTTCGCTTTTGCTCGCGACGATGAGTGTGTGGATTAAGATATGGATACAAACAAATTTGTTCTCAACAGCAACTCTTTTGCTCACGACGATAAATGCGTGGATGAAAATATGGATATATCTCTTCATGGAGAGATTTTATAGCCGACATATTTCAGTTTGACTTAGGGTTTTCCTGCTTTCTGGAGACGATGAGTATGCGGATGGAGATAGGAATTCGATGACTTCCGTATGCGTGCGCAGTTTATATGCGATTGCGAATATTAAGTTCATGTTATGTTTATTTGTTGTCTGGTGGACATTTGAATAGGGAACACGGTGGGAACCGATTTATTTGGATGTCACGCCACCTCAGTGGATTTGTAACGGTCCTTTTCCACTTACAGAAATATGTTGAGTCATCAAAGACACACACAACCTTACCACTAAACATTTGGAACAATACCTGATTGTTTATGTTTACAAGAGTAACAACATGTCAAATAATTGTTAATTTTAAGAATGTTACTGAGCTTAAAATACAAAACTAGAAACTACTATTTTTTAACTTCCCAGTGGAAGTTGTTGTAATGGGGCCAATTTTGTGAAACGCGGATTTTGACATAGCTATCTCCACGTTTGTGCGTATATTCGTTTGTGCATTCGGAATTATCTTTCGCCACAATTATCTCGAGAACCAAAGATGATATTGACATTGGGTTTATTCGAAGCGCAATTAAGTAACTCAGAACTGATTAAGTTTCCAGCGAAATCGGTCCAGCCGTTTTTTGTTAGTGAATAAATAACTAAAATAAAGGCAAACTAGCTGAATTTTGAAATAGATGATTTGTACTATTTATTATTATTATTATTATTATTATTATTACTATTATTACAGCTAGGGTAGAAGCAGGGCCACTTCTAAAATAAGATGTACACAGGGAAGGAGGTGGTGGCTGGGTAAGAAAGACTTGTAGAGGTAGAGGTGGTGACAGAGGCAAGGGAAGAGGAGGAAGAAGAGGAAGAGGAGGAAGAAGAGGAAGAGGAGGAGGAAGAGGGGGAGATAGAGGAAGAGTATGTGGAAGAGGACGACGAGGCAGGGGGGGTGTCATCTTCTTTGAGAACTTCTATTACGGATAATAATAATCATAACAACAATAATAATAAATGAATAATAATAATTAATTAAAAAATAAATATTGTTGTTTTATTTCTTCCCACTGGGAAGTTAGTCGTGTGGACCTTGCAGGTCGCACCCAGACCACTTTTTTTATTTATTATTTAATATTGCATAATTTGACAGTTTTCATGCACACTTTTAGCGTTTTCATGCATATTTGCGTGCATATTTCAAGCTTTTTATGCTGCATAAAGTCCGGTCTCTAGTGATCACTATTGAAAAATAATAATATATTTTTACGACGAATGGTTTAGGCCTACAGTTTTAAGCCGACTTCGAATGGAACATTTCAGAAGCTCCTCATGACAATTGGTACTGCTGAACGTTAAAAAAAATTTACATGATTACCGCTAGATTTGAATCTGTATCCCTCCGGTCAGTACTCAAACCCAAAATTCACTTTATTTTATACGGAAATATTCAAGTTTGTACATAACAATAAAATATAAAAAAACAATTGGAGCACCTCTACTTTATCCCTTTTTACATTTTGGGAAAACGATTGTTGGTTTCTTTAATAGCATAGCAAGTAACTACATTCTCCGACAAATGAAAATGGTTATTAAGTGACTATCTTGAGGTGACATATCTGAGTATTTAAAACGCATTTAACCCTTGTGTGGATGTCAAGGTACTTTTCATCACTCAACATAATTTTCAAATTAAAAACAGGTCGACCAGAACCACTATTTTAGTAATTTCAGTACCTCAATAAAATAACATTTCTACGTCAAATGAGTTATTAATGCCGAAAATCGGGTCATACGTTTCTTTTACAATTTCTGTTGTTGACACGATCTCGAATATGACATACCTGGGTACCCTGATATATCCCGCTGTAAAGTGTCAATGTTAATGTATGTCAACACCCCAGACACGAACAGACGTTATTTGTCACCAAGATGGCGAAACAACTCAAGCTGCCAGGTATAGAAGAGCGGTCGAAAATCCAAAGAGTGATGGCCAACTTCTCCACGTTACGTTTTCTTTCCCTCCCACTTAACTGCATCTCTAGTCTATACCGATCCGCCTGTGGGGTTCACTGAATTCTTCACGTCACATTGCATCTGATTTCCAGTTGAAATATATCCAGCAATGGTTTGTTTTTTTTTTTTCAAATAAAATTTAATTTAAAACTAATGAATGTTGCTTTGTAAAAATGTGATTTTTAAACATATGTTATTCACAAATTAATAAGCACACACTTACCATACAAAATATACTGGAGTACCACCTACCACGACAAATTTAGGTATACTTTTTATACCCTATTCTAAGGGTATATTAATTTTGACGCATAGTTTGTAACATACCTTAATATTGCCCGTAGACCCCTAAAAGTTACTATATTTATGATCAGCATCGATAGTAATGTCCGTCCGTCCGTCCGTCCGTCTGTAGCCAAAAATTAGGCCTTTCAACTGGACCTAGAGAGCTGAAATTTTAACCATATACTCTCTAGGGTCCCGAAATAATCAAGTTTACGAATTTTTGAAATCCGCCCACAGACACGCCCACAAACTCAAAAAAACAAAATTTTGGAAAAAATAGAATTTTGAGCTAGAAAGCTGAAATTTTGTACATATGATCTATGACTCCTAAAACTGGTCGGGATAAAAATTTTTCAAAATCCGCCCACTGACACGCCCACAAATAAATAAAACAATTTTTGTATACCCTATTCTAAGGGTAGGTATATTAATTTTTGAAAATCCAAAGTTTGAGCTAGGGAGCTGAAATTTATAATATATACTCTCTATGGGCCCTTTATGCTCATGTGTAAATATTTTTAAAATCCGCCCACTGACACGCCCACAATTTTTTTTTTTTTTTTTTTTTGAAAATTCAAAGTTTGAGCTAGGGAACTGAAATTTATAATATATACTCTCTAGGGGCCCTTTATTCTCATATGTTATTTTTTTTTTAAATCCGCCTACTGACACGCCCACAATTAAATAAAAAAAATTTATTGAAACACCTAATTTTGAGCTAGGGAGCGTTTTTTTTGATAAAATCCTTTAAATGTTATATAACAAAATATGTAGAGCGTTCTTAACAATTCAACCATACTTAGACTTTTCTCACGCCCACTTATGAGGGATAGGAATAAGAATAGGGTATCCAACAGTTCGCCCAAGCGGACTGTAGCCCGTCCCTATGTTTATACCCTATTCTAGGGGTATATTAATATTGACGCATAGTTTGTAACATACCTTAATATTGCCCGTAGACCCCTAAAAGTTACTATATTTATGATCAGCATCGATAGTAATGTCGATCTAGCCATGTCCGTCCGTCTGTAGCCAAAAATTAGGCCTTTAAACTGGACCTAGAGAGCTGAAATTTTAACCATATACTCTCTAGGGTCCCGAAATAATCAAGTTTACGAATTTTTGAAATCCGCCCACAGACACGCCCACAAACTCAAAAAAACAAAATTTTGGAAAAAATCAAATTTTGAGCTAGAAAGCTGAAATTTTGTATATATGATCTATGACTCCTAAAACTGCTCGGGATAACAAATTTTCAAAATCCGCCCACTGACACGCCCACAAATAAATAAAACAATTTTTTTATACCCTATTCTAAGGGTATATTAATTTTTGAAAATCCAAAGTTTGAGCTAGGGAGCTGAAATTTATAATATATACTCTCTATGGGCCCTTTATGCTCATGTGTATATATTTTTAAAATCCGCCCACTGACACGCGCACAATTTTTTTTTTTTTTTTTTTTGAAAATTCAAAGTTTGAGCTAGGGAACTGAAATTTATAATATATACTCTCTAGGGGCCCTTTATTCTCATGTGTTATTTTTTTTTTAAATCCGCCTACTGACACGCCCACAATTAAACAAAACAATTTTATTGAAACACCTAAGTTTGAGCTAGGGAGCGTTTTTTTTGATAAAATCCTTTAAATGTTATATAACAAAATATGTAGACCGTTCTTAACAATTCAACCATACTTAGACTTTTGTCACGCCCACTTATGAGGGATAGGAATAAGAATAGGGTATCCAACAGTTCGCCCAAGCGGACTGTAGCCCGTCCCTATGTTTTGTTTTCATTCTCACAAAGGTTAACATCATCCTCTATATAATACTTCGTTGCTACTATGAATTTGTAGATGGCACTCTTACTAATATTATGTTCTTATTCCCAAGTTTTTATAATCAAGCAAAGTAGCTTACGTTTAGTTCTCGTCCATTCTTTCTTCCAATCGGTTACAGGTAAGGCATGAAATTCTAATAAATAAGGTGTTCACACCAAAACTCGTCTTTTTCTTAGTTAGCTAATTTTGTTCACATCGATTTCATTTTTCAACTCTTCATCAATTGTGCCCTGCAGGTGACCCATACCAAAACGATTTAGTTTCAGCAGCTAACCTGCAGCCCCCCGCCCTCATCAGTTTACTTTTGGATCGACCCCATGTATTAGATATATGGCCATGAAATTAACCATGCGGAGACTTTTTCTACATCATTTATAATTTTCCAAAAAGTTAAACCTTCATTAGACCACCTTCTTAACTGACGGTAGTAAAGTTTTATTCGTTTTAATACAACCAACTGTTGTTTCCAAAGCCATATATCAAGCTTTCTACCTTGTAGGTATATGAGTCGATGTTTTTTTTACACATGTGTAACGGTCGGGGCATGGATGTTGAATCCCCTATGGTGATAATAATTTGCACGGCACGCACGCGATGCACGGCTCAGCTCGCCGTATTGGGGAGAAAACTTGTAACTACATTGAAATCGCTTGAAAATAAAAACATTATTCGTGGCAATGATACATTATTTACCTAGGATAGGTTATAGTGGAAGTCGGCAGAAGCCGACACACTTAGACCAATAAAAGGTCCTTTGTGATACCGCACGGATCTATCTTCTTCCTACTCGTTGAACCAGTTGGAGCTTTTACTAAAGACATTAGTATAATAGAAATACCCCAAATGGAGTTTTCGTCTTTTGAGAAAAGTCTTCTCCTCCTCCTCGACCAAGCAGCTTCTGCAGCATTCATTTGTATAGACGTAAAGCCTTGTTGCATGCTTGCCTATATAAGACAGTGTCCGGTGATTACACCAATTGCAGCACCAATGTGCAGTCTTTTCAGAGAGATCAAACACTCAGAGCGTTTCAGATTAAGCTTTGGCTAAATCTGTTTTGTCGCTAGACAAGTATTGTCCACCGGTGCAGGGAAATATCTTCACGGGCAATAACTTCACATGCGCAATAACTTCACCACGAGTGGGCAATAACTTAACTTTTTTTGTGAAGGTATTGCCCATAATATGTGAGCAATATCTTCACTTTTTTGTGGGAAATAAATTCTCTTAACATTTAATGATAAATCAAGAACCGTACCTCGCACCTACTCCAAATCAAACAGTGACTTCAAGCAGGGGGATTGCAGGGGGCGGCATGCCCCTCATAGGTATTGAACTGTTTATGGAATATACTTGCGATTTCGCAACTAATCCCATAAACAGTGCAATCCATATGGGGGGCATGCTGCCTCCCTGCAACCCCCCTGCTTGGGGTCACTGTTTGATTTGGAGTGGGTGCAAGGGTCATACACAAATTCTCAAATTATAGGTGGGAAATAACTTCACAAAATTTACGGTGAAGTTAATGCTCACCATCAGTTGGCAATAACTTCACAAAAAAAAGGTGAAGTTATTGCCCACTCGAGGTGAAGTTATTGCCCATGTGAAGTTATTGCCCGTGAAGTTATTTCGCTGAACCTTGTCCACGTACATTTTACGGTATTCTATATTTCTATCTTTCTCTGAAAAGTGACAGATGGTAAATGCAATATTGCTCGTGGATACGCGGTGTAAGAGAAAAAAGGAATGCAAACCAAATTTATTCTCAAAAGTAACTATCCAGTGAGGGATTTTATAACCCGACATATTGGGGTTTGCCTTTGCCTTCGCTTTTGCTCGCGACGATGAGTGTGTGGATTAAGATATGGATACAAACAAATTTGTTCTCAACAGCAACTTTTTTGCTCGCGACGATAAATGCGTGGATGAAAATATGGATATATCTCTTCATGGAGAGATTTTATAGCCGACATATTTCAGTTTGACTTAGGGTTTTCCTGCTTTCTGGAGACGATGAGTATGCGGATGGAGATAGGAATTCGATGACTTCCGTATGCGTGCGCAGTTTATATGCGATTGCGAATATTAAGTTCATGTTATGTTTATTTGTTGTCTGGTGGACATTTTAATAGGGAACACGGTGGGAACCGATTTATTTGGATGTCACGCCACCTCAGTGGATTTGTAACGGTCCTTTTCCACTTACAGAAATATGTTGAGTCATCAAAGACACACACAACCTTACCACTAAACATTTGGAACAATACCTGATTGTTTATGTTTACAAGAGTAACAACATGTCAAATAATTGTTAATTTTAAGAATGTTACTGAGCTTAAAATACAAAACTAGAAACTACTATTTTTTAACTTCCCAGTGGAAGTTGTTGTAATGGGGCCAATTTTGTGAAACGCGGATTTTGACATAGCTATCTCCACGTTTGTGCGTATGTTCGTATGTGCATTCGGAATTATCTTTCGCCACAATTATCTCGAGAACCAAAGATGATATTGACATTGGGTTTATTCGAAGCGCAATTAAGTAACTCAGAACTGATTAAGTTTCCAGCGAAATCGGTCCAGCCGTTTTTTGTTAGTGAATAAATAACTAAAATAAAGGCAAACTAGCTGAATTTTGAAATAGATGATTTGTACTATTTATTATTATTATTATTATTATTATTATTACTATTATTACAGCTAGGGTAGAAGCAGGGCCACTTCTAAAATAAGATGTACACAGGGAAGGAGGTGGTGGCTGGGTAAGAAAGACTTGTAGAGGTAGAGGTGGTGACAGAGGCAAGGGAAGAGGAGGAAGAAGAGGAAGAGGAGGAAGAAGAGGAAGAGGAGGAGGAAGAGGGGGAGATAGAGGAAGAGTAGGTGGAAGAGGACGACGAGGCAGGGGGGGTGCCATCTTCTTTGAGAACTTCTATTACGGATAATAATAATCATAACAACAATAATAATAAATGAATAATAATAATTAATTAAAAAATAAATATTGTTGTTTTATTTCTTCCCACTGGGAAGTTAGTCGTGTGGACCTTGCAGGTCGCACCCAGACCACTTTTTTTATTTATTATTTAATATTGCATAATTTGACAGTTTTCATGCACACTTTTAGCGTTTTCATGCATATTTGCGTGCATATTTCAAGCTTTTTATGCTGCATAAAGTCCGGTCTCTAGTGATCACTATTGAAAAAAAATAATATATTTTTACGACGAATGGATTAGGCCTACAGTTTTAAGCCGACTTCGAATGGAACATTTCAGAAGCTCCTCATGACAATTGGTACTGCTGAACGTTAAAAAAAATTTACATGATTACCGCTAGATTTGAATCTGTATCCCTCCGGTCAGTACTCAAACCCAAAATTCACTTTATTTTATACGGAAATATTCAAGTTTGTACATAACAATAAAATATAAAAAAACAATTGGAGCACCTCTACTTTATCCCTTTTTACATTTTGGGAAAACGATTGTTGGTTTCTTTAATAGCATAGCAAGTAACTACATTCTCCGACAAATGAAAATGGTTATTAAGTGACTATCTTGAGGTGACATATCTGAGTATTTAAAACGCATTTAACCCTTGTGTGGATGTCAAGGTACTTTTCATCACTCAACATAATTTTCAAATTAAAAACAGGTCGACCAGAACCACTATTTTAGTAATTTCAGTAGCTCAATAAAATAACATTTCTACGTCAAATGAGTTATTAATGCCGAAAATCGGGTCATACGTTTCTTTTACAATTTCTGTTGTTGACACGATCTCGAATATGACATACCTGGGTACCCTGATATATCCCGCTGTAAAGTGTCAATGTTAATGTATGTCAACACCCCAGACACGAACAGACGTTATTTGTCACCAAGATGGCGAAACAACTCAAGCTGCCAGGTATAGAAGAGCGGTCGAAAATCCAAAGAGTGATGGCCAACTTCTCCACGTTACGTTTTCTTTCCCTCCCACTTAACTGCATCTCTAGTCTATACCGATCCGCCTGTGGGGTTCACTGAATTCTTCACGTCACATTGCATCTGATTTCCAGTTGGAATATATCCAGCAATGGTTTGTTTTTTTTTCAAATAAAATTTAATTTAAAACTAATGAATGTTGCTTTGTAAAAATGTGATTTTTAAACATATGTTATTCACAAATTAATAAGCACACACTTACCATACAAAATATACTGGAGTACCACCTACCACGACAAATTTAGGTATACTTTTTATACCTTATTCTAAGGGTATATTAATTTTGACGCATAGTTTGTAACATACCTTAATATTGCCCGTAGACCCCTAAAAGTTACTATATTTATGATCAGCATCGATAGTAATGTCCGTCCGTCCGTCCGTCCGTCCGTCCGTCTGTAGCCAAAAATTAGGCCTTTAAACTGGACCTAGAGAGCTGAAATTTTAACCATATACTCTCTAGGGTCCCGAAATAATCAAGTTTACGAATTTTTGAAATCCGCCCACAGACACGCCCACAAACTCAAAAAAACAAAATTTTGGAAAAAATAGAATTTTGAGCTAGAAAGCTGAAATTTTGTATATATGATCTATGACTCCTAAAACTGGTCGGGATAAAAAATTTTCAAAATCCGCCCACTGACACTCCCACAAATAAATAAAACAATTTTTGTATACCCTATTCTAAGGGTAGGTATATTAATTTTTGAAAATCCAAAGTTTGAGCTAGGGAGCTGAAATTTATAATATATACTCTCTATGGGCCCTTTATGCTCATGTGTAAATATTTTTAAAATCCGCCCACTGACACGCCCACAATTTTTTTTTTTCTTTTTTTTTTGAAAATTCAAAGTTTGAGCTAGGGAACTGAAATTTATAATATATACTCTCTAGGGGCCCTTTATTCTCATATGTTATTTTTTTTTTAAATCCGCCTACTGACACGCCCACAATTAAATAAAAAAAATTTATTGAAAGACCTAATTTTGAGCTAGGGAGCGTTTTTTTTGATAAAATCCTTTAAATGTTATATAACAAAATATGTAGAGCGTTCTTAACAATTCAACCATACTTAGACTTTTGTCACGCCCACTTATGAGGGATAGGAATAAGAATAGGGTATCCAACAGTTCGCCAAAGCGGACTGTAGCCCGTCCCTGTGTTTATACCCTATTCTAGGGGTATATTAATTTTGACGCATAGTTTGTAACATACCTTAATATTGCCCGTAGACCCCTAAAAGTTACTATATTTATGATCAGCATCGATAGTAATGTCGATCTAGCCATGTCCGTCCGTCCGTCCGTCCGTCCATCCGTCCGTCCGTCCGTCTGTAGCCAAAAATTAGGCCTTTAAACTGGACCTAGAGAGCTGAAATTTTAACCATATACTCTCTAGGGTCCCGAAATAATCAAGTTTACGAATTTTTGAAATCCGCCCACAGACACGCCCACAAACTCAAAAAAAAAACAAAATTTTGGAAAAAATCGAATTTTGAGCTAGAAAGCTGAAATTTTGTATATATGATCTATGACTCCTGAAACTGCTCGGGATAACAAATTTTCAAAATCCGCCCACTGACACGCCCACAAATAAATAAAACAATTTTTGTATACCCTATTCTAAGGGTATATTAATTTTTGAAAATCCAAAGTTTGAGCTAGGGAGCTGAAATTTATAATATATACTCTCTATGGGCCCTTTATGCTCATGTGTAAATATTTTTAAAATCCGCCCACTGACACGCGCACAATTTTTTTTTTTTTTTTTTTTTTTGAAAATTCAAAGTTTGAGCTAGGGAACTGAAATTTATAATATATACTCTCTAGGGGCCCTTTATTCTCATGTGTTATTTTTTTTTTAAATCCGCCTACTGACACGCCCACAATTAAACAAAACAATTTTATTGAAACACCTAAGTTTGAGCTAGGGAGCGTTTTTTTTGATAAAATCCTTTAAATGTTATATAACAAAATATGTAGACCGTTCTTAACAATTCAACCATACTTAGACTTTTGTCACGCCCACTTATGAGGGATAGGAATAAGAATAGGGTATCCAACAGTTCGCCCAAGCGGACTGTAGCCCGTCCCTATGTTTTGTTTTCATTCTCACAAAGGTTAACATCATCCTCTATATAATACTTCGTTGCTACTATGAATTTGCACTCTTACTAATATTATGTTCTTATTCCCAAGTTTTTATAATCAAGCAAAGTAGCTTACGTTTAGTTCTCGTCCATTCTTTCTTCCAATCGGTTACAGGTAAGGCATGAAATTCTAATAAATAAGGTGTTCACACCAAAACTCGTCTTTTTCTTAGTTAGCTAATTTTGTTCACATCGATTTCATTTTTCAACTCTTCATCAATTGTGCCCTGCAGGTGACCCATACCAAAACGATTTAGTTTCAGCAGCTAACCTGCAGCCCCCCGCCCTCATCAGTTTACTTTTGGATCGACCCCATGTATTAGATATATGGCCATGAAATTAACCATGCGGAGACTTTTTCTACATCATTTATAATTTTCCAAAAAGTTAAACCTTCATTAGACCACCTTCTTAACTGACGGTAGTAAAGTTTTATTCGTTTTAATACAACCAACTGTTGTTTCCAAAGCCATATATCAAGCTTTCTACCTTGTAGGTATATGAGTCGATGTTTTTTTTACACATGTGTAACGGTCGGGGCATGGATGTTGAATCCCCTATGGTGATAATAATTTGCACGGCACGCACGCGATGCACGGCTCAGCTCGCCGTATTGGGGAGAAAACTTGTAACTACATTGAAATCGCTTGAAAATAAAAACATTATTCGTGGCAATGATACATTATTTACCTAGGATAGGTTATAGTGGAAGTCGGCAGAAGCCGACACACTTAGACCAATAAAAGGTCCTTTGTGATACCGCACGGATCTATCTTCTTCCTACTCGTTGAACCAGTTGGAGCTTTTACTAAAGACATTAGTATAATAGTATTTCTATTCCAAATGGAGTTTTCGTCTTTTGAGAAAAGTCTTCTCCTCCTCCTCGACCAAGCAGCTTCTGCAGCATTCATTTGTATAGACGTAAAGCCTTGTTGCATGCTTGCCTATATAAGACAGTGTCCGGTGATTACACCAATTGCAGCACCAATTTGCAGTCTTTTCAGAGAGATCAAACACTCAGAGCGTTTCAGATTAAGCTTTGGCTAAATCTGTTTTGTCGCTAGACAAGTATTGTCCACCGGTGCAGGGAAATAACTTCACGGGCAATAACTTCACATGCGCAATAACTTCACCACGAGTGGGCAATAACTTAACTTTTTTTTGTGAAGGTATTGCCCATAATATGTGAGCAATATCTTCACTTTTTTGTGGGAAATAAATTCTCTTAACATTTAATGATAAATCAAGAACCGTACCTCGCACCTACTCCAAATCAAACAGTGACTTCAAGCAGGGGGATTGCAGGGGGCGGCATGCCCCTCATAGGTATTGAACTGTTTATGGAATCTACTTGCGATTTCGCAACTAATCCCATAAACAGTGCAATCCATATGGGGGGCATGCTGCCCCCCTGCAACCCCCCTGCTTGGGGTCACTGTTTGATTTGGAGTGGGTGCAAGGGTCTTTAGTTATAATACACAAATTCTCAAATTATAGGTGGGAAATAACTTCACAAAATTTACGGTGAAGTTAATGCTCACCATCAGTTGGCAATAACTTCACAAAAAAAAGGTGAAGTTATTGCCCACTCGAGGTGAAGTTATTGCCCATGTGAAGTTATTGCCCGTGAAGTTATTTCGCTGAACCTTGTCCACCTAAGGTTAGTTCTCTTCATTGCCCCACTCATAAACGTGAGCTTGCATGCAGCAATTGGAGCAACTTCTGCGTGCTGCGTTCAATGATTGTTTATACCTTATTCTAAGGGTATATTAATTTTGACGCATAGTTTGTAACATACCTTAATATTGCCCGTAGACCCCTAAAAGTTACTATATTTTTTATGATCAGCATCGATAGTAATGTCGATCTAGCCATGTCCGTCCGTCTGTCGGCAAAAATTAGGCCTTTAAACTGGACCTAGAGAGCTGAAATTTTAACCATATACTCTCTAGGGTCCCGAAATAATCAAGTTTACGAATTTTTGAAATCCGCCGACAGACACGCCCACAAACTCAAAAAAACAAAATTTTGGAAAAAATCGAATTTTGAGCTAGAAAGCTGAAATTTTTTATACATGATCTATGACTCCTAAAACTGCTCGGGATAAAAAAATTTCAAAATTCGCCCACTGACACGCCCACAAATAAATAAAATAATTTTTTTATACCCTATTCTAAGGGTATATTAATTTTTGAAAATCCAAAGTTTGAGCTAGGGAGCTGAAATTTATAATATATACTCTCTATGGACCCTTTATGCTCATGTGTAAATATTTTCAAAATCCGCCCACAATTATTATTTTTTTTTTTTTTTTGAAAATTCAAAGTTTGAGCTAGGGAGCTGAAATTTATAATATATACTCTCTAGGGGCCCTTTATTCTCATGTGTTAATTTTTTTTAAATCCGCCTACTGACACGCCCACAATTAAATAAAACAATTTTATTAAAACAACAAGTTTGAGCTAGGAAGCGTTTTTTTTTTGATAAAATCCTTTAAATGTTATATAACTAAATATGTATAGCGTTCTTAACAATTCAACCATACTTAGACTTTTGTCACGCCCACTTATGAGGGATAGGAATAAGAATAGGGTATCCAACAGTTCGCCCAAGCGGACTGTAGCCCGTCCCTATGTTTTTTTTGGATTTGTTGGTGTCTAATATGGTTGGCCTGCTAAATCACGTGATGAACAGTTGATCTACTAGTTTCAACTTCAGTTTCTCTCTTCATTTTTCTTGCTTAAAGCCTGGAACTTGAAGCAGCTTCCAGTATCACCCGTCGATCCTGACTTATTGTGGCTTTGTTTACCATTCCTTTCCCGTTGTTTCCATAGTTCTCAGGGTCCTTAAGATACTCGTAGCTATGAACAACAGTTGGCCCTCTTCCAATCTTAACGGCTATAAAACGGATAGATTTGCCTTGTTCCTGGTAAGCTCGAATTTAGCCTATTTCGTCCTTAGTCAATGGATTATTCTTAGCCATAGTTGTTGTTTCTATGAAATTTTGTTTTGAACTAAGGTTCCTGGTACTCTTAATGCCTTTATATTTCATTTAAAATATGATAACAGGTAGATTCAGTTACTTTTCGTGAACAGGTGGAACGAAAAAGGACTAATTTTATGACCTTATTGGGAAAAGCATTATAAAAATTGAATTTATCTGCTTACTCCCAATTTTTTTTTTACAACATTAAAATAATATATCCTTCTTTCTTATTGCAATTGGTTTTTCCCATATTATTGAAGGATCTAAAAAATTTCGTAAAATTAAATCAAGACACTACCTGTTCTTAAACACGTAGAATGCAGTATTAATGTGAGTACAATTTATGATTAACTAGTTATAATTATTCGCTTCCCAACATGATACCACCACTAAAGAAATTTCAGGAACATGGTAAGATGGCTAGCTTGGTGATGGGCGACACGCCGTTAGTAGTCTTGACAGAGACGACCCGCACATGGCCGTCCGTATCGGAATGGGTATCTGGCAAATTTGGCAAGTGGTTAGTTCCTCGAACTTTGGTATATTGTTTTCAACAACGACGAAGATGCTGTTTGACGCATTTTACCCCCGATTCCCAAAGTCCCAGGAAATGGGGACTACGTTGGGGAGTGAACTCCCACTTAATGTTTTCTGCATCTGCTCGTTGCTTCCTTGATCGTACTAAATTATACATCTCGGAGAATAACCGCGCAGCTCCATGAATATTGGTTCCATTATCCGAATATATGACAGTGCTTTTTTCACGTCTGGCGATGAATTTGCGAAGAGCAGCCACGAAAGCCTCCGTGGTATGGTCGCTAACCACATCCAAGTGCAATGCTTTAGTAACCACGCAAATAAAGAGAGCAGTATATCCTTTTGTGAGCTTTTGTTGCCTTCCCTTAGAAAGTCGAAGCGTAATAGGTCCAGCGTAGTAACATCCGGTATAAGCGAAGGCGTAAGATGGCGAGAGTCGTGAAGATGTAAGGTCTCCCATGAGCTGCGTGGAAGTATTCTGACGCTGGCGAAAGCATTTCAGACAGACGTTAACAATTTTCATTATCAGTTTCCTACAGCCAATAATCTTGCCGGACTAAACTGAATAAATCGAAAATACCTGCGTGTAAAAACTTAACATGAGCGTGAGCGTGACTTATTGTGGCTTTGTTTACCATTCCTTTCCCGTTGTTTCCATAGTTCTCAGGGTCCTTAAGATACGAGGGCGGGTCAATAAGTCCGTGACTTTTTGAATTTCTGACCTCTTTACTGAAACGGCAACACTGCTCCTGTCAACAGGCATCTGTCAGTTGACTCCTGTCAAAATTTAAACTTGCTGCGTCAGTTAGCTTGTGTTTGACAGCTATTTTTATCAGACTACTCACTAATTTGAGGAGAAAATGGAAATGACAGTGCTTTTTCCACGTCTGGCGATGAATTTGCGAAGAGCAGCCACGAAAGCCTCCGTGGTATGGTCGCTAACCACATCCAAGTGCAATGCTTTAGTAACCACGCAAATAAAGAGAGCAGTATATCCTTTTGTGAGCTTTTGTTGCCTTCCCTTAGAAAGTCGAAGCGTAATAGGTCCAGCGTAGTGTTAACTCACCTCGGCTTAAAACTCAAAAAGGTCAATAATTAGACGACAACAATATTTACTTAAACACTTTATTTCTTATCCGTTTAGCTACACTGCCGGTCAATAATAAGACGACAACAATATTTACTTAAACACTTTATTTCTTATCCGTTTAGCTACACTGCCCGACGTCGAATGAATTCTCATGTGTCCTGACTGCTCGTGGTCGTGATCGCTTGCAGACCCTCTTTCTGCAGACGACTCTCTTTATAGTCGGGACTCTCTTTGTGGTTGTTGCCTTACAGTCGGCCATCCTTAGAAGAAGACGTCCCCGTTTCCTCGTCGTCATCGTCAAGTTCATCGAGTTCCGGGTAAATGCGACACCAGGGCTTGAGTTTTTCCGACGCAAAAACCGATTCATAATATCGACTTTTCCTTTGTATACCAGGAACATCCTTTATGACATACCTGTCATTTGGAAGAACTTCAGCAACAATGTACGGGCCCCGGTATTTGGCTTCTAGCTTCCTCGATTCCCCCGTGGACGGTGGTTCCGACTCGATTACGACCAAATCGTCTTTGTTATAAGTAGTAGGCGTCTTAAACTTTTTGTCGTACCGCTCCTTCCACTTTCTCTTCTTATTCTCGATGTTCTGGGATGCGATGAGTCTATTAACCGCTAGTGTTGGATTCTGGAGCTCCGGCGTTCGGTAATTGTCTGTTATAGCCAAAACTAGCTTGTTCCGGAGAATATCTCTGGGCCTGAAATCAAATAAAAGATCGTTCGGGCTTTTGCCCGTCGTACTGTTCACCGAACTGTTTATAGTCCATTGTATGTTCCGTAATGTATTGTCCCAGTCTTTGTTATTTTCGTGAGTGGTCATGGTCGTGATTGCGCTAAGTATGGTTTTATTTGAACGTTCTACCTGTCCATTTGCTCTTGGGGTACGAACAGCGTTTTTTATATGTTTGATGTTATTTTCTTCACAATATCTTCTAAAAATATGTGACGTATACGCTGGCCCTCTATCGGTTATTATTGTAGTTGGAATGCCAAATATAAGGGTGCTTTCGTTAAGAAATTTAATTACGTGTGAAGTTTTTGTGTCTTTTACTGCCCTGACTATGACATACTTAGTAAAGGCGTCTGTAAGTACAATAATGTATTGATTTCTAAACGAACTCTTGATAAAAGGGCCTAAATGGTCAATGTGAACTGTATGAAAGGGATTTTGATGAGTTTCAGAGAAATGTAATTTACCTTCCTGTTTTCCACCTGGTCGTTTGTGGTAACAGCACTCTACACATGACTGAATGTATTTTTTTATGTATTGTCGCATTCTTTGGAACCAAAAAGTAGATGAAAGTTGTTGCATGGTTTTCTCAACACCGAAATGTCCACGGTCATTATGGAACATCTTTAATACTTGCCAGCGGACCCCTGCCGGTACAACCCAAAGCATTTTGTCACCTACTTTCCTGAATAGTTTGCTGTCTTTAAATTTGTAATCTATATGGAGTTGCTTTGCATTTACATCTTTCGGCTTGTTTTGTAATATATCGATAATCTGTAGTAATTTCGGATCCTGGGCTTGTAATGATGTAACCCAGTCTACCTGGTTTATTTCAATTTTAAAAATTTCGCCTCGATGGCAATCTACTTCGAGAGCTGGCTCAACAGGTTTTCGACTTAATGCATCCGCATGTTGCATCTTAGGCCCCTCGCGGTGAATAATTGTGTAATCGAATTCAGCCAATCTAAGCCACCATCTCGAAATTCGTCTATTTAAGTCTTTACCGGCTTTAAGGGTCTCTATGGCTTTACAATCAGTCACAATTATGATATGCTTTCCTAAAATGTACATACGGAATCGCTCCAAGCTTTCGACCACTGCCAAGACTTCGAGTTCATAGCTGGAGTACAATTGTTCTGTGGCTGAAGTATGTCGGCTAAAATATTGTACGACTCTTAATGTTTGTTCTTCCTCCTGCATTAGCATACCGGAAAGTCCAATGGTTGAAGCATCGGTATGAACTTCCTGCCTAGCAGCTTGATTATACAGTACTAATATTGGTTCTGAGCATAACAGCTTTGAGTAATTTTGTATAAACCTCCGGAAATATCCACTAAGCCCGAGAAATCGTCGTATTTCATGCACATTTTCTGGTCTACAATATTCTGATATGGCTATCGTTTTAGAGCCTGGCTTTACCCCATCTTTCGATATAATATGTCCGAGAACCTCAATGTTTGTATAAAAGAACTTGCATTTTTGTAACTTGAATGTAAGTCCTGCTTTTGTCATAACTTGAAATAAACGCCGTAGCTTAGCTAGCCCTTCTTCGATAGTGCGGCTTGGCACAATAAAGTCATCTAGATAGGCCAAAACCGTCTCATCATTCAGTACTCTTAAAATGTCGTTTATTGTACTTTGAAACACGGCCGGCGCATTTTTTAACCCAAAACTCATTTTGATAAACTCGTACTGCCTTGTCGCTGTAAAAAAGGCAGTGAATTTTCTTGAAGCTTCTTCGATAGGGATTTGGTAGTATCCCGAAAAGAGGTCCAAACTACAAAAGTACGTAAATCCTGACAACTTCCCCAATAATTCTTCTATGCTAGGCATGGAGTGCGGTCGTGTTACAGTAACGTCATTTAGCAAACGGTAATCTACGCAGAGTCGATCTTCGTTGTCTTTTTTTTTACTAACAAAAGAGGGGATGAATATTCGGATTTGCTTTCCTGGATGATGTTGTTTTTAAGCAACTCATCGACCAACACCTGAACCCTTTGACTTTCTGTAAATGCTAATCGATATGGCTTTCTATATATTATTTTGTTTGCCGTTAGCTTAATTGCGAATTCGGAGATTTTGCTGGTTCCCAACTCCGATAAGCTTTTTGCAAAACAATGCCGAAACTCATTTAAACAATGCTCCAGTTCACACGTTAGTCGTTCTGGAATTTGTTGGAAGTAGTCTATTTCTGACATCACAATTTTATCTAATTCCATTGGAACATCAACCGTTGGCGCTTCGCTATACTCGATTCTAAGACTTTTGAATTCTTTTATTACGCGCACATATTCCAAGTCTAAGAAATTTCTGCCGATAAGAACAGGTGTCCTAAGCATCGAGTCGTCGACGATTTGCAAATAGATACCAGCTGCCACGTTATCAATCACTACTTCGGTGAAGACCTTTTCTGAGGATTGATACGATCCGCCACCAAATCCTACCAATTGTTGATGGCACAATACGGAATTTAAACTAAGTTGGAAGAAGCATTGTCTTTGTATGATGCTGCAATCGCTGCCGAAATCGATAAATGCTAGGAATTGTTTTTTGTTAAGAAATATAGTCTTATTGTATTCATCCAGGGAGTTAACTAAGTTGACATTACTTCCCTGACTTAAATCTAGTCAGGCTTTTTTATTTTCGACTTGATTTCGAGTGACATCTTTAAAAGCATTACAATTGGATTCGGTGTGTCCACTACGATTGCAGGCATTGCATCGTAAACGGCGAGGTGGCTTTAGGCAATTAATCGATATATGTCCTCTTTCGGAGCAATTAAAACAAATTCTGTTTTCGGTGAATTGGAAAGACGAACCATGTTGGGTTCGCCCAAAATAGGTTCTAGGTTGGTTAACACGAACGTTGAAGTCCTCTATTCTAACCTGACTACCCCGCTGAGTTCCCATTTCTTGAAACTTGCTCATGCTTTCGAAAACTTTGAGCCTATGCAGAAGCTCGTTTGTCGTTTCAAAGAACGTTCCAGCAAGTAAATTGATGATCGACGGATTTTGCATGCCCGACAATATATATTTGCAAATTGCAGGGTCTGACAATTTCGCCCTACCACCCAAAGCGCACATTGAAAAAAAATAGGTTTCCAAGTCCTCATCCGAACGTCTGTAACGTTTGGCTAGCTCGGCGTGGACGTCAGCTTCGTTAATGATGCAAGGGAAACTGTCTTGCAGTGCTTTGGAAAATAGCGAAAAATCGTAAAAAGCTTCTCTTTGGCCATCATACCAAATACGAGCGGCACCCTTGAGCTTAGTGGCCACAGCAAACAACACTAGCTTGTCGTCCCATCCATACAGGGATTTTAGCGAGGACACTCGGCCAAGAAACTGTAACGCCGACAGGCCTGAAAGCTGATTGGCCGGGTCGAACGTTGGCAGGATTTCAACCACATCACGTGGATTGGAATAAGCTTGTGTGTTTTGAGCCACTTCCTGCACTGGGGTCGACTGTTGCAGGAGCTGGGCATAACTCTGCTCCAAACGACCAGTTTTCTCTTTGAGTGCATCAAGTTGTTTTTTTAAATCGGCGACATTTGATGAGTCGTCGGTACTATTCGCTGGTGCCAGACAGGACTGACCTGTACTACCCGTAGGGGTAAGCGTGGCATCTGCACAAATGGCGGACAGAAGCCGCCCCTTAAGTTCCAAGAGGTTGCCCTTCACCGCTAACTTGCGCTTCTTCAAATTTTCCCTAAGTACTTTGGCAGTCATGACCTGAATTGTTCGTTCTTTGTGAGTCGTAATTTGTTTTCGTATGTAAGTTCATGTATATGGTGTTAACAACAGTTCATTTAATAATTTAGTAAATCCGAATAATTCATGCATATATAATTTCTACAATTTTCAAATCCACACAACAGTGTATCAACTCCGTTAAATTCAATATCTCAAACCAACAAAGGGAGTTAAACTACCAAGTGGCATCACTGTTATATAGCAATAGGTACTTAGCAACAAAAATTTTTTTTCCTTACCCGATATAACATCTTCATCGGTCTGCAAAGCAGCTGCTGCTGCAGCCGTTCTCTTCCTTTTTCCACTTGCATTCGCTTTATTCATTTTTTCTCTAGACAGAATCAGAACAAAAATACAATTATCAGAACTCGTTTTTTTTTTCTTCTTATTACATATTCGTTTTCTTAAGGGGACCATCTTTCTTTTGTGGTTTACGTTTTTTTTTTTTTTTTTTTCTTACTGCGTGTAAATATTTTCTTTCCCCTTTTTTTTCGCACACCAACCAAACCTTATCTTGAATCGTTTTTTTTTTTTTTTACTTTTTCTTTCTTTTGCGTTGTTGGTATGCGATACACTTTTCATTTCGTTTTTTTTTCAGATCGTTTTCTTTTAATAAATAACTATACACTCACAGCATAGTTTCACTGGGTTATATCCCACTTCTGAACTGTTAACTCACCTCGGCTTAAAACTCAAAAAGGTCAATAATTAGACGACAACAATATTTACTTAAACACTTTATTTCTTATCCGTTTAGCTACACTGCCGGTTAATAATAAGACGACAACAATATTTACTTAAACACTTTATTTCTTATCCGTTTAGCTACACTGCCCGACGTCGAATGAATTCTCATGTGTCCTGACTGCTCGTGGTCGTGATCGCTTGCAGACCCTCTTTCTGCAGACGACTCTCTTTATAGTCGGGACTCTCTTTGTGGTTGTTGCCTTACAGTAGTAACATCCGGTATAAGCGAAGGCGTAAGATGGCGAGAGTCGTGAAGATGTAAGGTCTCCCATGAGCTGCGTGGAAGTATTCTGACGCTGGCGAAAGCATTTCAGACAGACGTTAACAATTTTCATTATCAGTTTCCTACAGCCAATAATCTTGCCGGACTAAACTGAATAAATCGAAAATACCTGCGTGTAAAAACTTAACATGAGCGTGAGCGTGCTGCAGATAAAGTTTTATTACCGGATGCTGCTTTGGCAGAATAATTGGATGTTTGATGCTAAATCTGACATCAACAGCATTAGCAATTATTCTTTCTCCTTCTCTCAGTAATTCTTCTTCATCAACAACGGTGAAATCTTTTGTCCAGAGTTAAGAGCAATCATTTCTTCCCAAAACACGTTTTGGACCCATCGAAGGCTACTTTGACATATTTACTTCAGAGTACGAAAGGTAACCCGGTTAACGATTTTTCTTTAGAATTTTGCATTTTTTTTAAAGACGTTGTATAAAAGCTACAATCCGGAGCAACTTCGACCAAGAAGATACCTTCCTTGGCAGGTCCTCCATAAAATGTGTTGTGGTAAGATACTACGTTGGCAGCTACATGTAGCTTTCTTTCCTCAGGTACGCACCCCATATCGAGATTTTCGTCTAAGGGTCAGCAGCTGAAATCCAAACACATCCAACTACGGCCTTTCCACCATAAATCCAACAGAACCAACTTAATTCCATCCAAATCGATTAACAGTCTAAAATTTCAGACGTCCGATTTGCAACAAACATTTTCCTGGATTGGAAGAGAGCCATGCTAACACGATATGAGATATGAGAATCACAAAAGTCGAAAGTTTGAACGTGTTGGACTTCTAATGAGGAGGAGATAAGTTTTATTAAGCGACTTAAGAGAAGAGATTCACATAGTTCGAGTCGAGGGATGGAAAACTGCTTCAATGGTGCGACACTTGTTTTAACAGCGACGAGTCGAATTTCTACGATTTCATGTTCACTAATGCTTCGGGCATATGAGGTTAAAACGCTTTGAATTCACAGTGCATCTTTACTGAATTCGGAGGTTTTAGAAACAGGGCAGATAATTCCGGAACTGAAAGGAGTCTAGACTACAGCGAATTTGCTTTGGCCCCTTTCTCGACATTGAGGGAGCCTTCAATAACGTTGAGTGTAGAGCTATACGACGTGGTTATAGTAGTGCTGGGAAAATATTTGAATACTTTAAGTGAGATCACAGAGACCGCCTTAAAGAAAATTAGTAATTGGGCCAACGGCTGCGGACAAAATGTCAATCCCTCGAAAACGGAGTTAGTCCTGTTCACGAGAAGACACAAAATACCGCACTTCAATCTCCCTTACGGACAGTGCGAAGTATCTGGGCGTAATCCTAGATAGAAAATTAAATTGGAATCTTAACATAAGGGAACGAATTAAGAAAGCGTATAATGCCCTCTTTATTTGTAAGAGAACAATAGGCAAAACATGAGGCCTCAAACCCGCCATGGTACACTGGATATATATGTACAGTAGTGGTGATACCCATACGTACATATGGCTCACTTGTGTGGTCGAGGGCAACTAACAAAAGAACCATAATTGGATAACTAGCAACGGTGCAGAGAACGGGAAGCATAGCCATCACTGGTGCATTCGGTACTACTCCTACGGCAGCACTGGACGCCTTCCTGCACTTTATCCCGCTAGACTTAAAAATAAAGCAACTTGCTGGCAACAGCGCTTTGCGCTTCAAAAATTTAGGACTATAGTTTTGGGCACCGCACGATCTTAACTGATGTGCTACCCGGAAATCCTATACGGACGAGATTTGCCGCTTGGTCGACTTTGACATCGGGAGGAGTGACAAACAGATGCAGTCACAATAGCAAATTAGGTTGCTATCTACACTGACGGCTCTAAGACGGGGGAAGGAACGGGTTCTGGCATTTTTTCTGTTGATCTAGACCTGGGAGAGTATATACGACTCCCGGACACAAGCAGTGTCTTCCAATCGGAAGTTCTGGCTGTTCTAAGAGCGGCAGAGATAGTGCAGATGGGATCAATGTCGGGAAGAGATATTGCCATCTATATTGACAGTCAGGCGACACTTATGACACTTGAATTTGCTAACATTAACTCTGAGATAGTCAGAAACTGTCGCACAATGTTAAAGGCAGTATGCAGACGGAATCGAGTAAGACTGTGCTGCGTACCGGGACACAGCGGTATAGAGGGAAATGGGCAAGCCGACGAGCTAGCAAGAAAGGGAGGGGAGCTGGAATATAGCGGAGGTGTGAACATTAAACCAACCCTTGGCTTTTTTAAGGGAATAATCAATGAAAAGATCTTAAAAATGGCTGACCTCAGATGTCAGAATTTAGAGGGACATAGGGTGTCTAGAGCGCTGTGGCCTCATTTTGACAAGAAAAGATCTAAGGAAATTCTAAAATTGAGCAGGGAACAGCTTAGAACAGTATTTGGGATTATGTCGGGGCACTGTCTTCTAAGAAAGCATGTTAGGCGGCTTGGTCTGGTGGATGGGGACACGTGCAGGTTCTATGGTGATCTACAAGCCGAGAAAGACATAATACACATACTGTGTTAATGCGAGGGCATAGCACGAAATCGTAGGAGGTTTCTAGGGGAATACTTCTTCGAGAAATTAGGGGTGCTGAGCGGCACAGACCATAGGAAGCTGGTTAAATTCTGCATGGAGATTGGGCTCTGTCTAGGAAAAGTTTTTTAGGTTTTTTTCAGGTTTTTCTCCAATTGAAGTCTTTCAATTGGTTCCCTAGGGATCGCGATGGGCTCTTCTGGTGCCTAGTGCTGTATGCAATTTGCATACCCCATCGTACCAATTTACTTTCCTATCCTACTATTCTTTCAGAAAGTAGCACCCAAAAATAGGCAATGAATCATTTGCTGCTTGCGCAACAAACTAAAAAAAACCTATGACCTATGACCTAAAGGGGAAGGCCCAACAGTGGTTAATCTCAAAACCGAATTTTGCTGAGGAAAATCTCGATGATTTGCTCCGTGACATGACGGAGATGTTTGGCAGCAAAGAAAACAAACTAACATTGAGGCGAAAATGGCGATACAATGAAACGTTCCATGAATATTACAACGATAAGGTGGTGCTGTGAAATGCAATGGACATCGAAGAGGACGAATTTATCGAATACGTGGTGGAAGGCATCAGCGATACAAATTTAAGGCTATATGCACTCGTGAATGATTTCAAAGATCGATCGCATTTACTTGGGACATTGGGTAAGGTGGAACAACCCAAACCGAATAACACACAGTCAACGTCAACAACAACGATGAGTTAACAAAAAAAAAGAGGGGCCAAGGTGCTACAACTGCAACTGCGTTGGACACATCGCTACTGAGTCCAGAAAAGCGAAGCGTGAATATGAAGCATGATATGGGCGTGGCTCGATGGAACATCGATTGTCTGCGGTCCCAAGGAAAAATACACAGTCCAACTACAAGAGTAGGAAAATGCAGATTTTGTAAGTTATTTGTATTTCACAATAAAAATAGATAATAAGGGTAGCCCCATAAACTTCGTAAAACAGTCGTGCCTTCCCAAAGGACTAAAATTAAATTTAGATAAAAGTCATGTATCTTACTTTGGTATAAATAAAAGTAAACTTTTAATTATTGGATAGTTCTGGTGTTTTGTTCAATGGGAAGATTCAATGATTTCAGTGGAGTTATTCGTGGTTGACGAAAAATCGACTTGCTATGAGGTGGTTCTGGGAAGAAGGTTTTTGAAAGCTGGTAATTTTAAGTTAGTTTCAAATTATAACAACGAAAGTGAAAACAACGATATGTATAGAGTTAAACAAACTTATGGAAAATATATAGAAAATATTAACAAATCAATTTATAGCCAAAACGTAAGAGAATTAATAGTAAATAAAAGTCGTATGACAAAAAACTATGTAAAATGTGATGAAGAAAAAGACGAAAGTTTTGAAAAATCTTTACTAATGATCGATTGTGATCATAACGTTTGCGAGGAAGAAACATTGACAATTGGATAAAATATAGATTATGCAACACAAAAATATTTACGTGACATTTACAAAAATTGTTATTTGGTGCTTCGTCGTCCGGTAAGAAATGCCCCGTCAGTTTTTCAAAGCCATGTAAACAAAATTTGTGCAGACATGATAAGAAAAGACGAGGTTATAATATATCTTGATGACATAATGATAGCGACAAGGGATCTTAGTAAACATTTCATGATTTTAAAAGAAGTTTTCAAAAGACTACTTTTAAACAAATTAGAGCTAAGATTAGACAAATGCGAATTTCTTCAAGCAAAAATAAAATATCTGGGTTATACTATTACTGGTGAATAGGGGTGATAAGAGGTTGGAGTCAATCAAAAATGTTCCCCTACCACAAAATGTATATTCAGTTCAAAGCTTTTTGGGTCTATGTTCATATTTTCGCAGGTTCGTGAAAAACTTTTCAATTTTAGCTAAACCACTTTACGATCTTACAAGAAAAAACAAATTATTTCATTTTGGTGCAGAAGAATTAAAGTTATTTGAAATACTTAAACAAAAATTGATAGAATCTCCAATTTTAGCGCTAAATAACTCTAAGGACTATACAGAACTACACTGTGATGCAAGTGCAATAGGTTTAGAAGCTATACTTTCACAAAAAAAAGATGTGGACAATTTTCATCAAACACGCTTACCATATCAGGGTATTTGGGCAGTCAGTAATATGAGACCGTGGTTCGGAAGTCGAGGTACCAAACATAACGTCCAATAGATTGTAAAATATCAGGTGATCTTAAGTGGTCAGAATGGCCGAATTGTAGTTATTAACGTAGTAATTAGCGTAGTAACTAGCCCCAGTGGCCACACTGATGCAATACTATATCCCCTGTATAAACTCTCCCCCTTGTATAAATTCCCCTAGCAAATAAGAAAGACAAATAATAAAGAAAGGGTCAGTCTTTGACCAACCTCCAAACGACCAAGTTGTGTTTCTTTTGAGACTAAGTGTCTAAACTATGAACGTGAAACTATCGCTGTAGGGATTCCACACTAGTCCAAGAACATTTTTCAATTGCGTCTCACTGTGTAAATGAAGAGGAAAAGATTGGTGGCATTCGGTATCAATCAAGATAGCCAGGGTATTTCAGCTCCATTTGCTGCAACCTCCGATAGATAAAAGTTCGATCAATTGTTGCTTCAAATCCAAGACTTCAGACAGGGAATCAGAGGCAGGATATCGTCCACATAAATGTAATGCAGCATCGAGTGTGATGCTAAGAGGCTTATAATCTATCGACAATTGCTTAAGAACTCTCATCGCCAAATAAGTTGCTGATGAGGTACCGTAAGTTACGATATAAAGCCGAAAATGGGAAATGGGTTTATTCATACTTTATCTCCAAAGGATACGTTGAAAGTCGCTGTGTTTAACATATACCCGAATTTGGCGGAACATTTTTATAAGATCCGCACAAAACACGTATTTCTGCAACAGAAATCGTATACACACCTTTATGAGATTACGCTGGAGTGGAGGTCCGAAACGCAGCAGCTCATTTAAACAGAACCCATTCGAATATTTATAAAAACCATCAAAAACAACCCTTATTTTGTTGGTAGCGACGGCGTGATGAGGCAATTAAAACATACTCCCAGTAGTAAGTTCAATCTCTTCGTTTGGAATTCATTGTATGTGACCCAACTCCTCATAGATTTTCATAAAGTCGGAATACTCGTCGCGGAGACTTTCACAACAAAATAGAATAGAAATTGTTGCACTTTTATTTGGGGTGGGGTAAACAAATTTAAATGCGAAAAAAGAATAAATTAAACGCGAACAAATTACAGCCGCCGCTGCGCCGATGGTTAAAAGTCGATCAATGAGAAATGTCAAATTAAATTCGCCGATGCAATATGGGAAAAGTGCAACGGGTAGCTGGCTGTATGCTACCGCCTCGGTCACTCAGCTGGGGTGGGCTCGCAGACGAATTGAATAGTGGAAAAGGGGTAAAATGGGCGCCACACAATCTTTTTGAAAAAGGAATTGTGAAACCTTTAGTAGAATTTCCCGACGCTGAAATACTGAAAATAAGATGGGATTGGGGTGAAATAAAACAAGAAGAATTTCAAATCGTTATATAGCTCTGGGGAGCAACGGACAATTTATTGAAATTTACTTTAACTTGCGGAACAAAGAAAGATCGCCGTTAGAAATGGCCCGCTATCGCTATTTCCCGAATGGACCACAAAAACAAATTGAAGAGGTCGCGCGTCCCGTAGTTTTTGGAAAAGTTCCGGAACGAAAGCCTACCGGGTTTCAAGGGCACAAACACAAACGCACTACTGAAGAGAACAAGATAATAAGACACTTAATAAGAGACTTACTTATCTGTAAATCCTTTTTCCTCTAACACTCCTGTCGTGAAATACAGGATATCGCTGTCTGTCCTACCACTTATCTTCCTCGCTCGTCTTCTGCTTTCCTTTTTGGTCTTCCACCAAGTTTCAAAAAAGCTCAAAAAATCCAAGTCTAAACTCCCTGGAGACTACTTTACTTTAAATTTAAAACTCAACCTTGCTCGATCCTCAAAATTAAAAAAAAAACACCGTCGAAAACCTCTGATGGTCAACCAAGCAGTGCCGGCTTGTCCACTTCGAGGATTCTTTTGTCCGTTCATGGACCATTCTCTCTCACTCATACCCCCACATTCAGCAATGACGGAATCCACTACGGCTTATTTTAGCCATCACTCAGTCACTCTAATGTAGTGTGCCACCGTCTCCGTCTCACTCACTCATCCGTTTTTGAATTCGCCCAAACTCTGAGGAGGTTTCTCAGGCCGAACGATTCGATGGACGCATTCACACAACTCCCCAAAAGATCCTAATGGGACGAGTTCACAAACACTTAAACAATTAGACAAGACACTTAGTGTGAGAATCGAGGAAGTAATTAGAATGCGAAAATGTCCAAACGAAAGAAAAAGCTAATTAAATAAAAAAGAAGAGAAAAGAAAAGGCGAAGAACCGAGTGAAGTTAGATTCTTGTTTTGGGACTATACCAGCTGATGTCCCAAATTGGAAAACCTGTGAAGTGTTTGAGAAGAAGGAAGCTCAAAATTACTCTCCGCGAAACTATTATAACCCGGTGGACTCTCGAGCAGATTTGGGGGAGGGGGAACCTGGATAGCGTGCCATTTCTTACAATGTTTGTATTCGTTGGGCCTTGGCCATTGATGTCTTCGTTTCGATATATTATTCGGTGTTTGTTCTTCAGTTTTGCGTTCTGTTAATAGTTTTATGTGTCAATTTGGCTACCTGCCACTGCTCGTTTGCGGTTTGTATAGGGAGAATATTAAGGCCGTCTGCCACCGCCTTTTAAGCTGTGGGCCAACTGCCCTAATGGGTTTAGCTATGTTCGTTGGGGTGCTTTTTTAAGGGATATCTACCCACACCATTCGCCGATTCGTTGGGGTATCGTGATGGATCTTTCTGATTACCCTTTCTGTTCGCGTTAGGGTGTGCCAAGGGATCGTCCTCACCCACCCATCGTTGTCGCAACACCAACCGTCCGTTGGGCACGATACCTGCTTTTGTCGGCCCCCAGAACTCACGGAAACGAGCGACCTTGATCGGAATCAATCAGAGGCGGCCAGTTAACCAATCTCCCAGTAGGAACGACAGAAAAATGGAAAGACCGGGGCGAAAAAGTGACTCGGGTATGGAAGCGGATTGGTTGGGAAGAAACAACACTTTTGTAGCGTTTTGTAACGCAACAAACTCCACCCTTACCTCCTGAAGAGGAGAAGTTGGCTTTTCGAAAGAAATGCCGAAGTAAAAGGGTATCAGACAACACAATGTTAACAAGAAACATTGACTTCTCGATCGCCCCTGGCGAGAGGTAATGTACATCACAGAGCATAAAGCTCTCAGTTCCTATTAGCGTAACCGTCCTGTTACGCGACTCATACGCTGATCATCTTCGGGGTCGTCGCAATATGGCTTGAGGTCTTTGACGTTCCAAGTCCCTCGATCCTTGCCATCTCCGTCCTCTAAGGTATATGTCCACGGTGATACCTTTTTGGTAATTCGGAATGGGCCTATGTATTTCGGCGCCAGTTTAGCCGCGTAGTATTTTGCCGCATCCGACAAAATGAAGTTCCTTCTCCAAACCAGTTCATTTAGAAGGTATTGTACATCCCTTCTCCTAAGGTTGTACGAATTCGATGCCTTCTTGGTTGCCGCTGCTAGCTTTTTCCCTATCTAGCCTAAGCTCCCTGAACCTACTTGCTGTGTCGCCTGTATTACGATCCCTAGCACACGGAATAGCGGTTAAGGACGTTTGTCCGAAAGTCACCATTCCTCGACCGAAATTGGCGTAATACGGCGATACCCCTAAAACATCATGTTGTGCTGTGCGGATGCTACACGCCACTTTGGCTAATTGCTGATCCCATTGCCTATGATTTTCGGAAACATAAGCCCGGAGTGTGGTTTTGATGATTTGGTTTATCCGTTCTGCCGGATTCGCCTGAGGGTGATAATGCGTGGTGAACCTAATCGAAGACCCGTACCCTTCGCAAAGACTCTTCAGCTCCTTGCTCTTAAATTGTGGACCGTTATCACAGATAACGAACCTAGGGACCCCAAACAATAAAAAGACGTAATCCTCCAACTCCCTACATACGGATTTGGCCGTCGCTGACCTCAAGGGAAACAAAAGGGAATTTGGTGAAATAGTCAACAACAGTCAGGATGTAGACATAACCTCTACTCGATTTTGGAAGTGGGCCAACAAGATCTACATAGATCATCTCCCACGGATTGGTTACCCCTTTCCTCTCCGTCATCAACCCAGCCGGCTTATCGTTGACCGGTTTTACACTTTGGCAAACTTTACAATTCCTAACATACCTAGTGATATCTGACCGCATCTTCGACCAGTACCTAATATCTTTCTGCTACCCTACCGAATGTTTTTTAACCCGCATGTGCCCTGAAAGCGGATTGTCATGACATTGATTCAAAATATTGGCCCTATCATTCTTCCCTACTACTATATTCCATTCGGAACTATAATCCTGCACTACAACATGACTGGCCCTAACAAATGTATATAAAAGTCCCTACTCTACACACCACGAAGGAAAGTCTAATGGTTTTGCTTCGACCTTCTCGATCATTTTCCTTATCCAAGGGTCACTGTGCTCTAAAATCCCGGCAACTACCGGTACGCTTCTCGAAAGCATATCTGGCACAACATGTTCCTTCCCTTTCCGATGAATAATCTCAAAGTCGAATTGCTGTAACCGTACAGCCCATCTTGCCAAAAAGGAAATCCAAATCCCAGAGCACTCAGACTCGGTAACGGTCCATTGTACTACCAGGCAGAAATCCTCCTTTTGGTATAGAGGCATGTGAATGGGTGGCGTATGTTGTTGTTCCCCATGGGGATTGAACCTGCACCGCATGGGTAACAAGCCAACACACTAACCTCTACACCGTCGCCACCCTCAACCGTCGTGCTCAACCATACTAACGAGTAATGGTCTGTAATGACCTTAAATCGTACACCTTCGAGGTATGGTCGCAACTTCTCTATGGCCCACAACACAGCTAAACACTCCTTCTCAGTGGTTGAGTAGTTCTTTTCGCATCGGTTGAGCGACCTACTCAAATAGCATATCACCTTCTCGCCCTCCTCAAACGTCTGACTAAGGACAGCCCCAATCCCGAAATCCGAGGCATCGGTCTGAACCACGAAAGGCCTCGTAAAATCTGGACAGGTCAGGATGGGTGCGGCTACCAAACATTCCTTAGCCTTTCTGAAACTCTCCTCGCAAGCTTCAGTCCAACAAAAGTTCTTGTTCTTTTGAAGTAAATCGGATAACGGTTTAACCAAAACAGCAAAGTTTGGCACAAATCTCCTATACCAGGAAACCGTTCCGATAAGACTCCGAACTTCCTTGACGTTCTTGGGCGCAGGGATGTTCACCATGCTCTCCACCTTCTCGGGGTCTACGTGTAAGTCATTGCGATCAACTATATAACCTACAAATTTCAAAGAGGGTCTGCAAAAGTTGCACTTTTCCTCGCTAACTTTTAAACCTGCACGACATAAACGTTTAAAAACTTCTTCTAAAATCTCTAAATGCTGTTCGAAGGAGTTGGTTACTATGATGATGTCATCAGGATACACAAACACGTGTGGTTCCAAATCGGCCCCAAGCACCATGTCAACAAAGCGCTGCCAGGTCGCTGGCGCATTGTGTAACCCGAACGGCATTCTCCTAAACTGAAAAAGTCCTCTATTAGGAACAGTAAAAGCCGTAAAAGGCCGCGAGCTTTCCTCAAAAGGGATTTGCCAATAAGCGGACTTAATATCCAAGGAGGAAAGAAACTTCGCGTCCCTAAGCTGATCTAAAGTCGCCGATATATAAGGGAGAGGATAAGCATCCCTTTCAGTAACCTTGTTAAGCTTCCTATAATCTACGCAAAACCTATATGAGTTATCCTTTTTCCTAATCATGACTATGGGAGAAGCCCAAGGGCTATTCGATTTCTCAACGATACCGTCCCTAATCATTTCTTCTAACTCCTTATCGATATGTACCTGGACCGCTGGGGAAACCGGATAATACCGCTGTTTTATCGGCTCAGCATTGGTCTTAATCTTGTGTTCCACTAGATGGGTGCAACCAAGACCTACAGGCACATATCTTTGAAAACTCTATCGACAAAATTCCCTAACCTTTGTTTTTGTATCTCGTTCAACTCGGATAACTCTTGAATGTCGGAGATCGATGCGAACGAACTTTGGCTCGAAAAGTGCCACTGTCCAGTTCTCAAATCCGGGACGATTCCCGACAAAGCCCAAAAATCGGCTCCTAGAATTAGGACATGTGGAAGACTCGGTATGACGAGACACTCCAACAAAACAACTTTTCCCTGCACTAATATTGGCAACGAAACTACACCCTCTACAGCTACACCTACACCATCCGCTAATGAAACCCTATCTATGTTGCCTTTAACAAGCCCTATTCCTAAATCTTTTAAAATCTGCCAACCATCCCTACAGATGATGGATCCCGAAGCTCCGGAATCTAAAAGCCCTAGCAAGTTAACCCCATAAATGCTAACCCTAACATACGGACGCCTATCACTACAGTTTGCCTCGAGTGTAACACCTATCTGAACAATTTCCCTATGATGAACCGGTTGGTTACCATTAGGAAACCCAACGGACTTCAACGGCGCTCTCGTCCTACTGACCCGAGAGTGCGTTGCCCGTTTCCCGAACACGTGCGACAATCCCTGTGGGAGACCCCTGCTCTCCCACAGCCAATACAACGCCTAGGAGGAAAACAACGGCTAGCGTAATGGCCTTTCCCATTACAATTAAAACAGCGAATGGGCCTATCGGGTTGCTCGTTCCGCCCAACGATAGCAACCATGGGTTCTTTCTGAACCGTAACATATGCCAAGTCCGGCTCCAACAGGTTCCTACTACGATTACTAGGAGGGGGAGCAAATGTTTCGACGTTAGCCCTGACCGTCTCCAACCGTCTACCCAACACAACCAAATCGTTGACCGACTTGGGATCGGCCAATCCAAGCTGTGTTTGGTAGAACGGTGCCAGATTCCTTTGAAGAATCGCCAGCTGACGCCTTTCCGAAAGAGGTTCAGATAACCTCCGAAACATGTTTGCCATCGTCGCCACATATACGCCGATGGATTCCTCCTTGCCCTGCGTACGACGTCTGATCTCGTCCAACAGGAGATCGTCGTAGTTAGGAGGAAGAAATTCTTCTTTAAGTTCCCTAACCAAATCTTGCCACGTCGACATCGCGACCGTAACCGCCCTAAACCACAGAAGAGCCTTCCCGACGAACAAATCAACAGCCGACCTAAACAAATGGGCTTCCGTCACCCCCCTGGCTTGACGGAGTTCTTCCACCCCTTCCAGGAACGCGTTCACCGACGCTCCACAGCGCTCTCCAGTGAACTTCACCTCCCATTTCTCAATCCTCTCCGCACATCGTTCAGATGTTTGGGGAGGGCTATTAGGAACTTTCCTCCCCGTCTCCGAAGTGGACGCTTTATCCTCGGGCTCTTCGTTCACATTGTCTTCACCTTCGTAATCGGTTAGGATACCTAAAATGTGATTGACTTGCATGTTAGTAAAATTAAGCTAAAAAATATTTTACGTAATAATGCTTTAATGTCTTAAATTGTTTGCATTATTTTGTGTCTGTGTTAGTATTATGTAGGTACATAATTATTGTATTTTTAATTGTTTTGTCCTTACTAACATCTGCACTAAATGATGAGCCTGTGAGAGCACTTTTTGTGCCGGCAATTTCTGCTCGTGATAGATGCTTGCTTTAAGCACTCCACGACACAGAGCTGATAGTGTAAAAAAAAGCATTATTAACCGATTGCGAAGTTTCCCCTTTTCGGAAACATCTTCCGGTTCTTCTGCGACGGCCCGGTCCAACCGCGCTAAAGCCCACTCTATTTTGGTGACAATTTTGAGGTATTCACCAGATTTCGGGTTCGTTGGAGGCTCTTTTAAGAGAATCTCGACTTCGGCTATCTTCCTTTCGATGGCATCACAGTCCTGTTCGAAATTGAACGGATATTCACTCTGTGTGCGCACCGAACCACGACGCTCAAGCAATCTCGCGGCCCTTAGCGCTCGTCTCTTGGAGTCCACATTACCCCGCGAAAGTCCACGGATATCGACTTCGTAATATAGCTCGTCCTGAGCTAATCGGTTTATTTCCATTTTGTTTTCCCAAAACTAAAGCAATTTAATACTCAATGGATAGGTATTCAAATTCCAAATTACCGCCGAAAAATGCGAAATGTTAGCTAAATGTGATTCACAACAATACTCGTAACTAATACCCAACCAACAAGATGAAAGGAGAAAACACAAATAGAACAAATGGATAAAAAATATGTCCACGAATAAATGTGAAATGATGGCAACCTTACCACCGGACGACAAAAAAAGAAACTAACTTCTGTAATACTGCGATGCCAATGATCAAT
The DNA here is from genome assembly GCA_949715645.1 of Portevinia maculata. Classification (NCBI taxonomy): domain Eukaryota; kingdom Metazoa; phylum Arthropoda; class Insecta; order Diptera; family Syrphidae; genus Portevinia; species Portevinia maculata. Next base: position 41,931,367 of record OX454528.1, read on the forward strand.
GTATGTAATTATAAAAATGGAGAAAAAAAAAATCGAATAAATTTAGAAAAAAGATGTCCCCGAATAAATATCGAATGATGGCAATAACTTCCATACGAAAAAGTGCAGTAAAAATATATTTCTTGTCGAACCACTTATGTATGTCTATATTCTATGTATATATTTATATATAGGTATATGCCCATATCTATTTTGTTGTTTTTGTCTCCGGTTGTGTTTTATATGTTTAATGTGATATCTAATTAAATCAAACAAATAGTTTATTTTATTTAATATCTTTTTTATATATTTTAATTGTAATTGTCACAACTTATTATTTTTTTTTTATACCAACGCGACGCGTTTCGAAGCGGTAGCTTCATCATCGGGCGTAGACCCATGATGCCCATAGTTTTAGCAAATTGTGAAGGAACACAGAAATTAAACCAGATATGGATAGAGACAATATGAAGAGTAACCTTACGGTGCAGGGAGTCGGATACCCAGTACCGGTGTCTGTCAGGGGTGTGCGCGCGGGCCCCGGGACGTCGATATCCAGCGACCACAATATAAAAAACCAAACCCCGGAAGTGGAACACTTGGCTTCTGCGGAAAAAAATGCTACAAGTGCAACCAGAAGTATCACCAATCCTTTCCAGAGAGTTCCCAAACTGAATAGGACACCGTAATCAGCAGTAGAAACTCCACAACTGCTGCCAAAAAAAAACACCAGCTGCCCGAAATGTCTTCCAAACTGGAAACGAGGAGGGTAAAGCAGCAGACGAGAAAAACTCAGGAGACGTTTTTTCACGGGAGATGCAAAATTGCTTAAAGGTGATTAAAACTATGAAAGCAGCGTGGAAGAAGCAGAAAAACACCAGCCTTGACATTAAAAACGGCATAGCGGCTCTAGAAGTATTTCTGGACAAGATGAAGTGGCACGAGAAAGACAGGAGAAAAACCCAACAAAGGCTTTTAGCCCAAAAATCGGGTTCCACGAACAAAATACCACCAGGCCAGAGTGACAAAGACCAACAAAGCTGTTCTAAAAGACCACCCTCGAGTCCACTTGCAAAGGATACCGATAAAAGAATAAGGAACTCTCCGATAAATCCAGCCGAGCAACAAAACGGACAAAAAGCTGAAATCCATATTCCTAAGGTAAATCGTGAGCAAGAGAGCTACGCTCAAGTCCTCAAGAAGAAAAAAAACAGTGAGGGTCGCGCCAGACCAACCCACCCAAAAAGTTAGACCTCGGGACAAACCCAAAGAAGGTGCGAGGGAAAATAAAAAGAAAGCAAAGGCGAAGAGAGAGAAGAACCAACAGAGATCTCGACCCGAAGCTATCCTCATTAAGTCAAAGGGAGCAGCGAAGTTCACCGATATCCTGAGGGAAATTCGGAGTAAGGCGAATCCAGATGATACCGAAACCATTGTCAAAACTGTTCGGCAAACGAAAGCTGGAGATGTTCTTCTACAACTCGGAGCTAAAGCAAAGAACAAGACAGCTTTCGGAGAATCTCTACGAGCAATTCTAGGGAATAAGGCAACGGTACGCAGTCTTGAACCGAAAATTGCCATAGAAATCAGGGACTTAGATGAACTGACTACAGCCGAAGAAGTCCAAGAAGCAGTCAGGAAAAAAGTTGCTGTTCTCATCTCTGATATCAAGGTGTCAGTAACAGCTAAAAACAAAAGCTCCCTCAAGATAGCCATAGTGCATATGAACGCCCGAGCAGCCTACGTCATGCTGAAGAACCCGAGAATTAAAATAGGATGGGTCCAGTGCCGAATCCGACGCAGAACAGAGGTCTCACGGTGCTATAAATGCTTCGGCTATGGCCACCAACAAGCAAAATGTACCGGCGTAGACAGAAAGGGGCAAGGGCTGTGCTTCAGCTGCGGAGAAAAGGGCCACAAGAAGATTGACTGCAAGGATTCACCAAAGTGCTGTCTGTGCGCGAACCTCTAAGTTCCACCACCCGCTCTGGACCATGTCCCGGGGTCAGGTAAGTGCCAAGTCTTCCGAGAGGCACTCGAAAATGAGGAGAAGAAAAGGGCCCCACAATGACCAGAATTCTACAGGGAAATATCCACCGGAGTCAAACCGCGGACAACCTGCTAATCAAACTACTGGAGGAAATGAAAGTAGATGTCGCCATCATCAGCGAGCACAAAAGAAATAAAGAGAAAAACTGGGTAGCGGACTCGCTTGGAACCGCTGCAATCTGGGTTTTGGATGCAAGAAAATTCCCCATGAAAAGCCTATTCACACAAAGAGGCTTCACGTGGGTAAAGAGCGACCGACTCACAATTGTAAGCGTCTATCTGAGCCCAAACGACAGTATTGACGCGTTCCGCCAAAAATTGGGCGAGCTGGAGGACTTCCTGGTCGACACCACAGGGGAGATCCTGGTCGCAGGTGATCTCAACGCCAGAGCACAGGAATGGGGAATGCCAACTACTGACTCTCGAGGAAGGCAAATACTCGAGATGGCCGCGAGACATGGACTTAACGTAGTCAACAAAGGAGACACCCCCACTTTCAGGAGACCTGGACACAGAGGAACTATCCCAGATGTAACCTTCGCGACCAACACCACATTCGCAAAAATCAAAAACTGGAGAGTAATCGAGGATTACACAGGTAGTAACCACCAGTAAATCGTCTTCGATCTGGAGAGTTGACCTCTCCGGAAACACGGTGAGGTCAACTACTACATCACCCAGTTATTCACCGGACACGGATATTTCAACGCATTCCTCCAAAAAATCGGCAAAACAAACAGTCCAACCTGTCAGTACGGAGACTCGCTAGAAGATGACGCGAAACATACCTTCTTCGCTTGCAGCGGATGGGAAAGCCTTCGCCAAGACCTGGAAATAAGTATTGGCGCCATCACCCCGGAGAACATAGTAGAGGAGATGCTACAGAGTGACGACAACTGGCAAAAAGTCTGTAGCTACGCAGAACATGTTCTCAAAAGAAAAAAAAGAGAAGAAGACCACCAAGGGTCGCAGCAGGCACAGACGTCTTAGGCCACAGAAGACTAACAAGACGGCGTCCTTTTACGGACTTATAAACGGCGCCACCCTGATGTAATGCCAATAGCGGTTCCAGGGTGGCTTGAAGGCCGTAAGCGGGGAGAGTTTAGTCCATGAGAGTCGGACACACCAAGTGGTGATGGCCTACCACTTGACGGTACATCACGTATTCTCTCCTCCAAAAAAAAAAAAAAAAATAAATAGTTTTAGCAAATTAATCAATCACGAGTAAAATAATTATAAATGTTATATAGGTAGGTATGTAGGTAATATGTGTATATCAAAATGTCAAAGACACCAAATTCAAAAAAGTAAAAAACGATCTTACTTGCAAGAAAAAGTTGATTTCCAGTTGGGGTTTGGACTGGGGTTTTTCACCAGATGATTACGGGTATGATGACTCTGAATTCCCACAAAAATTATCTACTAAAAAAGAAAAATGAAGCAAAGTAAATGAACCAACAAAAGGTAAATACACAAACACTTCCCTGAGGATTCTACCAACAACACTGTACCACAAAGTTGGGGGAAAACACCGTCGGAAAATAATACAGCAATTATCTATGTAATCCTGTGTATATACTCGTATTTTAAGCGATCGATTTATGATTTGTTTTATTAAACGGGTTAAAGAAATTTTTTTATTCTCACAGGCCCCACAATTTGGGCGTCATTTGTTGCACTTTTATTTGGGGTGGGGTAAACGAATTTAAATGCGAAAAAAGGGATAAATTAAACGCGAACAAATTACAGCCGCCGCTGCGCCGATTGTTAAAAGTCGATCAATGAGAAATGTCAAATTAAATTCGCCGATGCAATATGGGAAAAGTGCAACGGGTAGCTGGTTGTATGCTACCGCCTCGGTCACTCAGCTGGGGTGGGCTCGCAGACGAATTGAATAGTGGAAAAGGGGTAAAATGGGCGCCACACAATCTTTTTGAAAAAGGAATTGTGAAACCTTTAGTAGAATTTCCCGACGCTGAAATACTGAAAATAAGATGAGATTGGGGTGAAATAGGTTAGGTTAGGTTAGGTTGCTGGGTTGACGGGGCAAGAGAGTCCTGCTCCCGTCACACTTAGGTCTATGTAGACCCTTTGTGATACCCCGGAGGTTGATTCCCTTACTTGGGACCTATGAAAAACCTAGCGGGCTTACAAACCATCCCGATGCGCTGATGAACTTACGCAAGTCGTTTACAGACTTGCCGGAGAGTTCTTCTAAGTCCTGGAAGAAATATCTGCCAAGGACATTGTTTCTTATGTGACAGAGTGCAGGGCAGTGACAGAGGAAATGAGGGGTATCCTCGCTCACCTCCTCGTCCCCGCTCTGCAGAGCTCGTCTGTGCTGAGTTTCAATTTCTTTGCATGGTAGCCCAGCATGTTGTGTCCGGTGATAACACCTGTGAGAGAGGACAAAGACTTTTTGTTCATTTGAAGGATTCTCTCGGTCTTTCGCTTGTCATATAGTGGCCACATTTTCCTGATATTGACACAGGAGTCAAGGGCACTCCATCTTTCGTTAGCTGTCATCAGCGTTTTATCACCGATCACCTGTTTAAGGTAACAGGGTGGGGTTTTTACCGTTGTGTCAGCCTCTCTTAATTCAAGGGAGGATCCTTTTCTTGCCAGTTCATCGGCTCTTTCATTTCCCGGGACACCACTGTGTCCGGGGACCCAGCAGAGTCTTACACTGTGCTGCGCGCCAAGAGCCCGCAGCTCTTCGCGACAGCGAACTACAAGCTTCGATTTTATTTCTGTGGCGGAAATCGATTTTATTGCCGCTTGGCTGTCAATGAAGAAGGTAATATCAGCTTGTGGTATTGCCGTCATTACAACCCGTTTAGCGGCTGTTGCCACCGCCAGAACCTCAGCTTGGAAGACGCTGCTGTAGTCGGGGAGTCTGATCGAGCCAGATATTCCGAGTGTTTCGGAATAGAAACCCGCGTCAACGCCAGTATCCATCTTGGAGCCATCTGTGTAGATGGGGATCGTTGTTGCACGGACTGGTGTTTGATTCTCATGCCATTCTTCCCTGCAGGGAAGGGAGACAGTAAATGGTCTTGTAAAGTCTAGTTTGGGAGTAATGTAGTCTGTGCATACATTATCACCCGTAAATTTCTTTAGAATCCGCGCATGTCCAGTTGTACTGGGTTTCCAGTTTTCCGTTTGGCTTAGCCGCAAGGCACTGTTTGCTGCGGATTCTTGTACAAAAAGGTCTAGAGGTTTAAGATTGAGAATTACCTCCAACCCCGCTGTGGGGGTGGTTCTCATGGCCCCAGTAGTACCAATGCAGGCAGTTCTTTGGACTCTAGTCATGGTTTAAGGTTGGTGGCCTTGCACAACCCCTGCCACCAGACTAAATTACCGTATGTGAGTATAGGTCTAACTACAGCCGTATACAACCACATGATAATTTTGGGACTAGGTCCCCAGGTTTTGCCGAAAATTCTGCTGCAGGCGTATAAGGCTATCATTGCCTTCTTAGCTCTTTCTTTTATGTTGAGGCTCCAATTTAATTTTCTGTCCAGAATCACGCCCAGATACTTCGCGGATTCTGATATTTGTAGTGGAGTACCTTCAATTGTTGGCCTATTAAATTGTGGTATAATCCTTTTATTGGTGAAGAGGACCAGTTCTGTTTTCTGTGGGTTAACCGCCAGTCCGCAGTTTTTTGTCCATGTACCAACCATAGATAAGGCGTTTTGTATTTGTTCGCTTAGAGTGGATGGGAATTTCCCTGTTGCTAGCAGTGCTAAGTCGTCTGCGTAGGCTACTGCCTTGACTCCACTAAGTCTAAGTACGATCAGAATCTCGTTTAAAACGAGTACCCATAAAAGGGGTGATAGGACTCCGCCTTGAGGAGTTCCTCTAGATACTGACATCTTGATTATTTCACCACCAAACTCAGAGTTGATGCATCTTCTTTTAAGCATGCACATTATCCATTTAATAATGGTATTCTCCACATTAAGGTTTACTAGGGCTCTTTCTACCGCTTCCCCTTGGACGTTGTTGAAAGCACCCTCAATGTCCAGGAAGGAGGCTAGAGTATATTCCTTATCCCTTAATGTCTTTTCTATGGTGCTGACTACACTATGGAGAGCTGTATCCACACCTTTACCTTTCGTATACGCATGCTGAGCTGGGGATAAGACCTCTGGACTCAGTTTGCTACGAATATAAATGTCAATCAGTCTCTCAAAAGTTTTTAGAACAAAAGAGGTTAGGCTGATTGGCCTAAAGTCTTTAGCGGTAGTGTGACTGGGTTTTCCAGCTTTGGGTATGAAAACCACTTTAACTTCTCGCCATACTTTTGGTACATATCCCCATTTTAGGCTACTTAGGAATATGTTCCTAAGATGTGGAATTATGTATTCTTCACATCTTTGTAGCATCATAGGAAAGATGCCATCAATACCCGGAGATTTATATGGAGAGAAGGAGTTGATAGCCCATCTTATCTTCTCTTCCGTTATAATTTCCGCTGGTGCTGTATGCTCCGTGTAGTGCTCTTCTTCCAAGTTATTGTGTTCATTGTTGCATTCTGGAAAGTGAGTCTCAAGGAGTAGCTTAAGCGTTTCGTTGCAGGATTCTGTCCAGTTGCCGATAGGATCCTTGAGAGATCCCAAGGGTACTGGTTCTTTAGCAAGTATTTTCCTGAGCCTAGCTGATTCTGTGGTGTTTTCTACTTTGCTGCAGAAGGATTTCCACGAAGATCGCTTTGCTCGTTGCGTTTCTGTTTTGAATTTTCTTTGACTGGCCTTGTAGGTTTCCCAGTCATTGTCCGTTCTTGTACGTTTTGCTACATTGAAAAGTTTTCTAGTTTCTTTTTTAATGTCGTACAGTTCTCTTGTCCACCAGGGGGGAGTCGATTTTCTTCTACTCTTCGTTTTCAAGGGACAAGATTTTTCGAGGGCTTTGCCTAGGATTTTTCCTATATCCTCGGCATTCCTGTCTGTACTCTCAGGTGCATGCGCAGCATTTGTCTGGAGCGTTCTTATGTTCTTTCCCACTCCCACATTGAAGAGGTCCCAGTTAGTTTTCCTATGGTTCCTATATGGTTTTGGGGGATTGTTTGTGTCTGGTATTAGGAATTCAATGATCTTATGATCAGAGAAAGTTTCCTCCCTTAATACCTTCCACTGGTCTATTTTGATTGTATTCGAGTTACTTAATATTGTAACATCGATTACTTCTTGCCTATTTCTAATAACAAAAGTTGGTTCTGAGCCCCTATTAGCTATTAATAAGTTATGATCTATAAGAAATTCGAAAAGTGACTCACCCCTTGTATTTGTATTTGAGCTACCCCATAGGGCATGATGAGAGTTGGCATCGCATCCCATCACCAGGTCCCATCTTTCTAGTGTAGCCCGTTGAACAATAAGGTGTATCAGGTCTGATGGTGGTCCTTCCGTTGCATCATAGGGCATGTAGCACGATGTTATAATCAGCGGAGGGAGCCCATTGCGCTCAAGTTTTACCGTCGCGTGGTCGTTATCACTGTAGGTAGATAGAAGAAAGAGGTTAATCTGTTTCCTAGCTACTATACACGTTCTGATCTTACTGTTTGGATCTGTCTGCACTGTTTTAAACAGGGCCAGTCCCTTCGAGTTTAAACCCCTTATTCTGCCTCCTGCTACCCAGGGTTCTTGAATAAGGGCCAGGTCTATTTTCCTATCCTCCATGAGGTAGATTAGGTTGGCGCTAGCCGCCTTACTGTGATGAAGGTTTATTTGTACTATCTTCATCACGGTTTTTAGACGCCCCCCCCCCCCCCTTTTTATTTTTATTGACCGAGTTCGCAATAAGCCTAAGCTTGCATCGGTTTATGCCAACGCGAACTTTGAAGTCGATCTTTTTCAGCAACGGAATGGATTTGTGGCTAAGCAACACTACCACTTCCGTGCCTGATTCGTTGTATTCTCCCATCTCGATCACTTCCCAAGTGTGGCTCAGCTGATCGATATTTAAGGATCGTAAGTATCTTTCAATACGATCCTTTGGGATATGTGGTCCTCGTACAACAAGTTTGGCCTTAGGCCTTGTCATACGTACGATCTCCTTCCTGTCGATTAGACGAAGGTCGGCGTTTGGCCATGGAGCTTTCGTCCTGGCAATAAACTCTTTGAGCCATGTGAGAGTGTGTTCTTCCTCACAGGTCATAAGTTTGAACCCTTGGATTGTGTTGAGGGTGCCAAAAAGCGGAAGGGGTTCCTTGTTTTTAAGGATGGCCTCATTCACCTCATCCAGGATTCGAAGTTCAATAAGTCGCCATTGGTCCTCTGTCAACTTCCGTGAAGGATTGCCGTAGTCTGCTACGGCGACTTGTTGCCCAACAGCAGTTGGTATAGAGACTTTGGCTTTCTTTCGAGCGTTCGTTTGGGAGATTGGGGAAAGCGTGTCGTTTTGTCTCGCCCTCTTAGACGTGCTCGCAATCGGGTCGAGATTGGATTGGACATCCGCACTCGTGCCAATTACGGGTTTCCTGAGTCTGGCTGCTATTGGGGTGGAGAGCAGAGGGCTATCCTTCCCCTTTCCAGCCAGTCTTTTCGGAATTGTCTTAGAGTTGGGCGTACGCTTACTCTTCACCGTTGTGTTGTCGGGTATTGTCCTTAGTCGTTCTCTCGCCTTGTCGAGGGATAGCTTTTCCTTTTCCGTTAAGGATTCCGGAATTTTGCTACCAATCTTACGGACGATCCTAAGCGCGTTGCGTCTTTGCCTGCGCAGGATCTGATGCTCCTCTAGGGGCTTCTTTGGTTTGGGGACTTTAGAGTCTGACGCTCTTTGAGTGTCCCGTTCGGATTGGCAGGCTGTGCCTCCACGACTGTTTGGCAGCTGTCAATCGTCAAGTTACCCCCCGAGACGTTACGACTGCAGTTACCTGGTTGGTGGGAGGATACCGCATCCAAATTGCAAGTGGAGCTGAGGCTCTGGATGTTCTCTAGATGCAGTTTCCTCTCTCCTACCCCCTCAGTGACTATCTCCTCTCCTTCCAGGCCCGTACGAGCGAGAGGCTCGATGCAACGTCTGGCCGGTGAGTCTGGTAGTCCTGTGGTCGGTTCCTGTAATCGTTCTGTCTTCGTGTCTGTCATTGTCACGTTTGTCTTAGGAGTCGGAGGTATTGTCTGCGGTGAGCCGAGCAGGTTTTTCTTCATCGGATCGTCCGCAGGCAATATCTCCTTTACCCCAGGGAGCATCTCCCCCTTCTTAAGACCCGTACGAGCAAGAGGCTCGATGCAATATCCGATTGAAGGGTTTGATGGTTCCTCGGTGGCATCCTTTGGCATAGTGTTTGATGCGGTCGACCCTCCCCCTGGATGGACTTTGCCAATCTGGGAGGAAGGTGGCCCCATCAATTTCTTATCGCTGGTGTTATCCCCAGGATTAGCATCCGCCGGTGTACGAGCAGTGGGCTCATTCTCCATTGGATGCTGTTCCTGCAGATACGCGCGTGCGTTATGTAGCCGTTTGCGGTCAGTCTCAGTGAGTTCGTCCCATCTTTTCGTTCCTAGTCTCTTTATCGTTGTCCTGCAGTTTGTATTTTTTTTCCGTCTGGAGGAGGTTGACAACAAAGAGAGGTTGGAGCTAGCGACGGAACAGCTGTCGCTGACATCAAGGTTCATGCCCTCTATGCCAGCATCCGTTCCAACGCTCTCCCCATCCCATACTCCGAGATTGGCGAAAGGGTTCAGAAGAAGATTTTCTTCTTCTTGCGTCAGTCGTTCCGTTTGGGGATCGGTGTTTATAGAGTCAGTGGTGCCCGATCATTGCACCTTAGTCTCTTTTGTTTTGTTTTGTTTGTTTAGTTTGTTCACTGAAATCCCACGAGTAAGGGGGAAGGAAGGTCCATCTGCACTCACCCCCTGTATGCAGATAAGGGGAATTAGGGTTAAAACTGGAGGTCCCCAGGTATCCAGAGTTTGCGCTAGCGACTGAGCACTCCCTCAGCCATGCAGGTCTCGGCGCGTCGAACCTTACCTTGGATTTGATGCCTTTTAGTTTTCCACCCCCTCTTTGTCGATTAACAACAGAGAGGGGAGTACTTAAGCCCCACCACCACGACAAGGTAGGCAAATCAATCGGGGGGTTGGGGTGAAATAAAACAAGAAGAATTTCAAATCGTTATATAGCTCTGGGGATCAACGGTCGATTTATTGAAATTTACTTTAACTTTCGGAACAAAGAAAGATCGCCGTTAGAAATGGCCCGCTATCGCTATTTCCCGAATGGACACAAAAACAAATTGAAGAGGTCGCGCGTCCCGTAGTTTTTGGGAAAGTTCCGGAACGAAAGCCTACCGGGTTTCAAGGGCACAAACACAAACGCACTACTGAAGAGAACAAGATAATAAGACACTCTACTTATCTGTAAATCCTTTTTCCTCTAACACTCCTGTCGTGAAATACAGGATTTCGCTGTCTGTCCTACCACTTATCTTCCTCACTCGTCTTCTGCTTTCCTTTTTGGTCTTCCACCAAGTTTCAAAAAAGCTCAAAAAATCCAAGTCTAAACTCCCTGGAGACTACTTAACTTTAAATTTAAAACTCAACCTTGCTCGATCCTCAAAATTAAAAAAAAACACCGTCGAAAACCTCTGATGGGCAACCAAGCAGTGCCGGCTTGTCCACTTCGAGGATTCTTTTGTCCGTTCATGGACCATTCTCTCTCTCACTCATACCCCCACATTCAGCAATGACGGAATCCACTACGGCTTATTTTAGCCATCACTCAGTCACTCTAATGTAGTGTGCCACCGTCTCCGTCTCACTCACTCATCCGTTTTTGAATTCGCCCAAACTCTGAGGAGGTTTCTCAGGCCGAACGATTCGATGGACGCATTCACACAACTCCCCAAAAGATCCTAATGGGACGAGTTCACAAACACTTAAACAATTAGACAAGACACTTAGTGTGAGAATCGAGGAAGTAATTAGAATGCGAAAATGTCCAAACGAAAGAAAAAGCTAATTAAATAAAAAAGAAGAGAAAAGAAAAGGCGAAGAACCGAGTGAAGTTAGATTCTTGTTTTGGGACTATACCAGCTGATGTCCCAAATTGGAAAACCTGTGAAGTGTTTGAGAAGAAGGAAGCTCAAAATTACTCTCCGCGAAACTATTATAACCCGGTGGACTCTCGAGCAGATTTGGGGGAGGGGGAACCTGGATAGCGTGCCATTTCTTACAATGTTTGTATTCGTTGGGCCTTGGCCATTGATGTCTTCGTTTCGATGTATTATTCGGTGTTTGTTCTTCAGTTTTGCGTTCTGTTAATAGTTTTATGTGTCAATTTGGCTACCTGCCACTGCTCGTTTGTATAGGGAGAATATTAAGGCCGTCTGCCACCGCCTTTTAACCTGTGGGCCAACTGCCTTAATGGGTTTAGCTATGTTCGTTGGGGTGCTTCTTTAAGGGATATCTACCCATATCGTGATGGATCTTTCTGATTACCCTTTCTGTTCGCGTTGGGGTGTGCCAAGGGATCTTCCTCCCCCACCCATGGTTGTCGCAACACCAACCGTCCGTTGGGCACGATACCTGCTTTTGTCGGCCCCCAGAACTCATAGAAACGAGCGACCTTGATCGAAATCAATCAGAGGCGGCCAGTTAACCAATCTCCCAGTAGGAACGACAGAAAAATGGAAAGACCGGGGCGAAAAAGTGACTCGGGTATGGAAGTGGATTGGTTGGGAAGAAACAACACTTTTGTAGCGTTTTGTAAAGCAACAAAATAATCTCCGAGATGTTATTACCAAACCTAACGTCGACCTGTCGAAATAATAGTTCCACCAGTACGGTGTTCGAGAGAATGTATCAACAAAATAAACATCAACGAATTCCTCAATGCTGGACGTGGATATATGGGATATATTTCTCAATTTCCCAAAAAGATTTTAATAAAACGTCCATGTCAAGCCCTACGCCTACATGCAGCGAAACCACTTCCTTATCGGGTATACTTCCAGTTATTACCCAACAGTATACGGCGTTATGAGCAATCAATCGTCCGTTCTCGTTCGAGCGATGACCATCCCGCAGAATACTCCATGCTTGGTCAGAACCAAGCAAAATATCGGTGGATACTGGTTGGTTGAATATGGGGCCAGCGCAATGAAGATTTTCGAGAAGTAGAGAACTATTGTTTTCGAAAGAACGCAGAGGTGTACGCGAGGTAATAGTATTTAAGATGTATGTCTCAGGTTCCATATCAATTGAGTTAAGACAAGACTGCAACTAAGGTGTCACGACACCATGCGTAACACTAGCTTCAATTGACGAAATAGCAGAGATCGGTAGGCTGGCATGTCGACGATGAAGGCCCAACCTTTTTCACTAATAGTGGATTCTCAATATCCGTATTATTTAGCAAAAGATATATCAACCAAGGATCTCTCCCTTCGGCCTTAATCGACTTTAGACTGCGAATAACCTCGTCAGCATTATCAACCAGCTTGCGTAAGTTACCAGCATCGACGTGGGAAATCATTAGCAACTTCAAAAAGCTTTCAATATAAGCGTTAATATAATACAAGCTCAAGTTTCTCCCAAAACCTGTTCATAATTTGCATTTCGCTGCGTCATCCAGTAGAATTGATTTCAGATACCTTAATTTTAAGAACTTTTAATACGAACAAATACAAACACAAATATAAACACAAATACAAAAACAACATCCATTTATATTTTGTATCAATAATATTCCTTTCTGACCAATACAATCTGTCAACAGAAAGGGTTTAGGGCTAACAAGTTTATCTGCTTGTTGTACTTTATAGAATCCTATTGTGGCATCCCGTTGCGGCATCAAAATAAATCCCCAATTTAATTTAACCTTTGCGCTGTTTGCTGCGTATGCGACACATAGAACTTACTCTGCAGTCAACCGGTACAAATTGCCAACAATACACAAACGAAGAACAATAGAAATAAACACTCAACCATCATCAACCTCTCAATCAAGCATTTTGATTTAGCTTTCAATTTCGCACTTTAACTTCAAATTAACCATCCCATTGTCCCGCAGGTACTATACAGCAAAATTGCAATCGCACTTTGGCGAAGCTCCCGGGGCTTAACCCATCATATTGCTCAACATGACAATACCAGCACCAGCATGTGCCCATCGTCGAATAATTCAACGACTTTGTTATCCCGAAAGCATAGCAGCAAATATGACAAAAGGGGTGTCAATATAACAGAGAGTCAGGTAAGTCTTTATAGGTCGCATGTGTCCTTATTGGATTTTTTTTGTCCTTTTTTAGTTTAAGTATCTTTCAGTTGACTAAACAAAACAAGTGAACACGAAATAACCCACCACACAGGGGGGATACTTTAAGGAATAAAAACTCAATTGCACAATTCACATTTGGCCGGCATCACATGGGTCGGAAGAGGAAAGCTAAGGCCATTGGTTTTGTTGGGGATTCTCATTTGTTTTTGAGTTTAGAACTTTGTTTTTTTTTTGACACTGGAAAAGAGCCCCGAGTCGTTTCATTGTGATATCGATGCCACAGATCAAACACTTGTCGCAAATGCAATGGAAATCAATTATTTGCCGTAAAACTTTATATTACAGCGAGATTTGTCTTGGATTACTATCAAATAGTCCGGGTGAGGAAGCATCAATGCCGTAAATCTCAGTGAAATATGGCGCATTGTAGTACTGCGGCAATTGCCGTAATTATTTTTTTTATTTAACGTGTTGCCTATAAAATATTTCCTTTTGTAAACATTCTATCGCATAAGTTCCACAAAATCCGATTTATGTGTTCCGCCATAAAACAAAGGATAACATGACGCAGTCAAATAAATTTCAATTCCCCAAAAAGTATATTATATAAAACCAATGTATTCTCAGCCATTGATTTTGTGCACCACTTTAATTTATATTCAACATATCAAATACTCACTGACCTTATCAATCGATTCTTCAAGGAATTATATCGAACGAAAACAATTTCTGTCACAAATGGCCACTCAATGCTGAACTTTCAAAGTTTTCAACAATGAGTTACAAAAAGAATATTCTTTGTGGGTACGCACTTCCTGTTTCAAATAAATAAGGAACCAAAAAGGGCAAATGGACAGGACGTTAAAACTAATTTCATCCTTCCTATCTGAGAAATGAAAACTATCAACGACTGCTCTGTTAGACGAATCACAAAGTTCCACACGAAAGTCTTTTTTTTTTGTTCGATAAAGTGAAGGAAAAAGCTAAATTGAATTCAAACTTCCAATATCCTCCGATCATGATACGCCAGCAGCTGAAACCACAAGTCTGCGAAGTTTTGGTGTTGCTGGCCAGGGAAGTGATAAAGAAAGTTTTCTAGGATAATCAACGTAATTCAGAGCAGACTTTAATGATACTTTAATATAAGTGGGAGGGTGAAATATGCCATATCCTTTCGCTAGTTTTCTCTTTGTGACAGAAAAATGTAATCAGGAATTAGTAGATACCTCGTCGCCTGAGAATTGTTTTGTTCCATACGCCACTTTTGTCGTTTTTGAGTTAGGAACGGATTCTATGGTAATTTTGTATGCTCTTTCTAAATCTGTGATTCGATTTGCTCTTAGTCTTTCCAATCCCGAGATATCGAACATCGACTTTGTCCCATATCCACCAAAATCAACAGTTTGTAGAATTGTTTTGTGCCATAAACCATTTTTTGGCGTTTGGGACAAATTTTCCATATAATTATTCGCAATTTTTTTGTGAGAATTGTTTTGTTCCACGTGCATATCACTGCGACAAGAGATACAGAAAATATTAACAAAGTTGAGAATGGGTTTGTCCTACGTGCACTCGTGTTAAAGAAAAGCTACTCGTATGTATGTGGAACACTGATCTCAAACAAAATTTTAGTATTGGTTTGTTCCACCTCCATTACAGTTGTGTAGATAATATTCGATATTATGAAGATATGAATTCGGTGCGGTGATGAATAGTGCTGCAAACGCAAAACGCAGACGTACGAGCAGTCAATCATTGAAATGGGTTCAATAGATGTGTTTAATGAAACTTAGCTGCACATATAAGTACAGAAAAAACATAAAAGTACAAGATTTGGTGTTCCAGGAGTAAAAATCTTGCCGCAAAGTGTTCTACACTCTGTCAATTTGTGTTCCATGATGCTGTGCGGATCAGTTTACGATTTTTATACCTAGTTTAGAGATAGGGCAAGTGAGTAAAATGTGTCAAATTTGAAAATTCAAATTGTACTGATGCCAATTGATTTATTTGTTTGGCATGAGATATCGTATTTCTCAGTTTAATGTTACAAATATTCGCATACCTACAGTCCCTGGCCAAATTATTAGATGCACTGTAAGGTTCTATGTACTTTGTTTGTACTCGTTTACGTTCGCATATCAATTGGTTAACACTGTAATGCAACACGTCAAAAATAAATACAAAATGGAATCATTTATAAAATCTCCTTAATAAGAAACATTATATGTACGTTTAAATATAAAAATGTAGCATATGAACTCGTGCAACACATAAAAATATTAAAATACTACAGTGCGTCTAATAATTTGGCCAGGGACTGTATATAATGAAAAAAAAAATCGAAAGAATAACATGGAACGAGTTCAAATTGTGATCAAATCGACATCAGGCCAAACATTGACGGTATAATGAAATGATAAAAACCCGAAATTCACTAGAAAACAAAGAGGATTATCTATTTGAAATTTCACAGATGAGAGGAGAACATTATGACTCGAAGCTGTACTTTTCCGATCTAAATTGATCTGACATTTTTCACTCACTGGTTTAATGCTAAACACTTTGAATAATTTTCTTATTATACCCTATTCTAAGAGTATATTAATTTTGACGCATAGTTTGTAACATACCTTAATATTGTCCGTAGACCCCTAACTATATTTATGATCATCATCGATAGAAATGTCGATCTAGCCATGACCGTCCGTCGGTCTGTTGGCAAAAATTAGGCCTTTAAACTGAACCTAGAGAGCTCAAATTTTCACCATATACTCTCTACGGTCCCGAAATAATCAAGTTTAAGAATTTTTGAAACAAACAACAACAAACTCAAAAAATTTATCGAAAAAATCGAATTTTGAGCTAGAAAGCTGAAATTTTTTATCCTAAAACTGATCGGGAGATAGAATATTTAAAATCCGGCTACTGACACGCCCACAATTAAATAAAACAATTTTATTGAAAAACCAAAGTTTGAGCTAGGGAGCGTTTTTTTTTTACGAAAGCTTCGATTTTCGATAACATCCTTTAAATGTTATATAACCAAATATGTAGAGCGTTCTTAACAATTCAACCATACTTAAACTTTTGTCACGCCCACTTATGAGGGATAGGAATAAGAATAGGGTATCCAACAGTTAGCCCAAGCGGACTGTACACCGAAAAAAAGAATTGATAAAACAACTGTAAAAATAACATTTTTGGGTTATAAAAGTCGTTCAACATTAAAAATATCATTATTGATAAGCTCACCATTTCATATCTGTATTTACGAATTATCAATTTAATTCGAAAAATGTTATATCTACATTTTAATGCATATACTGTTTCCTAGTATTATTAATATTAAAATATTGAATCAATATTCTTATGCTGATATTTCCTCATAAAAATGTAACATTAAAAATGTTAAAATTAAATTTTTAAACTCTTGTTTTTAACTACCAATTTGATATTAAAAATATGGAATCAATATATTTTAAATTCCTTTTTTCTACTGTTAATGTAACATTTAAAATATTGAATTCATATTTGAACAAAAAAAATTTAATATCAAAATGATAACGAAAATATTAAATCAATATCTACCTTGTTATTGCTTTTTCCCAATGTCAATGTAACATTGAAAATATTGATTTGATATTTTTAATAATTGAATATTTATATCTACCAATTTAATATCGAAAATTTTTAATCAATATTTTTTTTAACTATTCCCTAATTTGAATGAAACATTCAAAATATTGAATTGATATTTACAAATACAAAATTTCTAATGTTGAAGAGTGATGCCAATGCAATTTTAGAAATTGTATGTTCAACGAGAATTTAACATGACATTATCTATTTAACGTGATGTTAATTGATTGCTTTAAAGTTATTTAGAAAGTAAGTGAGGTAAGGATTTGGTATGTAATTTTCTATTTAAAGACCGTTTATTCATTGTTTATTTCTAAGAAAAAAACATGTTATAGTTTGTTTTAAAGTATGTATGTTTATTTTATCGTTATATATATTTTTAGAAAGGTAGGTACTTTATACAAAACGGTTTAATATAAGAAAAGGACAAACAATAACAAGAATTTAAAAAAAATTAAGCAATGTTCTTTTATACTACCTATTGGCTTTTTTAATAAATTAACAATTTACAAAACTTAAATTTAAGATTAATATATCACTTAATTTATGGTGTTTGAAACAAATAAATGTTTTAATGTTATCGCATAAAATACACAATATTACAAAATTTATATAAACAAAGAGCCAATTTAATTTCACATTATGCCTTAAACTACAATAACAGTAAAATTTCAGAATGAGTTTTGTTTATTCATTACATTTATGGCCCTCTCCATTAAAACATTTATTTCTAATTATAGCTGAACCGTCACAAATATAATATAAGTGAATTGGGGGACCAGTGAATATATTCAAATCAATAATTGTATAGATATTTAATCTAGAACCTACAAAATATGACTGATAGTGCTCAGAAAACTTCAATATTTTATACTGATGAGCTAAAACATAAGGTTTCCCTTTATTATCCAAAAGCATTTCTTTAATTTCATATAACTCAACTTTACTTTGTTTTTTAATTGTAAGAAAAAAACCCTTTTTATACAATGTTCCCCTATAAGTAATAGACTTAGCAGCCAATAGTTTTAGGAATTTTGATTTTATATTTTCAAAATTCATAATTTTCAAATCCATTTCTTCGATATTTAAAGAATAACAATTCGAATAGTCAGATACAATTTCATTAGGGAAACCAAATTTATTTTCAAATAAGAAATTACTGAGCGTCATTTCTTGAAAACTGAATTTTAATAATTTTTAAGTGTTGCTAAAAATTCAGCAAGCACAGAACTTTTTAAATCATGTTCGGTAGTTATATCGAAAATATGTTTTTGAATACAAAGCCAAACTAGTTCAGATTCCTTTGGGTAATGTAAATCAAAAACTTGAAATGCTTTAAAGCATATATCAAATGCAGCTATGAAGGAAGAAAATTTGAAAAAAGTTTCCCCAATGATAACATAGAATTCAGTTAACTTATTAAGCTCTTTACCAATAACTATTATATATGGTTGGATGGTACCTTTAATTTCCAATTGCCTCTTAACTTTTTCTTCCCGCGTCCTCTGCAGATCATTAATTGTCACAATGTGTATGATGCAGCTATTGATGGCATCTCTTATAGTTGTTTTTCTGACGGAAGAAACGCCTGCTACTTTTACTGTAACTCTTGATGTCGGCTTAAGCACTGTATTAGGAAGCATAATAAAAAGTGCTTCTTTTGAATCTGAAATTATTGGAACAATTACGTACATCTCTCTGTTAACAGACAATTATATTTAAAGTTACTTTGATCTGTGGAGGCATCATTTAAGTTATCATATAACTGTTTGTACTGCTTGTAAAAGATTTTTCATAAAATCCAGCCAGTGATTTTTTGAATTCCGAAAATTTGTTAATAAAGGCAAATTGTTTACCAGATTATAGTTCCTCAAAGTCTAGATCAATCTATAAAAAAATAAATGTCGCAGTAAAGCACAATCAAAAATTATGTACACTATGGGAAGAAACTTACAAATTTTTCTCCACCAGCTTGCTTGTAAAAGGGCCAATCTTGAAAAATTTCGCTTAGGCTTTGTCTTGAAATTTTCTTACGGCGATAACAATAGGTTGACTTCCAGTATAGCTGCCACTCGCCTTCGTTATGTTGCATAGTTTTCATTTTGTTTTTAAATGAAAAATTTTGAATATCGGGTTCATATTTCTCCACAGATGTTGAAATGGTTTTAAGCAACACGGGTTGTTTAAAATTGAGTTTTCTCTTGTTCCTATTAATGTTGTTGAACCTGTTAAAGAGAAGACCACAGGGATTCGGCCGGTTGCCCTCTTTCCGAGGAATAAAAAACACTTCTTTGCTTTCAGTTTGAAATACTTCAACTATATCGTTTGCTAAATGTTTAAGCTGGTGTGACTTAGGAATAATGTACACATTTTTTGTCGAATCGTAATAGTATTCAACTACGCAATTCCTTTCCTCCTTCTCTAGTTTATTTGCTTCACTATAAAACTGTAGCAAGCCATGACCGGATTTTGAAGATTTCAGTATTTCACGAACATGCTGGTATGTAATAGGAAATAAGAAATCATAAATCATTCATAACACAAAACATTTTATTGTTTTTTAATTCATGGATTGAGTTGAATGGATAACAAAATAATCTTGTTATGTATAACAAAATTGAGTAAACTTAGCCCAAAAAGTCTTTATACAGCAGTTCTACTTATTATTATAAGAAGGTATTAAGAATAAAGGTACTGTGAGTATAATTTGTTCGTAAAGTTGCTGTATTGAGACTTTCTGGTCTATGTGTATAAACCAATACTAACCGTAGCAAAAACTGAAGACGTTGAGTCCAATGATGATGGGGTATTTGAATACGGAGGGGCAGCAGCATCAAAACTACCAATCTTCCAAAGCCAATCACTCACTTTGGAGTTGCAGCTGCAGCTAACTGTGTTTAAGACCTCTGGTTCATTTGCGAACTGAATTGTATATATAAAAAAGAGGCGTTTTTTTTCAATCACAATTGAAAATCAAAATTGAAGTATAGTTACATTTTTTAACTTCCATGAAAATAATTTGCTCCTGAACTCGGCCTGAAGACCTATATTCTCTCTTCCAGGAAAAATGTTTTCTATTTCAGCACGACCCAAAAACTTAATATTCTCAAAATTTATTCCACTTTCTGCAAAAAAAATGTATTCGAATTAAATAATGCGCTAAGCTCACATCTAGCTCTTCAAAATGTAATAAGCTAAGCACTGATCATTCTGATTCTTCTGTTTAATCATTTAGGAATGATAAATGTTATTTCAATAGTAATGTAATTCTTGCAGTGATAAATGCAGAATTTTTAAATCTGGGCTTTAAACCTCTGTTCATTTCACAGTGGTGGGGCAACAAAGGAAAAAATTGTCAAAATATTATTGTTGCCTAGTTAATTTACATTTGGCCAGAGAATAACAATGCAGTTTTGTAACTATGTAGGTATAGTAGCTACCTATAACTTATTTTATTTTCCTCTTTTTCCGTTTTGATAACTTACACCACATATTGTTAATTTTTCATTAACCATTGATAATATGCTGGTGTCACTTCCTGGCTATATTTCCGAAACTCTTGCATTTGACAACTTTTGACCTGATTGCAAAGCCACATTAACAAGACTACACACAACTTTAAAATGAAAAAAAAAATAAAAAAACAAATTCACAATTACTTACCTTCTAAATCTTTAAGTGTTTTTTCTAAATTCCACTCGTAAGCAGATCTTTCAATTTATTTTCTATTGGAGCTTTAATGTTTGGAGATTCATTTTCTTTAAACAATGAGTTCACCTCTTCTTCCGATAGCACAACACAGTCACTATAATCTATAATTAATTCATCATTTTTATTAACACTTTGGTTAGGATTTTCCATTTTACCACGTAAAACACTTGGGTAATATTTAATATTTAGCACTGATCACTCACTACGTCTGCGTTATCTGAAAATCAAGAAACTAATGTTTCGCTTGTTTCACACTAATATGATCGACTGCAGTATGTAATAGTATAACACGCAACACTTAGTCGCAGATGCATTCAACTATAAAAAGGATCGGCAGATTACGGTTAATACTGATTTTTTCCATTTGGTATTGTCGTCTGGACATTTTTTTACGCTACAATAACCACAAAAATGTTGGGATAACATTAAAAAATATCAATACAAAGAAAAAATGTTAACTATGGATATGAATAAATATAGAATCCGCAGAACTGAGTTAAAGAAGAAAAGGCGGCAGCTAAATGTCAATATTTAGTTGAAGTTGATATTACCGTCTAAACACTTTTTACGTTACAATTACCACGAAAATGTTGGGACGACATTGTAAAATTTCAAATGAAAAATAGAATCATGTTAAATCTATATGAATACATTTGACACAGCTCGAAATCATTTTTTGTTTCAATTAAAAAAAACTTAATTTTTCAAGCTACCTGGTATCAACTTCATTTAACTTATGTAGTAAATGAATTATATTAATTATATTTTTTTTTGTGGTTGAAATATATAGGTAATACTTCTTTAATATGAATACGAAAGTGAAGATCCAAGACGTGTTGGATGTCACTAGAATAGTACCACAATCGTATGAAGTCAAAATATCGACGAAACACCAAAACTTAGATAAAAACTTGTCTGACAAATAAATCAGGGGTGGAATATTGTAAGACTTTCAATCGTTTTTGCTTGCACGAACGTTTTGCTTCATGTCACTTTGCTTCATGTAACTATTTCATAGTGTTTTTCGTAAAAAACGAGAGAAGTTGCATGAAGTCAATTTTTGCTTTCGCATGATATCTTTAGTTTTTTGAAATGCGAAAGTGGTTTTCGTTTCGTTTTTTAAAGAATCATCCCTAAGTCCAAATCGGAATATCGTAATTGGAATTCCACAATCAACACTACTTGTTACGTAGTGTAATTTTATATATATTTTTTTTAAATATTCTAATAGTTTTGGTTTTCTGAATGAACATTAATCAAAGAACTTTTTGGCAAAAAGGGATAAGTTCATACAACATTCGTATTTTTCATAATTTTTTAAATCAAGTTTTACCATGGACATATTATGGTAGGTTAGGCAAATGCTAACAAAATAAGATGATTTTGAATGAGAATATAAGTGTCTGAAGTTCATTTTCAAAACACCGGTCCCTGAGATAGTATTATTTGTAACAATATCTGTAGAGCGATTTTTAAAGGAATTAATAGTCTAAAGCCACACAACAAAATCTTGGAAGAGTCAGACTTTCTGTTTTGATTAGTTTGAAATTGGAAAACCACAGTTTTATATTACTCTTTATTTTAAGAAGACATTTTTATCTCAAAGAAATGAATGTTAGTATATAAATGTAGTCTTAATATCAAAAATATAAAGTCGCAATATCAATTAGATATTGAAATGTGGACAGCATAATTTTTCATATGAAATAAATACTGAGAATATTTAATCTTACCTAATAATGTAGCTTAACTATTTGATAATCTTATTTCAATAAAAAAAATATCATTAAAAATTTGATAATAAAAATTGATATTACACTGAAATAAATCTTTTTAATATAACATTTTTAATTTCAAGTAAGCAATAATATTATTAGCATAGCATTTTTTACATTTAACCAATATGTTTTATGGTCGATTTGATATGAAAAAAGCAAAATGTAATTTTACTATTATAAAAATTTCATTTTGATATGGCCTTTTTTTTAGTGTAGCCCGTCCCTATCTTTTTATTTAGTTTTTTTTTTGAATAAAAACCTTGTTAACAAAAAAGATGAAATCGATTTTTCTTTTCAAATTTTAGCATCCAACTCCATGTTTTCTTGCCTTTCAGATATTTTGGATGAGAATTGCTTTGTGCCATATCAATTTTTTTTGTTGGGTCCGTTTGCCCGCATATCAAAAGCCCGCACACGAATGCCCGCACACGAATGCCCGCATATCATTCTCACAAGATCGAGTATCTAACATTTTGGAAATTGAAGTAAACCAATCAAAACTCTTATAGAAAATATTTTGTGGCTTCGAAAATGGCGTGAAGTAGTTCTTCACCACACTCACCTCTTCCCCTCTTTTTTTTTGAAAACGTGTAAAATCTCTTACAAAATTTTTGCTCGTCCTAAAAATAACGGATTTATTTACCATATCCACCTCTACCCCTCCTAAATTGAAATTGGTTAATATCTCTCAATGAATATTTAGTCGTCCTAAAAAGAACGATTTTGGTTCATAGAAAACCACTAATCCACAAAATCACTTCACTTTCACTATTTTTGAGCAACCGCACTGCTCTAGACATCGACGAAAATGCGACAATTCAGAAAAATACCACTTCTTAAATACACTTTGTCGAAGACTTTTCTTACGGTAAATTTGTTCTTCGTGATTCTCAAACAATCGAGCATTTTAACTTTTTGAAATTGAAAGAAGCCAATCCCCCTCGAATTGGTAACATTTTTGACAACCAATCAAAACTCATGCAAGATATATTCTCCTTACAAATGTTTACCATTTTAGGAACTTTTTTCTCTTTTATTGGGAGGAATGCTGTTATTATACATTGGTAAAAGCATCTACTTAACGCATGTACTATGCGCACTCGGGCTATGGGTTATTTTCTAGACAATTGCGTGCTAAAATTGAAGTAATGTACATTCAAAATCTATTTAATTCACACAAAAACCCATCTGTAAGTCGCATGAAATCATGAGAATCACGGGTATATGCTTATTGTCTGGCCATAAACACTCACAATTAAGCGTCCAGTTTCATAGATAATGCTACTTACCTCGCATCATTTTCATTGTGGGTGACCCGCTTCGCGGGATCTAAGGATTTAACCTATATTTCTGCAGGGTTTAACACGCTCACGCAACTTCGTTGCTCCGCTAAGGGTATATGCTGGTTGTCTGGCAGGCGCCATAAACACAAACAAATAACCGTCTAATTTCAAAGATAATGCCATTTAACTTGCATCATTTTCGTTGTAGATGGCCCGCTTAGCGGGATCTAAGAATTTAAACTATTTTTCCGTAGGGTTTAGCACGCTCACGCAACTTCGTTGCTCCGCTAAGGGTATATCCTGGTTGTCTGGCAGGCGCCATAAACACAAACAAATAAGCGCCCAATTGTGAAGATAATTACTCGCATCATTTTCGTTCTGTGTGGCCCGCTTCGCGGGATCTTAGGATTTAAACTATCTTTCCGCAGGGTTTAGCACGCTCACGCAACTTCGTTGCTCCGCTAAGGGTATATGCTTGTTGTCTGACAGGCGCCGTAAACACAAACAAATAAGCGCCGAATTGTAAAGATAATGCCAATTTATTAGCACCATTTTGGGTCTATGTTGTCCAGTCGCGGATTCTTAGGATTTAAACTATTTTTCCACTGAAATAAGCGACCAATTTCAAATATGAACTCCATTTACTCGCATCATTTGCGGTCTGCTTTTATCAAATGTATACAAATTTTTTAAACATTTTAGGAACTTTTTTCTCTTTTATTGGGAGGAATGCTGTTATTATTCATTGGTAAGAGCATCTATTTAACACATGTACTATCCGCACGTGGGCTATGGTTATTCCTAAACAATTGCGTGTTAAAATTGAAGTAATGTACATTTAAAATCGAAAATGGTGAATAAATCCGTTCTTTTTAGGACGAGCAAAAAATGTTTAAGAGATTTTACACGTTTTCAAAAAAAAAGAGGGGAAGAGGTGAGTGTGGTCCATATTACTGGGAACAAATATTTCTTTCAAGTGATTTGATTGGCTTTAAAAATTTTTAAATTAAAGTGATGAGGTGAATAACAAAACAATAAGCCCGCATCATATGCGGGCTAAATCTGAAAATAAATTGTGCGGGCTTTTGTTACGCGGGCTTTTCATATGCGGGCTTATAGGGGTTTCCCCAATTTTTTTGTGTTCCACGTTTATGAAAAAAAAAATCTATTTCAAAATGTAGGAGGTGGGACACAAGTCAAAAAAGGAGACTTTTACGTTAATTAATGTGGCTTGTTAACGGTTTGGCAAAACACTTTGAAAATTTGTAGGTGAACTCTCTATAAGACTAACTTCAAATTAAAAAAATCAAAAAAAAATCGTATCAGACAGTTTCGGAGTACCAAGTACGCAAACCTTTAAATGCGTTTTTCTCGAAAAAGTGCCAATGGCATAGGAACAAAACAATTCTCAGACGACGTGAATGTGCTGTGCATTGAATATAAAATAAAGCTTAATGCGTAAAAACAATTCCAAATGACATTTGGACTAAATTTGTACTTTATACTCGCGGACGGGCTAAGAATATCAAATCTAGTGTTTTGGATTATTTTTACCGATCTAATGTCGATTTATCAACGAAAAAAAAGATGAAATCAAGATTCATTTGGTTTTTAATTTATTATAATTGTATGAAGAGTGCTTACTGGTTGACGGTCGAATTACAAGCGAGAAAAAAATGGTATACAGAATTTAAGTAAGAGGTTTCAGTTAAATTTCAAATACAAATTATAAAATAGGGGAAATAATGTTTGTTTGTGCGATATAGGCACTTAATACTGAACATTCAGCCCCCCCTGAAGGATACAGTTCCTTCAGAAAAAGGTATGATGTGGCGAACATAATCGCCTATTTGTGTAGTGATTGTTGCAACTCGATTGTGGTTATCTCGTCCAGGATGTATCTCCTTTACTCGACCCAAAATCCATTTCGATGGTGGGAGATTCGGGTCTTTCAGCATCACCACGTCACCCTTCTTTAGATCCTCCTTTACTGACCTCCATTTTGGGCGCTGCTGAAGCAGGTACTCTATGTGCCACCGTTTCCAGAAGCCTTGTTTTAAATTCTGTAAAAGAGACCAGTTAGTGTAAGGGCAAAATGTTTGAGCACACATATCAGGACGAGGAACAGATACAAGGGGTTTACCAATCAAAAAATGAGCTGGATATAGAGCGATGGGATCCATATCCGATGTGAGCCACATAGGTCGAGGGTTGAGTAGAGCTTCCACTTGAGAAAGCGGAGTGTACATCTCTTCGTATGTGAGTCTATGGTCCCCTATGACTCGCTTGAGGTGAAACTTTACCGACTTCACCCCTGCCTCCCACAAACCGCCAAAGTGAGGTGAAGCAGGGGGGATGAATTTCCATGATATTTGTTCCTTTGATAGATGATCGCTGATGATTTTGTTGTGCTGTTGGCTGATGAGATGCTGGTATAATTCATTTAAATGCCGTTTGCTGCCATGAAAATTTGTCGCGTTATCGCTCCAGATTTCGGAAGGTTTGCCTCGGCGCGATGCGAAACGATCGATTGCAGCTATAAACGCGGCGGAAGAGAGATCACCAACTAGCTCTAGGTGGATTGCTTTTGTGGTAAAGCATACAAAAACCGCGATATATGCTTTGACGAATTTTGGATTTCGTCCTCTGGCTAGGCGCAAGGTTAAAGGGCCCGCATAATCAACTCCGACGATGTTGAAGGGTCGCGAATAACGTACACGTTCGGTTGGTAGGTTACCCATAAGTTGACTAGATGTACCTTTACAGTGACGGAAACACTTAACACATTGATGAACAACCTTGCGTAAGAGATTACGACAGCCGATAAGAAAATATTCTTGTCTTAGAATGGCAAACATTTGCGAAACACCAACATGTAAATAACGCTTGTGAATATGTTCCACGATAAGTTTCGCGAGCCGAGTGTTTTTGTCGAGTATGATAGGGTGTTTTGTAGCGAATGATGCATTCGATTCTTGAATACGACCACCGACGCGAAGGATTCGGTCTGTATCCAAAAAGGGGTTGAGAGAAAATAGCTTGTTGCCCTTTTTTAACACTTCGCCTTTCGCGATTGTATTGATTTCGGTTGCAAAACGGATTGATTAACGAAACATGTTTTTGCTTTTGAAAGTTCACTGACGCGGGAGTTGCAGACAAACCGTCGTCGTATAGGCGAGTACACGTATACATTTAAAGTAGTTGGAAATATCGTTTACGAGAGTCTCACAAATTTGTGTATTTTCAACCTTCGATAAAAGAACCTTGAGGGGAGGAACTTTCCGTTCTTCGAGCTGTTCCTTTGAAAAGTCGGATGTTGGTTTCACAGTTAGAGGCCATTTGTCTCGATCGTGACTTATCCATTGTGGTCCGGACCACTATAAGTCATTTTGCAACAAATATGAAGGTGGTATACCACGAGATGCGCAGTCAGCTGGATTCTGATGAGATCGTACGTGATGGCAAAACTTTCTTGGTATAGATGACAGGATTTCTGACGTACGATTCGAAATAAAGACTGACCATCTTTTTGGTACGTCTGAAAGCCAATGAAGGACGATTTCAGAATCAGTCCAGGCAAAAACTTTGATTTCTTTGTATTGCAAAGAAGTTTTAAGTTTTTGAATTAACCGTGCGAGGAGAACTGCTCCACAAAGTTCTAGTCGTGGCAGTGAGACAACCTTGATCGGTGCTACCTTACTTTTTGCGGCGACTATTGAACTGATTTTGTTACCAGCTGAGTTTTTACTTGTGCAATATACTACTGCTGCATAAGCTTCTAATGAAGCATCACAAAATCCGTGAAACTCGAGGTTTTCCTTTAAAGTCCACATGACTCGCGGGATATTTATAGTTTCTAACGATGGCAGCTCGTCGCGTATTAAACGCCATTGGTTATACAATTCGGACGAGATGGGATCGTCCCATGAATACTTTTTTCTCCTGAGCTCTTGAAAGAGAATTTTGACCGCTATTACGACAGGTGCTAGAAATCCTATTGGTTCAAATATCCTTGAAGCGTCCGAAAGAATACGACGCTTGGTAAAAGTTAAATTTTCGCTTAGTTGTACCTTGAACGAAAACGAATCTTTGGCAGGTGACCATTGCATACCGAGTAATTTTACAGAGTTATGTTCTTCGAAGTCCTTAGGTGATAACTCCCGTTGTTCTTCGGGAAGACTAAGGAGAAGAGGCCAACAATTAGTGGTCCATTTGCGGAGATTGAATTGACCTGATTGAAGTAATTCTACTAACTCCAAGCCAAGGGAAATTACATCATCGACAGAATCTGCTCCGGTCATGACGTCATCGACATAGAAAACGTTGAGTAGTACTTCAGTCGCGCGCGGATATTTATCTTTCGAATCAAGTGCCAATTGGTAGAGAGTTCTCACAGCTAAGAAAGGTGCACAAGCTGTGCCGTAGGTAACAGTCGAAAGACGAAAATGCTTAAGGGGTTGATTGGCGGATTAACTCCAAAGAATTTGATGAAAGTCTCTATGGCAATTTGATACTTGTATCTGGCGAAACATTTTCTCTATATCGCCCGATAGTGTGTAAAGGTGGCGACGAAAACGAAGGCAAATAGAGAAAAGATCGCTTTGATATGTTTGTCCTACTAGCAATGATTCGTTTAGAGAACTATTGTTACCAAATCTTGCTGATCCGTCGAAAACTACCCTGACCTTGGTTGTGCTGCTGTCGTCTTTCAGGACCGCATGTTGTGGCAGATAGTAGCAACTGTTTGTCGACAATGGAATTTCTCTGTCTGGTATCTCTTCCATGTGTCCACAATTAAGCGTCCAGTTTCATAGATAATGCTACTTACCTCGCATCATTTTCATTGTGGGTGACCCGCTTCGCGGGATCTAAGGATTTAACCTATCTTTCTGCAGGGTTTAACACGCTCACGCAACTTCGTTGCTCCGCTAAGGGTATATGCTGGTTGTCTGGCAGGCGCCATAAACACAAACAAATAACCGTCTAATTTCAAAGATAATGCCATTTAACTTGCATCATTTTCGTTGTAGATGGCCCGCTTAGCGGGATCTAAGAATTTAAACTATTTTTCCGTAGGGTTTAGCACGCTCACGCAACTTCGTTGCTCCGCTAAGGGTATATCCTGGTTGTCTGGCAGGCGCCATAAACACAAACAAATAAGCGCCCAATTGTGAAGATAATTACTCGCATCATTTTCGTTCTGTGTGGCCCGCTTCGCGGGATCTTAGGATTTAAACTATCTTTCCGCAGGGTTTAGCACGCTCACGCAACTTCGTTGCTCCGCTAAGGGTATATGCTTGTTGTCTGGCAGGCGCCGTAAACACAAACAAATAAGCGCCGAATTGTAAAGATAATGCCAATTTATTAGCACCATTTTGTGTCTATGTTGTCCAGTCGCGGATTCTTAGGATTTAAACTATTTTTCCACTGAAATAAGCGACCAATTTCAAATATGAACTCCATTTACTCGCATCATTTGCGGTCTGCTTTTATCAAATGTATACAAATTTTTTAAACATTTTAGGAACTTTTTTCTCTTTTATTGGGAGGAATGCTGTTATTATTCATTGGTAAGAGCATCTATTTAACACATGTACTATCCGCACGTGGGCTATGGTTATTCCTAAACAATTGCGTGTTAAAATTGAAGTAATGTACATTTAAAATCGAAAATGGTGAATAAATCCGTTCTTTTTAGGACGAGCAAAAAATGTTTAAGAGATTTTACACGTTTTCAAAAAAAAAG
This sequence comes from Portevinia maculata, assembly GCA_949715645.1. NCBI lineage: Eukaryota > Metazoa > Arthropoda > Insecta > Diptera > Syrphidae > Portevinia > Portevinia maculata. Next base: position 41,960,778 of record OX454528.1, read on the forward strand.
AGGGGAAGAGGTGAGTGTGGTCCATATTACTGGGAACAAATATTTCTTTCAAGTGATTTGATTGGCTTTAAAAATTTTTAAATTAAAGTGATGAGGTGAATAACAAAACAATAAGCCCGCATCATATGCGGGCTAAATCTGAAAATAAATTGTGCGGGCTTTTGTTACGCGGGCTTTTCATATGCGGGCTTATAGGGGTTTCCCCAATTTTTTTGTGTTCCACGTTTATGAAAAAAAAAATCTATTTCAAAATGTAGGAGGTGGGACACAAGTCAAAAAAGGAGACTTTTACGTTAATTAATGTGGCTTGTTAACGGTTTGGCAAAACACTTTGAAAATTTGTAGGTGAACTCTCTATAAGACTAACTTCAAATTAAAAAAATCAAAAAAAAATCGTATCAGACAGTTTCGGAGTACCAAGTACGCAAACCTTTAAATGCGTTTTTCTCGAAAAAGTGCCAATGGCATAGGAACAAAACAATTCTCAGACGACGTGAATGTGCTGTGCATTGAATATAAAATAAAGCTTAATGCGTAAAAACAATTCCAAATGACATTTGGACTTAATTTGTACTTTATACTCGCGGACGGGCTAAGAATATCAAATCTAGTGTTTTGGATTATTTTTACCGATCTAATGTCGATTTATCAACGAAAAAAAAGATGAAATCAAGATTCATTTGGTTTTTAATTTATTATAATTGTATGAAGAGTGCTTACTGGTTGACGGTCGAATTACAAGCGAGAAAAAAATGGTATACAGAATTTAAGTAAGAGGTTTCAGTTAAATTTCAAATACAAATTATAAAATAGGGGAAATAATGTTTGTTTGTGCGATATAGGCACTTAATACTGAACATTCAGCCCCCCCTGAAGGATACAGTTCCTTCAGAAAAAGGTATGATGTGGCGAACATAATCGCCTATTTGTGTAGTGATTGTTGCAACTCGATTGTGGTTATCTCGTCCAGGATGTATCTCCTTTACTCGACCCAAAATCCATTTCGATGGTGGGAGATTCGGGTCTTTCAGCATCACCACGTCACCCTTCTTTAGATCCTCCTTTACTGACCTCCATTTTGGGCGCTGCTGAAGCAGGTACTCTATGTGCCACCGTTTCCAGAAGCCTTGTTTTAAATTCTGTAAAAGAGACCAGTTAGTGTAAGGGCAAAATGTTTGAGCACACATATCAGGACGAGGAACAGATACAAGGGGTTTACCAATCAAAAAATGAGCTGGATATAGAGCGATGGGATCCATATCCGATGTGAGCCACATAGGTCGAGGGTTGAGTAGAGCTTCCACTTGAGAAAGCGGAGTGTACATCTCTTCGTATGTGAGTCTATGGTCCCCTATGACTCGCTTGAGGTGAAACTTTACCGACTTCACCCCTGCCTCCCACAAACCGCCAAAGTGAGGTGAAGCAGGGGGGATGAATTTCCATGATATTTGTTCCTTTGATAGATGATCGCTGATGATTTTGTTGTGCTGTTGGCTGATGAGATGCTGGTATAATTCATTTAAATGCCGTTTGCTGCCATGAAAATTTGTCGCGTTATCGCTCCAGATTTCGGAAGGTTTGCCTCGGCGCGATGCGAAACGATCGATTGCAGCTATAAACGCGGCGGAAGAGAGATCACCAACTAGCTCTAGGTGGATTGCTTTTGTGGTAAAGCATACAAAAACCGCGATATATGCTTTGACGAATTTTGGATTTCGTCCTCTGGCTAGGCGCAAGGTTAAAGGGCCCGCATAATCAACTCCGACGATGTTGAAGGGTCGCGAATAACGTACACGTTCGGTTGGTAGGTTACCCATAAGTTGACTAGATGTACCTTTACAGTGACGGAAACACTTAACACATTGATGAACAACCTTGCGTAAGAGATTACGACAGCCGATAAGAAAATATTCTTGTCTTAGAATGGCAAACATTTGCGAAACACCAACATGTAAATAACGCTTGTGAATATGTTCCACGATAAGTTTCGCGAGCCGAGTGTTTTTGTCGAGTATGATAGGGTGTTTTGTAACGAATGATGCATTCGATTCTTGAATACGACCACCGACGCGAAGGATTCGGTCTGTATCCAAAAAGGGGTTGAGAGAAAATAGCTTGTTGCCCTTTTTTAACACTTCGCCTTTCGCGATTGTATTGATTTCGGTTGCAAAACGGATTGATTAACGAAACATGTTTTTGCTTTTGAAAGTTCACTGACGCGGGAGTTGCAGACAAACCGTCGTCGTATAGGCGAGTACACGTATACATTTAAAGTAGTTGGAAATATCGTTTACGAGAGTCTCACAAATTTGTGTATTTTCAACCTTCGATAAAAGAACCTTGAGGGGAGGAACTTTCCGTTCTTCGAGCTGTTCCTTTGAAAAGTCGGATGTTGGTTTCACAGTTAGAGGCCATTTGTCTCGATCGTGCCTTATCCATTGTGGTCCGGACCACTATAAGTCATTTTGCAACAAATATGAAGGTGGTATACCACGAGATGCGCAGTCAGCTGGATTCTGATGAGATCGTACGTAATGGCAAAACTTTCTTGGTATAGATGACAGGATTTCTGACGTACGATTCGAAATAAAGACTGACCATCTTTTTGGTACGTCTGAAAGCCAATGAAGGACGATTTCAGAATCAGTCCAGGCAAAAACTTTGATTTCTTTGTATTGCAAAGAAGTTTTAAGTTTTTGAATTAACCGTGCGAGGAGAACTGCTCCACAAAGTTCTAGTCGTGGCAGTGAGACAACCTTGATCGGTGCTACCTTACTTTTTGCGGCGACTATTGAACTGATTTTGTTACCAGCTGAGTTTTTACTTGTGCAATATACTACTGCTGCATAAGCTTCTAATGAAGCATCACAAAATCCGTGAAACTCGAGGTTTTCCTTTAAAGTCCACATGACTCGCGGGATATTTATAGTTTCTAACGATGGCAGCTCGTCGCGTATTAAACGCCATTGGTTATACAATTCGGACGAGATGGGATCGTCCCATGAATACTTTTTTCTCCTGAGCTCTTGAAAGAGAATTTTGACCGCTATTACGACAGGTGCTAGAAATCCTATTGGTTCAAATATCCTTGAAGCGTCCGAAAGAATACGACGCTTGGTAAAAGTTAAATTTTCGCTTAGTTGTACCTTGAACGAAAACGAATCTTTGGCAGGTGACCATTGCATACCGAGTAATTTTACAGAGTTATGTTCTTCGAAGTCCTTAGGTGATAACTCCCGTTGTTCTTCGGGAAGACTAAGGAGAAGAGGCCAACAATTAGTGGTCCATTTGCGGAGATTGAATTGACCTGATTGAAGTAATTCTACTAACTCCAAGCCAAGGGAAATTACATCATCGACAGAATCTGCTCCGGTCATGACGTCATCGACATAGAAAACGTTGAGTAGTACTTCAGTCGCGCGCGGATATTTATCTTTCGAATCAAGTGCCAATTGGTAGAGAGTTCTCACAGCTAAGAAAGGTGCACAAGCTGTGCCGTAGGTAACAGTCGAAAGACGAAAATGCTTAAGGGGTTGATTAGCGGATTAACTCCAAAGAATTTGATGAAAGTCTCTATGGCAATTTGATACTTGTATCTGGCGAAACATTTTCTCTATATCGCCCGATAGTGTGTAAAGGTGGCGACGAAAACGAAGGCAAATAGAGAAAAGATCGCTTTGTTATGTTTGTCCTACTAGCAATGATTCGTTTAGAGAACTATTATTACCAAATCTTGCTGATCCGTCGAAAACTACCCTGACCTTGGTTGTGCTGCTGTCGTCTTTCAGGACCGCATGTTGTGGCAGATAGTAGCAACTGTTTGTCGACAATGGAATTTCTCTGTCTGGTATCTCTTCCATGTGTCTCAAGATGAGAAATTCGCGCATGAAGCTAATGTATTGGTCCCTTAAATACTGATTGGAAGCGATTTTACGTTCTGTATACTGAAATCTCCTTAACGCGACGTTTAAGGTATTTCCGAAATCAGTTTTGTGCTCGGATCTAAACGGCATCCTTACTTGGTACCTGCCATCAGGCAAACGCGAATGAAACCTTGCAAAAATGTCTTCAGCACGTTGATCATCAACTGAAAGGGTGGGTTCATGATGAACTTCCTCAAGGCGCCAAAAGCGCTCAAGATCAAATGTGTGCGATGTTTTAATTTGGGTGGAATATGCATCAACTCTTTGTTTAGAGGATAATGTTGGGGTTGCCATGTTTCCACAAAGTACCCAACCGAATATTGTTTGAATGAGATCAGGCTGCCCATGCTCACCACGAATAACAGATCCATCAAATACTCTGAATACCTTGTCGGCACCAACAAGAACGTCAATATTACCCGGCACGTTGAACTTGGGATCTGCTAATGTATACGACGAAAAGGCAGGTGTTAACGAAGTGAGTTTTGAGATTACGTAGCACTGAATCTCAACCAACTGTTGGCTATGACACGAAAAGAGAGTTTGAGTTACAACTCCGTTTGTTACCCCTGCTGCTGTCGAACCAACACCTATCACGGGAATGCGAGCGGCCTTTCGAATGAGACCTAATCTTTGAACAGTTTGTTCCGTGACAAATGACACCTGTGAACCCGAATCCAGCAGCAATCGAACGTTCTGGAAATTGTCTTCTTTGTCTTGTACACGAGCGATGGCAGTAGGCAGTTTGACTCTGATTGTCGTGAGGTGCGCATCGCTTCAAACTAAATTCGTTTCACATCAAACTAATTTCAATCAAAATTAAGTGTTCGGTTTGTTCGGAGAAAATTGAAAGAAATTGCACCACGAAAATATCCTGCAAAGATTGCTTAAATTATTTTCACTTTTCCTGCGTGAATCTTGCTAAAGAAGATGCAGATTACTTCCTAACAAGTGGAAACCATTATCGCTGTGACAAATGTGGAGTGCTGAGGCGCAGGTCTATGCGCATGACTGAACCATTGCTGGACAACAACAACAAGCAGTGTGAATCAAGTCAGAAAAGTGCGTCATCTTCTTTCAATGGTACAAAAATGCATAGCCCATGTAACAACGGCCCATCGGCAACAATTGCATTGGACACACATCATGATGACGGCGTATACACTCTGCAAATGATTTACTTGAAGCTTTCTCAACTGGAAGAAACAAATAAGTGTTTTCTAACCTCATTAAACGAGCTTAGGACTGAAAACACTGAGTTGAAGGCAAAAGTGGAATTATTGGAGAACAGGCTAAACTGGCAACAACAAAACCTTCTGAGCAACTGCATTGAAATTGTGGGAGTGTCAAATGTCACGGACGAAAATGCAACCGAAAAAGCTAAACAAATCTTTCAAAATGCTTTGTCAATTGATATTCCCAACGGTAAAATTGAAAAATACTCAGTTAAGAAAGTGAGAAACAAAGGAGGTAAAAGCGGCTCTTCGCACAACATCATCTGTGTACGATTCTGTGATCTCTCTACCAAGAATCGGATAATGAGCGAAAAAACGAAGAACAAAAACAAACTGAACTCAAAAATTTTTGGAAGCGGGAGCAGTAGCAACAGTATCAAAGGCAGCAGCAGCGGCAGATGCAAGGGAACCAGCATTTTCATAAATGAGGCACTTACAAACTACACACGGGCTCTCTTTATGCAAACAAAAGAAGTAAGAAAGCGGAAAAATTATAAATTTGCATGGTTCAAAGACAACCAGATTCTTGTTAGGAAGGTCGAGGGTGGTAAAGCTATTTCCGTTAGATCATTCAACTATCTTGCACTTATTTTTTTTTTTTTTTTTTTTTTTAAAGTTCTGGCTCGCCAAGGCGATTAAATATAGGGCACTTCGACCTAAAAAGATCTTTTGTGCCGTGTGGGCCAGAAAAATTTAGACTAGTAGAGTTTCCACTTTCCGTGTAAAGCGGACAATTCTACTAGTAGAAGAATTCTTTATGTCCTCGGGGCACATTTAACCAACGACCATACCACGTCGAGTTAATCGGTTCTCGTCAGATCACCGCAATTAAACGACGTTGGGCGCGGTTAGTACGTAGATGGGGGACCGTTTGAGAACAACCGCGTGTCGTTGGCCAGTCCCATCTACAGAGTGGTATCACAATGGACCTAATTGGTCTAAGTGTGTCGGTTTCTGCCGACAGCCACATAAACCTAACCTAACCTAACCGGGGCACATTTGTTCCCTGAAAAAGATCTTCTTTCTAATTCCGTTTAGGGCCGGACATTCACATAAAATGTGTTCAGCTGACTCGTCCTCTTCAAGACAGAGTCGGCACTCAGGAGAGTCTACTATTTTCATTTTGTGTAGATGATATCTTAAACCATGGTGGCCAGTAAGGTAACCTACTAAGTTTTTGATATCATGCCTGCTTAGGTTTAGGCATTTGCTGGCATTTTTATTGAAAGGCCGAACGGCTTGTTTGGTCTGTCTTAAACCTGGGATGCTTTCCCATAGATGGATACATTTTCTGTATTCCCAGCTTTTTATTGCTGCCGTTGCTGCTGATCTAGGAGTGCAGCAGAAGGGTTCGGGACCTATGAAGGGTGTTTCCGAACCTTTTCTGGCCAGTTCGTCGGCCTTTTCGTTACCTTCCACCCCGACATGACCCGGAACCCACCATAGCTTGGTCTTGTTACTTGTTCCGAGTGCCTGTAGGGTTTTGAAGCAGTACATGACTGATTTGGAGTCAATCGTATGCGAGCTAAGGGCGTTTATAGCTGCTTGACTATCCGTGAATATATGGATGGTTGCACCTTTTATACCAGATAGATTTATGTGGCTAGCGCATTCTTGAATGGCGTGGAGCTCTGCTTGAAATACGCTGGGACTTTTCCCAATGGGTATCGTAAAGCATTTGTTTGGTCCGTATATTCCCGCTCCTACCCCCGCTTCCATTTTAGAACCATCAGTATACCACTTTATGCCGTTGTGGCTGTTAGGTGGGTTATTACTAACCCATGCTTCTCTCTTGGGGATCTCCGTGGAGAATCGCTTGTTGAAGCATAGTGTTTTATGGATGCGGTCTGTGACCGCGCAGTTCATATTGAGTTCTGGCAGTTCATCAAGAAGGGTCTTAAGGATGATCGTTAAGACTTATCTTGCACTTATTTAGTGCGTATTATTATTAGTTCAAATTTTGATTTAATTGATCTTAATGATGATGATATAATAGATGACTTTTGAATCCTCGAACTAAATAGCATAAACTGCTGTAATAATGTGTTCACTGATAGTACATACTGTAAAAATAAGCTTTTTGTTGTCCATCAAAATGTCAGGAGCATGCGAGAAAATTTTTCATCACTTATTACACACCTTCATTCATTCGCTAACATTCCAGATGTGGTTTTTGTTTCTGAAATTTGGATCTATACTCGTAGTTTTGAGAAAAATGATTATCATTTACCGGGCTTTAAGTTCTTTGCGAACACAAATGAAAGTTATGCGGCAGGCGGTGTCGGTTGTTTTGTAAAAGATGAGTACGTAATTAAGGACGTAAAAAGTATAGATTTCCTTAGTGCTGATATTCTTAAAGTTTCAGTCGAAATTAAGGATGTTGAGTATGTTTTTTTATGTGTTTATCGGTTGCATATGTTTAATGTTGTGGCGTTCATTGAAGAATTTTCCCTTCTGTTAGATAAGCAAAAAGCAAGTAACTTAATTGTCTTGGGGGATTTCAACCTCAATTTACTGGATCAAAACGATATGGTCTCTAACTACATGGCTATTCTGGCATCGCACGGTCTTGCTAGATTTATCAATGAGCCTACTAGGATGGTCTCTGGAAGATGTTTGGATCACTTTTAAGGTCGATTGTCCAATATCTCATTGAGCTCCTTCGAAAGTGGCATTTTCGATCTAAATATAACTGATCACTCTATGACAGCGTTGTTGGTTAACATTGGTTCATTTAAAAAAGCTAGTGTTGGGGAAAGTGTACATAAAAGAGTGAGTAAAATTGATTTCGTTAAACTTAAAAGTAATCTTCATTTTGAGTTTTGGGATGAGGTTTACGCGGAAAGAGATAGCTCTGTTTCGTATTCATTATTTCTAAATGCACTTAGTAAACACATTGACGGTTGTACTTACATTGTGCCTCTAAAAAAAACAGCCAAAAGACTTAAGCCCTGGATTTCAAGCCTTCTGGCTAAAAAAGTTCAGAGAAAAAACAAATTAAGAATCAAGTGGTTAAGAAACCCTAACAACTATAGATTGAGTGATCAATATGTTCTGGGCTTAAAAAAGAAATTCGTAAGAGCCGTGACGACTACTATAAAAATCGTTTCTTTTTTGCTAAAGGTAATCTTAAGAATGAATGGCAAGTTGTCAATAGTATTTTAAAAAAGTCTTCGTGTTCTTCCAAGCCTACAACAATTCGTACTAATGGCTGTAATGTGTCTGACGAATTCGAAGTTGCTAACGCTTTTAATAATTACTTTTCGTCAATAGCCAACAATTTGTCTTTACAAACAGGTCAACTGAGTTGTTCGTGTTGCTGTTACAGTGGGGAGTATTTGAATTGTAATAGTTTCTCCTTTGAGCCTATAACTGCATTTGAGGTTTTAAAAGTCATTGGGTCCCTTAACGGTTCTAATGCTTGCGGCTATGATGGCATCTCAAATACGGTTATAAAACGCATCGGATGTTTCTTGGTAGATGTACTAGCAGTTATTTTTAACCGAAGCATATTTTCTTTAGTTTTTCCTTGTGCTCTCAAATGTGTGGACGTAGTGCCTCTCTTTAAAAAAGGTTCAGCAGAAGACATGAGCAATTACAGGCCAATTTCTCTCCTTTCCATTTTTAGTAAAGTTTTCGAAAAAATCGTTAAAATAAGACTGTTATCTTTTTTAAATAGAAATAAGTATTTCAGCCCTGTGCAGTTTGGTTTTCAGCTTGGAAAGTCTACTGAAGATGCCCTACTAAATTTTTGCTCCAGTGTTTTCTCAAACCTTGATGCAAAAAAGCTCACTGCAGGTTTATTTGTGGACATTACCAAAGCCTTCGATATGGTTAACCACACCATCTTGTTGAATAAACTAGAAAAAGCTGGAATTCGTGGTTTTATGCTCGAGTGGTTCAGATCCTATCTTTCAAACAGATCTCAAAGAGTTAAAATTGGAGAAGTCAGGAGTGATGTACAGTTTCTAAATTTGGTTGTACCGCAAGGTTCGGTGTTGGGACCTATTTTGTTCCTTATATACATTAATTCTCTTTTTGAGCTTGATTTTAAGGGTACACTTACTGCCTTCGCAGATGATGTGGGCTTTGCCTACGGTGCGGATAGTGCTTTAAATTTAGTTTCTGATATAAACTGGGATTTAAATTTATTGAGGATCTGGTTCGCTGAACATAGACTGAGAATTAGTTCTAAAACTAAAATAATGTTTTTTAACCTATCGACCACAACTGACCCTTTTGCGGAGTTTTACTTTTACTCTACGGGTTGCAAAAAGTTCAAACTAACTGGCTGCTCATGTGTCTCAGCTTCATCTTGTACCACGTTTAGGAACATGCTACATTGTAGTGATGAGTGTTTTTTTAGTGGAGAGGGTAGAAGAGTTAAAATACTTGGGACTCATTATTGACTACAAAATGAACTTTGTAAGCCACACGCAATCTTTGAAAAAATATTTTCGTTGCACACTCCGACATTTTTTTTACTTAAAAAATGTTTGCTCTGAGAAACTACTAAAAATTATTTATTACGGCATTTTTCACTCGAAACTCCAATATGGTATAGCCTGTTGGGGCGGGACACATCGGAATAAGATTCAGCCTCTTTTAGTTTTACAAAAAAATGTTTTGAGAAAAATTAGCCGCAAACGCCGTCGACATCCTAGTTTTCCATTGTTCCGTGCTATGAAAATTCTTCCAGTCCGTCATTTGTATTGTTTTAAGGTATTAAAAACTTTTTTTATTAGATCGGGAAATATGAATTTTAGATTAATATCTGATTATAATTTACGCCGTAATTTGTTAAACGTTGTTACCGTACCGTTTTCCCGTACCACTGCTTTTCGTAACTTTTATTTGGTTTCATCCTGCCGCCTTTTTAACAAACTACCTCTTCATATCAGGTCATTAACCGTTCCTGGAAAGTTTAAGAAATGTGTAAAAAATTGGCTCTTCCAATTCAATTACTATAACATGGAAGCTATTCTTTCTGACATTTTGGTGTAACTAGTCTTTTTCTCTATTTTCTCTTTTTATTTTAAAATAATATTTAAATTAAACTTGAATTGTAATTTTTTAAATGCATTTTACATATTCCTATATCTTTTTGTTAATGTCTTAAGGGTCACCCCACCAATATTTCAACTATTTGTAATGAAGCCCTTTGAATTGGCATTTGACACTATTTTAATACGTATAGTATAAGAAATACAAAATGTCAACAATCAATTTCAAATAAATAATAATAAGGCAACAATGTATGAGTAAAACGAGTGTGGCTTTGTGATTTGGTATCTACTGCATTGACAGATGAGCAGATATGAGTGGATATCGAAGGGTATCGTGGTAGCGACAACAATGTTTGACGAGGAGGTGTTAGCAGACGTGGAGCTTGACGATAAAACGTTTGAAGACGAGGTGTTTGACGATGATTGGTTTGAAGACGAGTTTGTAGGGTGAACGAGGATTGTTCCTTTACCAAACTTCGTCGAGCATCGACAGGAAGCGCGGCAAAATGTTTACAGTGTAAGAGACTATGTTCTCCTTTACACTTAGGACAACCGAAATTTGTTTCGACTAGATGTGAACGAATGGTTCCTTGAGTCTTGGTTCGCGTTTGAATTGATCGAGGTGGATTAAAACATGATTCCAGGCAAACACAGCGATTCTGTAGGAACTCTAACAGCTCATTGATTGTGACATCAGATCTAGATCCTATAAGTTCAGCCCATGCTTGTTTTGTGTCATTATCGAGTTTCTGCACTAAAATATAAATGAGCCATGGATTCCGATCATTTGATTGTAGCGCATTAAAACCACGAATTACTTCATCCGCGCCATCGGTGATTTTGCGTAACAAAACTACATTTGGTGTATTTGTTGTAGGGAGCAACACAAACGACTCTACAAATGATTGAACAATCAAATGAGCTCGATCAAAACGACTTTCTAGACGATCCCAGGCTTAAAAATAATTACTATCAGCATTTTTAACATGCTTTAAAAGATCACATGCTTTTCCACTTAAAAATGATTTTAAATATTGAAGCTTCTGTGTGGGAGAAAGGGACGCATTACAATCGATAGAGCCCAGGAATGAATCGCGAAACTCAGGCCAATCTTTATAATCTCCCGAAAAAGTTGGTATCGAGAGATTTGGCAATTTTACCGCGGCGGATATATTCGAAGTGCTATTTAATTTTTCCAAAAATTAAGATTGTTGACTGGCTAACGGCTCTAAAACTGATTCATTTTGTCGTTGTGGCGGGTTAGCTAATTTCTTAATTTGAATAAAATTAGACAGCAATGAATGAGCTAAAAAGTACTTTGTTTCGTACTCTTCAAATTCAGGCTCCGGATCAACGAAATCTGCCTCAGCAGAAAATCCATATAAAGCATTTTGAAGTTCCATAAATTCTTCCCACGTTTCATTTAATTTGGCTAACTTAATCTCCATCATTGATAGCGTGGTATTAATGTCAACCGATTCTGCAAACGTAGCAGCGCGAGAAATAATACCCTTTGCGCGACCACGCTTTACCTTGATGAAATTCGTTTTATCCACACACCCAAAATTAAAGTAACAAATTTAATCGCACTTTTCAATTTATTAATAGGTAGTTCGACCAACAAAAAGAAATGATTCCACACGAATTGGAATGGAGTTGATTGCAAAATGTATGTAGGCTGGAATTGATCAAAACGAGAAACACATGGGTGGGGAAAATTAAACTTTGATAATAATCTTTTACACGAAACTATAAATTGTTCAGTTAATTCGGCTTACGAAGGACCAGAAAATGTTTTGGATTATTTTTACCGATCTAATGTCGATTTATCAACGACAAAAAAGATGAAATCAAGATTCATTTGGTTTTTAATTTATTATAATTTTATGAAGACTGCTTACTGGTTGACGGTCGAATTACAAGCGAGAAAAAAATGGTATACAGAATTTAAGTAAGAGGTTTCAGTTAAATTACAAATACAAATTAAAAAATTGGGGAAATAATGTTTGTTTGTGCGACATAGTCACTTAATACTGAACATCTAGGTAATATTAAAATGTAGGTCAAACTAGAGACAAATTTAATTTATTAAATTGAACTCGCAACTGCAGAGACTGGCTACAAATATCACAGTAGCGCCCCCCAAAACACAGCGCTTGTCGTAAAATGTGAATAAGGGGAGAATTCACATCTAGCCAGTTTTAGTAATAAGCCTCCCTCTTTGATCTCCTCCGATCCCAACTGGTCTTTTAAAACAGGAATCTTTCCCAATTTCTCCCAACCTATTTTAAAAAGCTGCCCCGGTAATTCGTTACCTAAGCGTGTATCTTTCAACTCAAAATGCTCCTCTAGTCTTTCCCTCCCCCTTTCATATCTCTTTCAACTATCACTCTCTCAAGGGGAATTCCCTCAGATATGGAAGTCCTCTTTCTTAACACCGATACACAAAAAGGGATCCAAGAAAGAAGTAACTAATTACCGCCCCATAGCAAAACTTTCTCATATTCCCAAACTCTTCGAAAGTTTGTTGTATGAAGTCTTAAGCTTCAAGTGCAAGTCCATTATTTCCCCTAACCAGCACGGTTTTCTGAAAGGTAGATCAACAACAACTAATCTTATCGAATTCATATCCTCTACACTCTCTGCTCTAGAAAGCGGCAAAGAAGTCGACGTTATTACAACCGACTTCAGCAAGGCTTTTGATAAGATTTCCCATAAATTAATACTTTTCAAATTGTCTGCCCTCGGCTTCGAACCCATGTTGTTAAAATGGATTTCTTCATACCTGGAAAACCGTTTTTATAGTGTTCGGTTTAGGTGCGTTCTCTCGGCCCCTATCTTAGCCAGCTCGGGTGTTCCTCAAGGTAGTCACCTAGGTCCCCTTCTTTTCATTCTAACAATTAACGATCTTGAAAGGGTCATTCGAAACTCCTCTCTCTCTCTCTATGCTGACGACACCAAATTTTTCAAACCCATTTCCTCACACCTTGACTCCGGTCTCCTTCAAGATGACTTGAACTGTTTTTCCACCTGGTGCCTTAAAAACTGTTTAGAACTTAATGTCTCCAAATGTCAATCTATTACCTTCTCACGTAAAAGCAATAAGTCTGCTGCTCGAATTTACCTTCTTCTCGGCCAACCTATTTCCCTCGTGCAATCCATTCGTGACCTTGGCATTTTATGCGACAGGGAGCTTAATTTCCGCTCACATATAGATGAGATAATTACCAAAGCAAACTCATCACTTGGCTTCGTTAAAAGATGGTCCAAAGAATTCTGCGACCCGTATGTGACCAGATCCTTATACATCACCTTCGTTCGCCCCCTCCTCGAGTACGCTAGCCAAGCGTGGTGTCCCTTTCAACAAGTTCATGTTTCAAGAAGCGAGAGCATCCAACGTCGATTTCTTCGATTTGCTCTTCGTGGCCTTCCTTGGAATGATCACCTAATCTTACCTCCTTATCGAGACCGTCTCAAACTCATTAACCTCAATACACTTGAGGAACGCAGGGACGCAGCAGACATTCTTTTCATTCACCGACTACTCTCAGGTTTGGTAGATTGCGCGTCTCTTTATAACTCTATCTGCTTTAATACTAACCCTCGTAGTCTACGTTGCCCCCGCCTCTTCTATCTTCCATCCCACCATACCTCCTATGGTTCTAACGAACCAATCTCTCGCATGCTGAGAAAGGTTAACTTAAACCTCACTATTTTCGACTTTAACCGCAGCTCTACCTCCCTAAAAACCGATCTCCTTAATCTTCCTTAGCCTCTAAGTCTTATTTTTAAGGTTTTCCATGTCTTAATTTTAAGTAACCATAGATTTACGTTTTTAGCTTTAAGTCATTATGTTTGTTTTAGCTTGTATTAAGCCTAATAAATGGGGGCTATCGCCCCCACCAAAATTAACATCCAGGTGAGCCTAGCGACACATTTAACATCTTAAAGCGGGCCGGAAATTTGGATGCAAATCTGCTGAGGCACAAGCAAATTAGCAAACTCCCACTGTCCCACTATGCCTTGGAAAACACGAGTGGAAGGGGTACGAAGCAGAGCACAAAGAGAACCACGAACATAAGAAACACTGTATAATGCTTCCTATCTCATTTTCTCCCACGTTAAATGTTATACATTTATGTGTTTGCCTCTTTTTACTGTCGCTTTTTCGTTTCATCGACTTTCAAATCACAACGATGCTAAAGGGGCCCTTACATGGTCAATCGGTCGACATCATGCATCGTGTATGTGTGGATTAACGCTACCCCTTACACAGTTCAATCGATTGACGTCAAATTTTTATTTTTTGTGAGTTTTCGTAGTGTACGGATGTGCGATGAGTGAAACGGACGATTGTATTGCATATATTTCTCTTGCAATATATTCTTGAATTGTACTGGCGAGATGCACACGGAGATTCGCTGTCTTTAATGAAACTAATTTCATTAAAATATCAAAGAGTTGGTCCACTGAAATTATCAACACCGGATCCGCTTTTGTTTAATTCATTTAAACGTTTTAGCTCGCGCCGAAAATTCGTAGGTACTCAACGTTTTTATTTTTCTGGTGACATCCGCTTTTTGTGCATCAGGATACTTTTCTTTATACTTTTGCAGTAAAACTTAATATAGTTGCTTTTTTTGTTTCGGTTGCTATAATCTTTCCCTTTGACATCCCATAAACTCGGTAATAACCGATACGTTTCAATTAATTCCAAAACAAATGCTCGGTCTTCATCGTCCTTCAGTTTTCCGCACATGTTTTCGCTTCTGCGACACAAAACACAATGAAGTGATTACGTCAATCCAACCCTTACACGTATCAATCGGCATGACGTTCATCATGCAAAATCAAACTTCCTTTGATTTTCGTCAATCAGACTTCACCAAATGTGTGTGACTCATACAGATACATTTTCACAAACACATGCTAGTGATTGATGTCATTCGATTGACCGTGTTCGCGAACGAAAGACTACACCTGAAAAATAAAAAAACGAACCGAAGAAAATAAACCAACCGCACTGCTCCGCGTTCATAATACGACTCGCCGTCGACCTCTCGTTCTAGTCGAAACTTCAAGTGGGTCCGGAAGCTAGATCAGCGATTCCGCGTTGGTTGACCTGCCATTGCGAAAGTAAACAACATTGCTGCGTATTTGAAGTAATGTCATTGCAATTAATAGCAATGTTATTGCTGCGTAAGCGAATCGATGTTATTGCAATTAATAACAATGAGTTTGTGCACAGCAATGCTGTTTTACTTCAGTGCAACGACTTGCAGGTTGATCAACCGGAGACATGCGCTGGTGCCGAAACTGGGGCACAACATTTCCTCCCCCCTTGGAAAAAGTTGCGGCTAGAACTGGAGACAACTGCTTTTCGAATCTTTATTGTGGCTATTGGTTTCGATTCAAGCCTAATGAACATTGGTTTTCTTAACTTAATTAATTTCATATTCATATGATCACATTATATCTTTAAGAAACTTAAGTATAGATACATTTTGAGCAGTGATAGAATGTTAACACATCCCGATAACAATCAACGGACACAAGTACAAAAAAGCATAAAAGTTGAAAAAAAACTTAGAATCTAGCTGTTTTAAAAAAGAATATAATTAATAGAATATAATGTGAAATTGTGTATATACTATATATACTACTATATACTACATAATATACTAGCTGTACCCGCCCGGCGTTGCCCGTGCTCAAGAGTCTAAATACTCGGTGTTCTCTGCGCCTAACAAAAAGAAATACTTGTCTCTTTTTGATGAGAAACAAAATTGCAAGTCAAACTTGGTGGACCGATTTTGACCAAACTTGACAGAAACATATTCAAGTCAATACCAAAGCTTGCCTGATTTGAGCTCAATCGGTTCCGTGGTTAAAGGGACTGCACATTTTTCTGCGCTTTGCTTAGCCCGATTACGCTACTTCGTTGCTCCGCTAGGGGTAGGTGCTAGTTGCCTGGCAGGCGCCTATGTCACCTGACTTTTTTGAATCGAACAACAATACAAAAGAAAGAAACTTCGATTTTTATTTTCTTTCAATCAATTTGTTATGCGCACGGTTTAACAACATGCAGCAATTCCAATTTAATGTCAACAACGAAATCGACCAACATATACAAAACTGGGAATATAGCGCCACCTATAAGAATGCAACTTAATTATAAATATGTATCTCGAATTTTACAATATTAGCTCCCATTAGTGAACACGATATTTTGTGTGTTTCATACACACGCTGCTGATCATTTTGGCGATGTAAAACTATATCTCCTGCTTCCAAATTTTCTTCAACCATTACAATGACAACTTCATCGATTGTTGGTGCACTGAAACGTCTCGCATGTTGTCCTACAGGAGTTTGTATTCAACCGTGCATTGGTATTGGAATGCTACTCGCCGCAATTCTACATTCACGACGATTCTTCTTCTTCGTTGGTTTTCATTTATTTGAACGCTATGCTGATGACGATTATGTTGTTGTCTATCTCGGTCTCCAGTTCGGACGACTGCACGTTGTTCTTGCGATATTCTTTCCCGAAGTTCCGACACCCCCTATTTCATCCTGTCAAAGTTTTGATTTCGAGAATAAAAGTAGCATTCGTCCTTCCTAGGGCCCAAACAAAACCGTCAAGCTCAAAATCGTTAAAAACTAACCATTCTGTCTCGAGTTATGCGCATGAAAACTGAAAACGCTCAACAACTGCTGTTGCCTGTCATCATTGTCCACGTCATCTCAATCACCCCTACATTTCAACTTACTCACACATAGGTACTAATGCAAGGATCCTGAAAATACGTAACAAACAAAAATGAAGGATTCAAACACCATCCAACAAATCAAAGTATCGACTCCGTATCAAAAAGTTACTTTGTGTAACTTAATAAACATAAACAAACTTATTAGGTATATTTAAAAAAAAAATCAAAATTGTTGCCAACAACAATGTGCTGGGCAAATAATTAAAATAATTGACAACTACAATTGCTTTTAAAATTTTAAATATTTTTTTTTGTATTTGAAGTGTCGATTCTACCCAGTTTATTTTTTTTCAAAGTGCGAAAAATGCGAAGAAATCGATTTTCCGGAATTTTCTTAAACTGCAGCGCCATCTGCCGGGCTGATTTGTGAATCTAAACAATCCAGGGCGCCACCCAAACGCATACAAAAAAAAATTATTAAAATCGGTCCAGCCGTTTAGGAGGTGTTCCATGACATACACACGTACAGTAGAATTATATATACTAGGTTCGCCCAGTGCTCGAAAATCGACCACACATTTTTTTTTATATAATTACTATATAGATAAATAAAATTGGTGTAGCTCTGTTTGATTTGAAGCGAATTTGAATGTCTGTCTTTAAATAAAGAAATCTTAAAAATTACTGATCGTAGGTAGGTATTCGTGTCAGTTCTGGAATAGATAGTAACTAACTAATATTGTTCTTAACTTCTATAACGTTGAAAAAACAAAAATAGCACTGAAATGAAACAAATTGCATTAATTTTTTTTTCATGCTGTACTTTTATATTTCTTATTCAATAATATTTTTAATTTTTTGCTATTAGATAACAAAATGCACACAATAGAAGAGTAATAAAATAATAGCATTCTTCTTCCAGTCCAGTCCAGATGTGGCAGAAAAGGTTAGGTACCTGCGACCAAAAAAAGTAAAAAATAATTTTTAAATTTGAAAACAAAATATCTTCATGCCACTGCTCACTGCTAAAACATTCCTACGAAGGCCATCCCTTTCCGATTTGAAATTTCGAACGATTGCAAGGAACGGTCCGAAGTTATCGCCCTTCTTCAAATTATCCAGCGTAGTTCAGCGCTACGATAAACTTGCTGAGCAAGGCAATGAGAAGGAAAGAGAGAAAGATATTGGCACTAAAATGAGATAAGAACTCTGCCTAATTTAATCTAAAAAAACGAATGATGATAATAGTTAAAATGGATACAAAAAAGAGCAAAAACATTCAAAATTAACATATTCAAAATTTACGTATTTACGTATTAGGATTCAAAATTTCCCTATAGACTATGTTCTTGGTAAAAACTCGTTGATCACCTGCCAATTTACCTTGACCACTATGTTCACAAACGAAAAATGTTAAACCGTCGAATGATCGAACTCTACTCGCAGCAACGTATAACTGACCATACGTGAAAACTGGTCTTTTCAATAAAATCCCAACTCTATCAAAAGTTTGACCTTGTGACTTGTTTATTGTCATTGCGAACGCAGGAATGACTGGGAATTGCGTTCGTTGAAAGTCAAAAGGCAAAATAGTACCACTATATGTCAAATTTATTCGTGGTATCAAAATTCGCTTATTGCGTGCTGTGCCAGTTAAAACTTCGCAATCAAGAGCATTATTATGCAAAGCTTTAACACGCATTCTGGTACCATTAACCAATGCTTGTGATGTATATTTAAATTGCGAATCAAAAGTACGATGGAATTAACTTTCAATTCCAATATATGTGGTGGCAAGCCACTCACAGTTATTGAGTTCAAAAACTCAACTGGATAATGATTGATATCGTTTTCATTATCAGAAATAATTTTGTCATAACTATGGTAACTTTTTTTTCGCCAGGCATGCGGCTAAGCACATCCTTATTGACCAAAGCACAATCTTCATTATTTGGCGCTAGTATAACAGATTTCAAGATTCGGTCAGACAATATATCATTACCATTATCGCCATAAATTGAACTAATGACATTATTCAAACCACCAACTAATTGTTGCGGTATTTCGATGATATTATCACCAAACTGTGGAAATTCGGGTGCTTCTCCGTTTCCAATGTTCTTTAAGAAATCAACAAATTCTAATTCATGAGGTAAAACTCTCATGTTTTGTGTCAAAGTGACATGATGAAACAAAGAAAACTGATCGCAACTGATCACACAATTCTCGATTAAAGTGGCACGGGAACCATGTGGTACAACAGGTAAAATTTGACGAAAATCCCCGCACAAAGTATAGTCTTTCCACCAAATGGTTTAGCTTTATCAATATCATTGGTGCATAAGTCTTTACATAATCTATCAATTATTTTCAAGGCCTGAAGTGGACACATTGACACTTCATCAATTAGGATAAGGGACGAAGACCTTATGTATCGACCTTGGTCACTATTAGAAGTAATATTGGCCACAGAAGTTTCCAAAATTGGAATGGGCAATTTGAAGACATTGTGCAATGTCCTACCTGTCACAGAATGATCACAACGTATACATGGACGCTTTTGAGTGACGTTGTTCATTATCTTCTCTGGCTTTATTTATTTAAATTCGTGTGAAAAATTAGCTTTTAATTGAATAATTGTGCGGTAATTAATCACTACTTTCGTTAAAAATAAGTTGAATGCAAAAGTTTCGTCTGGCATACGAATTCTAAACCTACAAACAAAAAATAAAGAAATATATATATTTTTATTGATTTGGTGTTTGCCGCCTTTTACATATATATCCTACAAATCACGATGTCCAACCTCAATACCAGGTCTCAAGTACGAATTCAACATTCGACTCCTCCGCAAACAAATTCAGCTGCAGCCAAAGGAGGAGAAGGTAAGCACTTCAAACCCAAACAAAATCCATCGAAGGGACTACCGCTCACACCAATCCCGTTGAATACCCCACCGTGTAATCAATCGCGACAAACATGTTCCATAAAAGACATCGGCGATCTCGATGAGAAACTGAAAAAACATACCGAAACCATAATTGCTTCCTTCAAAGAAGAAATGGAGAAAATACGGAATGACTTATCATTGAGAATTTTAAATATCGAGCAACAATTGTCCGCACAGATCACTCAAATTAATTCCGCTCTCTCTAACTTGTCCCAACGCGCAGATAAGATCGAAGCCGACGTAAACAACAATGTCAGCGGAGAAATTGCTGATTTAAAGAGGAGGTGCGACTTTATAGAACGCAAAGAATTTCTCTCGGATGCCGTGGTTTTCGGTATTCCTCAACAAGCAGATGAAAATTTAACAACAATTTTTCACCGACTGTGCCACACAATTAACGCTAGCCCGCCACCTCTGAAAAACACCTTTCGCAGTCAGCAGCGTAACTCATATGATGATCCTCCTGTCATACTCCAATTCCATAGTGTAAGAGAAAGAAACTCTTTCCTAAGAGCAACATCTAACTACCGCAAACTATCAAAACGTCAACTATGCTTAATAGACTTTGGATTCGAATCGAGCAAAACCGTTTTTGTGAACGAGAGCCTCACTCCCAGAAATCGCTCTCTGCTTCAGCATGCAATTCGTTTAAAGAGGAGTAAGAAGCTATTCTCCGTTTTTACCATACGTGGGTCAGTCTACGCCAAAACCAGTGCGAGAGGGGAAAGCCTCTTAATTGAAGACCTGGACAACTTGAATGCTTTTGCCGAGAGATGTGTACTCAGAGAGATGTGTACTCGGTTAGGGTTTGATTCTTTACTAAGGTTTTTATACCTAATTAATAATTCATAAACTTCCCTTATATTTTTAATTCTTTGAGCAATAATAATAGATGCTTGATTAGCGTTTAAATTATTTATAAATTTGTTCATAACTAAATTTTCATTAGTGGTAGGGTTATATATAGGACTTACGTCTAATGTACTCTTTTTGTTAAGTTTAAGGAGGATGTCTTCAGTCTGTCTGTATAGTTGATGGACGTCTCTGCTTTGGATGGCATGCAAATCTTGCAGGATCTCTTCGTAAGTCTCATGTACACCATAATCCTGGATGAGGGCTGCTTTAATTAATGGCCATGTGGGCTGCAATATCCTTCGCAGTTTGTTTATTGCGTTTCCTTGTATTCGATTCGAGCGTAGCTATTGCTTTGTTTGGATCCGTAATGTGAGAGTACACATAATCAATGTACTCTATGAACGCGATGACATCTTCTTCGGGTTTTCCTGAGTATATAGGGACTTTATCTAGTCTTTCTAGAGTCACTTTCTGATCTGTTATTACTCCTGCTGGTTGAGCCATTTTCGTTGGCTTTCTGGAGAACGAGTAAAGTTGGTGAATTGATATATCGAGTTGTTTGAATATTTCTTCAAACAGTTGCGATTCTCTGTATCAATTTCCTCTGCGGATTTCGTGTATTGAGCTATTATAATTTGCTCCTGAACACTTTAACACATTCACTGATTTTACTTCGTAGGTTGTAAGTTAATTTTCAAATTTTAACTTTATCACTGGATATTTTCTCTCACTATAATATGCGGGTATAGATCTGAGAAATATCCTACCGACTGCGCCAAATAAATTACTAAGGGCCTTTTTATTTGATAAACAATATACTTTTATTTATTAAAGTACCTTAGGAGCTAACATGTGGTATTTGTCTACGATACAATTAATTACTAATTTAAGGAACAAAAATGTTCCTATATAATTATATATATGCTTCGTCGATATGAGGTGTCGATACTGCTTTATGATACCTAAAAATAGATAACGAGTGTTATCTTGTTGCTTGGGTCATTCCTTGTTGTTTCTTTTAATCTCTTCTCAGAAAGATACTTGGGATGTTTGTTAGGTCTGTTGATAGTGAGGGTATTTCATCGCCATCTGGTTGACATGTGTGTTGGCTGTTGGTTGTTATCTCTAACATAACTCCCGCGCTGTGTAGCTATTACATGATAAATGTACAAAAAAATCACTTTATATTATAAATGTAAAAAAATGCGCAAACTGCTCATTTGGCCCTAATGAAAATATACTGTTAGAATGTCGATTATGGAATACTGTCCACATTTTAAAATCCTTATATTTGTTCTATATTTTAATAAATTCACATTTTTTCTCGAGAATTAGATAATCGACTTTTTAGAATCGGAACTTATAAAGTTAAAATAGCGACTAAAGATGATGGAATGTTCCTTAATTTTTTAATTTATTTGGTGCACTTGAACTTCTTTTTTTTTGTTTCTGTATGATAAAATATAAGCTATCGATCTTCATCTGATCATATAACTACTCGTACTTCAGTGTGCGCACCATGTCGCTTCAGGCATTGGTTCTCGTATAGCTCCTCGTATTCCAGCACTTTGTCGCGCCACACGTGCAAGTTTCATAAACGCTACCCCGCCCTTATCTAATCTTTCAAAGCAGTTACATATTAAGTCTAATAACTAGTGCATTCTTCGATATCAAAATCGGCTGATATCGAAGTTTTACTTCAATTTATAAACTGAGAACTTGACTTTAGTTTAACTTAGTTTGTTTTAAAATGTACTACATTCCGCAATTTTCTAAACAATAGAATTACATTGTTACGTATAAGGCGTTGACACGAATAAACAAAAGAAAAAAAATCTAAAAAGATATAAAATAAAAATATTTTACCCTCTTTTGGGTTATTATTGCATTCGAGCAGATCTTGAGCACACTGTATTATCGTGTACTAAAAAAAAATAAAATTAAAAAAAAAAAATTAAATATGGCAATACTATAGGCGGAAATAGA
The DNA here is from genome assembly GCA_949715645.1 of Portevinia maculata. NCBI lineage: Eukaryota > Metazoa > Arthropoda > Insecta > Diptera > Syrphidae > Portevinia > Portevinia maculata. Next base: position 41,983,446 of record OX454528.1, read on the forward strand.
CAATGAAAAATGACAAATAGCTTGAGGAAAAAGAATGATAGCTAGCAAGCCAGATGTTCACGCTGGATCTAGTCTTTTTACTCGTGGCAGTCAAACCATTAAGCAGTGTGCTGCAATTAACATTTGTCATATATAACGACAAAGTATTGAAAAAAAGAGAAAATAATTAGTAAGAGGAAAAAACCAAAAAAACTAATTTCGGCGAGCGGTGAAAATAAAAGAAAAAGTAACGAAGAGAGTAGCTCCGAGAAATCAATCTTCCCCGCCTGACCTCCATCGTTCATCATCAATCGTCACCACGAGGTCCGCTAGCTAAACCCCTCCAAGACCTAACTACTGGGCTGCTCCTAACCTACCACAACTCGAGCCATTAAAAGTTATCAACGCCAGTTAACTTCCACCTGCCACTAGCAATACCGGAGCACCAGTTTTTACAGAAAACATCCCGTTGGACACATGTCGCGGCGTTAAAGGGGCTGCAACTTTCCGATTGCTCATTTCACAGACAGACGTAAAGGCGCTGCACCGGTATTCCCAATTCACCATCAAGGAATTATCCATTAGATTTGTCCGACAATAATCGGTAGAGTCAGTAGTAGCTGATGTATGGAAGGAGAAAGAGTGTACAAATTTGTGGATTTTTTTTTTAGTTTTTTTTTAATATACGTATCAATATTAATTAGTTAGACATAAACATTTCTTTTTGTTGTTTTTTCTATATCTTAGGCTTAAGCGCAGCGTCAGGAGGTAATTTTAAATATTGAATTTCTGGTACATTAATTTTTTTTAAGGATTTCCCTTGCAGCAGCATAATTAAATAATCAAAGACTTTTATGACCTTATGAAACTAATTTCTTTTCTTTTACACCTAATTACAGTCCAAACGGGAGGATTGTGCGCACAACACTTCAATTGGAACTATACACAAATACATACACCCACTAATACACACTTATATTCAGTCGGCGAACAACCCTTTTTTTTCTCTTTTTTCACTTTCCCATGTGAATTATCTACGGCCAAATGTATGCTTTTTTCTGTGTTGCTTGGAATATTTTCCTGTCTGCATTTGTTTGTGTTTTCGATTCTTTTTCGATTTTAATATATTTTCACCTGAGTATTATGCTCTCAGGTCTGCATAGCAGTGGTTCTGGCGACAATGGTTTGGACGGGAATTTGTACCATATGATCCGTATTTTGAGGTCACAGAAAAAGGGCTTGCACATTTGCCACATAAATGCTCAGAGTTTACCTCCTAAGCTAGACGAGTTTCGCCTATTGTTTATAAATTCTAAAGTTGACGTGATCTGCGTCTCTGAGACGTGGTTTTCATTAAATTATAGTGATCAATTCTGCAATGTAGAAGGTTATACGCTTTTCCGTGCGGACCGAAACAATAGAATGGGCGGTGGGGTGGCCATTTATATACGTAGAGAAATTAAATGTAAACTGGTGTGCAAATCAGATGCAAGCAGTGCTATGGAATATTTGTTTATCAGTATATTTTGTGGTATGGACAGTTCTTTGATAGGAGTAATTTATAGACCCAATAGGAGTATTGACATATCACCGGTTTTTAACGTTCGAGAGAATCTCATGCACTTCTCCCAACGTTATCATCTGTGGTGACCTAAACTGCAATTTACTAGATCTACCAATTTCCACGTCCCTACTTAATAATTTTGCGAGCATGAATTTAGGCCCAGTAAATTCATCTACACCCACGCATTTCTCAAATGTTTCTGCCACACTCTTTTAATCAACATATCCCTTTGAGGACCAAGTTGGTACGCAATAATTCACCACCTTGGTTAAGTAGATCTATACTGCAATTAATGGAAAAACGCAATTCAGCATATATCCGATGGAAAAGATACAAACTGTCAGAGCACTATGACTTGTACCGGTCCCTACGCAATCTGGTGGTTACTAGAATTAGAAACTCTAAACGCGCTTACTATGAGAATACACTTGACTTGGGTAGCCAATCCGGAAAAAAGGTTTGGCAAAGGTTGCGGACACTTGGGGTTGCAAAACAACGCAATGGTATTCCGAATGATGTGGACTGTGATCTCCTTAACACTCAGTTTATTGCCAATAATATTAGGTCTACCCAAAATAGTGAAGAAAGATTCGTTCCTCCTTTTTCCGAGGACAGTGAAACAAATGGGGTGAAATTTCAATTTACTCCACTGTCTGACAGTGAGGTGGTCGAGGCCATATTGTCTATCAAATCCAATGCCGTCGGGTTCGACGAAATGAACCCTAAATTTCTTAAACTCCTCCTTCCGTATATCCTTTCACACATCAAACATATCTTCAATAGTATTCTAACCACCTGTTTATACCCCAAGTCTTGGAAAGTAACTAAGATAATTCCCATCCCCAAAGCTAAAAGTGGTGAGTTCAGGCCTAAAGCAATACTATCATTTTTGTCAAAAGCATTTGAAAAGGCTTTGATGAAGCAAGTTCAGGCATTCTTGAATAACAATAACCTACTAAGTACTGCTCAATCAGGCTTCCGACCAAGAAGAAGCTGTAAAACTGCCTTGTTGGACACTGTTGACAATATTCGCAAGTCCCTCGATCTGAACTCACCAACCTTTCTGACGTTGCTCGACTTCTCTAAGGCATTCGACACAGTGGACCACTCGATACTATGTAAAAAGCTTTTAAGTTATTTTAGTTTCTCTTCACATGCAACAAAACTGGTGTATTCATACCTTACAGGGCGTCGGCAAAGTGTTGTGGTAGGAAGTAGAGCATCCTCTTTTCTTGATGTTATCGCAGGAGTACCACAAGGATCTATTTTAGGTCCGATGCTGTTCTCCGTATATATCAACGAACTACCGTCGGTAGTCAAACACTGCACCATGCATTTATATGCAGACGATGTTCAACTGCTCTTAGATTTTCCTCTAAATGGTGTCCCCAATGCGGTGAGTCTTGTGAATTCAGATTTAAAAAGTATCTCGAATTCCTTGAATGCAGAAAAATCAGTGGCGTTATGCATCTACAAGAGGGAAATTGATACGTCAAACTTTCCACCCATTAGACTCGGAAACTCATCCATAGCTTATGCGAACTCAGCAAGAAACCTAGGACTAATTTTTAATAAAACCTTGACTTGGAGTGACCATGTAACATCTTCGATTGGAAAAATCTACAGTGGTCTGCGCGTTCTTTGGGCCACCCAAAATGTTATCCCTACAAAAGTTAAGATGCTACTTGTAAAGGCCCTCCTTTTGCCAATCCTTTTCTACGGTTGCGAAGTTTTCTGCAAACTTGACTATGATTCCCGGAGACGAATGAACGTTGTGTATAATAATATTGCCAGATATGTCTTCAATGTCAGGTACTTCGACCATATTTCCACCTATTCTAAGCAGATAATGGGTATAACCTTTGACAATGTATTGAAATATAAATCCATAATTATGCTACATAGTATAATGCAGACTCGTCAACCAGAATATCTTTACAATAGACTCGTTTTTGCAGCTTCCCTTAGATCTTTAGTATTAATACGACCAAGATTTAAATGCCTAGCATCAGAGCGTACTTTCTTCGTCCATGCCAGCCTCCTATGGAACTCACTGCCCATAATACTTAGACGAATTGAGAACACAAACAAATTCAAAACCTCTCTTTTACAGCACCTGGCCGATGATAATCTGGAATCACTTTAATTCAATGTCTTGTTAAATTTGTACTTTAATTTTATTTTATTTTTTTTTCCGTTATTATATTTTATATTTTAAAATTTCTTTTCAACTTTTATAATTTAATTAATTAACTAATTTTTTTTTTTTTCTTTCTTTGAATTGCTCATAAAGCCTTCACAAACTAAAAGATGTAAATCTTAATGTGCAAGCAAATTTGTAAACAATAAACAAAACAATAAACAATAACTACCTCCAATCAAAAGTGTCGAAGCAATGCCACTGAAAGCTGTTGCAATGCATCGAAGGTTGAGTGAATGCAACTTCCGAATAATTGCAGTTTGTGTAAATGTTTTCCCACAACCTGCATGAGCAGTTAAACAAAATACATTTGAACCAGTGTCGTGATGTTGAACTTCACGAATCACTTGATCGATTATGGTTTTTTGTTCAAGATTAGAACTGGCATAAGCTTCATCGAATAGAAATTGCGCTTCATCTTGATCAAAAAAAACTAAATCATTTATTTCAGGCATTACAGTGGGAGTTGGTAAGCCAAGTGATTGACATGTCACGTTATGAGCATTCAAAATTTCTTGAATATCAAGTAAAGCTCGATTAAATGCAACTTCTTCATCATTATCTCTTGCAAAATCTTCACTCATATAAACTTTAAAATCATTCCAAATTGCTAAAGCATTGGCTGGCATATTCAGTGCACAAATAAAACCAAATAATTCACGCAGTTGTTTTGGATGTTGAAATTCTTTAGCTTCATTCAAACACTCGCGCCATTCATTATCATTCGATGCAATTCCATGTGCATGACACGCTTCAACAAATGTGTTATGTACAGCATCGTTGTAAGTGCGGACATCTTCGTACGATTTAGGACCACAAACATGTAATAAGAGTAAACGCAAGTGAAATAGTTCAATGTCTTTTGATGATACGACATACATACGTGAAATTATCTTATCACCACCACGCAAACGTCTTTGCCATGTGTGTGTGCTCGTTTGCCAAGTGTAATGCAAAGAAATATCAGTGTTTGCTGTTCGATCTGTACGATTCAACTCAAAAAATGCTAACAGTTTTGTTGGCTTGGCATTTCGAACTGCATTTGCTTCTTGACCTTCTCTAAAATACAAATTTTGCCGAGACGGCAAATGAATATCGAGTCTGACAATGGAATGTGATTGGTAATGCATGGGTATTTCGAATATTCGCCACATTGCTTCAGTAGACCCAACATAACGGCCAAAATTTGTGACTTCGTCAATTTGAACTGGTGGATTATTACAATCAGCATTCGAAACAGTTCCGATTTCAACGGTAGCACTATCATACGCTTTATAAACATATTTGTAAATATATTTCACACTTCTTACTGTTGTGCATACCTCAACATTAATGTGACAATTGAATTTGCCAAGTAAATATGGATTATATGGCACAACATAACGATTATCAAGTGATGCTCTCCTCACATCAACACTCAAACCATTGTCACGTCTTTTGTACAATGGATACCCATTTACAGACTCACGTGTGAATTCATTGAATTTTTTTGGAAATTCTTTCGAACATTTACCATCTATCATACACACGGAATTTGGATTAAGTGCACCACATGGCCCATGCATCATGTGATTCTTGACATATTCATGTAACTTGGGATGTGTGGTAGGATCGGGTATTTCAGTGCAAACAACTTTGTCAATATCAATTGGTTCAATGATTTTATCGTTCTCGTGCAAGGTAATTAAAATGTGGGCATGTGGCAAACCCCTTTTTTGAAATTCGATTGTATAAATTATTGCAATAACTCTTCCAAATATACACTTCGTAACAATTATATCTATCAATTCTTTCAACTTCTCTTTAAAAACACGAACGATAATTTCGGGACGAAAATTAGAAGACTCATACCCCAAGCAAGCAGCAATCTCAGGCCACGATGGATTGCATGTCATTGTAATAAATAGAGATGGTTTCCCAAAGTGCTGTACAATTGACATTGCATCCAGGTAATTCTGATACATATTCCGGGGCGAACCGGAGAAAGATGATGGCAAAATTACTTTTCTACCAATATTGACGGGCTCATTCGAATTCGTTTCCAAAAAACCAGTTAAATTATTGTATACTTCACAGCGCAAATTCTTTTGATTGTTCCTAATTTAGAACAATCTTGTGCCCTCTATGCGTACATACATATCAACAATCCACTGCAAATAAAGTTTTTGAGAATGGTGTAAAAGGCTAAAATCATTCCTGATGGCAAGACGATAAGCTGCGTATTGCAACATTGTAATTTTGGTTCGGGGTGCAGCTGCTCTTGATGTGCTTGGCATATTGTGAGTCATATTAGTGTTTTTTCATTTTTTTTTTTTCATTTTTTCATTTTTTATTATTATTTGTACCACCCAGTGTCTCCATTTGGAGACAACAAAGGGTAGGCCAATGGATCGAGAGAAGGTTCCAAAACAGACACTTTTCGAATCGCACCAGTAACTTTTTGAAAAGCAATCATATTACGCTCAAAAGGTGGCTCACCATCAACTGTGTTGAATATTACAGCTACATCAGTTGCAACCGCGTCGTTAAAACGCAGAATGTCAAGATCACGATTGACTTTAATGACCACACAAACTTCTCTACTTTCATTACCAGGTCTATTACAATAATCCCTCATAGATGTGAAAGAGTGCACAAATGGATTCACACGATTCAATTCATTAGATATAGAATGCATCAAATCACGATCACAGTCACGATTAGACTGAACATTTAATCGGTATTGGTTGGCAGTATCAACGTCATAGAAATATAACTGTGCATAGGAAGGTTGATTACCGTACAAAGAAACAGTCAGAGGCCCCATTCTATGATAAAACGTATCATGAATTTTAAAGTGATAAACACCTTGCGTGACATTTTGTGAGACTTTTGCTTCTGAGGAAATCATTGCAAAGGCGGAATTGTAACTGCGAATATTAGCAAAATAATTATTCGCACGGTTTTTATCATTTTGATCATTTGATCGAAGGTCATATAGCTTATTTATGAAAGCGTTCTGACTTAAAAGCGGTATGAACACTTTTCCTTTATGACAACAAGAAGTAAAAATATTTCGATCCTTACCAGTCGTCTCTGAACTAAAATGTATCGCATTACAAAGAACACATCGTACATTCATCAAACCAATATCAAAGGAATTGAAATGACGCGGTACTAAATTTAATGCGATTTTAAATGTATCCGTAAAGCTATCAATTAAACTATTATCATCATGATCGCCGTATGGTACGGCTTCGCGACGTAACAAATAATCAACTCTATTTCTTTCCCTCTCACGCCTACCCGTCAAAGTTCTTTGCCGAGGCATATCTACCTAATATTCCATCGAAAAAAAGAAATCAATAAATAAGCATTCACAATAAATAAACTCTTATAAATTGTATAAAAAAAAGAAATCAAAATGACTTACCAAAGAATAGGTAATAATTGGCCAAAACCAGGATCAGAGCACAGTGAAACCACAATTATTGTAGGATGGCTATCTAATAATTCGTGTAGGATACAACCGACTTCGAATGACCGGAAGCCAAATCAGACTAATGCAACCACACCTGCGCATAACTTCTCTCCCTCATTCTAGCAACGCCCAACGCAACCACAGAAAATACAATTTTGTACAATATTCGGGCAACATTATGATTACGTTATAATACGCATACGCATATAGAAACGTTCTCTGTGTATGATTCTCTTTTTATACCCTATTCTAGGGGTATATTAATTTTGACGCATAGTTTGTAACATACCTTAATATTGCCCGTAGACCCCTAAAAGTTACTATATTTATGATCAGCATCGATAGTAATGTCGATCTAGCCATGTCCGTCCGTCCGTCGGCAAAAATTAGGCCTTTAAACTGGACCTAGAGAGCTGAAATTTTAACCATATACTCTCTAGGGTCCCGAAATAATCAAGTTTAAGAATTTTTGAAATCCGCCCACAGACACGCCCACAAACTCAAAAAAACAAAATTTTGGAAAAAATCGAATTTTGAGCTAGAGAGCTGAAATTTTTTATATATGATCTATGGCCCATAAAACTGATTGGGACATAAAATTTTCAAAATCCGCCCACTGACACGCCCACAATTAAATAAAACAAATTTTGGGAAAAATTGAATTTTGAGCTAGAAAGCTGAAATTTTTTATATATGATCTTTGGCCCATAAAACTGCTTGGGACATAAAATTTTCAAAATCTGCCCACTGACACGCCCACAATTAAATAAAATATTTTTTTTGAAAAACCAAAATTTGAGCTAGGGAGCTGAAATTTTTAATATATACTCTCTAGGGGCCCTTTATGCTCATGTGTAAATATTTTCAAAATCCGCCTACTACACGCCCACAATTTTTATTTTTTTATTTTTGAAAGTCCAAAGTTTGAGCTAGGGAGCTGAAATTTATAGTATATACTCTCTAGGTGCCCTTTATGCTCATACTTAAATTTTTTTTAAATCCGCCTACTGACACGCCCACAATTAAATAAAACAATTTTATTGAAAAACCAAAGTTTGAGCTAGGGAGCGTTTTTATTTACAAAAGCTTAGTTTTTTCGTTAAAATCCTTTAAATTTTTGTCACGCCCACTTATGAGATATAGGAATAAGAATAGGGTATCCAACAGTTCGCCCAAGCGGACTGTAGCCCGCCCCTATGTTTTTAATTTCTGATTCATACAATAGAAGGAGACAGTCACAGGACTTCGACTGAGCGAAAGAAAAATGTGACTTATCCAATTACCCATACCCACCCCTGCGCATATACTTTTCTCTCTTTCTTTGCTTAACTCCCATCATTCAAACGTGACACTCGCCGCACAGATAGCTAAACTATAAAGCTATCTTTCTTTGTATGGTTACAATGTTGTTGTTGTAACCAAGGTAATTTAAAAACATTATTTTACCTATTTTGCAATAACTTTTTTGAAATTATAATTCTTTTCGACCGATCTATGAGCTGTACGCTTCAATTTGGTAAAAAAAAAAATAAATTTTACTTCATTAAATAGGGTAAATATGTTCTGAAAGAAATTGGGTCGGCGATTAATATAGTGGATAAAGATATTAATGGTTATGCATATATAGATTTTTTTTTTAAAACGAAAAAGAAAGGTTTTATACTTTTAATTTAATTTTCTTTTCAATGTACTGTACTATCCTGGTATCGTATTTTTTCATTTTCAAACCCGGGCAGAGGTTACAGCGAATCCTGATGAATTTCTTCTGGATGGTGTTGCTGGAGCTCGGTGTTTTTTTCGCAGTTCCAACTGTTCAACTGGAGGGTTTGGATACTCGACTTCGACATGCTGCACGGGACGAACGCCTATTTTAGCCTTTAGGAATCTCCGCAGAATGATGATCGCAATGGTCGCTACTGCCACGGTACTGATTGATATTATTGAGTACCGATGGAATGACAAGGCTGGGCTTGGTCGGAAATTGTCCTGTCTGCATCCAATCTGTCCCAGTCTTGCTGGAGCTCTTGTAATAACCTTTTCCCATCCATCAAGCCATTGGCGATACTTTTGTGGGTGCCGACTTTAATGGTGAGTGGTCCTTGATGTGGCCGGAAGCTTCAGATTTCTGGATATTGTTTTTAGAGCATCGACCAACTCTGAATGGTTTACCACTGGTTGTTTTAGTTCAGCGGTGATGTCAAAATGTTGATGGTAGGCGAACTTAATTTCCTTAGTGTTGGCTTCGCAAGGTTGTTTCATTTTAAATATTCCAGGTCCTTCCAATGTAGCGGTATAGCGAGCACCCTGGCAATTAATGTTCAGGACCAATGGTTTTTTAAGGCTAAACAGCCATTGGTTTGCTGACGTCAATTTTAGGGGGACACCCTCGTTGGTTGGGACTGCTACATACTGGCAAGAAACGATTGTTGTGGCGGTATGCTGAAGAAGCTCAACAAGCACTGTGAGGATCCTGAAGTTAAGGTTGGGCCTCCGTAACTGCAGTCTTCAATCATCGACTCCTTTTCTGCATAGGATACTGACGTACATTGCGAGTGCTCTTCGTGGTTAAGCATCACGAAAAACGAATGATTCTCAGACTCAGCGATGAATTCATATTTAGTATTGATTACTAAATCGCACTGCTCGTTGAAGGCGGTTGGTAATGGATACACCTTCTGAATTTTAAAAACGTAAGGGTTCCGGCAAGGGGATGGTGACTTTGATCAATAGACTTCCTCCGTTGGGGAACACTGATGTTTTGGCCGCTTGATGAAGGACAAATAGGTCTTCAAAAATTGGTCTTCTCTTCGTTACGATCGTGTGCAGGACGTCTGTGATGTTGTCTACGTTCAATATGAATGGATGGAGCTTGCCCTGGTAGAGATCATTAAAGAATGAAAGCTCAGTTGACTGTCGGTTCTGGATTTCTGCCACTTTGGACGTGATAATTGAAACCAATGCGTTAATGTCACTTCTTATTTTCAGCGAGGAGATCTCCTTGTTAGTTGAGGTGATAAAGTTAACCGACGCTTCGCTCAGTTGTCTTACGCCTTCTGATATACTATCCACTTCGACAGCCAGCTGCTGAATAGGCTTGCTCAGCTTGTCGAAATTCGAGCCCATTACTGATATTTGCCGTCGCATCAATTGGAAAGAGTCTTGATTCTTCTTGTGTAAAAACTCCAGCTGGTTGTAGACTTTACGCGCGTCGTCGCTGTCCATCGTGCCAAATGCCCATTTGGAGAATTGTCCGATGAATTCCAAAGCTCTTTTTTGTCGATGGAGTTGGACGGATTGTCTCATGCGAATTCTGTTTTGTTTAAGGTTGGCGAGGTTAACTGCAGTTTCCTGAACTATAATTTGGCAGTGGTTTTGGAAATCGTCATCGGGGAGGCTTTGACACATTTGTTTGATTTGTTGGTCGCAAGCCTCTGCGAGTCCCCGCACTGTTGTATAGTCCATCGATGTAAACTTTGTCAGCATGGTACAGGTATAAAAAACAGCTTCTCCTATCCTCTCGAACAGCATCGGGGTATCTTTCAGGGTGTTGACTTTAAACGGTGCCTCTGCGTAGCTTTGCGGTAATGGTTTTAAATTTTAACTTAACTACGGTATTTAATAATAAGAAACCTAAGGCTAGTTTTGTAGGTGTTGCTACCTGGAAAGAGAAAAACTTATTATTGGTGGTACATTTTGAGCCGGTTATTGTGTATTTTGTTAACCAACTTGTTTATCTTGACGCCTGTGGTAACAGGCCCGTCGATTGAAACTACTTCGAAGGGCCCGGTCCCCATTTGCGCGAATTTATCCTTTCTTGCCGGGTTTTTGATCAGTACTCTCTGCCATACTTGAAACGAGGTGCATCTGGTATGCTTGTCGTACCTATCCTTCGATTTAAGTTTCGCCTTTCGAAGGTTCTCGTTAGCTAGTTTATTACCAAAAGCGGGGAAAAAAGACCCCACACAGCCAAAATCGTACAGACCCATCAGCCTTACGTCATTTCTTTTGAAGATGACAGAAAAGGCTGTAGACAATTATTTAAGGGAAGATGTTCTGGACACATCCCCCTTACATCATCGTCAGCATGCATACAGAGCGGGCAGATCAACAGAGACCGCCCTATATCAGCTGACGGAGATAATTCGAAGTGCCCTGGAGGCAAAAGAAATAGTACTGTGCGCTTTCCTAGACATAGAGGGAGCATTTGACAACACCTCACATGATGCGATCAAACGATCCCCGGATAGGAAAGGAGTTAACAGTACAGTATCCAACTGGATGTGTGAGCTGCTGAGCACTAGATCAGCAGAGACTCAAACACCATCTGGAACCATCAGAGTAAACACAACGAGAGGATGTTCACAAGGAGGGGTACTATCACCCTTAATGTGGAGCCTAGTTGTAGACGAACTGCTGGAAAAATTAACCAACCATGTCATCAACTGTCAGGCGTACGCCGATGACATTGTATTGATTGCCAGGGGCAAGTTCGAAGAAACCTTGGAGACATCATACAAAAGGGGCTTAAAGTAACCAAGGAATGGTGCCATAATGTCGGACTTAACATCAATCCGGCGAAAACAACGATAGTACCATTCACAAGGAAAAGACAACTTCAAAGACTTAAGGACATAAACCTATCAGGCACGACACTGATACCAGTCAAAGAAGTAAAATATCTAGGACTCCATCTAGATAGTAAACTCCTCTGGCGAAGACATACAGAGGAGATATCCAAGAAGGCCACCCGCGCTCTCATGATATGTAGGAGCCTAGCGGGAAAAGGCATGGGGATGCAGCCCAAGCATCCTGCGATGGATATACACTGCAATCGTGAGACCAATGATCACATACGTAGCGGTAGCATGGGCGAAACGAACCAGTCTAGTCACAACGCGAGAAACACTCGGCAAAGTGCAAAGACTGGCGTGCCTGTGCATTACCGGAGCAATGCGTAGCTGCCCAACCGCAGCCATGGAGGTGTTATTGGAACTGACCCCTCTACACATCATGGTGATGAACGAGGCAGACAAAACAATCCTTAGGATGGCAAAGGAGGGAATTGGGAGAGGGAAATGCATCGGTTCGAAAGAACACGGTGACTTACTCAAAAAACTTCCACTTCTTGGCATACCTAGGGATGACAGCATCAGGAAATTCAACTTCGAGAAGAATTTCCAGATAAAGCTCAGCAATAAGGAGAACTGGAGCAACGAATCCATAACTTATGGACTGAGCAACCACACAACAAAGTGGTATACGGACGGCTCGAGGACTGAGGAGGGAACTGGTGCAGGAGTGTTTGGGCCGGGAACTAAGCACTACGAATCCATGGGCAAATGTACCAGCATCTTCCAGGCAGAAATATGTGCAATACACAGGTGCGTTCGAATCAACCTCGAGAAAAACTATAGAAATTGCAACATAGCAATAATGTCTGACAGCCAAGCAGCTATAAAGGCTCTTGACGCCTACGTTATCAAGTCAAAACTCGTGTGGGAATGCCTACAAGGACTGAATAGACTAGGCAAGAATAACAGAATATCCATCTGCTGGGTGCCTGGCTATGTTGACATTACGGACAATGAGGCAGCGGACTCTCTGGCAAGAAAAGGGGCAGAGGAACCCTTCATAGGACCTGAACCATTCTGCGGGATAGGAGAACACACTATACGCGAAGAGTTCAGGAGACTGGAGGAAGAAACAAAGGCCAAAACCTTTCTCAAGCTCCAAGGTCTGAGGCAAGCAAAGAAACTCTTAGGAAATTACAACCAAAAGAGATTCAAAGTTTGTATCGGCCTTAACAAAAACAACCTAAGAATCCTAACAGGCCTCCTCACGGGGCACTGCAGACTCAAGGAGCACCTGAGGAAAATGGGCATATCGGAGGACGGGCTCTGCAGATTCTGCAGTGAAACCGCCGAAACTCCAGACCATATACTGAAATCCTGTGGGGCACTGACCCACAAAAGGATGAAATATTTGGGCAGGCACCAAATAACAGACAAGGACATACAAACCATGGACCCACAGCTCATTCTCAGATTCATCAAAGAAACTGGACTGGACGCTGTGCTCTAAGGAGTGTGACCTGCCAAGGATAAATCAGAGCAATACCTCGACACGCTTCACAAAGATGTATATAGAGAGGGCTCTGAACGAGGGCATGCACCTCTCCGAGGCACAAGCAAGGGGACACAATAGACCAATAGGTCGCAGTGTAATATACCCGAACCAAATATTATTATTATTAGCTAGTTTATGGGCCCTTCCGAGTTGGTTCTTGAGTTGGGAGGGATAGTCATCTGACGTGTATAGAGGGACCGTTTGCCTTTTTAAGTTGGTGGGCATTTCGAATTGGAACCCGAACAATGCGCTTAAAGGCGTCATCTTGGTCGCTGTGTGGATAGAATTATTATGCACATGCATAGCTTGCCTGAGCCACTGATCCCAGTTTTTTTCGTCATTGGCAACGAACGATCGTAGTTACTCAGCTAAGGGTCTATGGCTTCTCTCTAAGGAGCCGTTTGACTGCGGATGGTATGCATTAGTGTGAATTTTTTTTATTCCCAGTAACTTGCACGTATGGGAAAACACCTTGGACGTAAAATTTGCCCCATTGTCCGTGACCAGGACTTTTGGTATCCTGTACCTGGTAACGATTTGCTCGTAGAATACTCGTGCTATAGTGGATGCCTCAGCATCCGGCAGCGCAGCGCAATCCATAAACTTCGTCAGATCATCCTGAAATGTTAGGATGTATCTGTTACCAGAGTAGGACGTGGGTAGGCCGCAAACTATATCCTTGTATACTTTGTCGAAAGGTAACGCTGGGGTGTCGGTAGTTATCATTGGCATTTTTGTAGGTGGCGAGCACTTATTTAGTTGACAGTGAGAGCATTTTTTTACGTAATCCAATACATCACTTTTCATGCCTTTCCACCTGAATTGTTGCCTGATACGCGCATAATTCCTTTTTCCCCCACCGAGTGCCGAGTTATGAAAATCTATTATCACGGTTAGGATTTCGTCAGGGTCGGACAGCGCTATCCAATTGGGTTGCTTAACGCTATCCGGATTATTACTAACCTCTTTGCCTCCTTCCGCAATGATATTGTCCTCTATGTTTTTTGCATTTTTAGCGTTGCGGATTTCACCACCTATCCTGCGAGCTTGGGCCCTAGTTACGGAAATGCAATGTTTTTCTGGTCTTATTCCTTCACTTGTGGAAGGTTTGGGTATTCGGCTCAACGCATCAGCATTTTTGTTCACCTTCCCAGGTTTGTACTCGATTTTATAATCGTACTCCGAGAGCTTATGATGAAAATTCACCAGACGCGATGTTGGGTCCTTTACGTTGAATACACCTTTTAGGGGCTGGTGATCGCTGTATACTATGAAGGGTCTTCCCAGCAAATAGGTGCGGACATTTTTTGTAGCCCAAACTATCGCGAGAAGCTCCTTTTCTATGGTAGAGTATCTCTTTTCTGTTGAACTTAGTGATCTACTAGCATAGGCTATTATTGGCTTATATTCGCCAACTTTGCCTTGCGATAACACTGCACCTAATGCTTCATTACTGGAATCTGTGGTCAGGATGAACGGCTTAGTGAAATCTGGGTAAATCAAAACTGGGGGAGAAGTTATTGCCCTTTACAGCGCTTCAAACGATATTTGGCATTCATCTGTCCAGCTAAACTCGGCGTCCTTCCTTAACAGTTTGTTAATTGGGGCGGCTATACGGTCAAAATTAAGGATAAACTTGCGATAATAGCTTGCGAAACCCATAAAACGACTGAATTTCTTTAACGTTCCTCGGGGTAGGGAAATCGCTAACACAGCTAGTTTTGGAGGGATCCGGGAGTGCAAAGCTTTCTGAACACTTGTGTCCCAAGTACACAACTTCTCGGCACAGGAACTTGCATTTTTCGGTATTGAGCTTTAAATTGTTCTCTCTTAATTTAGAAAAAACGCGTCCCAATTTTTCGCTATGTTCCTTTAAGTTCTTTCCGTAGATAACTATGTGATCTAAATACACGAAACAATCAATGCCGTGAAGTCCGGTCAGAATATGGTTCATTATCCTTTGGAACGTTGCGGGGCGCCTGTCAAAACGAACGACATTCGATTGAATTCGTAATGCCCGAGTCCATTACTGAAAGCGGTCTTTTCTCTGTCTTGGTTCTTGATCATTACTTGATGGTAACCGTTGGCTAAGTCAAGAGTGGTAAAATAACGGCAGTTTCCTAGCTGGTCCAGAATGTCTTCTATTCTGGGCAGAGGAAAAGCGTCTTTTATGGTTACCTCGTTGAGCTTTCGAAAATCCACCACAACTCGCCATCTCTTTTGTCCGTCGGGACCCGATTTCTTCGGAATGACTAAGAGAGGGGTTAGGTTAGGTTAGGTAGACGTGGCTGTCAGCCAAGGCCAACACACTTAGACCAATGATAGGTCCATTGTGGTACCACACAGATCTGGGGATTACCCTCACAGCTCGTTGAACCAGTAGGAGCTTCTTATGAAGCGCGAAAGACTTCTAGCGCCAGTGCTGGCTAAGTCGCTTGTGTCATTGAACAAGAAGTCCCCTAGATGGAGATTTCTTCTATGGGAGAGCGCAGGACACGTGCAGAGAAGGTGAAGTACAGTCTCCTCCTCCTCCTCGTCCATGCAGCTTCTGCAGAAGTCATTTGAGCACACACCGAGTCTAGATGCGTGCCTGCCTATTAAGCAGTGACCTGTGATAACACCTATAGTGGAGCTAATATGCAGTCGGTTTAATGAGATTAGACACTTAGAGCGTCGCAGATCCAGCTTTGGCCAGATCCGCTTAGTCGCTAGACATGTATTGCTACTCGTCCACCTAAGGTTTGTTCTCTCGATTGCGGATAGCTTAAACAAGAGTTTACAAGTAGCGATTGGTATACCTAGGGAACCTTTATCAGGTAAAGGAGGTAATGTGGTTCCTTTTTTGGCGAGATCATCTGCCCTGCAGTTACCTGGAATGTCCCTATGCCCCGGCACCCAACAAAGGTGAATATTGAACTGCTCTGCCATCTCCGAAAGAGATGATCGGCAGTCTTGGGCTATGATGGAATTTGAAGAGACTGAGTCCAGGGACTTAATCGCGGCCTGACTATCCGAGAAGATACGGATATCCTTTGAGGATATCACATTCCTCTTCAGCCACGTCAGGGCTTCTTTTATCGCCAAAATTTCCGCCTGGAACACGCTACAGTAATCAGGAAGACGGAAAGAGAGGCTAAGATTTAGCTTTTCTGAGAAGACTTCACCACCTACCCCATCGCTAGTTTTTGATCCATCGGTGTAAAAGTGGATCGATTTATCATTCGCAAATGCATCATCATCCCAGAATGCTCTGGAAGGAATGGTGATTTGGAAGTTTTTTCCGAACTGCAAACGGGGTATGGTGTAGTCTATGTTTCTGGGTAGAGACTTAAAGTAGTCTAGAATAATGGAGTGGCCAATATTGTTATTGGTCCACTGCGAGGTAGCTTTTATGCGGACAGCGGAACATGCCGCTGTTTGCATGCTAAATATATCAAGGGGTATCAGGTGTAGCACAATGTCCAGAGCAGCGGAGGGGGTAGTTCGGAGTGCTCCGCTTATTCATAGACACGCTGAACGCTGGACTTTGCCCAGCTTGTCGCGGTTAATAGCTTTTTCTAGAGCAGTCCACCAGACAGAATTGGTCTTACCACCGATGTATATAGCCAGTGCGTAATGCGGGGTTGTAAACCCCACTTGTTGCCAATGGCTTTTTTACAAGAGAAAAGTGCTACTGTAGATTTCTTGACTCTTTCTTGTATATTGGGTTTCCAGCTTAACTTCCTATCGAAGATTAGACCCAAAAATTTTGCTTCGTCAGAGAAAGTTAAGCTTGTACCGCTAATAGAGGGAGGGTCAATATATGGGATTTTATATTTCCTGGAAAAGAGGACAAGCTCGGTTTTGTGGGGGTTAACGCCCAGTCCGTACCGATTAGCCCATCTCGTTAGCTTGTTAAGAGCGTTTTGCAGGAGTTCCTTTATGGTGTCATATGTCAAGGAAAGCAACCATGGTATACTCCTTGTGATGGAGGGAGTATTCGATTGTGCGTACTAAGGAATGAAGAGCGGTTTCCACCGACTTTCCCTTACAGTACGCATGCTGAGCTGTAGACAGCAATTGCGGGTTTATGTGCATACGGAGGTGGATATCAATCAATCGCTCCAGCGTTTTGAGGAGGAATGAAGATAGACTAATAGGTCTGAGGTCCTTTGGACTGACATGGGAATATTTGCCAGCCTTGGGTATAAAAACCACTTTTACTTCTCTCCAAGCCCGGGGGATATGTACCAGATTTAGACAGCTTATCATGATCATCTCCAGCACAGGCAGGATGATATCCGCTGACATTTGTAGTTCGGCAGGTATTATGCCGTCTGGTCCTGCAGACTTGAAGGGTTTGAAGCTTTGTAGCGCCCAAGTCAGCTTGTCCCTAGTTATCAGACCGTGAGGGTAAGTTACCTGTGCATGTGACCTGTTAAGGCAATAATTGCCGGTATTATTGGAGCTACCTGGAAAGTGAGTATCAAGTAGCAGATTGAGCGATTCTTCGCTAGATGTCGTCCAAGAGCCATCTGCCTTCTTAAGGCAGCTAGGCATAGCAGGATTTGAAGCAAGGATTTTTCTTAGCCTAGATGCCTCAGAGGATTCTTCTATTTTTCCACAGAAGAGTCTCCATGACGTTCTTTTGGCGTTCCTTAATTCTTTTTTGTATAATTTGAGGGATTCCTTGTAAGAGTCCCAATCGTTTATAGCTTTTGAGGTTTTAGCATACGGTGTGATGAGCGTTAGCATCACAACCGATTATGAGTTCAGCTTTCTGCCTCCTTGCTTCATCGACCAGCCTCTCTAGGTTATTACCAGGGAGAGGTCCCACGTGATCGTGGGCGAGATAAGCTGATGCCAACCAGAATGATCTGCCTGCAGTCTCCAGTCTTGCCACAGTCATATCTCGATCGCTGAAATTAGGGAGTAAATAAGCATTAATATTACTTTTCACTAGTATGCACGATCTGGGTTTACCTTTATCAGTCACATACAGTGGGTAGTATCCGGGAGTCCTGAGTCCTCGAATCTGGTTGTGTACAATCCAGGGTTCTTGGATCAAGACGATGTCTTCGGCGCCTTTGGCTAGACGAAGAATGAGTGCTGCCGAAGCCATAATGGAGTGTTGGAGGTTAATCTGTACTAACTGCAGCATTTTCGCTACAATCAGGCAGAAATACCTCCACCACGGTGTTGTTCAGGCCTTCCAATTCCGAGGATGAGCTGAGAAGCTCGTCTTCACTCAGAAGAACCTTGTCTAGATAATCAGTCTCCATATCTGACAGGACGTCGGAAGTCGATGGTGATTTTTTGGGCAAAGAGGGTTCATCATCCTCCAGCGAGGGGAAGGAGATTGAAGCTCCAGGATCTGAGACTGTGATCATAGAGTCAGAGGGAGGAGGAGGAGGAGGGGGTAGTTTACCCGCATCCATTTCGTCCTTTTTATAGACCCGCATTTTGACATCGTCCCATGCGAATCTAATCATGTAGTCGTTCTTGGCCAGAGGAGCCAAGGTTTCATGGTTGATTACAACCACGACACATCTGTAATCGCCCTTCAGCTCTTCCAGTTTGGCAACCTTCCAGTTGTGGGTCGGAAGTGAAGGGTTGCTCAATTGCAGGACTTCCAGGATGCCCTCAGGGGTGGATGGATCCGCAGTGATCCAGATGCGAGATCTTGGTCGGCAGGGGATGTCTTCCCTCGCAACAACCTCGAGCTTTGCGCCAGGCCACACCTCTCCAAGCCTGCTTATTGCAAGCTTGTAGAGATCGGCCGATCTTTGGTCATCACACGCGACCAGTTTGATGTGACCTTGATGCCACCCGCCTTCATGCGTAAGCGGAAGAGGTCCGGGATGATTCCTTATGAAGGTGGAGAAGGAGCGCGAAAGCGCTCTCTTAATCATATCCCACTTCTCCTGGTTGATGGACCCGTCAATGTCGGTGCGATCGATGACTGCGACCACAATCTTGTCCTTCAAGATGTCGCTGAAAGACCTGAGAGGTGTGATGGTGGGAGAGATGCCGGTGTTGTGCACTCTCTGCCTCTTGGGAACCGAGCTGGTTCCTTCCAATGACCTCTGGCGTTTTATCGACGGGTCGCAGGACTTAAGGATCTGCTGCGCCCAATTTAGTTTGGCTATTTGTGCAGGCGTCCTATCCTTCTCCGCGATAGTGCCACACATCTGCTGGATCCGGATGGCATTGCGTCGTTGCTTGTAAGAAGCCTTGGTTCTGTTGATACGGGGACGCTTGGTGTTGGGAGGGAGGGGATTCACAGTCCCATCACCATCAAGTTTTTTATTATCAACGCTTTTGCCGACTTTTGCAGGAAGACCATGAGTAGCCAGAGTCCGTCCTACAGTCAGCTTAGAAGCGTTGACAGCAGACGTTGTTGTCATGTTAGGGCCGGCAGAGGGGGGACCATGAGTCACAGTCCTCTCCCTGTCGGAGAGGGATTTATTAAGCTCGCAACCACTAGTGGAGGGACCATGTGTATCCACAGTCCCGGCACTAATTGGTGCCAGGTGAGCTTTGCCGGTAGACAGCAAGGTCGCCGTGCTACCGTCCGGTATAGAAGGAGAACCGGCCGTACATTTTTTTTTTGTTTTTGTTTGTTTTGTTTTGTTTTTGTTCATGATAGATCCCACGAGTAGCGGAGAAAAGAGGTCCATCTGCACAGAGATCCGCATTGTGCAGATAAGGCTAGTTAATCCGGAGGGCGCCAGGTATCCGGATACTCCGTGGGCGACTGAGCTATTTGATGACTGGGCCCTCAGCCAGGTTGACTCTCGGCACGGGTCGTATTACACCTTAGTCCAGTCCAGGTGGTAAAGGAGGGGAAAGGGGAAGGACGTTTTGTCCTGTGGAGGTCACATAGTAGCACGTACACGTTCTTAACTTGCGCCTTGAAAAGAAATGAGGAGAGGGGACGTAGAGTCTGGGTCAGTACTTGGTTGACGCTTGTCAGCAGCCTGTCTGTCATGGGTGGCCCTTAGACAGCATAGCCTGTTGAACCTTGCGCCGTAAGCCTTCGCACCGGTACCATCGAAAGCAATGATGGTACACACGTCAAGGTGACTGACCCCGCGAAAGAAAGAGGGGGGAGAGGGGAGTTCCATGGGGATTTGCTCGGGGATACAACCTTATCGTCTAGCATTTTTTTAACCTGGATATTGATCTCATCTCTCGCGATTTGTGGTAACCTGTACTGTTTTTGGTTGATTGGCCCTTGGTCTGTTTTTGTTGGAATGCTATGGGCAAGAACGTCAGTATGGGTTACCGGGTCACCATCAAGTAGGAAAATGTCGTTAAATTGAATGCATACATTTTCAATACAGGCTTTCTCCTCTTCGTTTAGATTGGGCCCTAAGTTTAGTGAATTTAACAATTTTGTTATCCTTTCTGTAGGGTCTAGCTTACTGACCTGAAAAATTTGTTTTTTCTGGTTCGTGTCACGTAATAAACTGTACTGGCTAAGATCACTAAATTGGGGTACGAAAGTGCTATCAATAGTGTAATTTTCCGTAGTGGCATTTAGTATGGGGACGAGAATAGTATTGTGTTTGACTGCGGTGATCGTGTTGGCTAAGTAAAAACCCGGCTTGAGCTCTTGGGCATGCAGCAGAACTTCCTTTAGTCCAGTTTTTTATTTTAACCTAGCTACCGATTGCGAACGCGCTGTTATTTCCAGGACATTGGGGTAACTATCCTTGGTCAGCCGCTTTGCGGATTCTAATGTCTTAAGAGGCAATTCTGCCAAGACAATTTTACCTTTTGTGTCCAGGAATTTCAGGCGCTTATCCACCGAGTCAATAATAGTGCGATTCCATAATACGTCACGACCCAAAATGTCATCTGCAGGTATGTCACTGGAATTACCTTTTATATGCAGATTTGTCTTAAGACTCAATTTCTTGGGTAAGGGGATACTTGTCAACAGTGTTCCCAATGTCTCCATTACTCCACCGAAGGCTCCACCTAGCTCCTTCCTTTCTGAGGGGCTGATATCATTGGCGTTGAGGAGTTTTTTTTGTTTCAGCAAACTGACGTCCACACCAGTGTCAATTAACATTGTGGCCACCCCATTTTTCGCAATGGGCAGTGGCAACTGTACAAACACGTCGTGTCCGTGCCGCTGACACGTAAGTAACCGATCGCGTTTAAAGGAAGTACAGTGTTTAATGTATTTTTTTTACCGTGTTGGTGACCTCTGATATAGCCAGTTCTAAATTGTTCTTAACTAAATTCCTTAAATTTAAAAAGCTGCGAGTGAAGAGCGGGTAGCGAACTTTAACGAATTTATTGGAATCCTTCAATGCGGATGAAATAATTCGAAAAATTACTACATTTTAGAGATTGATTAGGTATACCATACAACTGTTTCGCACATTCTCCGGTCGCTGCATGCCTTTTGGAGGATGTTTAGAGGAAGTTGTTGTTCGCTTCGGCTGAGATTGAAGGCGTTTCCAATTTTTAGGCTTGGAATCAGTCTTGGGACCTGGTTTGCTTATGCTCAAGCCCGAGGATGCTGAATCTGCCTGTCTTTTCGGTTCTTTTACTGCTTGAACTCTTTGTGGAAATGAGGCTCGCGGGGCACAGTCTAATTGTCTAGACTGGCCTCCATGGCATTTTCCTGGTTTGCTTGAATGTAGATCTGTTTGCTGCGACATTCCTCTTCTGAGTGTGTCGTCCGCTGACACCAAAGGCATTTGCTTCGGCTTGGCAACGTTTTGACAGCAAAGAATGTTTTCTTAGGACAAACGTCATTCCAATGCCCGTAGGAGCGGCAACTCTCGTAATAGGAGGTGTTTTTGTGTTCTCTACACTCTGCATACGTGTGATTTGCTTTGTTGCAGAAACCGCATTTTACCTGAAATTTTTGGGCTGCGCTTCGTGTTTGGGTAGGCATAGGGGATGTGAATCTATGGAGTGTTTGAACCGGAACTGGGTATTGTGTTGTTTCTGCATGTGAGGGAGGGAGATAGTGGGAGGGCTGTTTTGTGAAGCTATTGGGCTGGTGATGGTTAGTTTCGGGGCCGTGCAAGTTATAAGAGGCGCAGGAGGAACTTTGGGTGTTATACAGGGCTTGCCGCCATTGCTGGCCATAAGACTGGGGCTGCTGGTATGCGTCCGACAGATGCTGTGGTTGACATTCATTAGGGTGCCACCCTGGCACGCCCAAGGTTGACCTCAACATAAGTTGCGTGGCCTCGGCGAATTCCGCCAGCTTCTGTAGGTCTGCCTCGTCTTTTGTCAAGAGGATGTTACTCAAAGATTCATCACTAACCCCCATTTTAAAGGCCCCCATTGTAGTGTTTTTTGACTCCTTTATGAGTGCCCCCGTCTCGGGTTTTGCGTACGTAGCGTCTATAATTTCGATCGCTTTGTTACGCAGACCCACCAGTCGTCTGGTGAAGTGCTGTATGTCTTCACCCGGTAGCTGGTATGAACACTTTACCTCCGCTATTACGCTATCCAGTGTTCTTCTGGTTAGGAAACTCTTTATAATTTTTTCTAGGTACACGACCGTCCTAGGTGCATGGCTACTGACCATTTCAAAGGCTTCCCCTACTAACTTCGTGGTTATTAGAGAGACATATTTTCCCTCATCCTCCGTTTTAATGCACTGCAAACCCAATTGGCAAGCGTTTATGAACTCATAAACCCTTCCTGATAAATCGGGCGTGCTAGCTCCCGAGAACTGCGGGATCAGACGTGAAACCGTTTTGGCAATCCCCTCGTATTATAGTGTGGTTAGTACGGCCTGTGTTTAAACAAATTTCAAATGGAGTCGTTAAAACTCTGGGTGAACTAAACCAGAGAAGGCGCGATTTTATTTTCAGCACACCACCTGGAGGAAATCAAAGTAACCGACCTAAACCCGGCAATTTATTTGTAATTGCTTCAAATATGGACACTCACTTTAAATATATTTGATAGGCTTAGTCGCTATTACTCAGCCTACCAAATTGGTTGTCCTTTGATTTTTGAGTAAAAACTCACACTTTGGTTCTGAATTTAATGCAAAAAAAATTTTTTCTTTTTTTTTTTGCCACTTTTAACTCTATTTGTTGTTTTCACAGAGGTGCAGTGCTTTGTTTTTCTCTTTTTTTTGGTTTTTTTTTTATATAGGCGTTGCCTTTTTTTTCACTCACTCAAATTGCGGATCGAAAAACCGAATCGATCCTACCGGCTGCGCCAAATTGTTAAGTTCGCGAACGAAAGACTACACCTGAAAAATAAAAAACGAACCGAAGAAAATAAACCAACCGCACTGCTCCGCGTTCATAATACGACTCGCCGTCGACCTCTCGTTCTAGTTGAAACTTCAAGTGGGTCCGGAAGCTAGATCAGCGATTCCGCGTTGGTTGACCTGCCATTGCGAAAGTAAACAACATTGCTGCGTAAGCGAAGTAATGTCAATGCAATTAATAGCAATGTTATTGCTGCGTAAGCAAATCGATGTTATTGCAATTAATAGCAATAAATTTGTGCACAGCAATGCTGTTTTACTTCAGTGCAACGACTTGCAGGTTGATCAACCGGAGACATGAGCTGGTGCCGAAACTGGGGCACAACAAGGGCCCCTTAAAGAAGTTTTCACTTCAAAAAATTTATTTTTAATTTATGAAAAAATCAGTAATCGGCCACCCGTTGTGCAACGAATGTCTTTTATATAGGACATCTTTTGTACAGCAAATCAAAGTGAAAGTCGTTCCAGTATCACAGAAATTTGAAATATTTTTTTAAAGTTTTTATACCCATCACCCGCACTTCTCAGACATTTTGAGAACAATCTATCGTGTTTTAAACCTCGACGCGGAGTCAGGAGGTTAAGTTGATTTCTGAGCAAATACTGAGCGACATTTCTGAGCTGCTACTCTCTCTTTATTAATTTGTCTAATGGAACTTTTGTTTGGTGTTGTTATTGTTATTTAGATATTTTTAGACTTAATTTTATAACTTTTGAAGAATAATTTATGTAGTTGAGCCCAGTTTCAAGTAAAATGTTCAGGTCAGACATCAGTTAGTTATAGAGACTATGTCCTAATGCATATGAATTTTCGACTAACTGATAGATTTAATAACTACGTGCTAGCTATGGTATTAGTTAATGAGCTGATAGCTTTTTAATATTAAGACGCCTGCTGTTTTGCCAAATGTGCACTTGAGATATTTATCACCTAATTTGTCGAATATCCCTAACTTGCTTCATTTCTCCATATTGAAAAATTTATTTATACATTTATTTACGTCTAAAATATTTTATTATTGCACTTCTCTTATTTTCATTCACACTTGAAACTGCACCACACCAAATAAAACAACATCAACTATAGAATGACCATTGTAAGGTGGGCTATGTAATAATAACTTTTTTTTTTTAATTTTATCCTTATCACTCACTTTTCCCACAAACTGTATATTTTGGTTTCAAAAGTTATTTCGTTTATCAAAAACATTATACGCATCTACAGTAGTGTCCGCTTATAACGAACTGGGGGAACCTATAAAATTGGGTTCGTCATTACCGAAGTTAATAGTGTGTGATAGAATATAATCCTTAGTTAAGGAACTTTTATTGGCACGAAAGTCTTGCTTTAATCAAGTTCGGTTTAAGCGGCCATTACGCTCCATATTAAAGTGTACTTAAATTCTAAGGAAAATAACTGACTTCAGCCGATCGCGATCAAAAGGATTTCATTTGAAAATACACCCTCTATCCTAAATTTTGGCAATTAGCACAAAATGGTGATGTTAAATTATGTAGAAACGTTCGAGTTATTAGTTTTGAATCAGAAAATTGAAGGTAATTTTGCGCATTTATTTTCCCTTTATGTCAGAAACATCAGGGACGAAGCATCTTCTAACCAATGCGGAAAGAGGTGTGAACAAGAAACACATAAAAATGTAGCTTCCACCAAATGAATGATGGTTCTTTGAAAGTTGAAACTCTCTCTTGAAATGAGAATTTGCATTAATGCGAAATATGTAAGGTATGCATCATTGCATTATATGTGAGGAACATTCTTTTAAAAAATCTGCTAATATGATTTCTAGAAGCATGAGGAGATGTACATGAACAGGGTGATTAAATTTGGACCTACGCCACCAATCCATAGGATTATCCAAAAGCGTTTTGCAAGATAAGTTATATTTAACAACTAATTGTTTGTTGGAGTTAACGTCAACGAATGATACATCATTCTATTGCTATACATTGGCAATTAATTCTGCCGCGTTTGAAGATTGGAGTTGGAATTAAATATTGCTTTGACGTTTTATTAATATTGTATTCAGGGTGTCCGCTTTGACTCGTATCTTGTATTTGGCCTTAATTTTTTTTTTAACTGCGGTTATTCAAAGATAATAAACTTGATTTTCATACTTAATTTTTTTGAAAACTGATAGCACAACTCCAGAGAGTTGAGGAAAATCAGTGACCGTTCGCCAAATGTTAGCGTTAAGCATTTAAGTACAGAGCACAGAGACTAGCAGGATCGATATAAATCATGTCATCCCATCTGCATTTAAGAAGCATTTGCCTAAAATAGCCAATCTAGTTCTGAAACAAGCCGGACATTTACACATTAAAAGCGTTGCTGATTCGTCCACTTAATAGCAGCACTCACTTAGGCTGAGCTTTTTAGTTTAATAGTTTTTAAGCACTCGTTAAGGAGACTAAAACCAAGTGATGAGTCCGCGAAAGATCTTAGGTCAACACCAACTAATTAGAACCACATATCGTCTGGATCAATATCATCCACATTTTCAAAAAAAAAATTTTTTTTTTAATAGAGCTTTGAATATTACTCCCAAGTCAAAGTAATGTTCCTATCCTGGTTGAAAGCACGAGATTTGAAACCAGAAATAGGCTCGGACGAATATTAGGGGTAGGTGGAAAATCTTACACGAGACACTTAATCACTTAAGAAAAGAAAACAAAAACCACCTCCCTTCGAAACCTTCATACTACAAGTAGGTTATTCCTATCTAGTTGTTCTCTTTAAACTGTTAAATACGCGTTTGGCAGGCAGCTTCCCAGTGGAGGCACCTGAAGGCGTGTCTGTTGTTTGCGGGCAAAATGTTTTATTTCATCTTCGACGGTAGCCTTACTTAGGTCTCTGTGGATATCAGTGTTTCTGATAAACCATGATGGTGATATTACTAGATTTGGTACAACCTCAAAGTTGTATACCGTATGTCCAAACCGGTTTTAGTACTTGCTTGCATAAAAGCAGCTTATTCTGCATGCTGAGTTTGGAATATCTACCTAGCAGCATTTGTTTACATCGAATGGCGAGCTCTACGCGTTTCTTCTTGACATGGTTTCCGTTTTAATTTCGCATCGAGTGTCATTCCCAAATATTTTGCCTCGTTTGCGTACAGAATTCGTACCGAATCAATGAAAATGGGTAAGTTGTCTACATTTCTATAAGTAAAATTAAAGTGCGTTGATTTGGCCTCGTTGAGAACAATACGCCAAGTCTTTGTCCAATCACAAATTTTGTCAATGACACGTTGGAGTTTATTAGTTGCTGATTCAACGGTATTAATGACCGCTAATATAGCTGTATTATTATTATTATCTTCTTCTTTATTTTTCACTGATAACAAAAAGTGTACAAGTTATAAGGTCTGTTGGCGAACTCATATGCAAACGTAAATTTATATAAACTTTGGTGCAAAACTACACAAACGCGTTCGCGTACTGAGAAAATGGTAAAAAGATGAACGAAAGAAAAATGTACCTTCGTTCAGTTTTCTTCCCACAGAATTTCAGCTGGTAAGAAAATGAAAACTGTCAAATGATGAAATCCTATGAGTTTGCCAGCAAAAAAAAAAACAGCTGTTGCTTCTTTTCAAGCCAAACTAAGACGTTTTTCACCTTTTTACACAAAAGCGTTCGCGTACTTTTCTTAGAAATGAGAGGATTCTCTCTCGATTTTGGAGATTTGACACTTTTCATTTTTCTACACATAAAGTACGCGAAAGGACCTATATCCTCTTTACTTAAGAATACGGACACGGCTATGCTGCCGTCTGCCGGAATATAGCTGTATCGTCTGCAAACGTGGCTACTGTTGTGCCTTCTTCTTGCGGAATATCACTAGTACCTATATATTAGAAATAGAATCGGTCCAAGAACGCCTTCTTGGGGAACTCCTGCCGCGATTTCTTTGAATTCAGAGGAATCATTTCCGTGTTTTAAACGAAAGAGTATTTCTGATAAGTAACAACTAAGGATATCAGATAACTGTTTCGGAAAAGCTTGTCTTAGCTTATGTTTCAAACCCATATGCCATACTTTATCAAAGGCCTGAAAGACGTCGAGAAAAACACTAGAACATATTTTTTTCTCTTCTAGGGCTTTTTCAATTACATTGGTTATTCTGTAAACCTGGTCGATTGTAGAGTGCTTAATACTGAATCCGAATTGGTGATCAGGTATTATTCGACGTTCTTCGATAATCGGATGTAGGCGCTTTAACAAAAGTTTTTCTAATTCCTTCGACATTATTGGCAAGAGCGGTATTGGCCTATATGATTTTTTGTCATTTAGTGGCTTACCATTATAACTTCAGCTACCTTCCATTGTCGTGGAACCTACAATAACTTGAACGATGCATTTGTAAGATAGGAAAACTTGTTTAAAACTTTCGCAGGTCACTCTTTAAGAACCTGTCCTGTGATTAAGTCATATCCAGGAGCTTTGCTTAATTTTAGTTTCTCTATTTCGAAGCGTAGTTCGGGTAGCGATACACTTTTTATTCTATAATTGTCAGGTGCCACGGTTAGGACAGGAAATTCGAGCAACGCTTGACCATCAAATGGTTTAAATGTTTCTTCCAGATATTCGGCAAATATTTCGGCTTTTTCCTTGTTCGCCCATTCTCCATTGATTTTCCTGATCGGTGCCGCTTGAGTTTTTGGTTTTTTAATGCCTTTCATAGCTTTCCAGAGCGAGTAATTTGTACTTTTCTGTTACGCTTCCAAGGTATGTGGAAATTTCACGATTTTTAAAATCTCGAATTTCTCTCTTAAGTTTACTACAAAGGTAGTTAAGAATGGTTTTACCCTGTGGAGCGCGAGATTGTTGCCATCTTTTGCGCGCCCTCCTTTTCTTCTTTAACAATTGAGTAATTTCCAAGGGATTGTGGTTATTTTCTGTTTATGCTGAGTATTTTTCCAGGCTGAGCATTGCATGACATCAATAAAATGATCGACTTCGTCTTCAAGTTCGTGGGGTGTTCGAAGATACACTTTCAGATCGATTTTAATTTCACAGTATTTTTTAAAGGATTCCCAGTATGTTTTCATGTTAGTTAGTCTGGGCGGACCTTTTTTTTTCGTAGACAGCCATTAATTGTCAAAATGACCGGTGAATGATCAGAAGAAAGATCAAAGCATTCCTCAACTACAATAGAGTTTCCCGACAACACTTTTGTGCTGAAGAAATCGATGAGGTCTGGTGTTTTTGCGGCATCCGAGGGCCAGTATGTCGGTTTACCTGAGGAATGAAAGTCTACCCCAATTCCATACCATTGAGTGTTCAATGGTATTTTTGATCAACAAGGGTGCCCCGCCTCTCGCCCTTTCCGAAGGGTGATATGCGTGATAGGCAATGTATCCTCGAATGTTTGTGCTGGATTCTTTTGTCAGATGGGTTTCTGAAATCAAACAAATATCAATATCGTATTTATGAATGAATACCTCGAGCTCGTCCATCTTATGCAGAAGGAAGTTCGTATTCCATGTCACTAATTTAACTAAGTCTGTCATATTTATATTATTGCACGTGTACTTCGAAATAGATTTTCGAACTTGTCGAGTTTTTCAAACATACGTTTATTAATTTGGCTCTGTTCTTTTAGCCTGGCAAGAATTGCAGAGAAAACTTGGGACACTGGATCAGATGTTTTATTTGTTTGATCGCGTCCTTGCAATGCAGCCTCAGCGTATGTTTGTGGAACAGGGCTCGGCGACTTTTTTCTAAACAATTTTCCTTCTCTTGGTTGTTGTATTTTGAACATTTCTTTAGCCCTTTTTTGTCCTTCATGGGTTTTATTGTTGCCCTTTTCAGGTTTGTTTTTGGTTTTATTTGCGATTGGTAGCGTAGTTTTCTTTATTATGTCGCGCCTATTTTGAAGTTCTTTAGCTACTTCGCATCCGCCATAATTTGCCGGGTGTTTTCCATTGCATTCCTTCGATAAATGTTTACCGGGACATTTTACGTAACGCGGCTCTTTTTGGCAATATGTGTGCGTGTGATTGGCAGCGCTTACACTAAGGAATCTAACGAGTCCTTTGATGCATCGGTTCAGTTTTAATCACTATGCTTAGGATGGTTTTAATGTTGCCCTCTGGCTACAACACTTATGTGGCTCAATATTTAGTGTGCCGGACTACCCATCTGAGGGTCTCAGGCTCAAATCACGCAAGGGCTCAGCCTTATACCCTTAACGTTTTTTCCACTGTCCCACATCTTGCGAAAGTATGACAAACATCCAAGAGTATCAATGAATACACGAAAAACTTTCCGCGCTGAATCCGTGTCTTCCCATGCAGTAATCTAGCATCATTGCATCTACCCTACATAACTAGACGGAGACAAAACACTAAAACTAAATGCGCTTGAGAGTCCCTTGTACAGTTCATACAAATAAGTTCTGGAAACATTAAACTCTATTTGCGACGATGAAAATCAAAGTAAAGAGACCAAAATAGAAGCAAAAGGAATATTAGAACAAATTAAAACTCTAGAAATTACAATAATGTTGTGCTTTTGGAACTCTGTGCTCGTAAAGTTTTAAATCGTTAGTGCACAGCTACAAGCAAGTTCTGTTGATTTATCTAACGTTGTTACTCTTTATGAGACATTACATGCTTATCTTGATACGTTGCGTGACGAAAAAGAGTTTGAAAATTTTGAATCAGAGACAATCAAGAGATGCGAAGTGACCACATACAAAAAAGAAGTAAGAAGAAGAAAGAAACCAAAATTTTTTGATGAAGCTAAAACGGGCACATTGAGTTAAAAGAGAGATGATCTTTCATAGTTAATAATTATTATGCAGCTATTGATTGTCTTAAAGGGCACTTAAAAAACCGGCAAATTATTTATAATACAGTAAACACAAAGTTTGGTTTCTTATGGAAACTGCATGAACTAGACGACAGTGAATTTATTAGAAGCAAAGCAAAGGAGTTAAAACAACTATGTGCCACTGATTTATAAGAAACCTTTGCAGAAGAATGCGTCCATTTGGCACAGTTTTTAAAATCTGACACCGTGGCCGAGCATTCTATTTCTGCCAGAACCCCAAAGGGATTGTTACAGTTAATAAAAAGTTTTAATATTTCATGCATGTTCCCGAATATGGAGATAATATTAAGAATTTTTTTGACAATGAGTGTTACCAACTGCAGCGGCGCAAGGTCTTTTTCAGCACTTAAAAGAGTACACAATTACTTGCGCTCCGCACCACACTCCGCCAGCAAAAACTTGCAGCGCTCTCGCTTATGCACATAGAAAGTGATTTTTTACAAACTATTAAATTGAAAAAGATTTGCAAACGCTCAAGCACGAAATAGGACTTTTGTATATTCTAATAATAATTACTTAATTACTATAATTTTCAAATAAATTATTAATCATATATAAATGCCTCTTTTCTTTTTTTTAATAATAACAGAACTGTAAATATTTATAAAATACTTAAGTCGAAACAACTTCACACACTAAATGACCACGCTCATGGTCAATGGCAACTAATAATAATAATAATAATAATAATAATAATAATTATAATATTTAGTTAGAGCATATTTCACTGCAACCTATTGGTCTATTGTGTCCCCCTGCTTGTGCCTCGGAGAGGTTCATGCCCTCTTTCAGAGCCCTCTCTAGATACTTCTTAGTGAAGTGTGCCGAGGTATTGCTCTGATTTATCCTTGGCAGGTCACACTCCTCAGAGCACAGCGTCCAGTCCAGTTTCTTTGATGAGTCTGAGAATGAGCTTTGGGTCCATGGTTTGCATATCCTTGTCGTTTATTTGGTGCCTGCCCAAATATCTCATCTTTTTGTGGGCCAGTGCCACACAGGATTTCAGAATGTAGTCTGGAGTTTCGGCGGTTTCACTGCAATGGCAACTAAGTTGTCTATAGAAACTAAGCCAATACAAGTCATGCGGCCAAACACGACATTGATTTGGTTTTCTAATTGGTAGCATGCAGTCACTTGTCATGACTTTGGTCTTATAATGCGTGAGGTACTTTGCCTTTATGTACGGTGAGCTTAAAAAATGGTTTGCCACCCTAAGGTTGAATGTCATGCATATTAAAGGACAACGTTAGTTTCGCTTGCAGATCGATCTGAAAACTTTTATAGGTAGTATGAACCATGTTAACATTTTCACACTACTCTCTACTCACTTACTACTTTTTAGGCCGTCCGCAACACACCTAGCGGGGGCGCATCCTCATAATTAGCCTAGAGCGGTCAGAACTCTTGATCAGTCACTGTTTGACGTGAAGGCTTCCTCGGATCTTAGAACTACTTCTTCGAATGTATCGAATTGAGCATTCGTCTAATGCGTCAAACAAAAGACTAATCTGTTCACTTATCCCGGCAATTAACCGCACTCACTCATTGACCATTCAAATCCATGATTAATATGCTGCGATGGGGGTTTTTATTACTCAAACTCTAAAGCCTGACCAAATTGCTAACGCTTCTGACACATAAATTACATTGGCCTTGAATGATTTTCCAGTGGCAAGCTAAAGTCATTCCATCAGCCATCCCATTACAATAGCTTCTGAATTCATTGTTGATAGAACCAAAAAGCTTATTCAAGCAAATACAAATCCTAATCTAATTCACTTCTCTTCATTCCGTCCAATCCACTTTAAATAAGTGTCTTTTAAATGGCACTCTCTGCTAATGCTGTCTGCAACTTATGTGTTAGCCCCGCCCAACGGTTGGATGTTTTTTTTAATTCAACCCACCAGTTCGAACTAGAAACGTCACTATCGTACATTTCAATTTTGGAATCCGTAGATCTGTCGGTTCAAGTCCTTTTTATTGCCCTCATAGATAAATATAAATCACACACTAACTTACATATCGCCGTACTTTTCATCGCCACAGGACCTAAATTATAATCGTAAATTTGGACTTTTTTCAGGTATCCCTAGAGTCGGATCGTCCAATTGTAACCACCTGCCGGAACAAGACCAGCTTTTACCACCATCAACGTCATGGTGCCCAACGAGTATCGCATATGTCACACTCCTCGAATAATGTTTTACGTGCACGGCGGGGTGTAGTAAGGATGCTTATAATATTCGTTCTTACATTTGCCCTGTGCAATTTACCATATCACGCTCGAAAGATGTGGCAATATTGGTAAGCGCTTTAATAAAAATACTTTAATAATAGAATACGATTAAAAGAGATGAGATAAAAGCGTGTTTGTATTAACCAAATCCTAACATTGGAAAATCGTCGAATAACATATTCACTTACGGCCTCAGGTTAGCAAAAAGTGTGTCAATCCTTAAGAGGATGATGCCTTAATTTATTTTCGCATTGATACATATTGAAGAAGACATTTTGTTGAATAGGGATGGAAATTAATTCGTTCAATCTCTTACAAATTGACATCTATACGAAGGTGACAAGACTTGTTAAAAGATGGTGTGAGGGTGGATCCAAATTCTGTTTGAAAAATCAACCGCACTTCTTTGGCTTTGTTTAAGGATGTGAATGGGAAAAAGAAATCATGTTTAATTCTTAAAACAATTATAGATCCGATTTATTGATTTATTACTAAAAGCAAATTACTTTTACTTTCTAATTTCATTTATATTAGCTCACTTCCAGACCCGCCCGTCTTTGCACCAATAACAAAAATCCAGCTTTTTAATTTTACGAATAAAATAGAAAGAATATTTTATTTTATTTTTCTTCGTTATGTTTCAGTTATAAAAATTTACAAAATTTCATAGCATTAACATTTTTGCCGTCAGTCAGGAAAGAGAGAATTAACAAAGTTTTTCACCCAATGGTTTCTTCTCAATGCGTTGAGTAATGGACACATTCCGATATGGTGCAGTACATCTTCTTTGGCTCGTAGATTGCACACTGTCGGTTCTAAACGGCATGTATTTTAACTGCCAAAGTTCGCCTCTACCTCTAGCTCTCGAGACTATTTCGATCGTTAAAATAATTTGTCTCTCCAAGTATTGAAGCACGCGATATGTACACTGCGTTTACCTACAAGAAAATAACTTCATAATCATCATCAGCTGTCGCAGGCTGGCTTTCCACGTAGTTTCGTCAAATACCGTTAAGGCAACATCGTGTTCGTTGCTTAACCTGGACCATTCACTGAAAAATTGGACCTTATGTAGGACTAGGTGTTTCACAACACACTTAAAGTGGCTTTAAGGCCACTAGTTATGACTGCTGGTCTGCCGTTGCCCAGTCGGGTATCTTCGCAAGCAACACCAACAACAGACACATCAATAGCAGCACCAAATGGTAGCGGAAAGGCAGCTACAGTGGCAGCCACTGTGTACACAAAGAACTCCTGAAAAGATATATTCACCAAGGATTATTCCATCAACAAACTTATCTCAAAACCAAAATGACGTAGAAGTTTTTAGCAAAAAGGGAACCAAAAATTATGAAAGTTCGATAGTACTGGTCAGAATTTTTCCAATGAAATCAACGAAACCTACCACGTTGAATCCAAAAATTATTACAAGGAATGGCAAAATGAAATTATTGCCAGAAGACATCTTGAAGTTCTAGTTGTGAGTCTTCAGGAACAAGTTAAAAGACTGAAAAAACTTGCTTGACAAGAAGAGCCCAGAGGCAACTGTAGCGGCCAGTAAACCAATAACTACAATTGAGTTTCACACAGATGAGAATTTTTTTTTTTAAATCCCAAGTATTTATTTTTTATACATCTGTCTAAAGCGACACTAAGTACATATATTTTAAGGACGTGTTTAGGGATGTGACATATATTTGATTTGTGACCAATGTCAACAAAATCATTCGAATGACTAGGAAGTTAGTATTATTACAATTTCTAATACATATATAGATACTTAAATACAATTTGGTGTTTTTATTTTTTATATGGTCAAATCAATAGGTCTTGTTCTTTTCAGCCGTCTTCTGTTTAGCATTTCTTGTGTTAGGCGGGTGTTGACATCGCTGTTTGAGTGTGAATTTATTATTGCTAAGTGCCGTTTACTCGTTTTGGATACTTCTTGCACTACCGTGAGAATTTGAAGATCTTCATGAATATCGTTGTTTGTAATATACCATTCAGAATCAACTATTGTTCGTAGTATTTTAGATTGTTGTCGTTGGATTATGTTTGTGTTTGATTTCTTTGCTGTTTCCCAGATTTGAGCTCCATATGTCCAGATTGGTTTAATGATTGCCTTATATAATAGGATTTTGTTGTTTATGGATAATTGTGAGTCTCGTTTAAGTAGCCAGTATCATTGTATATGAACTATAGTATTCTCACTTCGTGTATACGACGATACGCCACCAAACGCCGTAAAAAAGAACCTTCAGAAAGCTTTTATGCATTTTTGTAGTTATTTCTGTTGTCTTTTCCCATTCTCGTTTATATTTGCAGTGCGTACTCTTTAGTACTCTTTCCTTTGATAATAAAGAAGATTTCCAAAAGTGTGTGTTTTGTCACTTTAATTTTTCTTTACTTCTCATAATGGGAATTGGTGAGAGGTGTGGGGTATACATATTTAATTATGCATTTTGGTAGTTATTTTTGTTGTCTTCCATTCTCGTTCTCTTTCCTTCGATAATAAAGAAGATTTGAATAAGTGTGTGTTTTGTCACTTTAATTTTTCTTTACTTCTCAGGATATGAATATGATGTGTGGGCGAGAGGGGTGGGGTATATGGTTAGTGTATTATGTGTTGGTTTTGAAGGAAGTTTGGGGTAGGTTATCTCATATTGCAAGCAGCTGTATTTAAAAAAGCCAAATTTCCGCCGGTTGAACTTCGTACTTTTGCAAAGCCACAACTTTTAACTTACAAAGTGATACAATGTGAATAAGAGTTTTATCCGATTTCAAGACTTTCATTCTGATAAGTATCAAATTATTTATCATTATTATATTATTATTTCATTCTTTTTCATATATTTTATTATATTCATATTTATATATTTTGTTACGTTTTTATAAATTTTAATATATTTATATATACCTATATCTACCTATGTATATACATTTATTTTAGAGATTATATATTATTTATTTAAGGGGGGGGGGGGGGGGGGGGGCACTTCGACCTGAAAAGATCTTTTGTACTGTATGGGCCAGACAAATTTAAACTAGTAGAATTTCCACTTTCCGTGTAAAGCGGACAATTTTACCAGTAGAAGAATTTTTTATGTCCTCGGTGCTCATTTGTTCCCTGACAAATATCTTCTTTCTAATTCCATTAAGGGCTGGACATTCACAAAAAATGTATTCAGCTGACTCGTCCTCTTCAAGACAGAGTCGGCACTCAGGAGAGTCTGATATTCTCATTTTGTGTAGATGATATCTTTCTTAAACCATGGTGGCCAGGAAGGTAAGCCACTAACCTTTTGATATCATGCCTGCTTAGGTTTAGGCATTTGCTGGCATTTTGATTGAATGGCTCGTTTGGCCTGTCTTCGACCTGGGATGCTTTCCCAAAGATGGATACATTTTCTATGTTCCCAGCTTTTTATTGCTGCCGTTGCTGCTGATCTAGGAGTGCAGCAGAAAGGTTCGGGACTTATGAAAGGTGTTTCCAAACCTTTTCTGGCCAGTTCGTCGGCCTTTTCGTTACCTTCCACCCCGACATGACCTGGACCCACCATAGCTTGGTCTTGTTACTTATTCCGAGTGCCTGTAGGGTATTGAAGCAGTACATGACTGATTTGGAGTCAATGGTATGCGAGCTAAGGGCGTTTATAGCTGCTTAACTATCCGTGAATATATGGATGGTTGCATCTTTTATACCAGATAAATTTATGTGGTTGGCGCATGGCGTGGAGCTCTGCTTGAAATACGCTGGCACTTTTTCCCATGGGTATCGTGAAGCGTTTATTTGGTCCGTATATTCCCGCTCCTACCCCCGTTTCCATTTTAGAACCATCCGCCTACCACTTTATGCCGTTGTGGCTGATTGGTGGCTTATTACTAACCCATACTTATCTCTTTTGGATCTCCGTGGAGAACCGTTTATTGAAGCATAGTGTTTTATGAATGCGGTCTGTGATATTTTACATAAATTCGCCAAAAAAGACCGAGGAATACAACTTTTTTAATTCTAAGTAGATATTCGTACTACTTGTGTGTGTATAAAAAATATATTATATACCTACCCATTTCTTGATCTATAGCATATACGTTTAATTCGTAGTTTAAAAACATGAATGTGATATTGCTTATACCTACCGTTTTAATAAAAATTAGATTTTTCTAGACTATACATTTTAACTTTCTTTAAAAAAAAATGTCAGCTCACCCAAAAAAATGGAACTCACCCATACATTAGGTCCTGGCTACGGCCGTGGGGGGCAGATTTTAAAAATTCTTAACATTTATTATTTCTGGCACGTATAGAGTTAATGGTTAAAATTTCAGCTTTCTAGCTTGATTTTGAGATAGTAGATACACGTTACTATCGATGCTGATCACGAATATTTTACAAAAAAAACTGTTAAATTACAAGTGACCTGCCTCAACATTATTGTAGGTGATCGATTCCCTAAAAGATAAATATACTTATCCAACAACTATTTCTTTGAATAACGGCTGATACAAACAAATTGAATATTTCCGAATCAAATACTGAAGAAATGATAGAAATCGGTGCATTTTTGGACGAGATACAGCGAAAATAGCAAAACCCTAAAAAATCATAAACTCATAATTCCTTGTTTGATGGAAAATACCAAAATACCGAAATCAGCTTTTATTCAATATCCTGTAGAAAAATGTTTCCTTTCCCCTTACACCATCTGCCTCTCATCTTACATTCCATTTACCAAAAAGTATTCGGCTGTTACGCTGTTACACAGAAAAATAAATACTTACACGTCCATGCGAATGAAAATCATATGGCGCGACCAGAGGCAGACAGTTGAAAATCGAGATATCCATATAGGTACAAGTTAACAAAATTCCATACAATGATAGAATTCTTATTTTTGTCAGAAATCCTTACGAAATACCTTATCGAAGAAGAGAGGATCAAATAAACTCTTCGCTCTGTTTCCTAACCAACAGTTTATTTGATTCTCTTTTCTTAATTCAAAGCTCATGCAATTATTTTATGCTTAAATTGAGAAGCAATCACTCCATCCTTTTGGTCTCCAAATTCGTGGAGGTTGAGCTTTTTGAAATCGTGTTGATGATTTTACTATAGAGTTTATATACAATGCCAGTATAGTTGTCTGAATTTATTTTTCATTTGGTTCCGCTTCTGTTGTATGTGGTGCTTCCAAATTAGCTTGCTGTCTAAATAGATTCCTAGATATTTGGCTACCGTGTCAATACAGATGTCTTTGTTGTTGATTTTTAGTGGTTGGGGTGTGAATTTCTTTTTTGTAGTAAATATAACCTGGACTGTTTTGTCTTCATTTATTTTAATGCGCCAGTCATCAAACCATTTGGAAGTATCGTCTAGAATTGTTTGTAGTCGCCTGTTTGCTGTTTGTAAGCATTTGTGGGAGTAAAGCAGTATAGTGTCATCAGCAAAAGTGGCGATCATCGATGTTGTCTGTGTTGTAAGAGAAATGTCTCTGGTGTAGAGATTATACAATAGTGGTCCTAGTACACTGCCTTGTGGGACCCCAGCTCGTGTTTTGTATAGTTTTGAGTGATCGTCTTTATACTTGACATAGAAATGTCTATCAGTTAAGTAACTTTTAATCATTAGATAGAAGTCCGATGGCAGAAGATTTTCTAGTTTTAGCAGTAGGCCAACGTGCCATACGGTGTCAAACGCTTTAGCGACGTCAAGGAATACTCCTACACAGAATCTTTTCTCCTCCAAGTCAGTTGAGATTTTGTTAGTCACTCTGTGTATTTGCTGGATTGTCGAGTGTTGTCTTCGAAATCCGAACAGATGGTTGGGTATTCCATTTAGCCTGTTCAATATGGGTGCCATACCGTCAGGTAATAGTCTCTCAAAGATTTTAGACAGGACAGGAAGCAGGCTGATTGGTCTGTATGATGTTGTTTTAGTTGCATCTTTTCCAGGTTTCGGCATTGTATATGAACTTTATAGTATTCTCACTTCGTGTATACGACGATGCGCCACCAAACGCCGTAAAAAAGAACCTTCAGAAAGCTTTTCTGCATTTTTGTAGTTATTTCAGTTGTCTCTTCCCATTCTCGTTTATATTTGCAGTGCGTACTCTTTAGTACTCTTTCCTTTGATAATAAAGAAGATTTCCAAAATTGTGTGTTTTGTCACTTTAATTTTTCTTTACTTCTCATGATGGGAATTGGTGAGAGGTGTGGGGTATACATATTTAATTATGCATTTTAGTAGTTATTTCTGTTGGCTTCCATTATCGTTAATATTTGCAATGCATACTCTTTAAGTAGCTACTCTTTCCTTCGATAATAAGAAGATTTCCATAAGTGTGTGTTTTGCCACTTTAATTTTTCTTTACTTCTCAGGATATGAATATGGTGTGATCCTGAGAGGGGTTGGGGGGTATGGTTGGTGTATTATGTGTTGGTTTTCAAGGCATTTTGGGGTAGGTTATCTCATATTGCAAGCAGCTTTATTTGAAAAAGACAAATTTCCGTCGGTTGAACTTCGTACTTTTGCAAAGCCACAAATTTTAACTTACAAAGTGAAACAAAGTGAATAAGAGTTTTTATCCGATTTCAAGACTTTCATTCTGATAAGTATCAAATTATTTATCATTATTATATTATTATTTCATTCTTTTTCATATATTTTATTATATTCATGTTTATATATTTTGTTACGTTTTTATAAATTTTAATATATTAATATATATATCTACCTATACCTACTTCGACCTAAAAAGATCTTTTGTACGGTATGGGCCAGAAAAATTTTAAACTTGTAGAATTTCCACTTTCCGTGTAAAGCGGACAATTTTACCAGTAGAAGAATTCTTTATGTCCTCGGGGTTCATTTGTTCCCTGAAAAATATCTTCTTTCTAATTCCATTAAGGGATGGACATTCACACAAAATGTGTTCAGCTGACTCGTCCTCTTCAAGACAGAGTCGGCACTCAGGAGAGTCTACTATTTTCATTTTGTGTAGATGATATCTTAAACCATGGTGGCCAGTATGGTAACCCACTAAGCTTTTGATATCATGCCTGCTTAGGTTTAGGCATTTGCTGGCATTTTGATTGAAGGGCCGAATGACTCGTTTGGCCTTAGACCTGGGATGCTTTCCCAAAGATAGATACATTTTCTATGTTCCCAGCTTTATATAGCTGACGTTGCTGCTGATCTAGGAGGGCAGCAGAAAGGTTCAGGACCTATGAATGGTGGTTCTGGACCTTTTCTGGCCAGTTCGTCAGCCTTTTCGTTACCTTCTACCCCGACATGACCCGGAACCCACCATAATTTGGTCTTGTTTCTTAATCCGAGTGTTTGAAGGGTATTGAAGCAGTACATGACTGATTTGGTGTCAATGGTATGCGAGCTAAGGGCGTTTATAGCTGCTTGACTATCCGTGAATATATGGATGATTGCGCCTTTTATGCCAGATGAATAAATCTGGCTGGCGCATTCTTGAATGGCCTGGAGCTCTGCTTGAAATACGCTGGGACTTTTACCCATTTGTATAGTAAAGCGTTTGTTTGGTCCGTATACTCCCGCTCCTACCCCCGTTTCCATTTTATAACCATCCGTATACGACTTTATGCCGTTGTGGTTGTTTGGTGGGTTATTACTAACCCATGCTTATCTCTCGAAGATCTCCGTTTAACATAGTGTTTTTTTAAATGCGGTGACCGCGCAGTTCATGCTAAGTTCTGGCAGTTCATCGAGAAGGGTCTTTAGTTCCGGATGATCGTTAAGTCTTATCTCGTTTAACTGTATTAGGCTCATCGCACTGCGGATCACCACATTTTGAATGTATATGTGGAGAGGTGTAATTTCTGTTGTTGCCTCTATGGCAGCTGTTGGACAAGTGAATTTTTGTGAATTTGTGAATTTGTTAATTTTTATTTCATTTCAATTTCTATTTCTATTTTACTATTTGCAATTTTGTATATTACAATATTATAATTTTAAACAGCAATTCTTATACAAAGGTTTTAATTAATGATAAAAACTGTAAATAGAAATTTGGTAAAATTAACTATGAATTATTAATTGAAATGGTGTATCCTATACACTTTGTGGTAATATTACCAGTTTCAAGTGTATTATTCATAAAAAAAACTACTTTTTTATCGATATGAAAGAGCAATGCAAGAAAGTTGAGGAATAAACAAAAAAAAGAGAAACAAAAAATATATATACATATGTAATGTATATATATTGGGAGGCAATTTAGAATTAAATTATGTGTTTGTATGACACAATCCAAAATTGATAATGCAAGCAAAAATATCTCTCTAAGCTACTATTAGAATCAAATCCTCTACACCTGATCTGGATAATAGCCAAATTCTAAGATTTTTAAGGAACTTATTAAATCCAACATTACTGCATAAATCGGCAGGAAGTTTGTTATATATATGTGGCGCTATGACAGTAATGGAACGTCTAAAGTATTCTGTTCTAGCTCTTGGGACTACAACATTATTTGTTGATCTTAGTGAATAGGTTACATTATTTCCAATTAAATTGTTATAGCCACCTGGCAGGTAGAACAGTCGCAATACTTTATATACGAATAAATGCCTAAGCGGCAATACCTTGATTGACTCAAACAGGGGAAATGATGACTCCCACCTTGGCTTGAACAACATTACTGTGCTTATCTTTTTCTGGGCTGTAATGACAGGCTTCAGAGTACTAGTGTAAGCACTACCCCAGCAATAAATACCATATTCCAAACGAGAATTAACTAACGCGTAGTAAACTGATGTAAGTAGATTTGGTGGCAACAGTTTACGCAAGTGAAATATTTTACTTAGAGCAAAATACATATATTTTTTAAGCTTTTAATATGTGCTTTCCAATTAAGTTTTGAATCAAGAGTAACTCCTAGATATTTAAATTCGGAAACAGATTCTAGCTGCACGCAGGAATCATTGCAGTTATGATGATCGCAATTTGCGTTATGCAGGCCAACTCCTTGGATTGATAACTCATTTGAAAGAGAAAAACGCATAACTTAGACTTGCTGCTAAGGACCATTTGGTGATGCCTAAACCACCTTCTCAAAATAGCTAGGTCAGTATTCATTTGAATTTTTACCGTTTCTAGAGAGGAAGCAGCATACGACAGAACCAGATCGTCATTTAGTGACAGTTTAAAAATAGAATTTATATAAAAAACAAATAGTAATGGTCCAAGGACTGATCCTTGAGGAACCTCTGTATCAGGTTCGCATGGCTCCTTAGATACCAAGGCACGCAAGCCGTTGTATCTTTTTGAGCTTCTCTATTGTGTCCCTTTTGTGTAGATTTTGTCCACCATACTATGGAGGCGTATGTTATAATGGGTCTTATCATCACTGTGTAGATCCAATGGACGATCTTTGGAGAGATTCCCCAGGTTCTGCCATATGTGCTGCGACAGGCCTATAAAGTTATAGTAGCTTTAGTGACTTTGTTGTTAATGTGAGAGTTCCAGTTGAGCCTCTTGTCTAGGATTACTCCAAGATACTTGACTTCGTCGGAATACTCTACGACCGTGTCGTTTATTGTGATCAGATCTAGGTCTTATTTCCTCCTTTTAGTGAAAGGAACGATGACGGTTTTACTTTACAAGCATCGCTTTGGTCCATTTAATAGTTGGTTTGTCTATGTTTCTATGGTACAAAGCATTCGATATGGATTCATATCCAGTGTTGTCAAAAGCACCCTCTATGTCCAGAAAGGCGCAAAGTGCAATCTATTTGCAACGGTAGGCGTTTTTTATCTCTGTTGTTAGTCTTAACAGAGCGCCTTCCTTGGATAAATTTTTCTAGACTATACATTTTAACTTTCTTTTAAAAAAAATGTCAGCTCACCCAAAAAAAATGGAACTCACCCATACATTAGGTCCTGGCTACGGCCGTGGTGGGTAGATTTTAAAAATGCTTAACATTTATTATTTCGGGCACGTGTAGAGTATATGGTTAAAATGTCAGCTTCCTAGCTTGAGTTTGAGATAGTAGATACACGTTACTATCGATGCTGATCACGAATATTTTACAAAAAAACTGTTAAATTACAAGTGACCTGCCTCAACATTATTGTAGGTGATCGATTCCCTAATAGATAAATATACGTATCCAACAACTATTTCTTTGAATAACGGCTGATACAAACAAATTGAATATTTCCGAATCAAATACTGAAGAAATGATAGAAATCGGTGCACTTTTGGACGAGATACAGCGAAAATAGCAAAACCCTAAAAAATCATAAACTCATAATTCCTTGTTTGATGGAAAATACCAAAATACCGAAATCAGCTTTTATTCAATATCCTGTAGAAAAATGTTTCCTTTCCCCTTACACCATCTGCCTCTCATCATACATTCCATTTATCAAAAAGTATTCGGCTGTTACGCTGTTACACAGAAAAATAATACTTATCATATGGCGCGACCAGAGGCAGACAGTTGAAAATGCGAGATATCCATATAGGTACAAGATAACAAAATTCCATACAATGATAGAATTCTTATTTTTGCCAGAAATCCTTACGAAATACCTTATCGAAGAAAAGAGGATCAAATAAACTCTTCGCTCTGTTTCCTAACCAACAGTTTATTTGATTCTCTTTTCTTAATTCAAAGCTCATACAAATATTTTATGCTTAAATTGAGAAGCAATCACTCCATCCTTTTGGTCTCCAAATTCGTGGAGGTTGAGCTTTTTGAAATCGTGTTGATGATTTTACTATAGAGTTTATATACAATGATATAACGTGTTTCCACCCATTTTTGCTATTATACGTCACATAGATATGCCAACACTATATATATTTGGGTAGGGGACAATACAAGTGCAAAATACAAACATTATCCACATATAACACACATTATGAATTACAGCATTTAAAATGAAGCGAATTGGATGAAATTACAACAACAACAACATTGCTGTGTGAGGCAATAATCTGCCAATCGGAACGGAAAAATGTTATATCATGAAGTTACTTGAAAATGTTTGAAGTTACTTGAAAATGCTTGAAGTTACTTGAAAATTCTTGAAAATACTTGAAGTTACTTGAAGTTACCAACAACAACATTGCTGTGCATGTTATGCATTTGATAATGCTTGAACATACTTGAAGTTACTTGGACATGCTTGAAGTTACTTGAAAATGCTTGAAGGTATTAAAAATGCTTGAAGTTACTTGAAGTTACTTGAAAATGCTTGAAGTTACTTGAAGTTACCTGAAAATGCTTGAACTTACTTTAAGTTACTTGAAAATGCTTGAAGTTACTTGGAAATGCTTGAAAACTTGCAGTCGCTTGATAATGCTTGAAGTTACTTGAAAATGCTTGAAGTTACCATATATATTATATATATATATAATATATATATATATATGTTTGTCAAGGG
The DNA here is from genome assembly GCA_949715645.1 of Portevinia maculata. Classification (NCBI taxonomy): domain Eukaryota; kingdom Metazoa; phylum Arthropoda; class Insecta; order Diptera; family Syrphidae; genus Portevinia; species Portevinia maculata. The sequence goes on from OX454528.1 coordinate 42,027,524, forward strand.
GTGTTTGTGGGGACATTTTTTTAATCCAGTAATCTAGGCTTGAGAACAGTGCAGAGAAGGTATATAATTCGGGTTTTGAAAGAGTTTTTTCAAAAAAAGTAATTTTACGCCGTTAAAACACAATAACTAACCTAACGGTGGTTTTCGGGACATCATTTTTAAAATCATACAATCAAGGCCTGAAAATTGTATAAAAACCTCAGTTAATTCGGTTTTTAAAAGAGTCCTTTTCGAAAAAAGTCATTTTAAGTCATAAATCTATGATATGTTACCCAATGGTGTTTTTCAGGGCATAACTTACAAATTTTGTAATTCAGGCCTACAAATGCAGTAAAACCATAGTAAATTCAATTTTTAAATGAGATTTTTTTGACAAAAAAAATTAATCGAAGAGAAAATGTCAAATTAGGTTGGTTTTCACCCACTGCTTTGTCAAATGCTAGAAATCTAGGCCAGGAAGTAAAAGAAGGCTCGTTTTTAGAGAAGGACTTTGTCAAACATTTTTCCTAATAACATAAAAGCCCCGAAAAAATCCAATTAGGATATATCTGATTATTCTGAATTGTTTCAGTTTGATTTTCGAGATGAGACTCTTGTCAGACTGAAACAAACAGACTTCAGAATTAATTGTAAGAAATTCTTTACTTAAATATTAATAAGTTTGTAAAATACCCTTTTTAACATATTTTATGGAGGCTATTGTATAGGGTTGGGGACACAATCCCGAAAACCAAAATCCCGAAAATCCAAAATCCCGGATTGTGGGTTTTCGGGATTTTGGCTTTTCGGGATTTTCGATTTTCGGGATTTTGGGCTTTCGGGATTCTGTCCGACTTCCTATTGCATAATCTGATAAAAAGCAAGGACGGGTTCCGAGGGCAGTGTATTTATTTTTACCAGGTGGCACGTTTAAGGCCAATGTGTATAAGGAATATGTACTTATCCGAACAAATGGTGTTTTTAAGAACTTTTTGAATATATTTATATAACAATCGGAGTTTATGAGAACAGTCCTGAAAAATACCAATGCATATGCATATCTTTTATTCTAAATTGTTTCAGGTATTCGCATATACGTAGGTACCTATATGAAATAATTTCAAATATTTAAAATTGAATAAAATTGCATACTTTACTTGATAATGTAAATGCATAAATTTAAATAAACATGCTCCATTTAAAACTTCTGCATAGGTACCTACCTACCTAATGTGCTACATATGCGTCGAGTTAATTTGCATAATCATAATAGCATAGATAATCTAAACTTATGCAGTGGATTAATTAAATGTCAAAATGAAAGATTAGTACAACAAATAAATTGTTTGTTAATATTGAATGCAGTTTATACCTTAATAATCTTTCATACTTGAACGAACCGTAACAATCGTATCAAAAGAAAACGATGTATGCAAATATTACAGTTGTAACAAAGTGGGAACTCTTATTATCGGAACCTTATGATATCATCGATACTAAACTAAATGTAAGTTGCAAATACAACAAGGCCGTAAAGCGCATACACACGTATACGAAAAATATGCGACTTCCTTACACATACAACAGGTACAGCCAACAAGGTATGCATACCTACTGAATAATTGGAGGTGGTAATATGTATAGGTAGACATTTTGATTCATGAGTAGGTAAGGTAAAGTGTATGCATAGGATATAGGCAGCCAATGCAGTGTTACCAGGTAGAGCAGTTTCCTATCATTTTAGCCGGATCTTGAATCATATATGGGTAAACAAACGACTTTAAAACTACCATTAAATCTTCGCCGGCAGTCAAAAATACGAACATGGATATGCAGGGTGTCCCTTAATTCTTTGACAATATTTTAGGGCATGATTTATGGGTATATTCTAAGGAAAAAATTGTTCTACAGTAAGGGCCTATCTCTATTTTTTATATCATTTGCTGAGGATTTAAGAAAAGGCTTACTTTTGTGTACCCTGACCCATATTAACGGTAATTGCGCTGTTAGTACTAATGATAGAAATTTCTTAAAGGCCTCTATTTTTAGAAGAAATGTTAGCCTTTGTAATTGCATTTAAATAAATGTTATATCTTAACTCAGTCTTAAGATAACCAATTTTTAACCTGTTGCATTTTTCCTGCCCATGCTAATTTTTTGAATTTCGGTTCAATTTTATCCAGAAAATGCGTAATAAACATAACGTTTTAATATTTTTTTTTAATGAAAGTAACAATAATAAAAATAAAAGCTTACGACAAGTTTGTAGAAAAACCTAAGATTTTATGATACTTGGGAAAACATGGAACAGGTAAAAATGGGAAAAAAGGTTTTATTGCTTTAAGTTGCAAAAGTTATGAATGAAAACGATTTTTTTCCGGTTTAGGTAATTTTTGTTTTAATGTGTGTACTTTAACAGGAAAAATCCATAGATTTTATGATACTTAGGAAATCCTGCAGCAGGTAAAAAAAGGGGTTTCTGATTGTGTACCTGCATTTCTAACAACAGTCGACAATAAGAGCGGTTTTCCGTTGGTGTATTTGAGTACCTGTCAGGACTTACCTAAAAAAATGGTATAAAAGATTTAAAATCTAAATTAATTCATCAGTTTAATCTTAAACGCCAAGGCAAGCCGTTAGTTGATAAGAAAGTTTTTATAAAATGTCTTAATTTACAAACGAAGAATACGCAGACATTATTTACGTTTTTGGGCTGTGCAATTTAATTTCAAATAGTGCGCGACAAAGATACCATGAACTTAATCCATACCGAGGGCTTCCTTGTAGAAATGTATTTGGAAATACATATCGAAGGCTTCGAGAAACGGGATCAGTTTCAAATACACGACCTAACGCGGGAGCTCCACAAGTAAGAAGAACTTCGATTGATCAGAGAATACTGGAAGCTGTTACAAATGAGCCATCAATCAGCATCAGATGCTTAGCTTTGCAATTCAATGTTTCCAGACATAAAATTTCTGATCGTGCAAAAAATCCCTTTTTTAAAATTTTACCTGTTCCATGTTTTCCCAAGTATCATAAAATCTATGGGTTGGTTTTTCTACAAACTTGTCGTAAGTTTTTATTTTTATTGTTGTTATCTTCATTCAAAAAAAATATTAAAACGTTATGTTTATTACGCATTTTCTGGATAAAATTGAACCGAAAATCAAAAAATTTGCATGGGCAGAAAAAATACAACAGGTTAAAAATTGGATATCTTAAGACTGAGTTAAGATATAAAATTTATTGAAATGCAATGACAAAGGCTAATATTTCTTCTAAAAATAGAGCCCTAAACGAAATTTCTATCATTAGTACTAACAGCGCAATTACCGTTAACAGGTCAGGGTACACCCAAGTAAGCCTTTTCTTAAATCCTCAATAAATGATATAAAAATTACAGATAGGCCCTTACTGTAGAATAATTTTTTCCTTAGAATATACCCATAAATCATGCCCTAAAATATTGCCAACGAATTAAGGGACACCCTGTATAAAACAATGCAGGGAAACGGTCCCCTTTGATTTGTTAAAAAACTACATTATTTTTTTTACATGTGCGTGAAAGATATTTTTTTTATATATTTTTTTACTAGGTATTACAGATTTTGATATGCAGCATTGTTGGCTCTTTAGTAAGCTAAAGCAACGCATATAATAACAGTTCCCTAACATTTGCCAAATACAAAATATGCTCAACTTATAACGCAACATATTATTATAAGAGAATTGTAATAATGTTTGAAGTGTAATAATATGCTTCGTCTCTGTATATTAGTCGGCCGTTCTGGGAATGATCTGCTGATATTTTTATAGTAATGGCCTACGGAATTTTGCTTTGCCACAAAATGAAATGGTTTTAATTCAGAAATGGAAATATTTTCAGCTGATTGCAGAAATTTGTTTGTCGGAACTTCTGTGTTGCTTTTGTTTAACACATCTGTTATTATAGGTAGGACGTCCATGCCACTTTAGGCGTCAAATTAGCAAAAAAAAATTGTACGCATTTCTGAGTAATTAAACGTAGAAAAAACTATCTATCTTTCTGAATAAGGTGGTGATGGTTATGTAAAACCAGTACCTATGCGTATAATCCTTTTGTAGTTTTACATCAATCTGAACATATGAAGAATTAAAAGAAAAAGGCTTTTTGGGATACGCAATATAACTTTTACTCCATTGAAATACCTATTAACAATTGAAAAAGTTTAATTCTACTACGCAAGAGTTCTTTAACCTCTTATAAACAATAACACAGATAAATAATTGAAAATAAAAAAATAGAAGAAACATTAATTTGTCTTCAAAACGAAAACGAAGAAAAATATCATAAAGACGTGCGATAAATATTAGTTCTATTACTTCAAACAAAAAACAGCATTAAGGTACCCATTTTTTTGCTGGATTAACATGACCAGGCACCCTGTTTTTGGTCAAGTAAATCTTACATTAATCTTCTTTGTTTTTTTTTTATATACAAATTCACTGCAAACAAATATAAATCTGCTTGAGAAATTTTTTTCAGAAACCGTGCGAAAAGCCTCTCGATTATCGAATCCAATGATGTCTGGCTAAAAACTCATGGACAGAATTATACCAGACAATTTTTCCCTAGATTCTCCCACAAAAAATCTAACTACCTAATCTACTTGAACAGGAACAGCCTAAGAATAGTTACAGGATTAACCAATTGCCATTGCCTCCTAAATAAACATCTTCACCGTATCGGTCTCTCACCAGACTCCACATGTAGACTGTCTTAAGAGTGATGAATCCTCTCTGCACATTCTTACAGAATGTCCTGCCCTTTTCCGCACCAGGAAAAGCATAGCCCCAGCGGATGTTGCTGGTATCACCCCAGAGAAGATTCTTGTCTTCCTGTCCATCTCCGGAGTAAAAAATTGGCTCTAGGTTTGCAACAGGAAGTCACAATAGGCTCTCTTAAGTGCCGCAGTGACTGAGCCCATTGTGGGCTCTACCGCTCAACAATCTATCTATCTACTCTAGTGAGTGGCTACAATACCGTTGTGTTAAAAAATAATAGCATTTCCCGAAAAATGTAAATTGATTGCAAAAAACAAACAAAAAAATAAACCATGATTTTGGATACTTTTTTATTTTTACAAGTTTTTTTTATACACACGTTGTCTTAAAAAAAAAATCAAAAGCATTATAATCCCGATGTCACCAATTCCGTTTGGATTTTAATAATTGCTGGTTTCAGATTTTGGGTGTATGTACTTATTTTCAGTTCTGTTTAACTTTAAATGGATAAACTAAGTTAATATTATGTTTAAATTGAGCACTCCCAAAATTTGATATCAGCACGAATTCAAATCCTACAGGAATTGATCACAAAGGTGATTTAAAATTTAAGTTTTTTTAGACGAGCCGAGAAGCAAATACAAAGGTTAAAATGTCTAAGCAATTTCCTTTTTTACGATAAAAACAGCAGTGCGTTCGGTTTTTCAATCACGCTTATTATTGTTACAGTATTCCGTTTTAGTCGGGACCGTTCCATAGTTCACTCTCCGAATATAATTGTTATTTTCACTGCGCTTACAGAAAAGAACCTTATTTGTCGAAATCAAGTGCCACAAATAATTTAAGTAATTTTTGCAAAATCATCCCGTCAAAATCCGAGCACTTACTTATTTTCTAATGTTTTGTGTAAAAAAGCGATGTGATTTTGAAGCGCCTGGGTGTTAACTAAAATTAAACCTTTCGGAGAGTAGTTTTTTTTAACACTTCTAACACAATAGTAACCATATTAAACATGGTTGAGGAACCCAACGCATTGCAAGATAAAAGACAAAAAAAGAAGCTGCTGCTTATTTCATTTCCCGCTTTTTTTTTATCTGGTTTGAGATCCACGTTTTAATGATGGCTGGTTTACGCTGATTAAGAGCTGGATATGGCAGTATTTTTTCCTGAATTTCCTTTAGCGATGGGAACGTCCTTGTGGCAATATACGCATTGAAAAGATTTGAAGCAACTTCTCGTTCCTCCAAACTCCATCGTTTTTTTGTTCCCACTGGACCATACGGCGAAGCTATAAATAAGTAAAGGTTGATTTTAATTTAGCGCTATTATTTAAGTATGAAAAGCAAAACTTTTATATTTAAACTGGAAAACGTAGTAAAATAATGTGGATTCACTACAAATTTTAAAATAGACAAATATTCGACTTACTTGAACGCTTTTCAAATTTCCGGGAGGTCGTTTTATTCAGCTTTTTCCCATTATTTGTTTCCATGGAAGATGCTGCGTAAAAATTAAGTGTTGGTATGTTAGTTGACATAAAGTGTCAATGACAAAGTTATCTTAATCTAATGTAAAAAATAGTGTAAATCTGAAAATTAATAAACATTACCAGTTTTATTTTACAATCCACCGCCGATTTCGTCATCTTCACTCTGAGAATCAGCCTCTTCGTCAGAAATGCCACCCTGAGCCTGCTCTAGAACCTTGGACATCCTTAAAATCTCCCTTCTTATCACAGGCTGACGATAATAATCCCTATGGATTTTCTCAGCATGACCCATAAACTGAGCGACGTCTGCGATTTCGTTTTCTGATAAATTTAAGTTAATGCAGTTTGTTGCAACATGCTTTCGCAATGTTGTTCCAGTTAGCTTATCTGGAAAATCAACACCAGATTCCTTAGTGAATTTTCGCATTAACACGCATGCTCTTAGGTAATGAAGCCTTCCATCATTCGAGGAAGCAGGAATACCAAAAACATATCTGTTTTTCGAAGGAACATGGGCTTCTTCACGATGTTTAAGAATCATCTCAATACAATTAAAGACGTCTCGCGCAATAAGAACAGGAACGGTTCGGTTTAATTTACCGCGTATGGTAAAACGAACGTAATTGAGTGCGATTCTTTGACTTTCTAATGACATGTTTTGCAAATCATCTGCACTTATACTTTCGTGGTTCTTAAAATCGTCTATAAACACCCGCTCAATTTCTCCTGCTCTCCGCCGATTAAAAAGTTGCATTGATATTAATGTTGTTTGTGCTAATATAAGCCACGGTTCAAAAGCAAACTCCTTTTCAAGAAGCATAGTGTAGGCCCCTACCCTTTTCTCTTTCAGGAAGCTATGTAGAGTTTGTATGTCCTTTGAAGATGGGAGCTGAACTTTTTTCTGCCTTTTTTGAAGAGTCTGAGATTCTGTTACGGCCTTGTTTACTGAAATGCTGATGTCTTCCATAAGCATTTTTAGGAAATTTTCTGTTTTTAACTGCTGCTCTTTGTCCTCTCTCTTAATGCAATCGAATATGAAAAAATTACCAATTCTTTTAATAAGGGAACCCAACGTGTAAGCAGTGGATGGTGAGCTGTAATTTTTTGTTTCAGTATTGTATCCTGCGACATTGTAAACAGCTGCAATAGCATCATCATAAAATTTTGGATGATAAATAGAAGCAAAATCAGTAACATTTTTATTAATCGACTTTATAGCAGATAAGAACCGTCCCAATACCCGTAAATGAGCCCTGATCATATCATGCTGGTGTTGAAGGTTTCCATGTTTTGCGCACAGTTTGTTGCCATACAAAATTATAAGCCGATCATATCTGATAAGTCGCACAATTTCATCTTCGCGGAGAACAGGAAAAACGTCTTTCCTTAAAATGTCTGAAGCGTCTTTGTGAATGCGTCCAATAACTTTACGGCTCATTATCAGTAGAGTTCTGTTGTTTTTGCCGGTGTATTCAAAACAACGTTTAGCGTGGTGACGAATATTGTTCTTAGTGTAAAAACCCTTGCAACTTTGGCAGACGGCGTAGTCCTTTGCAGCTCGAGGTGTTTTTTCATTTGGCCTCCGACAGACCATTAACTCGCCATCATTTACTAAACCATTTGTATTATAGTCAAACATACAGTTTTTTCTTATCGCATCAATTATTTTTAATCTTTCGGGGTTACTTTTTGGTAGGTCTTTAAATTTTTGGATATCGTGAACATCGTTATGTTTACTTTCCAAATGACGGACAAATTTTGTTTGCATTGTGCGGCAATACATACAAAAATATCTTTTTGTTTGCCCTTTTTGTCCATCAGCAGTTTTAACATACATCTCTGCATCATCACGAGTAGACTTTCCTTTTATATTTGCCGTTAAAGACACTTCGAGAGAAGAATTTATGGTCGAATTTCTTTTTGAGCCGCTGCGATTTAAAGTTTCGTCGACATAGTCTTCGCTTTCGTCACTGGAAACATTTTTTGGAAGTTCATAGCTTGGATCTTCGTCACTAAAGTCTGAAAAGTCTACAGAATGGGGTAATTGTAAAAGGATAATTCTTTTAAATAAATAAAAAAAAAAGTTTAAGATATCAAATGTCATTCAATACTAGTTCGGTTAAAATTTATTTTGCCTTTTCTATAAATGAAAGATTTATGTTGGACTCACGGTTTACACCTATCGAATGAGTTCGATAAATCCGTTTCGTACATTTTCGCTGCCGTGACTTGTCACAGAAAACCGTGAGTGGCGTACGATGAAAAATAACGCATTGCTAATAGTATCTAAGCAAAAGAGTTCATACAGCTCGGCTTTTTGTACAGGAAGCCGTCCGAGCGTAGCATGCGGGCGAAGGGACAGGTATGTAAAAGTTGGGCAGCCGCTGCTGTCGCTTGTAATAGTTATAAGCGTGTATCATATCAGAATAAACACTCAAAAAAACATATACACATAAACGCCTCAACATTTTCTTAACCTATACGGTTAAACCATATAAGAAAACAGAATCTAATAAACCGTGTAAGTGCTGTCCATAAATTTAGCGGCAATTAAATTATTTTTAAATTATCTTCAAAAAACAGCTTAGAATTTTACTACAATGAGCATTTTGAGATACTATTTCATACACCAACAAGGTATACTGAACATAATTAAGAGTTTTGCACACATTATTTCATGTCTCCCTCGCATAACAGAAATTTGTTGAAAACTCAAGTCAACGAATGTTTTACTCAATACATTGAACAAAATGAAGTTGCTCTTGGCCCGAAACCGATGTACCGAAAGATCTTTTTTATCCGAAGCAATTCAATGACTGATTACCTCTGATTTTTCGATTCGCCCGAAAACTACTTAAGGAAATATTCCCAAAAGCGCGTCGGAGTGTATAGAAAACGATACCTCCATTCCGACCGTCCTCATAATCTTCTATGCTTATTTTTAAAGAATTCGTTAACGAGGAAATAAATATTATTTTTTCTAGACACAGCAATTTGATAACATTATCGTAAACCTTAACTGAACATTTCAGGCACAGGTCTCTTTATGTGAACTATTTTATTCTCGTTCTTAGGCACAAGATAGTATTGCAACAACTACAGACAATAAAGTGTGCACGTGAAGCAAAATGTTTACTGGAGCAACATTCCTAAATATTTATAGTTAATTAGGAATAGGTACCAACGTATCTGCTTATCGAGTCGCCTCTGACAATTTCATTTCAGAAACTATTGTCGAATTTATGTCTATGAATTGTTATTGAAATAACAACAATTACAACTTTAAGACACTTTGGTAGGAATTTATAATTAAACCACTAATTCATTATCAGACTCCTTTTAAGACAGAAATGTTCGGTAGAACTGCTATCTCATAAACTTTTCACGTGAATAACAGGTAGATCTTACGTGTGTTCGCATGCAAGCAAGTTGAAGTATGTACGCGATACATAGCTTGGTTTTTTTACTTTTAAATCTATAGTTAAACTATAAAACTCAAAATCCCGTTAATAAAACTCCATAAAACCTTCCAGACATATGAATATAATAAAGTTTTTTTCTTGGAAGCATTCATTCGTTTTTCATTAACTTTTTCATATTATCAAGCGTAAAACCGGATAAAGTAGAAAAGGATCAACAATTCGATTTGTTCCAGAAAAACTTACGCTTAGGGAAAATACTACTGCGCTTATAGCATATAGCAGAAACAATTAATTTTTAAATATGTAAATCCAAAAATACGTCTATTGGATTATTGGATATGATCCACCGTTTTTGGAAGTACGTGATCAAATGCAAATGCTACCAATAACTTAAATACTCTCAAAGCTTGGCATAAGCAGCTAAAAGTTTATGTTCGATTATATTTAAAAATAATTTCTAAACGTAAGTAAGGAACATCTCATTGTTATGCTAACATTACTTAACATTCAAAAGAGAGAGAGAGAGAGAAACATGAGAACATCGCAAAGAAAAAGGAACTCATTAATGTCCTCAATGTTAAACCGAGTTATAAAAAATTATAATTTTGAAAAACAGCAATATATTTGAACTGAGTTGAAGAGATTATTTTAATCCTTCAATAATTTATTCTATGAATATTCCTTTTTAGGTTTTTCATTAGCAATACGTTTGAATATATTATGTACCTAGTTATATATGGGTTGGTTTGTTTATATACATAGGTACTTCAGCGTACCAGTCGGTTTTTCGCCAACATTTTCTTATGTTTATTACGTTTGACTTTTCGAAAAACAGTATGTAAATAGTCGACTTTTTTAGATTCCTTGTAAAACACGAGTAGACAATTTATTGATTGATAAAGAATGGCAAAATCGCGGATTTTTTGTAGTCAAACACGAATTCTTACTACTTTGAGTAACAAAAAAAATAAAGATAATAAAGAATCAAACCGATGTCAGTTTCATACATCAACTAGCTACATCATAAAAAATATAATGTTATTGGTTTTCTAATAAATACCATTATCCAAGCTGGTTCTATCTTGTTCAACCTCACAATTTTCGCTTGTTCGTCGCTTCATGCTTTCTGTTGTAGTGTTTTGATCAAGCGCTGATGATAAGTTTCCTAGAATTTTAAAAGTTAAATGTAATGAAACTAGTATATATGCAATATAATAGCAATACCGTTGTCTATACCAGTTGACGTTAAACGCTTAAACTTGGGTGTTTCAATAAAATTGTTTTATTTAATTGTGGGCGTGTCAGAAGGCGGATTTAAAAAAAATTAACACATGAGAATAAAGGGCCCCTAGAGAGTATATATTATAAATTTCACCTCCATAGCTCAAACTTTGAACTTTCAAAAAAAAAAAAAAATAATTGTGGGCGTGACAGTGGGCGGATTTTGGAAATATTTACACATGAGCATAAAGGGCCCATAGAGAGTATATACTATAAATTTCAGCTCCCTAGCTGAAACTTTGGATTTTCAAAAATTAATATACCCTTAGAATAGGGTATAAAAAAATTATTTTATTTATTTGTGGGCGTGTCATTGGGCGGATTTTGAAAATTTTTTATCCCGAGCAGTTTTAGGAGCCATAGATCGTATATAAAAAATTTCAGCTTTCTAGCTCAAAATTCGATTTTTTCCAAAATTTTGTTTTTTTTGAGTTTGTGGGCGTGTCTGTGGGCGGATTTTAAAAATTCGTAAACTTGATTATTTCGGGACCCTAGAGAGTATATGGTTAAAATTTCAGCTCTCTAGGTCCAGTTTAAAGGCCTAATTTTTGGCTACAGACGGACGGACATGGCTAGATCGACATTACTATCGATGCTGATCATAAATATAGTAACTTTTAGGGGTCTACGGGCAATATTAAGGTGTTACAAACTATGCGTCAAAATTTATATACCCTTAGAATAGGGTATAAACACGAAATATTTAGACTGAAGGAACATAAAATTAACTGCGTAATATAGGTGTCATCAAAAAAATAAAGAGTCTTTTTTTATAGTTAAAATTAGATTAAGAACGTTTGTTGGTTTAAATTGTATTGATGTTAATGAGCCGAAAATCTAAAAAGAAGTCTGATAAAACATGACGCCTGGCCTGAGTCTGACAGAGATCTTGAAAGCCTGAGGCGTCAAGCCAAATCCTTACATTTGGTAACCCTATGCGGGACACATTTTCACACAATTGAAAAAGAAACTAGGTATATATCTTCTTAAAAATACCTATCATACGTAGGTACCTATATGAATATCAAATGTTCTCTGGTACTTACCATTAGAATCCAAGATAGTTGCCGGATAACGCGAACCATTGCAGTACTTCGCAGTACACTTATTACCTGATATTTTAGACAGGCGAGCTCCTGGGCATACAAAGGTGACGCCATCATCAAAAACCAGCAAATAATACATTTTGCAGTTAGTATTTTTTTTCTAAAAACGAACACTTGCACTTTCTTTAAATGTAACTAGGTAAAACGTTTCTCACTTCGTTTAAACTTAAATATTAAGTTCATCTACTATACTAATTAATAACGCGTACCTACCTAACAAATTCTGAAGCTGTCCTTTCCTTTTCAGCTTCAAAATTCAAATAATTATGGTGCTGTTGCTGTTAAGTAAAATGCGCGTCGCGCAGACACAGACAGGCAGATGTTTGGCTCGTGCCACAGGAAATTTTCGCGTTGGAGCGTGTCGAATAAATATGTATAATGTGGTAGTAATGCCACTTTAGAAAACAAAGTGGAAAACGAAATGGATTTTATATCTTCGAAGAGGGCAGCTAAAATCTGAGCGATTTTATGACACTTCTTTTTCCAATAGATATAAATATTCTTGATTATTGATATTGTTTGTTTGAGTGGTATTTGATACATTAGAACAGTAAAAAATTTCAAAATTCGCAAACTTACCATAAATTTTTGGAAAATTCGTCAGTATGAAATAAATTCTAAGTTGACAGCATATTTAAATGGAAACGGATTATTTGGTATTTGAGTTGTCATATTGAATGGAAATTAGTTATAGGGCTCGAATAATTAGTAAAATTTGTATGAAAATGCGATGAAGGGTGATTGATTAAAGTTTTAGAAATATTTTGGTATTTTGCTCATAATTTGGTTTCATATTTAAACACCATTTAAACACAAATTCTTGCTGTTTCAGAACGAAATTAACATACAAATACAGAATAATAATGAGAAATAAAAATTGTTTCGGCAAAATATGCGAACTACGTATTGACCCGAAGACTGTCACAAATCATATTTCCTACCTTTCTCTTTTTTATTTCTACAATTATTTTCCTAAAACAAATGATTAAATACAGATATTATTTGTAAGCACTTGACCTTTTCGTTAGGACATCACAATACAAAAACCTCATAGTGGCGGTCTTGTTGTTTGTTTTCGTTTGCCAGAATCGGAGTCATATATTAAGTTAATTCGCTTACTTTTCCGAGCCAAGCACTGCAAATCTGTAAATTTCAAAAATTTCACCGAAACTCTCGGAGAGTGAAAAATATACTTAAAAGTACGTGTATACACTTCGAGCTACTTTGACATCTACTGTCAAAAAATAAACCAGCGGTTTTAAACAAGTTCTTTTTCAAAAGAAATTTTAACAAGTAAAATTTCAACCATAGCATTTTTTTTATTTTCACACATTTTCAATGACTTAGGATGTATCTTAATTTTGGTTGCTGACAACTTTTTGCATTTGACATACATAGTAATTAGTACATGCCTATTGAAGTTTTCTGATCTATTTCTAGCCAAGAGCGAAATTGTTCGTTACCCGATAGTTTCCTAATTATCTTATTTTCGTCATCTTTAATGAGAAAGTGTGATTGCAATCGGTTTTCATAGACTGCATTCTATTTAAACCGCTTACGCGAACGAACCTATACAGATTCACTTGCAAATAATCAAAAGTGGCTACACTGTTCATTGCAAGATTATTTTTCTTTTACCTCGTGCATCTGCTGTTGTTCGCAGCATACAAATTTGTGTAGCGGTAAACTTTAATTGTGTGAGAGTCCCGCAAATAGATAATGTGATTGCTTCGTTAGCAGCGTTGCCACTATTCGGCAAATATTCTGAAGTAAATTTGTTTGTGGACAGTGAATTTGTTTTTCGACGATTAAGACTAAAACAAACGAAACTTTTTTTTTATTTCTGCAGCATGGATCCTTTTTTGTAGTCTGACACTAATCTTAGCAAATGAAGAGTTAAAAGAAAAAGGGGCACCTATTAGAACTTTTACTATGCAAGAGTTTTTTAACCTCTTATAACCAATAACACAGATACATAATTGAAAATAAAAATAGAAAAAACATTAACTTGTCTTCAAAACAAAAACCAGGAACTTTTCATAAATACCTACGTTTGATAGAATATCAGCATTATACTCATTTCAAACCAAAAAAAAAATACAAAGGTACAAGTAATGATTAAGTTTTATGAAAAATCAGAACGACTGCTTTTGATGACAGAATATAAAAGAAGTAGGTAGGTAGTTGTGGGTTATTCTTTGAAGATTAAGCCTTTGTGATTTATGAATGTAGGTATGTACCTACATGCACTAGCATACCTATGAACCATTTGCGATTTTTGTGTTTCTGTTTAAGATTAAATTTGGTCCAATAACTTTCCTTTTGTAATAATAATAATATTATTATTCCTTTTATTTGTAAGCTTACAAAAATTTGTCAAAATTCGTAAACAAGTATAGATACAAAACAAAAAGAAAACGGGTTTAAAAAAGCTTTCTTATTCCACCTATTCGTATGAAATATAAAGCCAGCGAAATAATTATTTGTTTGAGAATAGAATAGAAAGCATATTGTTCAGCAATAATCTTTCCTTTTGGCAACAATTAATAAAAAAAGAGAAAATGTTTTATCACTGTCAAATGAGACCATAAAGCCAGAGTATATTAATTTGCATTAGATTTTGACCTTTAATCTTGAATCTTTTACTAGTTAATAACAAGAGACGAAGCATATTATTACACTTCAATCATTATTACAATTCTCTTATAATAATATGTTGCGTTATAAGTTGAGCATATTTTGTATTTGGCAAATGTTAGGGAACTGTTATTATATTATATGCGTTGCTTTAGCTTACTAAAGAGCCAACAAAGCTGCATATCAAAATCTGTAATACCTAGTATAAAATATATAAAAAAAATATCTTTCACGCACATGTAAAAAAAATAATGTAGTTTTTTAACAAATCAAAGGGGACCGTTTCCCTGCATTGTTTTATACAGGGTGTCCCTTAATTCGTTGGCAATATTATTCTACAGTAAGGGCCTATCTGTAATTTTTATATCATTTATTGAGGATTTAAGAAAAGGCTTACTTGGATGTACCCTGACCTGTTAACGGTAATTGCGCTGTTAGTACTAATGATAGAAATTTCGTTTAGGGCTCTATTTTTAGAAGAAATATTAGCCTTTGTAATTGCATTTCAATAAATTTTATATCTTAACTCAGTCTTAAGATATCCAATTTTTAACCTGTTGTATTTTTTCTGCCCATGCAAATTTTTTGATTTTCGGTTCAATTATATCCAGAAAATGCGTAATAAACATAACGTTTTAATATTTTTTTTGAATGAAGATAACAACAATAAAAATAAAAACTTACGACAAGTTTGTAGAAAAACCAACCCATAGATTTTATGATACTTGGGAAAACATGGAACAGGTAAAATTTTAAAAAAGGGATTTTTTGCACGATCAGAAATTTTATGTCTGGAAACATTGAATTGCAAAGCTAAGCATCTGATGCTGATTGATGGCTCATTTGTAACAGCTTCCAGTATTCTCTGATCAATCGAAGTTCTTCTTACTTGTGGAGCTCCCGCGTTAGGTCGTGTATTTGAAACTGATCCCGTTTCTCGAAGCCTTCGATATGTATTTCCAAATACATTTCTACAAGGAAGCCCTCGGTATGGATTAAGTTCATGGTATCTTTGTCGCGCACTATTTGAAATTAAATTGCACAGCCCAAAAACGTAAATAATGTCTGCGTATTCTTCGTTTGTAAATTAAGACATTTTATAAAAACTTTCTTATCAACTAACGGCTTGCCTTGGCGTTTAAGATTAAACTGATGAATTAATTTAGATTTTAAATCTTTTATACCATTTTTTTAGGTAAGTCCTGACAGGTACTCAAATACACCAACGGAAAACCGCTCTTATTGTCGACTGTTGTTAGAAATGCAGGTACACAATCAGAAACCCCTTTTTTTACCTGCTGCAGGATTTCCTAAGTATCATAAAATCTATGGATTTTTCCTGTTAAAGTACACACATTAAAACAAAAATTACCTAAACCGGAAAAAAATCGTTTTCATTCATAACTTTTGCAACTTAAAGCAATAAAACCTTTTTTCCCATTTTTACCTGTTCCATGTTTTCCCAAGTATCATAAAATCTTAGGTTTTTCTACAAACTTTTCGAAGGAACATGGGCTTCTTCACGATGTTTAAGAATCATCTCAATACAATTAAAGACGTCTCGCGCAATAAGAACAGGAACGGTTCGGTTTAATTTACCGCGTATGGTAAAACGAACGTAATTGAGTGCGATTCTTTGACTTTCTAATGACATGTTTTGCAAATCATCTGCACTTATACTTTCGTGGTTCTTAAAATCGTCTATAAACACCCGCTCAATTTCTCCTGCTCTCCGCCGATTAAAAAGTTGCATTGATATTAATGTTGTTTGTGCTAATATAAGCCACGGTTCAAAAGCAAACTCCTTTTCAAGAAGCATAGTGTAGGCCCCTACCCTTTTCTCTTTCAGGAAGCTATGTAGAGTTTGTATGTCCTTTGAAGATGGGAGCTGAACTTTTTTCTGCCTTTTTTGAAGAGTCTGAGATTCTGTTACGGCCTTGTTTACTGAAATGCTGATGTCTTCCATAAGCATTTTTAGGAAATTTTCTGTTTTTAACTGCTGCTCTTTGTCCTCTCTCTTAATGCAATCGAATATGAAAAAATTACCAATTCTTTTAATAAGGGAACCCAACGTGTAAGCAGTGGATGGTGAGCTGTAATTTTTTGTTTCAGTATTGTATCCTGCGACATTGTAAACAGCTGCAATAGCATCATCATAAAATTTTGGATGATAAATAGAAGCAAAATCAGTAACATTTTTATTAATCGACTTTATAGCAGATAAGAACCGTCCCAATACCCGTAAATGAGCCCTGATCATATCATGCTGGTGTTGAAGGTTTCCATGTTTTGCGCACAGTTTGTTGCCATACAAAATTATAAGCCGATCATATCTGATAAGTCGCACAATTTCATCTTCGCGGAGAACAGGAAAAACGTCTTTCCTTAAAATGTCTGAAGCGTCTTTGTGAATGCGTCCAATAACTTTACGGCTCATTATCAGTAGAGTTCTGTTGTTTTTGCCGGTGTATTCAAAACAACGTTTAGCGTGGTGACGAATATTGTTCTTAGTGTAAAAACCCTTGCAACTTTGGCAGACGGCGTAGTCCTTTGCAGCTCGAGGTGTTTTTTCATTTGGCCTCCGACAGACCATTAACTCGCCATCATTTACTAAACCATTTGTATTATAGTCAAACATACAGTTTTTTCTTATCGCATCAATTATTTTTAATCTTTCGGGGTTACTTTTTGGTAGGTCTTTAAATTTTTGGATATCGTGAACATCGTTATGTTTACTTTCCAAATGACGGACAAATTTTGTTTGCATTGTGCGGCAATACATACAAAAATATCTTTTTGTTTGCCCTTTTTGTCCATCAGCAGTTTTAACATACATCTCTGCATCATCACGAGTAGACTTTCCTTTTATATTTGCCGTTAAAGACACTTCGAGAGAAGAATTTATGGTCGAATTTCTTTTTGAGCCGCTGCGATTTAAAGTTTCGTCGACATAGTCTTCGCTTTCGTCACTGGAAACATTTTTTGGAAGTTCATAGCTTGGATCTTCGTCACTAAAGTCTGAAAAGTCTACAGAATGGGGTAATTGTAAAAGGATAATTCTTTTAAATAAATAAAAAAAAAAGTTTAAGATATCAAATGTCATTCAATACTAGTTCGGTTAAAATTTATTTTGCCTTTTCTATAAATGAAAGATTTATGTTGGACTCACGGTTTACACCTATCGAATGAGTTCGATAAATCCGTTTCGTACATTTTCGCTGCCGTGACTTGTCACAGAAAACCGTGAGTGGCGTACGATGAAAAATAACGCATTGCTAATAGTATCTAAGCAAAAGAGTTCATACAGCTCGGCTTTTTGTACAGGAAGCCGTCCGAGCGTAGCATGCGGGCGAAGGGACAGGTATGTAAAAGTTGGGCAGCCGCTGCTGTCGCTTGTAATAGTTATAAGCGTGTATCATATCAGAATAAACACTCAAAAAAACATATACACATAAACGCCTCAACATTTTCTTAACCTATACGGTTAAACCATATAAGAAAACAGAATCTAATAAACCGTGTAAGTGCTGTCCATAAATTTAGCGGCAATTAAATTATTTTTAAATTATCTTCAAAAAACAGCTTAGAATTTTACTACAATGAGCATTTTGAGATACTATTTCATACACCAACAAGGTATACTGAACATAATTAAGAGTTTTGCACACATTATTTCATGTCTCCCTCGCATAACAGAAATTTGTTGAAAACTCAAGTCAACGAATGTTTTACTCAATACATTGAACAAAATGAAGTTGCTCTTGGCCCGAAACCGATGTACCGAAAGATCTTTTTTATCCGAAGCAATTCAATGACTGATTACCTCTGATTTTTCGATTCGCCCGAAAACTACTTAAGGAAATATTCCCAAAAGCGCGTCGGAGTGTATAGAAAACGATACCTCCATTCCGACCGTCCTCATAATCTTCTATGCTTATTTTTAAAGAATTCGTTAACGAGGAAATAAATATTATTTTTTCTAGACACAGCAATTTGATAACATTATCGTAAACCTTAACTGAACATTTCAGGCACAGGTCTCTTTATGTGAACTATTTTATTCTCGTTCTTAGGCACAAGATAGTATTGCAACAACTACAGACAATAAAGTGTGCACGTGAAGCAAAATGTTTACTGGAGCAACATTCCTAAATATTTATAGTTAATTAGGAATAGGTACCAACGTATCTGCTTATCGAGTCGCCTCTGACAATTTCATTTCAGAAACTATTGTCGAATTTATGTCTATGAATTGTTATTGAAATAACAACAATTACAACTTTAAGACACTTTGGTAGGAATTTATAATTAAACCACTAATTCATTATCAGACTCCTTTTAAGACAGAAATGTTCGGTAGAACTGCTATCTCATAAACTTTTCACGTGAATAACAGGTAGATCTTACGTGTGTTCGCATGCAAGCAAGTTGAAGTATGTACGCGATACATAGCTTGGTTTTTTTACTTTTAAATCTATAGTTAAACTATAAAACTCAAAATCCCGTTAATAAAACTCCATAAAACCTTCCAGACATATGAATATAATAAAGTTTTTTTCTTGGAAGCATTCATTCGTTTTTCATTAACTTTTTCATATTATCAAGCGTAAAACCGGATAAAGTAGAAAAGGATCAACAATTCGATTTGTTCCAGAAAAACTTACGCTTAGGGAAAATACTACTGCGCTTATAGCATATAGCAGAAACAATTAATTTTTAAATATGTAAATCCAAAAATACGTCTATTGGATTATTGGATATGATCCACCGTTTTTGGAAGTACGTGATCAAATGCAAATGCTACCAATAACTTAAATACTCTCAAAGCTTGGCATAAGCAGCTAAAAGTTTATGTTCGATTATATTTAAAAATAATTTCTAAACGTAAGTAAGGAACATCTCATTGTTATGCTAACATTACTTAACATTCAAAAGAGAGAGAGAGAGAGAAACATGAGAACATCGCAAAGAAAAAGGAACTCATTAATGTCCTCAATGTTAAACCGAGTTATAAAAAATTATAATTTTGAAAAACAGCAATATATTTGAACTGAGTTGAAGAGATTATTTTAATCCTTCAATAATTTATTCTATGAATATTCCTTTTTAGGTTTTTCATTAGCAATACGTTTGAATATATTATGTACCTAGTTATATATGGGTTGGTTTGTTTATATACATAGGTACTTCAGCGTACCAGTCGGTTTTTCGCCAACATTTTCTTATGTTTATTACGTTTGACTTTTCGAAAAACAGTATGTAAATAGTCGACTTTTTTAGATTCCTTGTAAAACACGAGTAGACAATTTATTGATTGATAAAGAATGGCAAAATCGCGGATTTTTTGTAGTCAAACACGAATTCTTACTACTTTGAGTAACAAAAAAAATAAAGATAATAAAGAATCAAACCGATGTCAGTTTCATACATCAACTAGCTACATCATAAAAAATATAATGTTATTGGTTTTCTAATAAATACCATTATCCAAGCTGGTTCTATCTTGTTCAACCTCACAATTTTCGCTTGTTCGTCGCTTCATGCTTTCTGTTGTAGTGTTTTGATCAAGCGCTGATGATAAGTTTCCTAGAATTTTAAAAGTTAAATGTAATGAAACTAGTATATATGCAATATAATAGCAATACCGTTGTCTATACCAGTTGACGTTAAACGCTTAAACTTGGGTGTTTCAATAAAATTGTTTTATTTAATTGTGGGCGTGTCAGAAGGCGGATTTAAAAAAAATTAACACATGAGAATAAAGGGCCCCTAGAGAGTATATATTATAAATTTCACCTCCATAGCTCAAACTTTGAACTTTCAAAAAAAAAAAAAAAATAATTGTGGGCGTGACAGTGGGCGGATTTTGGAAATATTTACACATGAGCATAAAGGGCCCATAGAGAGTATATACTATAAATTTCAGCTCCCTAGCTGAAACTTTGGATTTTCAAAAATTAATATACCCTTAGAATAGGGTATAAAAAAATTATTTTATTTATTTGTGGGCGTGTCATTGGGCGGATTTTGAAAATTTTTTATCCCGAGCAGTTTTAGGAGCCATAGATCGTATATAAAAAATTTCAGCTTTCTAGCTCAAAATTCGATTTTTTCCAAAATTTTGTTTTTTTTGAGTTTGTGGGCGTGTCTGTGGGCGGATTTTAAAAATTCGTAAACTTGATTATTTCGGGACCCTAGAGAGTATATGGTTAAAATTTCAGCTCTCTAGGTCCAGTTTAAAGGCCTAATTTTTGGCTACAGACGGACGGACATGGCTAGATCGACATTACTATCGATGCTGATCATAAATATAGTAACTTTTAGGGGTCTACGGGCAATATTAAGGTGTTACAAACTATGCGTCAAAATTTATATACCCTTAGAATAGGGTATAAACACGAAATATTTAGACTGAAGGAACATAAAATTAACTGCGTAATATAGGTGTCATCAAAAAAATAAAGAGTCTTTTTTTTATAGTTAAAATTAGATTAAGAACGTTTGTTGGTTTAAATTGTATTGATGTTAATGAGCCGAAAATCTAAAAAGAAGTCTGATAAAACATGACGCCTGGCCTGAGTCTGACAGAGATCTTGAAAGCCTGAGGCGTCAAGCCAAATCCTTACATTTGGTAACCCTATGCGGGACACATTTTCACACAATTGAAAAAGAAACTAGGTATATATCTTCTTAAAAATACCTATCATACGTAGGTACCTATATGAATATCAAATGTTCTCTGGTACTTACCATTAGAATCCAAGATAGTTGCCGGATAACGCGAACCATTGCAGTACTTCGCAGTACACTTATTACCTGATATTTTAGACAGGCGAGCTCCTGGGCATACAAAGGTGACGCCATCATCAAAAACCAGCAAATAATACATTTTGCAGTTAGTATTTTTTTTCTAAAAACGAACACTTGCACTTTCTTTAAATGTAACTAGGTAAAACGTTTCTCACTTCGTTTAAACTTAAATATTAAGTTCATCTACTATACTAATTAATAACGCGTACCTACCTAACAAATTCTGAAGCTGTCCTTTCCTTTTCAGCTTCAAAATTCAAATAATTATGGTGCTGTTGCTGTTAAGTAAAATGCGCGTCGCGCAGACACAGACAGGCAGATGTTTGGCTCGTGCCACAGGAAATTTTCGCGTTGGAGCGTGTCGAATAAATATGTATAATGTGGTAGTAATGCCACTTTAGAAAACAAAGTGGAAAACGAAATGGATTTTATATCTTCGAAGAGGGCAGCTAAAATCTGAGCGATTTTATGACACTTCTTTTTCCAATAGATATAAATATTCTTGATTATTGATATTGTTTGTTTGAGTGGTATTTGATACATTAGAACAGTAAAAAATTTCAAAATTCGCAAACTTACCATAAATTTTTGGAAAATTCGTCAGTATGAAATAAATTCTAAGTTGACAGCATATTTAAATGGAAACGGATTATTTGGTATTTGAGTTGTCATATTGAATGGAAATTAGTTATAGGGCTCGAATAATTAGTAAAATTTGTATGAAAATGCGATGAAGGGTGATTGATTAAAGTTTTAGAAATATTTTGGTATTTTGCTCATAATTTGGTTTCATATTTAAACACCATTTAAACACAAATTCTTGCTGTTTCAGAACGAAATTAACATACAAATACAGAATAATAATGAGAAATAAAAATTGTTTCGGCAAAATATGCGAACTACGTATTGACCCGAAGACTGTCACAAATCATATTTCCTACCTTTCTCTTTTTTATTTCTACAATTATTTTCCTAAAACAAATGATTAAATACAGATATTATTTGTAAGCACTTGACCTTTTCGTTAGGACATCACAATACAAAAACCTCATAGTGGCGGTCTTGTTGTTTGTTTTCGTTTGCCAGAATCGGAGTCATATATTAAGTTAATTCGCTTACTTTTCCGAGCCAAGCACTGCAAATCTGTAAATTTCAAAAATTTCACCGAAACTCTCGGAGAGTGAAAAATATACTTAAAAGTACGTGTATACACTTCGAGCTACTTTGACATCTACTGTCAAAAAATAAACCAGCGGTTTTAAACAAGTTCTTTTTCAAAAGAAATTTTAACAAGTAAAATTTCAACCATAGCATTTTTTTTATTTTCACACATTTTCAATGACTTAGGATGTATCTTAATTTTGGTTGCTGACAACTTTTTGCATTTGACATACATAGTAATTAGTACATGCCTATTGAAGTTTTCTGATCTATTTCTAGCCAAGAGCGAAATTGTTCGTTACCCGATAGTTTCCTAATTATCTTATTTTCGTCATCTTTAATGAGAAAGTGTGATTGCAATCGGTTTTCATAGACTGCATTCTATTTAAACCGCTTACGCGAACGAACCTATACAGATTCACTTGCAAATAATCAAAAGTGGCTACACTGTTCATTGCAAGATTATTTTTCTTTTACCTCGTGCATCTGCTGTTGTTCGCAGCATACAAATTTGTGTAGCGGTAAACTTTAATTGTGTGAGAGTCCCGCAAATAGATAATGTGATTGCTTCGTTAGCAGCGTTGCCACTATTCGGCAAATATTCTGAAGTAAATTTGTTTGTGGACAGTGAATTTGTTTTTCGACGATTAAGACTAAAACAAACGAAACTTTTTTTTTATTTCTGCAGCATGGATCCTTTTTTGTAGTCTGACACTAATCTTAGCAAATGAAGAGTTAAAAGAAAAAGGGGCACCTATTAGAACTTTTACTATGCAAGAGTTTTTTAACCTCTTATAACCAATAACACAGATACATAATTGAAAATAAAAATAGAAAAAACATTAACTTGTCTTCAAAACAAAAACCAGGAACTTTTCATAAATACCTACGTTTGATAGAATATCAGCATTATACTCATTTCAAACCAAAAAAAAAATACAAAGGTACAAGTAATGATTAAGTTTTATGAAAAATCAGAACGACTGCTTTTGATGACAGAATATAAAAGAAGTAGGTAGGTAGTTGTGGGTTATTCTTTGAAGATTAAGCCTTTGTGATTTATGAATGTAGGTATGTACCTACATGCACTAGCATACCTATGAACCATTTGCGATTTTTGTGTTTCTGTTTAAGATTAAATTTGGTCCAATAACTTTCCTTTTGTAATAATAATAATATTATTATTCCTTTTATTTGTAAGCTTACAAAAATTTGTCAAAATTCGTAAACAAGTATAGATACAAAACAAAAAGAAAACGGGTTTAAAAAAGCTTTCTTATTCCACCTATTCGTATGAAATATAAAGCCAGCGAAATAATTATTTGTTTGAGAATAGAATAGAAAGCATATTGTTCAGCAATAATCTTTCCTTTTGGCAACAATTAATAAAAAAAGAGAAAATGTTTTATCACTGTCAAATGAGACCATAAAGCCAGAGTATATTAATTTGCATTAGATTTTGACCTTTAATCTTGAATCTTTTACTAGTTAATAACAAGAGACGAAGCATATTATTACACTTCAATCATTATTACAATTCTCTTATAATAATATGTTGCGTTATAAGTTGAGCATATTTTGTATTTGGCAAATGTTAGGGAACTGTTATTATATTATATGCGTTGCTTTAGCTTACTAAAGAGCCAACAAAGCTGCATATCAAAATCTGTAATACCTAGTATAAAATATATAAAAAAAAATATCTTTCACGCACATGTAAAAAAAATAATGTAGTTTTTTAACAAATCAAAGGGGACCGTTTCCCTGCATTGTTTTATACAGGGTGTCCCTTAATTCGTTGGCAATATTATTCTACAGTAAGGGCCTATCTGTAATTTTTATATCATTTATTGAGGATTTAAGAAAAGGCTTACTTGGATGTACCCTGACCTGTTAACGGTAATTGCGCTGTTAGTACTAATGATAGAAATTTCGTTTAGGGCTCTATTTTTAGAAGAAATATTAGCCTTTGTAATTGCATTTCAATAAATTTTATATCTTAACTCAGTCTTAAGATATCCAATTTTTAACCTGTTGTATTTTTTCTGCCCATGCAAATTTTTTGATTTTCGGTTCAATTATATCCAGAAAATGCGTAATAAACATAACGTTTTAATATTTTTTTTGAATGAAGATAACAACAATAAAAATAAAAACTTACGACAAGTTTGTAGAAAAACCAACCCATAGATTTTATGATACTTGGGAAAACATGGAACAGGTAAAATTTTAAAAAAGGGATTTTTTGCACGATCAGAAATTTTATGTCTGGAAACATTGAATTGCAAAGCTAAGCATCTGATGCTGATTGATGGCTCATTTGTAACAGCTTCCAGTATTCTCTGATCAATCGAAGTTCTTCTTACTTGTGGAGCTCCCGCGTTAGGTCGTGTATTTGAAACTGATCCCGTTTCTCGAAGCCTTCGATATGTATTTCCAAATACATTTCTACAAGGAAGCCCTCGGTATGGATTAAGTTCATGGTATCTTTGTCGCGCACTATTTGAAATTAAATTGCACAGCCCAAAAACGTAAATAATGTCTGCGTATTCTTCGTTTGTAAATTAAGACATTTTATAAAAACTTTCTTATCAACTAACGGCTTGCCTTGGCGTTTAAGATTAAACTGATGAATTAATTTAGATTTTAAATCTTTTATACCATTTTTTTAGGTAAGTCCTGACAGGTACTCAAATACACCAACGGAAAACCGCTCTTATTGTCGACTGTTGTTAGAAATGCAGGTACACAATCAGAAACCCCTTTTTTTACCTGCTGCAGGATTTCCTAAGTATCATAAAATCTATGGATTTTTCCTGTTAAAGTACACACATTAAAACAAAAATTACCTAAACCGGAAAAAAATCGTTTTCATTCATAACTTTTGCAACTTAAAGCAATAAAACCTTTTTTCCCATTTTTACCTGTTCCATGTTTTCCCAAGTATCATAAAATCTTAGGTTTTTCTACAAACTTGTCGTAAGCTTTTATTTTTATTATTGTTACTTTCATTCAAAAAAAATATTAAAACGTTATGTTTATTACGCATTTTCTGGATAAAATTGAACCGAAATTCAAAAAATTAGCATGGGCAGGAAAAATGCAACAGGTTAAAAATTGGTTATCTTAAGACTGAGTTAAGATATAAAATTTATTTAAATGCAATTACAAAGGCTAACATTTCTTCTAAAAATAGAGGCCTTTAAGAAATTTCTATCATTAGTACTAACAGCGCAATTACCGTTAATATGGGTCAGGGTACACCAAAGTAAGCCTTTTCTTAAATCCTCAGCAAATGATATAAAAAATAGAGATAGGCCCTTACTGTAGAACAATTTTTTCCTTAGAATATACCCATAAATCATGCCCTAAAATATTGTCAAAGAATTAAGGGACACCCTGCATATCCATGTTCGTATTTTTGACTGCCGGCGAAGATTTAATGCTAGTTTTAAAGTCGTTTGTTTACCCATATATGATTCAAGATCCGGCTAAAATGATAGGAAACTGCTCTACCTGGTAACACTGCATTGGCTGCCTATATCCTATGCATACACTTTACCTTACCTACTCATGAATCAAAATGTCTACCTATACATATTACCACCTCCAATTATTCAGTAGGTATGCATACTTTGTTGGCTGTACCTGTTGTATGTGTAAGGAAGTCGCATATTTTTCGTATACGTGTGTATGCGCTTTACGGCCTTGTTGTATTTGCAACTTACATTTAGTTTAGTATCGATGATATCATAAGGTTCCGATAATAAGAGTTCCCACTTTGTTACAACTGTAATATTTGCATACATCGTTTTCTTTTGATACGATTGTTACGGTTCGTTCAAGTATGAAAGATTATTAAGGTATAAACTGCATTCAATATTAACAAACAATTTGTTTGTTGTATTAATCTTTCATTTTGACATTTAATTAAGCCACTGCATAAGTTTAGATTATCTATGCTATTATGATTATGCAAATTAACTCGACGCATATTTAGCACATTAGGTAGGTACGAGTACCTATGCAGAAGTTTTAAATGGAGCATATTTATTTAAATTTATGCATTTACATTATCAAGTAAAGTATGCAATTTTATTCAATTTTAAATATTTGAAATTATTTCATATAGGTACCTACGTATATGCGAATACCTGAAACAATTTAGAATAAAAGATATGCATATGCATTGGTATTTTTCAGGACTGTTCTCATAAACTCCGATTGTTATATTAATATATTCAAAAAGTTCTTAAAAACACCGTTTGTTCGGATAAGTACATATTTCTTATTGAAAATGACCTGAAAAATACCACCTGCTAAAAACAAGTAATATAAATTCACCGTCCTCATAACCACCTTTTGCTTGAAAGCACAAATGTCCCAATATCCACCACATGATAAATTGAAAACACATTTTTTAAAACTACGTTAATATTTATGTAATTGATTATTAATTCTTGAACTTTTTTGCATTTCTAATATATAGTTAAAATTATATTCTGAAAAACACACTAAAACCATGAAGAATAAGCCAATACATTTGAATTGGCGTTTCTCAGGACTGTTCTCATAAGCTCCAATTCCAATAAAACGCTATTCAGGTCCGTCCCCGAAAGCACCATCTGTCCCCGTAACTACCAAACGTTAAGGGAAAAGGTCCTGAAAAGCACCACCTGACATATATATATATATATAATATATTATACCATGTGAAATCAGAGAATGCAATGCCGAAAAACTTCATTTTCCGATTAATATGTATAACAGTCGACTTTGTTTTTTTTTCAACTTATAGAATAAATTGGTCGAATTTCGACCATGGGGCGACCCCTAGTAAATAATAATCGGAAAGTGAAGTTTTCGAACACCAACAAAGTAAAACGGAAAGTAAATTTTTCGGTAGATAAGTAAAAAGAATACACGTAACAAGAAAGAAGTGGTTCAGGCTATCGAAGCCTTAGCAACACGTAACCAATACCCAGCACAAGAACAAAGCCGTACAGTACGAATACAGAGCTATGGCAAGCGATATACAATACAAAAATCACAGGAAGAGCAAAGGAACTCCTAGTCCACAACAGGCCACCAACGTGGGACCAAGCCAGAGAACTTCTCAAGCAGCACTTTAGACCTCCAATCAATTACAAGGACATAGCGAAAAAAAATTACATATCTCAAAGTAAGTTCCATAGCAGATCTTAATGAAAAAATAGAACAATAAGTTCAAAATGTAAATTCTTTTTCGACATATGAACAAAATCAAGTAGAAACAAAAAAGATTTTCTATATTTTAATAGTTAACAGAATAAAACAATTAGCGATTGGAAACTTATCCAGGGATATGAAAGATATTTACGATCTCCATAAAATTAAAGAAGTATTGTACACTTATATCGGATATGATGAAGGAAATATAGAGAGGGACCTTAACTCAGGCAAACAATACAATAACGTAAATACTCATCACAATACACAGACGAAATATAACTACAGACGACAAAACCCATAAACCTCTTCACCCAACAGTCCAGGCCAAGCTCAGATAGGACAGTACAGACAAAAAAATTATAGAACAGGACAATCAGGACAGTACAGACAAAATAATTATAGAATAGGGCAATCGGGACAGCATAGACAAAACAACAACCGAAACTATCACAGCAATAACAATAAAAATAACCAAAATATAGGTTATCAGAATTTTAATCCGTCGAAAACACTAGTAATGAAGAAGTTCACAATATAGAACCAGATTTTTTTTTTTAATTAGGCCTTGGAAATAAAATTTGTATAGATATAACAATAAGTAACCAAAAATTAAAAGCGCTCATAGATACAGGCTCCCCGATGAGCATTATAAACTCAATCAATGTAGACTGTACAAATTTTAAAATCCTAGAAAAAACAAAAATGCAACTTCAAACAATTAACAATATAACAACGGAAATAGTAGAAAGAGTAGTAACGGAAATTCCGGTAGAATTCAATTATCACCCCGCTGATAAAATAAAATGGTATAAAAGGAATCTAGGGAACACATCCTATGATGTTTTAATTGGCATGGATATATTTCGAACCATTGTTAAGACATTTGATTTTAACGATCAATTTATGATCCTAAAGAATGACACAAAAATACGCTTGTATTCGCCAGGCGACGAAACAACTTTTGATTGTTTCGAATTGACCCCTGAAGACCAAGAGGTAGATTTGAGTCAGTTAAATACAGAAGAATTAAGCAAAATGCGAAAATTATTAGGAAAATACAAAAACCTTATTTTCAAAGAAGGAGATCTACGAGTACTAACAAATACAGACACCATTACACATGAAATAAGAACAAAGACAGACCAGCAAATAAACTTAAAACTTTACAGATTACCACCTAAACACGAGGAAGAAGTAAGTCACCAAATTGAAGAAATGGAAGATCAGGGTATTATTAGGAAGTCTAACAGTCGTTACTCATCCCCAATAGTAGTTGTAGCGAAAAAACTAGACAATTCACGTCGTCAAAAGTTCAGGGCCCTCATCATGTAAGGCTGACGATTTCGTTTTCGACATCGACTTCGATATCAATGCTTCACGTAACACTCGAGTCTGAATGATATCGTTACGACGATTCAATATTTACTTCACATAACTCACAAAACGTCAAAACACTGTCGTCGAGACGATAACATTTGCGCGATAACTAATGAGGTATCGTCTTACATATTTTGTACACCATTAAAGCACTTTCATGGTTTTTAAAGTAAATAAAGATAAATAGTAAAAAGGATAATTGATTTGGAAAGTAACAATTAGAAGCAATTTACTGAAATAATAAAATTGGGACTTGCTTTCATGCATATATGTACATATAAACATAGGGACGGGCTACAGTCCGCTTGGGCGAACTGTTGGATACCCTATTCTTATTCCTATCCCTCATAAGTGGGCGTGACAAAAGTCCAAGTATGGTTGAATTGTTAAGAACGCTCTACATATTTGGTTATATAACATTTAAAGGATTTTATCGAAAAAAACGCTCCCCAGCTCAAACTTGTGTGTTTCAATAAAATTGTTTTATTTAATTGTGGGCGTGTCAGTAGGCGGATTTAAAAAAAATTAACACATGAGCATAAAGGGCCCCTAGAGAGTATATATTATAAATTTCAGCTCCCTAGCTCAAACTTTGAATTTTCAAAAAAAGTTTTTTTTGTGGGCGTGTCAGAGGGCGGATTTTGAAAATATTTACACATGAGCATAAAGGGTCCCTAGAGAGTATATATTATAAATTTCAGCTCCATAGCTTAAATTTTGGTCTTTCAATAAAATTGTTTTATTTTTTTGTGGGCGTGTCAGTGGGCGGATTGTGAAAATTTTATATCCCGAGCAGTTTTAGGAGTCATAGATCATATATAAGAAATTTCAGCTTTCTAGCTCAAAATTCGATTTTTTCCAAAATTTTGCTTTTTGAGACACGCCTGTGGGCGGATTTCAAAAATTCGTAAACTTGATTATTTCGGGACCCTAGAGAGTATATGGTTAAAATTTCAGCTCTCTAGGCCCAGTTTAAAGGCCTAATTTTTGCCGACGGACGGACGGACGGACATGACTAGATCGACATTACTATCGATGCTGATCATAAATATAGTAACTTTTAGGGGTCTACGAGCAATATTAAGGTATGTTACAAACTATGCGTCAAAATTAATATACCCTTAGAATAGGGTATAAAAACACATGCTTTCATGCATACGAGTATATGTACGTATAAAAACACATTTTAGTTTCAACGAAAATACATTATAAATAAGTAAGAATATTAATAAATATTTTTGACAAAAAAAAACAGCAGCTATAAACAAATCTCAGCAGTCAGTTTTCTTCGTTTCTGACGTTTCTCACAAATAGATGTTGTTTTCAGTGTTTCTCAAACTGTAGCAAACTAGAGCGATGGACGACTCGAGAATGATTGTGTTTCGTGAACCAAACTATTGACGATAACGTTCAGTGCAATCACATGGACGACAATCGTCCCCAAAGTTACGTGATGAGGGCCCAGACTTTGTATCGACTACAGAAAACTGAACGAAATCACAATAGACGATAAATATCCTTTGCCAAACATCGAAAACATACTGGATAATTTAGGGCGAGCACAATATTTTTCGTCCTTAGACCTCGCTAAGGGTTATCATCAAATAAAAATTAACCCTAATGATATTCATAAAACGGCATTTGTCTCACCTTTGGGGGCTATGCGAATTTGTAACAATGCCGTTTGGCCTCAAGAATGCGCCTGCAACCTTCCAGAGGTTAATGAACGATATTCTTCGAGACTACATAAATAAAATATGCGTTGTATACTTGGACGACATATTGATTTTTTCAACAAGTCTTCAAGAGCATATAAATTCTTTGAATTTGATCTTTAAGAGATTAGCACAACATATAATCTAAAAATACGAGTACAACTTGATAAGTGTTCCTTCATGAAAAAGAACACAGAATTCCTGAGACATGTTCTTACTTCAGAGGGCATGAAACTAAATCCAAATAAAATAATTTGTATTCAAAACTTTAATCTACCAAAAACAGAAAAACAGCTCAAAAGCTTTCTAGGAGCAACGGGTTATTATAGGAAGTTTGTGAAGGATTACGCCAAAATTGCAAACCCAATGATCAAATATTTAAAGAAAGGAAAGAAAATCAATCCACTTGATCCTGAATATATAGAAGCATTCGAAACTCTGAAATGTAATATAACAAAACATCCAATTCTGAAATTTCCAGATTTCAATAAAGATTTCTCCCTATTTACCGACGCAAGTAATTACGCCATAGGAGCAGTGTTGACCGCAGAAGGCCAACCTGTTTGCTACGCTTCAAGGTTTCTTAACGAGCATGAAAAGAACTACTCAGTAACGGACAAAGAATTCTTAGCAATCATATGGGCTGTTTCATACTTTAGGCCTTACCTCTGGGCGAAAAGATTCAAAATAGTAACAGACCACTTACCCATTAAATACCTCAATAAAAAATTTACAGGTAAAGAGTTTAGCCAAAGAACTCAACGATGGCTACTGAAACTTCAGGAATATCAATTTGACATCGAGTATTTAAAAGGTAAAGAAAATAAGATTGCAGATTTTTTAAGTAGAATACCAGCACATGAGTTATAGAAGAATGAAACAGAAGCTAAGCCAATCAATAACGTTTCAGATATTGCAACAGTACATTCGCAAGAAGAGCAGCTTCTCGATCATATACCAATTAAGGAAACAATAGTGAATAAATACAAAACCCACTTAATTTTAGCGAATGATGTCAATCAAGAGATTGACTTTTTAAACAAAAGAAGAATAATATACTTAGATATGACCAGGACTAAAGAATAATGGACAGATGTACTCAGACGTTTCATAAAACCAGTCTTAACCGGGATTTATACAGAACTTTCATACTCAGAATTCAACAACATACAACAACTTTTGATAGAACTTTTCAGCGGTAATAGAGAAATAAGATTCATGTTGGAGCATTTATTATTATAAACATATGGAAAAAAAAAGAACATAAAAACATTTTTTTTCATATTTGAATTTGGCGCTTGAGTGCCTAGGTTCACCATATTTTTACTTTGAAAATGAAATAAACATTGGTTAAGTAAAACGGAAAGTAAATTTTTCGGTAGATAAGTAAAAAGAATACACGTAACAAGAAAGAAGTGGTTCAGGCTATCGAAGCCTTAGCAACACGTAACCAATACCCAGCACAAGAACAAAGCCGTACAGTACGAATACAGAGCTATGGCAAGCGATATACAATACAAAAATCACAGGAAGAGCAAAGGAACTCCTAGTCCACAACAGGCCACCAACGTGGGACCAAGCCAGAGAACTTCTCAAGCAGCACTTTAGACCTCCAATCAATTACAAGGACATAGCGAAAAAAAATTACATATCTCAAAGTAAGTTCCATAGCAGATCTTAATGAAAAAATAGAACAATAAGTTCAAAATGTAAATTCTTTTTCGACATATGAACAAAATCAAGTAGAAACAAAAAAGATTTTCTATATTTTAATAGTTAACAGAATAAAACAATTAGCGATTGGAAACTTATCCAGGGATATGAAAGATATTTACGATCTCCATAAAATTAAAGAAGTATTGTACACTTATATCGGATATGATGAAGGAAATATAGAGAGGGACCTTAACTCAGGCAAACAATACAATAACGTAAATACTCATCACAATACACAGACGAAATATAACTACAGACGACAAAACCCATAAACCTCTTCACCCAACAGTCCAGGCCAAGCTCAGATAGGACAGTACAGACAAAAAAATTATAGAACAGGACAATCAGGACAGTACAGACAAAATAATTATAGAATAGGGCAATCGGGACAGCATAGACAAAACAACAACCGAAACTATCACAGCAATAACAATAAAAATAACCAAAATATAGGTTATCAGAATTTTAATCCGTCGAAAACACTAGTAATGAAGAAGTTCACAATATAGAACCAGATTTTTTTTTTTAATTAGGCCTTGGAAATAAAATTTGTATAGATATAACAATAAGTAACCAAAAATTAAAAGCGCTCATAGATACAGGCTCCCCGATGAGCATTATAAACTCAATCAATGTAGACTGTACAAATTTTAAAATCCTAGAAAAAACAAAAATGCAACTTCAAACAATTAACAATATAACAACGGAAATAGTAGAAAGAGTAGTAACGGAAATTCCGGTAGAATTCAATTATCACCCCGCTGATAAAATAAAATGGTATAAAAGGAATCTAGGGAACACATCCTATGATGTTTTAATTGGCATGGATATATTTCGAACCATTGTTAAGACATTTGATTTTAACGATCAATTTATGATCCTAAAGAATGACACAAAAATACGCTTGTATTCGCCAGGCGACGAAACAACTTTTGATTGTTTCGAATTGACCCCTGAAGACCAAGAGGTAGATTTGAGTCAGTTAAATACAGAAGAATTAAGCAAAATGCGAAAATTATTAGGAAAATACAAAAACCTTATTTTCAAAGAAGGAGATCTACGAGTACTAACAAATACAGACACCATTACACATGAAATAAGAACAAAGACAGACCAGCAAATAAACTTAAAACTTTACAGATTACCACCTAAACACGAGGAAGAAGTAAGTCACCAAATTGAAGAAATGGAAGATCAGGGTATTATTAGGAAGTCTAACAGTCGTTACTCATCCCCAATAGTAGTTGTAGCGAAAAAACTAGACAATTCACGTCGTCAAAAGTTCAGGGCCCTCATCATGTAAGGCTGACGATTTCGTTTTCGACATCGACTTCGATATCAATGCTTCACGTAACACTCGAGTCTGAATGATATCGTTACGACGATTCAATATTTACTTCACATAACTCACAAAACGTCAAAACACTGTCGTCGAGACGATAACATTTGCGCGATAACTAATGAGGTATCGTCTTACATATTTTGTACACCATTAAAGCACTTTCATGGTTTTTAAAGTAAATAAAGATAAATAGTAAAAAGGATAATTGATTTGGAAAGTAACAATTAGAAGCAATTTACTGAAATAATAAAATTGGGACTTGCTTTCATGCATATATGTACATATAAACATAGGGACGGGCTACAGTCCGCTTGGGCGAACTGTTGGATACCCTATTCTTATTCCTATCCCTCATAAGTGGGCGTGACAAAAGTCCAAGTATGGTTGAATTGTTAAGAACGCTCTACATATTTGGTTATATAACATTTAAAGGATTTTATCGAAAAAAACGCTCCCCAGCTCAAACTTGTGTGTTTCAATAAAATTGTTTTATTTAATTGTGGGCGTGTCAGTAGGCGGATTTAAAAAAAATTAACACATGAGCATAAAGGGCCCCTAGAGAGTATATATTATAAATTTCAGCTCCCTAGCTCAAACTTTGAATTTTCAAAAAAAGTTTTTTTTGTGGGCGTGTCAGAGGGCGGATTTTGAAAATATTTACACATGAGCATAAAGGGTCCCTAGAGAGTATATATTATAAATTTCAGCTCCATAGCTTAAATTTTGGTCTTTCAATAAAATTGTTTTATTTTTTTGTGGGCGTGTCAGTGGGCGGATTGTGAAAATTTTATATCCCGAGCAGTTTTAGGAGTCATAGATCATATATAAGAAATTTCAGCTTTCTAGCTCAAAATTCGATTTTTTCCAAAATTTTGCTTTTTGAGACACGCCTGTGGGCGGATTTCAAAAATTCGTAAACTTGATTATTTCGGGACCCTAGAGAGTATATGGTTAAAATTTCAGCTCTCTAGGCCCAGTTTAAAGGCCTAATTTTTGCCGACGGACGGACGGACGGACATGACTAGATCGACATTACTATCGATGCTGATCATAAATATAGTAACTTTTAGGGGTCTACGAGCAATATTAAGGTATGTTACAAACTATGCGTCAAAATTAATATACCCTTAGAATAGGGTATAAAAACACATGCTTTCATGCATACGAGTATATGTACGTATAAAAACACATTTTAGTTTCAACGAAAATACATTATAAATAAGTAAGAATATTAATAAATATTTTTGACAAAAAAAAAACAGCAGCTATAAACAAATCTCAGCAGTCAGTTTTCTTCGTTTCTGACGTTTCTCACAAATAGATGTTGTTTTCAGTGTTTCTCAAACTGTAGCAAACTAGAGCGATGGACGACTCGAGAATGATTGTGTTTCGTGAACCAAACTATTGACGATAACGTTCAGTGCAATCACATGGACGACAATCGTCCCCAAAGTTACGTGATGAGGGCCCAGACTTTGTATCGACTACAGAAAACTGAACGAAATCACAATAGACGATAAATATCCTTTGCCAAACATCGAAAACATACTGGATAATTTAGGGCGAGCACAATATTTTTCGTCCTTAGACCTCGCTAAGGGTTATCATCAAATAAAAATTAACCCTAATGATATTCATAAAACGGCATTTGTCTCACCTTTGGGGGCTATGCGAATTTGTAACAATGCCGTTTGGCCTCAAGAATGCGCCTGCAACCTTCCAGAGGTTAATGAACGATATTCTTCGAGACTACATAAATAAAATATGCGTTGTATACTTGGACGACATATTGATTTTTTCAACAAGTCTTCAAGAGCATATAAATTCTTTGAATTTGATCTTTAAGAGATTAGCACAACATATAATCTAAAAATACGAGTACAACTTGATAAGTGTTCCTTCATGAAAAAGAACACAGAATTCCTGAGACATGTTCTTACTTCAGAGGGCATGAAACTAAATCCAAATAAAATAATTTGTATTCAAAACTTTAATCTACCAAAAACAGAAAAACAGCTCAAAAGCTTTCTAGGAGCAACGGGTTATTATAGGAAGTTTGTGAAGGATTACGCCAAAATTGCAAACCCAATGATCAAATATTTAAAGAAAGGAAAGAAAATCAATCCACTTGATCCTGAATATATAGAAGCATTCGAAACTCTGAAACGTAATATAACAAAACATCCAATTCTGAAATTTCCAGATTTCAATAAAGATTTCTCCCTATTTACCGACGCAAGTAATTACGCCATAGGAGCAGTGTTGACCGCAGAAGGCCAACCTGTTTGCTACGCTTCAAGGTTTCTTAACGAGCATGAAAAGAACTACTCAGTAACGGACAAAGAATTCTTAGCAATCATATGGGCTGTTTCATACTTTAGGCCTTACCTCTGGGCGAAAAGATTCAAAATAGTAACAGACCACTTACCCATTAAATACCTCAATAAAAAATTTACAGGTAAAGAGTTTAGCCAAAGAACTCAACGATGGCTACTGAAACTTCAGGAATATCAATTTGACATCGAGTATTTAAAAGGTAAAGAAAATAAGATTGCAGATTTTTTAAGTAGAATACCAGCACATGAGTTATAGAAGAATGAAACAGAAGCTAAGCCAATCAATAACGTTTCAGATATTGCAACAGTACATTCGCAAGAAGAGCAGCTTCTCGATCATATACCAATTAAGGAAACAATAGTGAATAAATACAAAACCCACTTAATTTTAGCGAATGATGTCAATCAAGAGATTGACTTTTTAAACAAAAGAAGAATAATATACTTAGATATGACCAGGACTAAAGAATAATGGACAGATGTACTCAGACGTTTCATAAAACCAGTCTTAACCGGGATTTATACAGAACTTTCATACTCAGAATTCAACAACATACAACAACTTTTGATAGAACTTTTCAGCGGTAATAGAGAAATAAGATTCATGTTGGAGCATTTATTATTATAAACATATGAAAAAAAAAGAACATAAAAACATTTTTTTTCATATTTGAATTTGGCGCTTGAGTGCCTAGGTTCACCATATTTTTACTTTGAAAATGAAATAAACATTGGTTATTTGAATTTGGCGCCCTTGTACCAAGGTCCGCCATATTTTACTTTAGTTTGTAAATTTAATCCGCGCTACGAGAGGCGATATTATAACGAAGAATATACATACGAGCTGTATTAGTCTCGAACAGTGGAAGAAACAAGTTGTTTTACTTTTCTCTTGCTAATTGGCTTTGGTGACACTTTTCGTCGTCGGTTTTATCGTCCGTCAGTCATTCGGTCGGTTTTTGCAGAGAATTTTGGACCAATTCGCTTCTTTTGGCTATAGTTTTTTAATCAAAGAACGAGGAATTTTCCCGGAAAAAACGTCTAAAACATCCGAATTTTTCTTGTTCTCGTTTGGAAAGGTCTCCAATCGATCATTTTGGCGCCCAACGTGGAAATAAAGGAATTCTCGTGCATATAGAGTCATTAGTGCTTGATCAAAAAAAAAAAAAATAGAAAATTATTAAGACAAAAAGACAAATTGCTGTTTCGTCACTTTCTCGGTTTTGGTTTTCGGGCTCGGTTTCGCGAGTGAGAGTGGTCTAACAGTTCAAGAAGGAGAAGATGTCCATATTATCTTAGAACATCGAGGGACTCCATCATCAATTTCATTTGGAATAAAAAGAAAAAAAAAGGAGCTGCAGACGACCGCACCTAAAGATATTGCAAAAGGAAGATAAGTACATATCTCCTACAAGGTATGTACCATAAAATTGAGCGAATGTGCGTTTCAAAGTATTAACAAATCTCGGCACATCTAACATCACAAAACAAGAACGCACCTTCGTTTCAATATAACATTTACTCAACATAAGTATTTAATTCATGATGAACATATTGCATCAAATATATTAAATAAGACATCGCTGTTCGTTACAACTTGACGCCACAAATAGAATCCACAAAAGTGGAATGTAAATGTGAAAATCCTGCTTCTTGTTACCCACTCTCTCGTTCATTCGTTAGTTTTGCTAGCATACGTCATCTAATCTCCGTATTGCTTTAGGGTGTTGAAAACCGTTACAGCAAGATTTCACACCCGCTCACTATTCTTCGTGCAAATACAGTTGGTTCATTTCACCGTAGGAGTTTTTGTTTTCGCTTTCGCATTGGAGGTTGGTCATACACAAGCAGTTATCAGTTCTCTGAAAAGCTCGGCTTGGATACTTTGTTGGACTCTCAGGTAGATGAACTTTCACCGCTAAAACATTAATCGCGCTGCGTCATCATTATCGTTGATACGCATTGCTCAATCATTCGCCTTCTAATCATCGCCAGCAGGATCTCTCTTTCTATTCGCATTGGTTTTGGCTAAGCTGTTACGTGTGGATTTAGTAGAAAAATTCATAAACATTTTGGTTGCGTTTCGGTTTGCTGATGCTTGATCAACAGAAGTCTATACACTTACATATATGCACACTAGAAATTTAACCGCGCGCAGCTGTGTTCCAACCGCTGGCATTTGCAATTTTACGGCGATTTCCTGGAAATTATTGTCCCTGTACATTTTTTGAACTTTAGTTGTTGCGTTCTGGCATATTAGAGCAAAAGTTTATCATGCCAGACGAAAGTCAATCATTGGAGGAACTGAAACAACAGCGATCATCCACGAAAGGAAGCATCACTCGGATAAAAAATCTTGTAGAAAAATCCACTAATCTAACACCAACAGAATTGGAATGTCGGCTCGGGATATTAGAGTCCTATTTTAAGCAGGCTTTGGCATACCAGACTCAAATTGAGAGGTTGCAACCAATAGACGCTGGTCGTAGTGATTTGGAAGAACTTTACGTTACAACAAAGACCAAAATTATTTCTCTGATGGGGGAGAAACGGCGTGCCAGCACAAACGAACAGTCCTTCATGACACAACATCTACCTCCAGCTAATAGTTTGCCACACCTGCGTTTGCCCAAATTTAGTGGGAAGTATGCAGAATATAAGAATTTCATTCATTCTTTTAACACATTAGTTCATGATGATCCTTCTCTGACCGGCATAGAAAAATTTAACCACTTATTGTTTTGTCTCAGCGACCTAGCCTTAAACACCGTACGCGCGTTTCCAATCACGGAAGAAAACTACCCAAAGGCAATTAAAAGTCTGAAGGATCGCTACGATAATGATTGCTTAATATTTCTTGAAAACATTTCGTCGATTTTTGAACTTTCAAAGATTCCTAAAGCCTCGCCGTCGCACTTACGCAATTTAGTAGACAACATCTCCGCACTGTACAATTCTTTAAAGTCGCTAGGAACAGAGAAAGACATCTGCAACGCCATTATAATTTATATCGTAATGTCGAAAGTTGACCCAGAAACACAATCAAAATGGGACGAGCAATTAGATTTTAGCAAGCTTCCTACATGGGACGATTGTGCAAAAATGTTGAGCAAACGTTGTCAGTATTTGGAAGCAAGGGAGAGCAAGCAGGCTCATCCGGAGCCTTATCGCAAATGGCAAAGCAAACCTCGTCAACAACTTGGAAATCAAAAGCCACAAACTTCATTAACAATTATTCAGCATTCTTGCGTTTTTTGTGCCAACAATGAGCATTCGATCACCAATTGTCCAAGCTTCATAAAACTATCAATAATGGAACGATTTGCCAAAACAAAGAGGCTAGGACTATGCATCAATTGCTTGGCCAAGGGCCATAACATGGTAAACTGTCCTTCGGCATACAAATGTAAAACCTGCAAGAAGGCACATCACAGTTTGCTCCATCGGACACGACAAATAGATGAAGAAGGGACCTCGTCGGCTGCTGTACATGCTGCGCTCGATGATCGTGAACGTTCAAAGAGCCAAGTTATTCTGGCCACGGCACTGGTATTGGTAAAGGATTCAACAGGACATTTTCAGCTAGGTCGTGTTCTTCTCGATTCAGGTTCACAGGTTAACTTGGTCAACGAAAAGTTTGCTAGAACTCTTAATCTTCGAAAGGATAGGAAGCTGGTAGATATAGTTGGAATAGGAGTTTCTAGAACCAAGACTAACTACCAAACACAAACCACAATTCGGTCACGGTTCAATAATTTCGAGTTATCTCTTGAGTTCTTAATAACCCCATCGATAACAGGGTATCAACCGGACAAAAAATTGACTATTCTTGATTGGAACATTCCGAAAAATATCGATTTAGCGGACGAGCATTTTAATAAACGTTCACAAATTGATATGCTCCTGGGTGCAGAGGCGTTTTTTGATCTGTTGTCGATAGGACAGATAAAGCTCGGCAGAGAATTACCTAGACTTCAAAAGACGTTATTAGGATGGATTGTGTCTGGAAAGATCAATGAGTCCGTGGAACCGTTGACTAAGTCGTGCTCTCTTAATGTCGAAGACAGTCTTCATGAATACGTAGAAAGATTTTGGGAGCTAGAGGAGGTTGGAGGCAAAAAGTCGAAATGGACTGAAGAACAAATGCATTGCGAGGCGGCATTCATGGACAATATTGAAGAAATGGATACAGGTCGATTAATGGTTAAACTGCCCTTCAAAAAAGATCCACAATGTCTAGGCTCTTCCTATGATATTGCTTTTAGGAGATTTTTATCGCTAGAGCGTAGGCTAAATAAGGACCCCGGCTTAAAGATACAGTACTCTAGATTTTTAGAGGAATACAAAGAACTAGGACACATGTCGGAAGTAGAAAATCTCAAGTTGGATGAGAATCATTATTATCTTCCACATCAATGTGTCGTAAAGCCGAATAGCGCTTCTACTAAATTGAGAGTTGTATTTGATGCGTCTTGTCGCACATCGTCTCAAATTTCACTCAACAGTATTCTTATGGTCGGCGCAACTATTCAGGATGATATCGTCACCCTATTACTGCGGTTCCGCTGCTATAGATATGCGCTCACTGCGGATATCGTAAAAATGTATAGACAAGTTCTAATGCATCCATCTCATAGACCGTTTCAATACATTCTCTGGAGAGAAAACAATCAAAGGCCTATAAAAACCTTTGAATTGAACACAGTCACATATGGTACTTCGTCCGCACCCTTTCTGGCTATTCGATGCCTTCGCTATCTGAGCGACAAATTTTCTAACTCGCATGAACTTGGATCAAAGGTACTAAAGTCCGATTTTTACGTGGATGATTTGTTGACAGGGGCGGACGATCTTGAAACACTCGAACGTATTCGCAAGGAATTAGTTTTCATCTTGTCATCGGCTGGATTCGAACTCTCGAAGTGGCATAGCAATGTGGGCTCTATGTTGCAGTCATCTGATAAAGAACTAAGATTGTCCGAATCGAGTTTAACAAGTACATTGGGAATAACTTGGGATTCTCTACAAGACAACCTTAAATTTTCATACAATCCCTCAAAATCATTCACTAAGTTCACAAAGAGAACAATTCTTTCGTTGTCATCGTCGCTATTTGACCCAATAGGCTTACTGAGTCCAATAATAATAAAGGCGAAAATCATTCTTCAGAAGCTATGGATAGAGAAATTAGATTGGGATTCTTCTATTCCGCAAGCCATCGAAACAGATTGGAGGCGATTCCTCACTGATCTGCATTTGTTGCAGGACTTTTCCGTCCCTAGATTTGCTCTAGCTAAGAACAAAATAGAGGTGCAGATACACGGGTTCGCCGATGCATCGCTAAACGCTTATGGTTGTTGCATCTACGTAAGAACGATTGATTCCTCGAGAGGCGTAGCCGTAAAACTGTTTACGGCAAAATCACGAGTTTCACCAACTAAGAAAAAGACACTTCCGCGATTAGAACTGTGCGGTGCTCATCTATTAGCCAAACTTTGGGGAAGAATTAGGGACTTGTTTGGAGACTCTGTTTCGGAAGTGCATCTATGGTCGGATTCAGAAGTAGTTCTTCATTGGATAAATACGCACTCATCGAAGCTTACCACTTTTGTTGGAAATAGAGTTGCAGAAATACAAGAAGTAACGAAAAATGCAGTTTGGAGGCACGTACCAACCAACATCAATCCAGCAGACATAGTATCGCGAGGTTGTACGGTTGCCGAGTTAAAGAAGTCGATTTGGTTCTCTGGTCCGCCATTTCTCTTGCAGCCACCGGACGAATGGCCACCCCTTTTTTGCGATCAGTCGCCCTCTGATGAAGTAGCAGTGGAGATGCGCAAAACGGTTTTGCTCACTAGAACTAGTGAACCAAATTACTTACTGCAACAAGCGGCTAAGTATAGTTCGTACACAAAAATCGTTCACATCGTTGCATACGCCCTAAAGTTTTTTAAGCAGATACGAAACCAAGGGCTTAATGCAGATGCATATTCGTTGTCAGTTGAGGAATTAGATGCTGCGATATCTCGCATTGTCTGGATAATTCAGCAAGAATTTTTCACAGAAGAAATAAGGTCACTAAAAAACAACGAACGCCTGAAAGGATCCATAAAATGGCTTAACCCGTTTCTAGAAGAGGTCAATGGTTTCCAGTTTCTGAAAGTTGGCGGTAGACTTCAAAACGCAGATATCCCAGAACAGCAAAAACACCCGTTACTTCTGCCAAAAAAACTGTCACGTGGTAAAGTGTATGGTTAGACAGTTGCACTTAACGAACTATCACGCAGGACCCAAGGCGCTCGTTTCATTTATTCGTAAAAGGTTTTGGATCATAAACGCTCGGGAGTTAGCACGTCAAACGGTCAGGAATTGCATCCACTGTATCAGGTATCGTCCCAAACTTCTGCAGCAGATCATGGGAGACTTGCCGGCAGAGAGGCTTACACCGTCGCGTCCGTTTCAGAATTGTGGGGTTGATTTTTGTGGTCCCATTTTTACTTACCTCAAAATTCGGGGCAGGACGCCATATAAAACATATGTGGCAGTGTTCGTGTGTTTTGCATCGAAAGCAGTACACTTAGAGGCCGTATCTGATTTGTCGTCAGAAGCATTTTTAGCTGCTCTGAAGAGATTTATTGGTCGACGTGGTCTTCCGCAGAATATCTTTTGCGATAACGCTACGAATTTTGTAGGGGCGAAGTCGAAGTTGATCGAATTGCGAAACTTCTTATTTAAAAAAAACACCCAAATACAATTGACTAAATTTTGCACTAACGAACATATAACCTTTAATTTTATACCCCCCAGGGCTCCTCATTTCGGCGGCATTTGGGAGGCGGCGGTCAAAGTGGCGAAAGGGCACCTATATCGGAGCCTAGCAAACGCAAAGCTCACATTCGAGGAACTCACGACGGCACTAGTAGAGATAGAAGCTGTTATGAATTCGCGGCCCATAACACCATTATCCTCGGACCCCAGCGACTTGGAGGCACTGACCCCGGGTCATCTGTTAGTCGGCTCATCGTTGAAAGCTATTCCCGAACCAGCCAACGTCACGGAAAATATTTCATACCTGCAGAGATGGCGTCGTATCAATGCTGTCAAGTCGAACTTCTGGCAGCGTTGGCAAGCAGAGTATATATCCGAACTACAAGCTCGATCGAAGTGGTCAGATTCTCAGCTGAATCTTAAGAAAGGAGCAATGGTCATCATCCACGAGGACAATACACCACCACAGAGATGGCTATTGGGACGAATTATTGACGTCATATAGGTAAAGATGGCATAGTTCGAGTTGCTGATATAAAGACGTCTAAAGGCACCGTTCGACGTCCTATACGAAAGCTGGCCTTGCTACCGGTTTGAAAGGAGATCTTTCAAAGAGGCCGGAATGTTGGAGCATTTATTATTATAAACATATGGAAAAAAAAAGAACATAAAAACATTTTTTTTCATATTTGAATTTGGCGCTTGAGTGCCTAGGTTCACCATATTTTTACTTTGAAAATGAAATAAACATTGGTTATTTGAATTTGGCGCCCTTGTACCAAGGTCCGCCATATTTTACTTTAGTTTGTAAATTTAATCCGCGCTACTAGAGGCGATATTATAACGAAGAATATACATACGAGCTGTATTAGTCTCGAACAGTGGAAGAAACAAGTTGTTTTACTTTTCTCTTGCTAATTGGCTTTGGTGACACTTTTCGTCGTCGGTTTTATCGTCCGTCAGTCATTCGGTCGGT
The DNA here is from genome assembly GCA_949715645.1 of Portevinia maculata. NCBI lineage: Eukaryota > Metazoa > Arthropoda > Insecta > Diptera > Syrphidae > Portevinia > Portevinia maculata. Next base: position 42,071,617 of record OX454528.1, read on the forward strand.
TTTTGCAGAGAATTTTGGACCAATTCGCTTCTTTTGGCTATAGTTTTTTAATCAAAGAACGAGGAATTTTCCCGGAAAAAACGTCTAAAACATCCGAATTTTTCTTGTTCTCGTTTGGAAAGGTCTCCAATCGATCAATTCATAAAAGCAATCATTAGAGCTAGGGAAATAAGAACAATAGAAGAACTTCACAAATAAATCTCTTTATATCATACAAAACAGAGTATGCATAGTGGTATTGTAGAGAAAAATAAAATTTACTGCCCAAGGATGAGCAAGGAAAATACAAAAATAATAAATAATTGTAAAGCCTGTCTAGAAACAAAATACGAACGGAAATTTGAAATAAGCGAAACACCCACTAGGTCGAATGAGATCCTATATTATGCATATTTATTATTTTATGAAACATCCATTTCTAACACTTATAGACAAACTCACGAAGAAAGCGTTTGCTTATTATTTACCAAACCGAAATTGGATAAAAAAAATAGAAACACTAGAAGAACACACAATTTGGTAACTAAAATTATTGCCGATAATGAGTTTAAATCAGAGATCCTGAAAGAATTTCTTAATGAACAACAAGTTGAACTTCACCTCACAAAACCTAACACCCACACAGGTAATAGCGATGTTGAAAGATTTCATTCGACATTACAAGAAAAGTTAGTAACAATGAGAAACTCAGACCTATCACTGGTTCAGAAAGTTCACAGAGCACTAAAAAATTATAACAATAGGTATCACTCAACCCTTAAAATGACACCTGAAGAAGCGATGTTTGCAGACATAGCTACTTTAAGAAGACGACTTCAAACGGAAAAAGAGGTACGAACTGAAAAACTTAATAAAAAGCGTGAAGAAAACAATGAAAATAGGCGAGTAGCCCCAATTAAGAACTATAAGAGGAACTACTACAAAAATGAGCCAAGATATAGGATTAAAAAATTAGAGAGAGAACATCCAATAAACTTAAAACGACCTCGTTTATTTGCAGATGACAATCTTAGCGTATCTACTACTAACACAAGTAACACCAGGACTAGCAACACTGACAATCACCCCAATAATGACTAACAACGGATGCACTTTGATTGAGGTGACAATTTTATAATAAGAAAACTCATAGAAAGAACCAGGGAAGACAAAAAGACAACGACGGGAACTTATAAACGTTATAGGGACAGCACAAAAATGGTTATTCGGGACTATGGACGATAACGACAGACAGGCAATAAAAGAACACATAAAAACAATAGAACAAAACGATGGTAACGCAATCTACAATTTAAACAAACAGATTGAAATCAACTCTCATTTCAACGACACAATTACGGACCTTATAAACATTATAGAAACAAACAGAAAACAAAAAGCTCAAGCCTATAAAGAATTAATAGGAAACGAAAGCGTATTATCCGACAGAAATTAATAACAGATCATATACTAAAACTAAGAAATCTTGAAGACAAACTTAACCAAATATTTTCACTGTTTTGTTCTTATGGATAAATGAAACCATTTACATAATCTCTATTTTGAATCAGCCCTTATTTGTTTTAATTTGGTTTACTTTCATTTGTCCCACTTTTTGACTGTATACGTACGCGCAAAAAAAAATATATTGTCGGAGTTAAGGCACGGTGTTGTTTTGACAATAGCACGCCAAGAAGGTTTTAGAAGACCTGTTGTTTTTAGCTGGCTCATTTGCTTTCATGAACAGTGAATCGAATTGTGGCTGCATACACACGCAATCCAAATAGTTTTCCATTTTTGTTTCTCCGATGGTGGGCGGAAATCTTGAAAGACACTAGCAAAGCTAGTAGTGTGGGACCCGCCACCCACTAAAACCACCTCCCTTTTTATTTACTACTGAGTTAAAACTCATTTAGCAAATTCTACTTTAATGTTTTATTTGAGAACGGTTGGTGGGATATAGCGCAATGGCTAGTCCCGAAGATATTTAAATTTACTTTATTTTCTTATTTCACGTCTATTGGCGTTAAACTGTCCTGATTAAGTTAATAATAAGCTACTAGGATTGAGTATGGGCGGTTAAAAGGAAAGGAAAAGAGGCCGTTATTTGTATTCTATCTATAGCTATTACATAACCAAATCGTTTGGCTTCAATCTCTAAAGCCTTCTTAATGTGCTGTCATTTTCTTCCACAATGTGCTGTATAGCAGTATTCACATGTTCGTGGATTACGTCATAATGCTTAACCGCATATTTTCTTAGTATATCTTTGACATACTCTACCCCTAGATCTCTGTGTAGATTGTCATTTCGGATGTACCATGGAGCATTAACACTACCTCTTAGTACTTTGTTTTGAAAATTTTGAATCATTTGTAGATTCGATTTTTTCGTACAACCCCAAAGCTGAATTTCATATATCCATACGGGTCTTATGATCTGCAAATAAATCAAGAGTTTGCTCTCAATTGAAAGTTGGGAGCTTCTTCCCATTAACCAATGCAGTTAGTTTAATGCCTAGCTCTTCTTTTTTCTTTTTGACATGCTCTTTCCACTTAAGTTTAGCATCTAGCTTCATACCTAAGTATTTGGCCGTATTTGCATACGGTACTTCTATTCCATCTATATTAACTCTTACCGTATTTATTTTCCTATTGGTGAAGATAATATGAACGGATTTATTCTCATGTAGTTTTATTCTTCATTTTTTCGTCCAGTAACTAACCTTATGGATCTTTGTAGTTTGTGTGCTGCGTCTTCTGTATTGTCGCCAATTGCCATTATTGCTGTGTCGTCAGCAAAAGTGGCAAGGCTAGCGCGGAAATACCTGTCTGAAATATATGATTTAAGAATGCAATAGAATTCTCTATTAATTTACATTCTAATCCTTGATGCCAAACTTTATCAAATGCTTGGGCTACATCTAAAAAAATGACCGAACTTTTTTGGTTTCCAGTGCCTTTTCTATAATACTCGCAATTCTAATAATAAAATTCTGGGGCTAAATGCCTCTTCTCTATTATTGGTTGGAGTCTCTTTAGGAATAATTTTTCAAATAGCTTTGAAATTATTGATAGTAAAGAAATCGGTCTGTAGGATTTCTTTTCATTTGGTGATTTTTCCGGTTTCAGAATCATTATCACTTCTGCTACCTTGCACTGACTAGGGACATACTTAAGTCTGAAAGCTGCATTAATTATATCATATGTAATAGTTTTCACATAGCTTTTTCAGATAATTCTTTTAATATTTGCCCTGTTATCAAGTCGTAACCTGGTGATTTTTTTGCATTTAAGTTGTGCTTGATTTCGTTCGGCAACTCTTGCAGTGTTATTATACCCTATTCTAAGGGTATATTAATTTTGACGCATAGTTTGTAACATACCTTAATATTGCCCGTAGACCCCTAAAAGTTACTATACTTATGATCAGCATCGATAGTAGTGTCGATCTATCCATGTCCGTCCGTCCGTCCGTCGGCAAAAATTAGGCCTTTAAACTGGGCCTAGAGAGCTGAAATTTTAACCATATACTCCCTAGGGGCCCCAAATAATTTAGTTTACGAATTTTTGAAATCCGCCCACAGACACGCCCAACAAACTAAAAAAAAAAAAATTTGAGCTAGAAAGCTGAAATTTTTTATATATGATCTATGACTCCTAAAACTGCTCGGGATATAAAATTTTCAAAATCCGCCCACTGACACGCCCACAAATAAATAAAACAATTTTATTGAAATACCAAAATTTGAGCTAGGGAGCTGAAATTTATAATATATACTCTCTAGGGACCCTTTAAGCTCATGTGTAAATATTTTCAAAATTCGCCTATTGACACGCCTACAAATAAATAAAACAATTTTATTGAAAAAGCAAAATTTGAGCTAGGGAGCTGAAATTTATAATATATACTCTCTAGGGGCCCTTTAAGCTCATGTGTAAATATTTTCAAAATCCGCACAATTTAATTTTTTTTTTTTGAAAAATCAAAGTTTGAGCTAGGGAGCTGAAATTTATAATATATACTCTCTGAGCGATAGGAATAAGAATAGGGTATCCAACAGTTCGCCCAAGCGGACTGTAGCCCATCCCTTGTTTTTTTTCTTGGTTTTGTGATCGTTTTTTTCAACCACAGTCAACTCTTCTTCTGTAGTTTGTCTAGGAAATGGTTGGAATGTTTCCTCAAGATGATCAGCAAATAGATTTGCCTTTTCCTTGGAATTTTTCGCCCAAAACCCGTTATCCTGTTTGATAGGTGGGGCTTGTTGCATTGGTTTTCTCAGGCCTTTCACCGCCTTCCAAAGTGAGTAATCTGCGTTTTTTATGGGCAGAGAGGCTATAGAGATATTTTCATAGGTATACCACTAAGTTTTGTCATCGTTAAGCTTTTTAGCCAGGGCTCTATATGAATCAGCGTCAGTAGTGAGGAATTTTCAAACGTTATTGTTAAGTGGTACAATTTTATAATTTTTACTCGTTACAGAGCTCATAATTGTTTTAACTTCCGAAAAAGTTCTAATCCCAATTATATTTATTGGTGGAGGAGGTTTCTCCTTCCTTATAACGGAGCTTTCCCAATTTTTATTAAGCGCCTTTTCTAACTCGTTTCGAGCTGAAGGCGGTTTCTCTTTTCCTGTGTTTCTCCTTTCACACCTCCACGATTTCACGCATGAGCTCCACGGCTTTTTTTGTCCGCCATTGACCTTCGTCGAGCATACCATCAAGTAACTGTTGAACCTGCTGACATTCCGAAGACGACGATTACAACCCCATTCAGTTTGTATGAATTTCCATTTATGTGCTTCGGATTACGGAACGCCGACAGACTTTTCAGCGATTCATGGATCAAATTCTACCTTGAATTTGCTCGACTATAGACGTGTTTCTTTGCACACGGATATAGGGATGGCATCAGAAAACGACCATCGCCGCTTAAGAATTCATCAAAAAAACTTGGCAGCACACATGCACCTATGACATGCACCGTGACACAGCTGTAAGTTGTAGTTAACAAATTTGTATTGAAAATCCTGAAATTGAAAAATATTTACTTCCGCCAATTGAAATTGATGCCAAGCATATTCTAAAATTATGAAAAACAATTTCACATTAACAAAAACTTTGCTAAATTCAATTACCTTTATAATGAAGTTTGAAAAATAATAATAATAAAATCACGAACAAAATATTCGGCGGGATGTGTTAGTGGTCGGAGGGATGTCAAACTTTGACATTTCCTGAAAAATTCATCGCATCGGTTCATCAGAAACGAAGAAACGCTAAAGTTAGCGTATATAGGATAAGTTGTTTTTGTATTTTACATGCAAATTTCAAATTATCCCAATATCCGCGTGCAAAGAAACACGGCTTATATTTGGACGATATTTTGATTTTTTCACAAGACGTACAAGAACATCGCCAACATCTTCGCCTTGTTTTCGAGAAGTTGCGCGAGCTCGGGGTTGTAATAAACCCTTCAAAATGTGTCTTAGGAAGACCAGAAGTACACTTTTTGGAGTATATTATCAATGCGGAAGGAACCAAACCACAACCTGAAAGAATGCAAACATTAATGGACTACAAACTGCCCGAACGAGTGTCCCAGCTGAGACGGTTCCTGGGTATGATGAATTTTGTTCGGCTATTTCTCCCCAACGCCGCAGAGGATCAACTGACGCTGAAAATGTTAGAGTTACAAAAGCACTTACTTTGAACGCCTTTATTTAAATTGCTGCTATGGATTTAAATACAAAATGAAAGTAGTAGCATGCTTTTGACTCACAGAGACGCTTTTGAACTAAACTGGAAAAGATTGACATTTCTTCGTATTGCATTGCAAAGCAAATGACCAGTACCCATCAGCTACCACTCAGTGGTATAATAGAACAATAACTGATACGTATGTATGCCGTCAACATATATCACATCGCCATACTAACTGAATGCCCGAGCACCGTTACGGAAGTTTTAAGCCCCCATACAGGTCCCTTCGAGACATTCCCAGAAATAACCACCCAACAAATATTTTCGATGCAAAGTCTTTTCGCCCGATACCGGTTGTAATGTAAACATTTTGTAAATAGGTTCATCAGAAAAAAATAAAATTATCCAAGACATTTCATTTAGGCGGTTGATACAAGAATTTATGCACGACACAGAGCTATAACTTGCACATATAATGTGATTTTTTCATGCATCAGAAAAAGTACTTGGCAAAAATCGTATTCCCTTAAAGTTTATCTCATTAGAATGTCGTTGTTGGTACATATAGATAGATAGATAGTTAATCTCAAATAATTCGAATATACAAATAATATATTATTTAAATTCTCATTTTTTATATCTAAATATATTGTAAACAAAAATTCTCTTCACCCTTCAAAGACGTTTGTGTATTGGTACATTCACGTGCATGTAGATGTCACATTTTCTCTCTTCGCGCTCCAACGACGTTAGTATACATGTACTTACTCAAAGCAGAGCTAAGATCAGGAAGAATCATTTTCGAATAGTTTCATATTTGAACAAATTATAATCTGTTAGAGATTTGGGTGTATCTCCGTTTCCGGATAGAGCAGAAAGCTGACTGATAACTTAAAATACTGGAGGGATCATTGCCTTGAAATAATGTAAAGCTTTTTTTACAATTAATAAAGATTTATAAAAGTAATGGGTTCGATGTCTACGATGATCTTAAAATGACATAAGGTTAAAACCTCCCAAAAAGCTCCATCCAAGGTAGAATCAAAATATCGTTAAATACCTATCTAATAATTATAAGTTCTCTATACACTTCTTTCTTTTTGGGGGAGGTTATGATCAGGATTAATATGCTATAACCCTCCCACTTCACTGCAACCCTCCAATCAATGAGTGTTTCGAAATTTGATGTTTTCTTTATCCGTGTAAAATTTCATATCGATATGAAAGGCGGCTTGTGAGTATTTAAAAAGTACAAAGATCCGACATTTTTACGTCCAAATGGAGTTAGGGGGGTAGTATGCTGAAATAGCTTTTTATTTTTATTACTTTTCTACCAAAATACTAATTTTCAAATGAATATAACTAACTAACGTAAGTATCAAAAATTTGGAAAAGACCCCTCAGAAGGATAGGGGGAGTCATATCCAAAAATCCATTCTTAGTGCATCACTAACATATATAAAGACTCCATTAACAAAAGTTCAGTTTCCTAGGCCTAGTAATTATTTAGATATACAGCTATGAGTGAGTCAGTCAGTGGTATTGTTATTTTATATATTAAGATGGATAGCGATCAGTGCTTTGACCTTATGACTGGATTTAGTCGTCTCCTATTCTTTTGTATCTTCTTTTCATCATGAAATAATGTCAAATCTGGTTTGAGTTATCCTTATTTCCACTGAAAATGGCCTTTTACTTTTAACGTTCTTAGACAGCTAAATGAAACCTTTTGGGATGTTTTAAAAATGTTTTCTTATACGAAACAATGCCTTAACCCTTTTCGAAAAAGATAACTGTAGACTGGAAAACACGTTTCTATAACAATGTCAACCTTCCCACGAGGACAAACAGGGTTTAGCAGTTCTTTGCTCTGTTCTTTGCCTCTGTTAACCGTCAATAAATTTCATACCAAAACAAAAAACAATAATAAAAATTTGTCATCGCCCTCTTCTCAATCTCTCTCTATTCAAATTTCTATAAGCTTTTTACGCTTCACGATACGAATAAAATTAAATTCACAAAAATACCTTTCTCTACTTTGTAGGTCACGCTCCTACCGAGGCGATTCAAATTTCAATGCCTTGCTGACGCCGCTAACATTTCTTGTCACGTATTTTAATTCGGGCGTGAACCCCTTGCTGTATGCATTCCTTAGCCGAAATTTCCGCAAAGGCATGAAGGAGCTACTAATGTGCTCTCTGAAGAAGGGCAAAGGCAAGTCGTCGTCGTCGTCGGTACATCATAAGAGAGCAGCCTTGCAGGTGAGTGTAAGTGAATGTATTACAATATTAATATGATTATCTTCTCTTGTTCTTTTCTTTGCATTTCAATGGATGGAGAATATTCATTAAACGTTGCCGCAGGATTACTATAAATTCCCATAATGTTACCTAATCCGTTTTTCATTTTCTTCCCGGTGAATGTGAAATATTTTCTCTATAAGTAAGGATCTTTGCTTGCGGTTGCCATTTTAGTCCTTATCGTGTGGATCCTATTGTGAACTATGGGGAAATGATGGTTAAAAATTACTCCTCCGTCGCGTCGCGTTCGCTCGTTGTACCTGCTTTTATTTTATTGGAGCGGCCAGATGTTTTGTGACACACATTTTTCAATTCTTGAGTGTGGTAGGTACTAGCCCATATTGCTTGGGTGATATACTAATCGTAATCCATTAATGGATATGTAAACCAGAAATTAATTAAGCTCATCGCTTGAGCTGAGGTGTTGAAAGTTCCATTTCAGATTCCCATTATTATTCATGTAATAAATTCGAATAAATCAAGTGACTTCATGCAAAAACTGCAATAATAATTCTAATAATACTCATTGTAATAGTTAATTTAAGACTCAATATTATTACTGTTTAAGTAGCGCTTTAAAAAATGTGCTCAGAAACGAAGTAATGTCGTCTTTTTGATGTTTTATTGGCGCTAAATGAACGACTCATGCCTCAGCAAACCAACCTCTTTGTCCTGCTCTGCCGGCAGCTGAATAAGTTCGGGTTTATAACCACGGTTACCTCAAAATCCATGGAGAACTTTGGGCTGAAATAAATACCGAAAGAAAAATTATCAGCAAGATAAGCGGTCACGTCGAGTCCACTATGTCATCAAACGCCATCGAAAGTTTTACGAAGGTAAAGCAAAATCAACTCAAGGCTACAAAGCACGAACCGAAGACTGTACAAATTACCTGCACCCGAAAAAGGAACGTGTAGTAAAACTGGCCCAAATACAAGTTACTTTTTAAAAATGAAATAACAAATGAAGAAAACTGTCTTAAGGCACTGGGGTAATGTATGTCACCACTTCCAAACCGGTCTTAATGATTAAGGCCTTATGCGAACAGCACCGTGTAAGGCTATAAGTTGTTCGCGGAAGAACTGTCATGAAAGTGAGCCGCGTACCGCTCTACTGCTTTAAATGAGCAATTTGAGCTAATGGTCGGTTGAAAACGAGGAGTTGCATTGAAGCAACTCGACCTTTAACTGGAAGGTTCAAATCGGTTAACATGATCTAAAACAGCAGTTTTGCTTCAACTTTCAGTTAACTTTCAGTTGTAAAGAAAATGGCTCTTAGGGCATTCGATTTGAATGAATGTTGTAGAACGGTGTCCAAACTTGTGAAGCATACTACGGACAAAGCAATAGTGCAGTGGCGTAGAAAGGTGACGATCGGCAAATACTTTAGACCACTTTTTTACAAAGACCTTCATATACTGAGACTTAGAAACAATAAAATTGTTATACTTTGTAAAATCGACTTTGTGATCAAAATTGATACCAAAATGCTAAAACTTTCAGCATGACGAAGAGTATGTTGAGATAAGGAAGTGCGAAACTATAAGCCCCGATCTTAGGTTAATTCATGCGACAGCTGGTCGAAAGCCTTAGCGAAGTCAGCGTATATGCATTGGGTTGAAGTGGCAGTCGGCCGAGATTGTCGCAATTAAACTTAGAAAAGGTCCATTTTGATACCACCTGGATCTGCAACCAGTTAGAGCGTTTAATGTAGCGTGAGAGTATTTTGATGTCAATGTTAATTAGATCATTAAGATCATTATAAAACAAAGCTCCTATATGAAGTTTTCGTCTTTGAGAGAGAGCAGGGCATGTGCAGAGAAGGTGGAGAGAAGTCTCCTCCCCGTCCTCGTCCGTGCAGCTTCTGCAGCAAAAATTTGAGTAGACGCCAAGCCTTGTTGCACCTTGCCTATGATATAGTTTTTTCAGTGAAGACACCAATTGCAGCCCATAATATGTTCAATCTGTTTAGAGAGATCAAACACTTAAATCGTTTTAAATGCAGCGTTGGCCAAATCTATATTGTAGCGCTTGTTCACTTAAGGTTAAGGTTAAGGTTTTCTCGATGGCATCCAGTTTAAACGTGAGCTTGCATGTAGCGATGGGAATGCATAAGGATTGTTTCTCAGGTTTAAACATAGGGACGGGGTACAGATCCCTTGGGCGAACTGTTGGATACCCTATTCTTAATCCTATCCCTCATAAGTGGGCGTGACAAAAGTCTAAGTATGTTTGAATTGTTAAGAACGCTCTAAATATTTTTTTATATAACATTTAAAGGATTTAATCGAAAAAAACGGAGCTTTTGTAAAAGAAAACGCTTCCTAGCTCAAACTTTGGTTTTTCAATAGAATTGTTTTATTTAATTGTGGGCGTATCACTAGGTGGATTCAAAAAATGTTTAAACATAAGTATAAAGGGCGCCTAGAGAGTCAATATTTTATAAATTGCAGCTACCTAGCTCAAGCTTTGTTTTTTCCGCCACTGGGCGGATTTTAAAAATACTTACACATGAGCATAAAGGGCCCCTATAGAGTGTATATTAGAAATTTCAGCTCCCTAGCTCAAACTTTAGTTTTTCAATAAAATTGTTTTATTTAATTGTGGGCGTGTCAGTAGGCGGATTTAAAAAATATTTAAATATAAGTATAAAGGGCACCTAGAGAGTCTATATTATAAATTTCAGTTTCCTATCTCAAACTTTGACTTTTCAATAAAATTGTTTTATTTAATTGTGGGCGTGTCAGTGGGCGGATTTTGGAAATTGTATCTCCCGAACAGTCTTAGGAGTCTAAGATCAATGTAAAAAATTTCAGCTATCTTGCTCAAAATTCGATTTTTTCGATAAATTTGTTTCTTGAGTTTGTGGGCGTTGTCTGTGGGCGGATTTCAAAAATTCGTAAACTAGATTATTTTGGGACCCTAGAGAGTATATGGTTAAAAGTTCAGCTCCCTAGGTCCAGTTTAAAGACCTAATTTTTGCCGACAGACGGACGGACGGACGGACATGGCTAGATCAATATTATTATCGACGCTGATCATAAATATAGTCACTTTTAGGGGTCTACGGGCAATATTAAGGTATATGTTACAAACTTCGCGTCAAAATTAATAAACCCTTAGAATAGGGTACCTATAAAAATTAAATATGAACAAATTTCGAAGTTTTTGTTTATTTTAATAAACAAATTGAAGTAAGACCAATTTTATGGTGCCGTAGAGTTTGAAATTATAAGTCGATCCCATGAAAAGTGTACTGTGTGGATTTCAAGAAACTTTGCATACATCCAACCTCGCACCTACTCCAAGTCCAACCATTAACCCCAAGAGAGGGGTTGCAGTGGGGTAGCGGTTTTAGACCTGAGTTGGAAATAATGGCACAACAAGACGATTGTTGATTTAGGAGTTGTGGGCCGTTTGGCAATATTTCCATAGGTCTTTTGGGCCATGATTTTTAATTGAATTCACATAAATAGAGATCTCCCTAAGCAATTTAGGCGCCACCTGCGGAGAAAAAAAATACTAAGCACTAAAAACTTCTTTCCTATCCTCCTATTCTTTCGAATAGTAAGAAGCACCTAAAATCATGCAATTAAATACTAAATTGCTAGGTGCAGCTTACTGTTCAACAAAAAATGCATGCGCTGAGTTTAACACTATAAGGGTACTGTACCTATACAGAAACAACAAAGCCCCTTTAGCGTAAGCGAATTAAAAAAAAAAGTAAAGATGTGATCCTAAACCGGAGGCCTGCCGATACTTACTGAGATCGAAACGGCTTATCCAAAGGCAGACTAGTAGGTGTGCCATAAAGAGGGTGGGTTACGATCCCTTTAATTCTGATCGTAATCTCGCCTTAAAGGAAAATAAGATGAAGACCTAGATGTATAGCCAGTGGCTAATTCATAAAGAATAAGCTTGTGCCCTTGATGGAGGGAAGGTCAAATAAGCTAGAAGATGCATGCAAGGAACATAATACATTTTTCATTTGACAGTGGACCTGTTTCTTACAACATAATACTGCTTCATCTATGAATCCTGTTGAACATGTCTTAAGTTCCCATGATATATTTACGCTACACCACCAGCGCAAACTACAACGCACCTGGTGTCTTTATTATTTTCTCAAAGATTTATATTAAGCAAATACAGCATTTGATGTAATTTTCAAAGACTTACTATCCTAGTAAACGTATTTTCATTAATAGTCCCCATTCCAGAATCACACATATATTCGTAGGATATATACATAAAGTAATATAATGCGACCACATTCAGATATAAATATTCTGAATTAAGCAGAGAGTAGGTTATATTGCTTGATTTCGGCTTAAGTCCTGCAATATTTACAATCTCCGGATATAACCGTGAAAAAAAATAGCCTCACCCAAGGAACAAACAACAATTTTGGCAATGTGGCATACAAATTGTCGTCGTCAAAGGACACTTTGACATTACTATTTGATGAGACCATCTCCACGCAATAAAACTCTCTGATATTAAACGTTAATTGATTTTTCCCAACTGCAAAGGGAAGTGTTGTATAAGGGCCGTCGAGTGCCTTATGGCGCGTTTGTTCAATATGTAGGAGAGCTCAATTTGTGTTATTATTCTTGAGCCATAAATTGCGTTTTCCATTGCAAAGATTCGCACTGATTTATGCTCAGACCTTTGTGTGGATAATTGAATTGGTTGTGGACTGTATATGTTGATATAAGTTATATAACCATTAAAAAGACATACTATTAATGGTTATTTGAGAATAATGAGGACAGTATTAGTTATTTTTGGATTGTATGTTTCCTCCGAATGTTTGTCCTTTTTCTTGGACAACTTAAAACCATATCTTAAGACTGTGGCCGATTCGATTATCCTGGCTTGGCACTTTATGAAACTGTTTTAAATAGAACAACAATCGGAAAAAAACCCTCAAGGTGTTAAATCTTTCTATATAGGTAATTGCCATTTGTTCGCTGTGTTGCGATTGAGCTGTTAATGCGTCCACAGCAGCGTTAATTATACCTAAAGCGGATTACTGATGACAGCACGTCCGGGAGAAATTCTAGAAAAGGCCCACTATGACTTGCTGTACGGAGTACGATGTCAAGATCTCGAGAACTTCAACAGCAACATAGGTAAGGAAAATATTATTGGTGTAAGCCTCCACGACACGACAACAGAGCACGGCTTCTACTGGTTTTCGTTGCAGCCTACGGTTATAGGAAGCACTATGCCCAAAGACTGAGCATTAGAGCTGTGGCAATCGTGTTCATTCAATACTTTTTTAAAGAACCAATTACAAGGAACGAATCAGTCGCTATTGACACAGTGCTACGAATACACAAAGCAAACTTGCCCTCTCAGATGTTCGATCCGAAAACCAAATCGATGAGAGACTCGCTTCAAAAGCACGGAATGATAAAATATTCATAGGGGCAAACGCCGACTCTGACCATTTCTTCGATGCAGTCAGAGCTAGACTTGTTCAACGAAAAAAAGCTGCGAGCGGTTTAATAAATTCAACAGTGGACGCCCAAGCATGACTGCAGTAGCGATAGCATATAGCGACCGCCTTAGGTATAGATTTCCCGCTATGCACTGACCAGCCACAAGCGGCGATAGAGCCGAGACCACCCTATGTTACCAGTTACCCCATAAAAAAGCACGGTATGATAATGGGTTTGTTCAAATTTTGATGGCAGGCACACATAAGCCAACGCTGCAGCGCAAGACCACACCAGTATCGAGCAGTACAAGGGATTATAAGAAGATCCTGCGAAAATGAAATGCACCTACTCAGTATCTCAGCTTAAGGAATTTGAATAGTCTTGAAATCCAAATAACTTCCGGAGGATTTCAACAGCTGTTAAATCGGCATCACGTAAAGGGCAAGAAAAAAATCACCGCGCAGTCAATTAAGACCTGGTTCCACCAACCAGTATAGAAGACTTTGGCATAGCTGTTAATTAAATTTAGTTTAGTTTAGTTTACACACAGAGCTTTCTCAGAATAGGTACATGGTATTTCGGACTTAATGTTCAATTCATTTATAAATGATTTTTGGACATGTTAGAAAAAAAATTATATGGTAAGAATCTATCGCCAATGTATAAATTTTTTGCCGATTATTTAACAAAAACCTTACTTTGGTGTACCCTCACCATTGTTAATACCAAAAGCTCAGTTATTTGTTGTTGCAGAAACTTTATTTAGGACTTTTTTTAGAAGAAATGCTTTATCATGTGATTTCATTTTAGTCTGAGGAACAGTCGTAGCATTACTTAGAGAAAATGTCAATTTGGTATTCTTTTCTTCTTCTTCCCTTATGACGGCGAGTCTATGATCAGTTTTAAAGGGATCATAACCCTCCCACTTAACTGCATCGCTACTCGTCCGCCTGTGGGGTTCTCCGGTTTGAACTCAGAAAAAAGCAGCAGGCGTAACGATTTTGAATCTCTTCGTCGCTGGAACAATCAAATGCTGGTGTTGCTGCATTTGTGTGATCCAGAAGCTTTAAGGCCTGCCCCTATTTCGTTCGTAGGATCTCTCCATTTAACATAACAATGCCAACGGAACCGGTCGCGCTCCATTTTCTTCAAGTTGTTTCTTTGACGTGACGGCTTGCTCGTATCTTGCAACTTCTTATTCGATCAATATTTGTTACTCCTGTTGTCATGAGAAGCATCCTTATTACCGTTTATTTGCTCTCATACTTTTTGTACCCTGGCCAACATTGTGAGCCGTGTGTGAGCGCCGGGCGCACACCAGCGGTGTAGAGCCTTAATTTCAGAAACTTCATCCACCCTACTCTTACGCGATGCAACACTGTTCTTTTGCAATTTTAATTCAATAGTACCTTGTACTTCCTATTAACCCTGTCGGAAAAATTCTTCCTACATTTGATTATTTTCGCGAGTTGTGGTTTCCCTTTCAGTTTGTGAAATTTAAATTATAAAGTTTTCTATAATTCGAAAAACTTTTTGAGTGGTTCTCTCAAACCCGTTAATTTTTTGCATATGTTCTGCCAACATAGAAGCAATTGAGACTACCTACTCGATTTATTTCGTGCTTTCTTTACACTACATATAACTGTCTGCACCGCTGAGTGATATTGTTACCATGGTCAACTGCTGCCTATCTTACCTGGACCATTGAATAACTTAGAAACGGCACCGAAGCAAACATCCGCTACGCGGTCCATACGTCGCTGTAATCGCTTGTGTGGGTTTGTGAAATGGATTAAATAAAAACGAAAATGTATAATATCCCAAACAAATATCCCTCAAGTAATTTTTTGGTATTAATCAGTTTAAGGTAGGATATTTCATACTTATCGTTGCGTCGCTACGCTTTGATTGTTTATACCCTATTCTAGGGGTATATTAATTTTGACGCATAGTTTGTAACATACCTTAATATTGCCCGTAGACCCCTAAAAGTTACTATATTTATGATCAGCATCGATAGTAATGTCGATCTAGCCATGTCCGTCCGTCCGTCCGTCCGTCCGTCGGCAAAAATTAGGCCTTTAAACTGGACCTAGAGAGCTGAAATTTTAACCATATACTCTCTAGGGTCCCGAAATAATCAAGTTTACGATTTTTTGAAATCCGCCCGCAGACACGCCCACAAACTCAAAAAAACAAAATTTTGGAAAAAATCGAATTTTGAGCTAGGAAGCTGAAATTTTTTATATACGATCTATGACTCCTAAAACTGCTCGGGATATAAAATTTTCAAAATCCGCCCACTGCCACGCCCACAAAAAAATAAAACAATTTTATTGAAAAACCAAAATTTGAGCTAGGGAGCTGAAATTTTTAATATATACTCTCTAGGGGCCCTTTAAGCTCATGTAAAAATATTTTCAAAATCCGCCCTCTGACACGCCCACAAATAAATAAAACAATTTTTTTGAAAATCCAAAGTTTGAGCTAGGGAGCTGAAATTTATAATATATACTCTCTAGGGGCCCTTTAAGCTCATGTATATATATTTTCAAAATCCGCCCACTGACACGCCCACAAATAAATAAAACAATTTTTTTGAAAATCCAAAGTTTGAGCTAGGGAGCTGAAATTTATAATATATACTCTCTAGGGGCCCTTTAAGCTCATGTATAAATATTTTCAAAATCCGCCCGCTGACACGCCCACAAATAAATAAAACAATTTTTTTGAAAATCCAAAGTTTGAGCTAGGGAGCTGAAATTTATAATATATACTCTCTAGGGGCCCTTTATGCTCATGTGTTAATTTTTTTTTAAACCCGCCTACTGACACGCCCACAATTAAATAAAACAATTTTATTGAAGCACCCAAGTTTGAGCTAGGGAGCGTTTTTTTTGATAAAATCCTTTAAATGTTATATAACAAAATATGTAGAGCGTTCTTAACAATTTAACCATACTTAGACTTTTGTCACGCCCACTTATGAGGGATAGGAATAAGAATAGGGTATCCAACAGTTCGCCCAAGCGGACTGTAGCCCGTCCCTATGTTTTTATTTCCTTTTTACTTTTGGAATTTTTGTTAGACATTTATTGGAGTTTTTTTTTATTTGCTATTGGGTTTACTGATAAATAATATTTTGACAACTGTTATTTCTAATTGCACTACCATTGCGCTACCTAGGTACGAGTATATGATCTGAAAATGTTGTTTTCATGTTCATTGCGATCATAAAAATCAAATACATACATAGCTATCATATGAATATGATTGCAGATATAAATAATATTATAGCTAAATATTATTTTGATTTTTAAAGTATGTAATGTAGTGTAGGTGCATAGGTAAGGTAGATATGTATGTTTATAATGTACATACCTATGTAGGTGCATGCATCATTGTGCAATTTCTTTTTACTCTGCCATTAATAATCACACAAGATCAGATAAAATTAAAATGTATAGGAAATCAATATGTACTTAGTATATACCTAGGCACGATTACCTGATTTCAAATTATTATTTTGAAGTTAAACATGGCCAAATAAATGCAATTTGAGCTGAGAACCATATCTGATAATTGTGCTTATATTTTTATATAACAAAGGTACAATTTTTAATTTTATTTTGATAGGTAGGCATTTAAAAAACAAATAAAATAATAAATACAAAATTCAAATTCATTTATATAATTCTAGGAAACGCATAAAAACAAAACAACACTATTAACAAATATTTATGCACAGTACTAATAACACTGTTAGCTATATATGATTTATGATTTTAACCAACGACCATACCACGTCGAGTTAATCGGTTCTCGTCAGATAAATAAGTTGTTCAGGAGGAAAGATCACAATGATATTCCTTGTGTTCGAATCTCCCAGACAGCAGAGAACAGACAGACAGTACTGACTGCTGGAATAAGTCCAGAAAGTGTCGCTTCAAACGACGATTTTTTCGTGGTCGAGGACCCACAGGAGAAAGTGGATTTGCTGGGCGCTTGTTTCGAGGCCGTGTATACGGTGAACAATCCTGTTCGCCGTAACCACGACATTGAGAATAGGGCTCTGGTGAGCCACTTCTATCTGCGCACCGAACTTGAGAATTGGCGATCTGAGAATAACGGATTCACCATGTTCACTGATGAAAACCATGCTAATGCAGTTGTCGCCAATGGCCGAGATGCATCGCACTTGTTCGTGTCGAAGGATGATCTTCTGTGCATCTTCGAGTCACTAAAGAATAAAAAGTCGGCGGGGATGGATGGTGTCCCAAACGTCGTATTGAGACACCTGCCTCTGGAGGCTGTAGATATTTTCACCACGCTGTTTAACAATGCGCTGAATAATGCACATTATCCGGCGCATTGGAAGATAGCTGTGGTACACCCTATCCCGAAAAAAGGTAAAGATAGGACGAACCCTGCCAATCTCCGGTCAATTAGCTTGCTTCCGAATATTAGCAAGGTCTTCGAAAAAGTTGTCAATAGAGCCCTGTTAAAGTGGGTCGAGGACAATAACATAATTCCGGACAACCAGTTTGGTTTCAGGGCGAGGCATGACACTATTCATGCCGCGTCGAAACTGGTTTCCGACATTCAGTGGAATAAATGCAAGAACCAATGCACGGGTGCTTGTCTGGTTGATTTTGAGAAGGCTTTCGACACCGTATGGTTAGAGGGACTTTGCTACAAGTTGGCCAGCCGGGGGATGCACAAACCTTTGCTATATGTAATTTATAATATGCTTATGGGAAAGAAGTTCATTGTCAAATGTGGCAACGTGACTTCGAGCAGAGTCTTTGAAATTAAAAACGGTTTACAGCAGGGGGCGGTCAATTCTCCGATCCTGTTTAACATTTACACGAGTGATCTGGTGGGTTCACTCAGACATGCTATAGCGTATGCCGACGATTTGGTGGCATACAGATCAGGTCCTAAAATCGAGGTCATTAATATCCTTTTGCAGCGTGACTTCGATCAAATTAAGCGATATTGCGACGACTGGAAGTTGAAAATCAACTTTCAGAAGACGGAAACAATCTTGTTCAGAACTCCATTGGCTGGGGCCTCTAGGGATACCAGGAAAAACTGGAAAAAATTGGCCATTATTGGACAGAATGGGCAGCCATTGGCGGTGAGAAGCGCAGTTAGATATCTAGGTATCTGGCTTGACCAGTATCTATATTTCGATAGACATATAGTTGCTTGTCTTGCTGGGGCCAAGAAGGCTTATGCTCTGACAAGGAGACTGTTTCATAGCAGTCAACTTGACTCCAGAGTGAAGGTCATTTGCTACGTGGCCCTTATAAGGCCGATCATCGCTTATGGTTGTCCATTATGGTTTAATATAGCGCCTAGCTATATGGAAAAGATTCGGGTTTTGGAGAGACAATGTCTTAGGACCTGTCTCCGGTTGTTCCGAACGCCTGAATCCAACTATATAAAATACTATCCCAACAAGGTCCTATACGATGGGGCTCAGTTGAATAGGATTGACAATTTCCTCATTAAGGTCACTCGAAGGCACGTTGCAAGGGCGATGGCCAGCGACAATAGTCTGATCTTTGGGGCTTACTACCCCAATGAAATGTACATAGAGAGTACGCTCCGGTCTGGCTTTATCCCGCCAGAGGCATTTATCCATATTGATGCAAAAGGGCTGGTACAGACGAGAGATGGTATCCCGGTATTATACCACCGCTACCGCAGTGTGAGAGATAAGCGGCTCATCCGCGGCGAGGACGTCGCCAATGCTCATGAGCTCCTCCGTTTTAGTACCGCAATAGCGGAGAGGGATAAATTCGATACAGAAAAGCAATTTGCCGAATTTTGGTGGCTTTTTGAGGGTGGAGGGTTCAACATGCCCTCCCAAGACGGTGCGTTACTCTAGGTAACATCCTCTTAGTTTGTAAGATAGACTAAGTTAGCTAGGGCGTTTCTGGGAGGGGCCGGGCTCGCCAACTTGTGGTGGTGCTTCCGGGAGGTGATTGATTCTGTAAGGCATCAGTCAGCTCACGGCGGCGGGTGTGCACGTTGACGACTGCCAGGCGCTCGGAAAGCAATTGGGATTTTGACCACTTGTTTCGTAATGCAACGAGTGCTCAGAATCCTAATTATAGTTAGAATATGTTAATTAGTTTAAGTAAGTAGAGTAGGTAGTTTGTAATTTGTTTTTTTTATATAAAAATATAAAATTTGATAAAGATGCCGAGTTTTCTTAAAAATTTTCTCGATGAAAACATAATATGTAAGATTAGTTCGTAAAATAGTTTTTAGGCCGAAAGGCAATAATTATAAGATAGAGTTAAGTTTAGGGCGTCCGCATAAGGATCAATAATCTAGAATAAGTATCCTGTTAATTTTAAGTTAGATTTAATCATTTTTGTCTAGTATGTAAGTTGATATAAGCTAATAATTAATAAAAAATGAATTTAAAAGTAAAAAAAAAAAAAAAAAAAGTAAAAAAGTAATCGGTTCTCGTCAGATCACTGTAATTAAACGACGTTGGGCGCGGTTAGTACGTAGATGGGGGACCGTTTGAGAACAACCGCGTGTCGTTGGCCAGTCCCATCTACAGAGTTGAGGTAGATAATACATACGTGGTATCACAATGGGCCTAAATTGGCCTGAGTGTGTCGGCTTCTGCCGACAGCCACATAAACCTAACCTAACCTAACCTAGCTATATATGATTAAGTATATCAATTTTTTTTAGTTTTCTTTTCGTGCATTTTGCCTTGGAGTTGGTTGGTTGAAAACCGGCCCTCGATGAGGATGCACTTAGACCAGAAGTAGGTCCATTGTGCTGCCGATGTGTAAGGTGGGTGGGTCACCCTCTTACTCAGGGAACCATTTGCTCCTCTGAATGAAGGAGCTAATCCTTGCTGTGCAGGCGTTGTTAAGATCGTTTAGATCATTGAAAAGGTATTCACCCAATGTAGCCTTCCTAGTGTTGGCGAGTGCAGGACACGTGCAAAGGAAGTGACTGATGGTCTCCTCTTCTTCCTCGTCCCTACAGCTTCTGCAGAAGTCATTGTAGGGGATGCCCAACCTTTGGGCATGTCTTCCTATAGCACAGTGCCCGGTGAGGGCGTTTACTAATTTCGAGAGGGTGCCTCTCTTATGCCTCAGAAGTCCGATGGACCTGGATTTGTTTAATGTCGGCCAGAGTAGCCTTGCGGTGTTGCACTGGTCGAGTTGGTGCCAACGATGGTTGGCTTCGTTCACCGCATTGGTGTCTATGAGGTTTTTAACATAAGACGTTGGCGCCTCGATGTCGGTGACGCTTATGCTATTTAAACCAGAAGAGCCTCGTCGGGCCAGTTCGTCAGCTTCACAATTCCCTCGTATGTCACAGTGACCCGGCACCCAGCAAAGGGTGAGGCTATACTGACCGGCTATCTCGTTAAGAGATGCACGGCAGTCTTTCACTGTCTTGGATCTTGTAATGCTGGATGCAAGGGATTTGATGGCCGCCTGACTGTCGATGTATATTACAATATCTGATTTCGATATCGTATTAACCGACAGCCAGGCAGCGGCTTGGCGGACGGCGATGACTTCAGCCTGAAAAACGCTGCAGTGTTCTGGAAGGTTAAAGGAGAGGTGAATGTCCAGGTCTTCAGAGAAGACTCCGGCACCGACTCCGTCCTCCGTTTTGGACCCATCCGTAAAAATTGACAGCGATTCGTGGTGTAGGACATGACGTTGTGTCCACTCGGTTCTGTCTGGGATTTGATGTTTGTAGCCCAGGTTGAAGTTGTATTCAGTGGGCAGGTGGTCGGTGACCTTAGGGAGATGTCGATACATCGATAGTAAATTGGCATGTCCAGTTTGTTGCTCTGTCCATTGTTTGGAGCTTCTCAGTCTTATTGCTGAGCTGGCAACCAACTGTTTGCCGACGATGTCGTTCGGGAGAAGGTGGAGCATGGCTTGGAGCGCCGCAGTGGGAGAGGTTCTCAGCGCACCGGTGATGCTGAGGCATGCAACTCGTTGAGTTTTGTCCAGCAAGGTTATGTTGGACTTCTTCTCCAAGGCGGGCCACCAGACAAGTACTCCATAGAAGAGAATCGGTTTAACTACCGACATGTATAACCAGTGCATAATTTTTGGTTGTAGGCCCCACGTGGAGCCTACCGCCTTTCTGCAAATGTAAAGAGCAGCTAGGGATTTCCTGGCACGTTCGACTACACTTTCCCTCCAAAGTAGTTTGCGATCAAGCTTCAGGCCTAAATAGCTAGCGCTATTTGAGAGTGCCAGAGGAGTGCCTCTAATCTTCGGGGGAGTGAACTCAGGGAGTTTATGTCTTTGTGTGAACAGGACCAGCTCAGTCTTTGTTGGATTGACTGACAGGCCGCATCTTTCGGTCCAACCTGTCAATATGTTGATAGCAGATTGCATGACATCGGCCAGCGTCTGCGGGTATTTCCCTGTTACAAGTATCGCGACGTCGTCCGCATAGGCGATAACTTTGCATCCAGTATGTTCAATGTTCAGAAGGGCTTCGTTGAGCACTAGATTCCACAGAAGCGGAGACAATACTCCCCCTTGGGGGGTGCCTCTGTGTGCACGTCGTTTGACAGTGCTACTTCCGAAGGATGCGGTTATTACCCTGCCTTTGAGCATGTATTCCACAAAGCAGCAGATTGAGTCGTCGATGTTGAGCCTACGTAGGGCGTTGGTAATCGAATTGGTTTCAACGTTGTTGAAAGCTCCCTCTATGTCGAGAAATGTCACTAAAGCAAGTTCTTTGATAGAAAGGGATTTTTCGACGTGGTAGACGATAGAGTGCAAGGCCGTTTCAACAGATTTACCTTTTTGGTAAGCGTGTTGTGACGTGGATAGCAAGTTGCTATCAATGGTGGCCTTAATGTGAAGATCTAGAATTCTTTCTAGAATCTTGAGGAGGAAGGATGTTAGGCTTATGGGTCTAAGGTCCTTCGGGGAAGTGTGCGATGTTTTTCCTGCCTTGGCTATGAATACCACTCTTACTTCAGTCCAGGCGGTCGGCATTGTTCCTAGCATCAAGCAGCCCCTCATAATATGTGACAGCTGCTGCCCTATTATGCTGAGGGCCGCCTGAATTTGTGCCGGAAAAATGCCGTCTGGCCCCGGGGACTTGAATGGCTCAAAGCTGTTCGCTGCCCATTTCAGTTTTTCCTCGTTTATGAGGTCCTGAGGTGACGGTGGGCGTGCAGCGTTTACCAGGGCAGGGTTTTCGCTAGGCACAGGCGTGCAGCCGGGGAAGTGAGTGTCCATAAGCAGACCAAGCGATGCTTCATCTGATTCTGTCCATGATCCATTGGGATTCATGAGGACACTAGGTATGGTTGGGTTCTTGGAAAGGACTTTGCGTAGCCTAGAAGATTGAGACGTGTTGTCAATACTCTGACAGAAACTACGCCAGGATCTACGTCTGGCCTTACGAACTTCCGCTTTGAAGCTCTTAAGGCTTGCTTTGTAGACATCCCAGTCCAGAGGTAGCCTCGTTGTTTTGGCTTTGTTGAATAGCTTCCTGCTTGTGTGGGGAAGCTTGTTAAGTGCTGCATTCCACCACGGTGGACGATTGTCTGCCTTCCTCGTAGTAATGCGACAAGATTCGTCGAATGCTACGTTTAGGGCGGAAGTTAGAGCAGCGTTAAGCTCATCTAGTTCCAATTGTGTTTCTGGAGTCTTATGTACACGATTGGACAGTTTAGCAGAGAGGATTTCATTGTGTTTACACCAGTCAGTTTTCCGTCGATTGCGAAAAATTGCTGGGGAGGTGTTATGGCGTATTTCCAGTTCATATTCCAGATAGCGGTGATCGGAAAAGGAGTGGCTGTCAGATACAGTCCACTTAGAAATCACAGGGTACAACTTCATAGAGGCGAAGGTAACATCTAGTATCTCTTGCCGGGTTCTGGTTATAAAGGTGGGACTATTTCCCCTATTGCAAACTATTAGGTCGGTGCCTACTAAGAATTAAAATAGGGACTCACCTCGGGGGTTAGTGTCGGTACTACCCCATAGTTCGTGGTGCGCAGATGTTGGCTTTTACAGATTTTAGCAGTGTTACTGCCAGGTCATTCGTGCTGCGGTGAGGAAGAAAGGTTAAGTTTAGTGTAGATTTAGCGAGAATGCAAGCTCGAATGTTACCTGCGTTCTTGGTGTGGTATAGCGTGTAGTGTGGGTCCCTCAGTGCCATGACGTTGTCATTTCTTATCCAAGGTTCTTGGATGAGGACGATGTCAAAGCCTCCTTCATTGAGGCGGAGCAGCAGGTTAGCGGATGCTAAGGTGGAGTGATGGAGGTTAATCTGTATCAGTTTCAGCATCATTGCTAACTGATACAGACCTCTCCACAACGGTAGCGTCAAGGTTCTCTGGCGATGATGGATCATCATCGGGGATCTTGTCGCAGGGGGAGGCGGGTGTCGCCGGTTCAGAGGGGCCAGCAACGCTGTTGCGGTCCGAAGAGTCTTACCTCCACCTCTTTAAGACCGCATCGGATCTTAAAGTCCTTAGCCCGGAGCAAGGGGAGAGACTCTCGTGGTCAGCGAGACGACCAGCGAACGGCCAGTTTTCTTCACTTCTTCCGGTTTCTTGGAGCTCGGTGTCTCCTCGATAAACTTCCAGTCTTTGACTGGAAGATCCGGGTTTTGGTATGTGACCAGACTTTGTAGTTTGGCTGGCTCGCTGGGTTCGATTGGAACCCAGATCCTAGCTCTTGGCCTGTGGGGGATTTTGCTCCGGTCCACCGCCTTAAGCTTGGCACCTGGCCAGATTTCACCAATACCTGCAATGGCGGTGGTGATGAAATCGACCGAAGTTTGGTCGTCACAGGCTAGCAGCTTTACGTAGCCCTGGTGCCAGCCAGCGTCCTTAAAGGTTGGAGGGGAGTTGGGATGGGTGGTGATACGCTCGCAAAGGCAGTTCATCACTCTGCCTTCAATGAGCCTCCATTTCTCGTATGAGATTCTCCCTTCATCGTCAGACAGATCCACTATCGCGACGACGAGGCTATCCTTTACCGTCTCAGAGAAGGGTTTGGAGCTCGTTGAGCTCTTGGTCTTCTTCGAGGCGTTGGATTCCTCATCTACGGATCTACGCCGTTTGGGCGCAGCTCCTGCCGCGAACACGGACCGGCTCCCAGCTTGGTTCGTTGAACCATTGCGACTCGTTGAGTTCTTAGCTTGGGTGCTGCTCTTCGGATGAGAGGGATTCACTCTTTGAGTGGTGGGGTGACTACTGCCACGAATGGTGGGTTGGTGTGGGTCCCGGGTGAAGGGGTGGCGTTTGCCACGAGAGGGGGGGCGTCGTACGCCATGGGTGACTGGGCGTCCGGTTTTGAAATGCCGTAGAGGCTGCAGTTAGTTGAACTGATTTGCCGTGTCGGTTGCCCAGGTTCCGGCTTTTTGCCTAGTCGGTCTAGGATACGGAAAGCCGCTGAGGTCTCTCGACTTAGCGACTTCTTCTCATGGCCAGAGAGCTTGGGGAGAGTTGGAAGAGCTGAACTGCACGACGGTGTCGTGTCAGTGAGCTCGTCAGAGAGCATCGAGCACTCGCTTGTGGCGTCGTCGATGCAGACGTTCTGCAGGTGCTCCTCCACACGTGAAGTGCTTTTGGAGCTGCTGGCGGTGCCAGCTGTTTCCGGATTTTGTTGAGGTCCGGCCTCTGAAATTTCTTTTTTTTTGTATTTTTTGTGTTTTTTGTGTTTTTTTCAATTTTTGGTTTTTTTTCATTTTAGATTTTGGATCCCACGAGTAGCTAGGGAAGGGGTGGTCCATCCGCACAGAGCCCCGCATGTACGGATAAGGCAAGTTGATCCAGAGTGCGCCAGTATCTCTGGATACACCGCTTGCGACTGAGCTATTTTTGTTTTCCCTGGGCCCTCAGCCAGGCTGATTCTCGGCACGGTACGGTTCACACCTTAATCCAGCCCAGGGTGAAGAAGGAATGGAGGAAGGAGGAAGGATGGGAAAGACAAGGTGGGATGTGATTTCTGGGGTTTACTCCCTCTAAACACTCTGACCCAGAGTTGGTTTTGGTCCACGATGGGTTTTATAGTGGGATTCTTGGCATCTTCACTGCTATAACCTCATTACCCCGGATCACGAATCACTGCGAAACTTACACTTCATCGTACCGGGGCATCCGCTTATCCGCCACCCAGGGACGCGCCTGGTAGGGGACCTACCCCCCCAGGTTGCCTTGGAGTTAATTACTTTTATTTTCGCACGTAAAAGAACCCGCATGGTGTGCTTGATCAATTCTTGATTGTGCTCTTCAATGGAACATGGAAGCTCAAATTGGTTATTACAAACATTTAAAAGAGTATTGAGGACATTTTCTTCGAAGCATAGAGTTTCAAAACGTTCCTCAAAAAACTTTATAATTCGTTCAATTAACTCTACAAAATGTTTAGTAGGAATGACTAAACCACCATTAATAGTATCCTCATATTGACGAGCTTCAATAAGACCCTCGGCTTTTGTAGGGGACTCATTTTGACCCTCTTTGCACATAAATAATATGCATGTTCTACAATGGGTTTTCTTTAAAATGACATGAGAAATATACCCCGAAAAATAATGTGTTGCCATATCTTGCATAGTTGGAACTGTCTCTGATATTGTTATATCGTCCACATCAAAATCGTCAAACTTGCAAGCATTGGAATCTTCATTGAATTCGGTGTCGTCATGACAGATAATATCAACATCACCTATGTAATATATACATTAGGTACGTAATCAAAGGGAGAAAATATATTTAATGGATACACAAACTAAGACACATATTAAGACAAATACTATGACACAAACATTCTTACTTTGCAATACCGGAACTATCTTCGATGCTAGTGCATCTTCTTCATATACTACATCTGTAATTATATAACTACCATCCGGATCGAGGAACTCTATAATTATATTCAATTTATAAGTTACACAAATTATGTCTCAGTAAACGTACTTTCAACATCGGCCATATTTAAAAGAACTGATGAATCTGATGTTTCATATGAAGTTGTATTAGGAGCAATTATATTATAGAAACTCATCTGTTTTAAATTTTTATGTAGGCGGAATGCAGATGGATTTCTTTCATATGATCCTCTGTTATTTCTAACGACTGATATAGTATTTTCTAGACAATCAGTGTTTAAGTGGGATGTTATTAGGTACTGCTGTTGTTCCCCTTTTATATAGTCCCACAATTGCAGTGTTCCATTTATCGTTTGGCAAAGACCGTTAAAACAATACACCGGACCTTTTTTGCCCCTTTTCCATGACGATATCCATCTAACTGAATTCTGTAAGTTTGATATGATGCCCATTTGGTTTTCTGATATAGCACATTTATCAGGATTACTTGAAAATTTGTTATTACTATTCAAATTATCAAACATCTGATTCAGTTTGAAAAAAAAAATTTCTGTGGATAAAGCTGTTACTTTTTCCTTATCATCAAAGATATCTGTTGACACAGCTGCGAAAATCGCAGTAGAGACGCGATGGCTAAATACCTGAGTCGCTAACTTTACTGGTTAGCAGGTTAGCGGATGCTAAGGTGGAGTTATGGAGGTTAATCTGTATCAGTTTCAGCATCATTGCTAACTGATACAGACCTCTCCACAACGGTAGCGTCAAGGTTCTCTGGCGATGATGGATCATCATCGGGGATCTTGTCGCAGGGGGAGGCGGGTGTCGCCGGTTCAGAGGGGTCAGCAACGCTGTTGCGGTCCGAAGCAAAGAGTCTTACCTCCACCTCTTTAAGACCGCATCGGATCTTAAAGTCCTTAGCCCGGAGCAAGGGGAGAGACTCGGTGGTCAGCGAGACGACCAGCGAACGGCCAGTTTTCTTCACTTCTTCCGGTTTCTTGGAGCTCGGTGTCTCCTCGATAAACTTCCAGTCTTTGACTGGAAGATCCGGGTTTTGGTATGTGACCAGACTTTGTAGTTTGGCTGGCTCGCTGGGTTCGATTGGAACCCAGATCCTAGCTCTTGGCCTGTGGGGGATTTTGCTCCGGTCCACCGCCTTAAGCTTGGCACCTGGCCAGATTTCACCAATACCTGCAATGGCGGTGGTGATGAAATCGACCGAAGTTTGGTCGTCACAGGCTAGGAGCTTTACGTAGCCCTGGTGCCAGCCAGCGTCCTTAAAGGTTGGAGGGGAGTTGGGATGGGTGGTGATACGCTCGCAAAGGCAGTTCATCACTCTGCCTTCAATGAGCCTCCATTTCTCGTATGAGATTCTCCCTTCATCGTCAGACAGATCCACTATCGCGACGACGAGGCTATCCTTTACCGTCTCAGAGAAGGGTTTGGAGCTCGTTGAGCTCTTGGTCTTCTTCGAGGCGTTGGATTCCTCATCTACGGATCTACGCCGTTTGGGCGCAGCTCCTGCCGCGAACACGGACCGGCTCCCAGCTTGGTTCGTTGAACCATTGCGACTCGTTGAGTTCTTAGCTTGGGTGCTGCTCTTTGGATGAGAGGGATTCACTCTTTGAGTGGTGGGGTGACTACTGCCACGAATGGTGGGTTGGTGTGGGTCCCGGGTGAAGGGGTGGCGTTTGCCACGAGAGGGGGGGCGTCGTACGCCATGGGTGACTGGGCGTCCGGTTTTGAAATGCCGTAGAGGCTGCAGTTAGTTGAACTGATTTGCCGTGTCGGTTGCCCAGGTTCCGGCTTTTTGCCTAGTCGGTCTAGGATACGGAAAGCCGCTGAGGTCTCTCGACTTAGCGACTTCTTCTCATGGCCAGAGAGCTTGGGGAGAGTTGGAAGAGCTGAACTGCACGACGGTGTCGTGTCAGTGAGCTCGTCAGAGAGCATCGAGCACTCGCTTGTGGCGTCGTCGATGCAGACGTTCTGCAGGTGCTCCTCCACACGTGAAGTGCTTTTGGAGCTGCTGGCGGTGCCAGCTGTTTCCGGATTTTGTTGAGGTCCGGCCTCTGAAATTTCTTTTTTTTGTATTTTTTGTGTTTTTTGTGTTTTTTTCAATTTTTTGGTTTTTTTTCATTTTAGATTTTGGATCCCACGAGTAGCTAGGGAAGGGGTGGTCCATCCGCACAGAGCCCCGCATGTACGGATAAGGCAAGCTGATCCAGAGTGCGCCAGTATCTCTGGATACACCGCTTGCGACTGAGCTATTTTTGTTTTCCCTGGGCCCTCAGCCAGGCTGATTCTCGGCACGGTACGGTTCACACCTTAATCCAGCCCAGGGTGAAGAAGGAATGGAGGAAGGAGGAAGGATGGGAAAGACAAGGTGGGATGTGATTTCTGGGGTTTACTCCCTCTAAACACTCTGACCCAGAGTTGGTTTTGGTCCACGATGGGTTTTATAGTGGGATTCTTGGCATCTTCACTGCTATAACCTCATTACCCCGGATCACGAATCACTGCGAAACTTACACTTCATCGTACCGGGGCATCCCCTTATCCGCCACCCAGGGACGCGCCTGGTAGGGGACCTACCCCCCCAGGTTGCCTTGGAGTTAATTACTTTTATTTTCGCACGTAAAAGAACCCGCATGGTGTGCTTGATCAATTCTTGATTGTGCTCTTCAATGGAACATTAAAGCTCAAATTGGTTATTACAAACATTTAAAAGAGTACTGAGGACATTTTCTTCGAAGCATAGAGTTTCAAAACGTTCCTCAAAAAACTTTATAATTCGTTCAATTAACTCTACAAAATGTTTAGTAGGAATGACTAAACCACCATTAATAGTATCCTCATATTGACGAGCTTCAATAAGACCCTCGGCTTTTGTAGGGGACTCATTTTGACCCTCTTTGCACATAAATAATATGCATGTTCTACAATGGGTTTTCTTTAAAATGACATGAGAAATATACCCCGAAAAATAATGTGTTGCCATATCTTGCATAGTTGGAACTGTCTCTGATATTGTTATATCGTCCACATCAAAATCGTCAAACTTGCAAGCATTGGAATCTTCATTGAATTCGGTGTCGTCATGACAGATAATATCAACATCACCTATGTAATATATACATTAGGTACGTAATCAAAGGGAGAAAATATATTTAATGGATACACAAACTAAGACACATATTAAGACAAATACTATGACACAAACATTCTTACTTTGCAATACCGGAACTATCTTCGATGCTAGTGCATCTTCTTCATATACTACATCTGTAATTATATAACTACCATCCGGATCGAGGAACTCTATAATTATATTCAATTTATAAGTTACACAAATTATGTCTCAGTAAACGTACTTTCAACATCGGCCATATTTAAAAGAACTGATGAATCTGATGTTTCATATGAAGTTGTATTAGGAGCAATTATATTATAGAAACTCATCTGTTTTAAATTTTTATGTAGGCGGAATGCAGATGGATTTCTTTCATATGATCCTCTGTTATTTCTAACGACTGATATAGTATTTTCTAGACAATCAGTGTTTAAGTGGGATGTTATTAGGTACTGCTGTTGTTCCCCTTTTATATAGTCCCACAATTGCAGTGTTCCATTTATCGTTTGGCAAAGACCGTTAAAACAATACACCGGACCTTTTTTGCCCCTTTTCCATGACGATATCCATCTAACTGAATTCTGTAAGTTTGATATGATGCCCATTTGGTTTTCTGATATAGCACATTTATCAGGATTACTTGAAAATTTGTTATTACTATTCAAATTATCAAACATCTGATTCAGTTTGAAAAAAAAAATTTCTGTGGATAAAGCTGTTACTTTTTCCTTATCATCAAAGATATCTGTTGACACAGCTGCGAAAATCGCAGTAGAGACGCGATGGCTAAATACCTGAGTCGCTAACTTTACTGACATTTTTTGGAAGTTATCAGGCTTGATATGAGCTTCTGTGAGCTTATGCATCGATCTAATCAAGCCGTTATCAGCATAAAATAATTTTTGAAGTATTGACCAGGATATAGTATCATTGCCAACTGAAATATTGGCGACTAATAAATTATTTCGCACACTTTTGATTAGATGGACAGCGTCATAGAGGCAAAATATTTTCCTGTCCATTACTGTAATATAGGGGGCCTCAATTGTGACCCCTAATTTATAGTACGCACTTCTGTTTGGAGCTCCTTGATCACATGCGATTGAAACGACATCAATACCTTCTTGAAGTAGTGTATGAACTGTTGATTCAATAATCTTCGCCAATATATCCCCCTTCACATTTCCGCAGTAGTAGCCAATAATCTAACAACAAATGTATGTATGTATGTAATTAATCTGTTTAATTTAGTTAATTTCCGCCACGCAAAACTTTGTGAACAGACATCAGGCAAAAATATTGTCAATGTTCATTGATATGTGTGGTGGCTATTTTTCATCAATGATCGGCAATTGATCGTGCTCTTCCGAACTCACCCAAATCCTCAAATCCGTACACTATGTCGTCTTTCGAATTGTATTCAAGTTCCACTTTGATGCTCATTTCATCAAAAATTAAAACACACTTTTTATCACGGTCAGGCATGTCTTTTAACTTGATTTTGAGCATTTGTAGTATGTTATTGGAAATACCCGTTCCAAAAGGCAGTGTATCGTACCAACGACCGATTGTACGTAATGAAGGCACTACAAATCCTTCTTTCATTAGAAAATTATAGAAAGACGAAGACTTGTAATGGAATTTAAAAAAAGATCCATTTCATCCAAGTTCCATTTAGATTTGTTTTTGTGAAATAGTTGGCTTTTTACAAAAGTCCCAACATTCTTACTTTTCTCAACCACCGTTTTGTCAACTAAGTTCATATCAGACGCTTTGCTCAGTTCATTTGGACGAATATATTTCTTTTTTGGGGACTCAAGCAAAGCGTCTATTAATGCGTTATTGTTTTTACTATTTGGCTCCTCAGATTCCAAATATAAATAATTCGAACCACCTGCGGATCCAGCCGGCGTTGGAAACTGTGCTTCACAAATTTCATTGTCTTTTCCCTGGATATCACTCAATATATTTATATAAGATTTGTCTGTGATACCTTTTGTTACTACCAACTCTTCACTAATTGTTTTGGACTTGGCACTTTGTGATACCCGAACACGTTTGCAATTACTTTTATTTTGTACCCCAAGAGTGTCACCCTCAAATATGAACTTTTCTTTTTCCTTAAATGATTTTGTTGGAATTGCACACATTGAAAGACGTAATCTAGTACCGCGATTTAAAAATTGTCTATCAAAGTGATCAGCACAAATAAATATTCTCTCATTTGAGATGAGCTTAGGCGAGTAACTATTTCCCGAATTAAGTAGCCATATATCACGGCGATTGTCGGTTGGCAATAAAAATCTTGAAACACCGTAGCTTTTTTTGTTCTTGCACTCCACGTAATCACAGAACACCATTTTTAAATAATTAACGCGTATCACTGTGTATCGCAAGGACTCTAGCAAAAATTATAAATTAAACGCCGAAGGAATTCAGAACGTTAGAAAATAAACTTGGCTACGCTGATTTTAACTGTATCTGTAATTGAAGTAACATAAGCCATATTTTTTCAATTTTCTTTTTTTTGCAAAATTTTAATTTTTATATAGTTATTCATCTTTTCGAGAAAAACTGCACATGTCAGACCCCTCAAAGTACGAAAAGTGAGAGTACTATTTCAGTGTTTTGAAGAGAAACAACACAAGTGTTTCTCCACAAATTTTTTTTTTACTTTGTACACATGACGTACTAAATGCAAAATCTTCAAATCCCACGACCTGTACAGGAAACTTTCTACTTAAGACAACTAACTGTAAGCGTATTTTGTATATACAATTTTCTGGACAACACCGCAACTTTTTTTGTTTACCATGAAGGGATTGCTGGAAAGGGTCCAAATGAAGTCTGCTCTTTTTTAAATCAATTTTTTTAACATAAAATGAAGGACGTCCTGGTCAAAATAAAAATCACACAATGATAAGGTTTTTGACATCTTTAGTATCCTTAAAAAAGTTCAAGAATATCTAACAGTATTTTCCTATACGATACCATGTGATAGAGACTTCGCAGTCTTAAAACGTAAAACTAAAAAAGGGATAGAATTTACACTGTTCAAGAATATGCCGATTTGATACTATTGTTGCATCCAGGCTAGGATTCGAAAAGATAAAACGTAATTCTATTTAATTAATCTTTATTAGTTCTCTTTCAATGTCTTTTACTTCTTGATTATTATTCTAATAATTCACTTATTTAATTCAACAATTCACTTTCACAATTAATCACTTTAAATAAACAATCACTTCTCTTATTCAATATTCTCTATACTTTTCACTACTGTCATCTATCGCCCTTCTTTATCGCGGTTCACAACTCGAATGTCTTGGGTGCTCCTGCGACATCTATTTATATCTCCTAGTGACACCTCTCGAAATTTCCAGATTCGTTGAGAAGGTTCGTTAAGTTCAGAAGGTTCGAGAACAACATACCAAGTTATACCACAGCCACTCAAACTGCTATTCCAATGCTGCCAAAATCGGTAATATGGCCACTTTCTACTAGATGGCGTAGTTGACTAATTAATGACATAGTTCAAGCAAACATGCAACAATATCCCCCTCTTAAACTTGTTCGTCCCGAACAAGCACGTCAATATTTTCCCCATGGTAGCGATGGAGACGATCCACATGGACAACTTTCAGCTTGCCTCTTCCTCGCTGGATCCGGTAGACAACATCGTTGATGCGCTTCACTATCTTATAGGGTCCTTCCCAATCCTGCTGTAGTTTAGGTGACATACCTTTTCGGCGATGAGGGTTGTATAGCCATACCAGATCTCCTTCCTGGAATCCTGTGGTGGTCGCTTTTGTATCGTACCTCGTCTTCATGCGGTCGCTGGATATCCGAATCTTATCTCTAGTTTTCCGATGAATGTTTCTGATGATTTCTCTGAGATCCGCCACATAATCATCTTCATTCGTTGCTTCATCAGTCGGAGATCCAAACATCAATTCACTAGGTAACCGGATGGTTCGACCAAAAAGGATTTCGGATGGAGTATGTCCTGTTGTGTTATGAACTGCGCTTCGATAAGCTAATAGGAACATGGGGATGTGCTTGTCCCAGTCCCGCTGGCAGTCGCCAACAACCTTAGAAAGGTGTTCGTTTAAGGTTCTATTGAAGCGTTCCACCATTCCGTCCGATTGTGGATGAAGCGGGGTTGTTCTTGTCTTCTTAATCCCTAGTAGCTGGCATACTCCTTGAAAGATCTTCGACTCGAAGTTGCGACCTTGGTCCGAGTGCAATTCCATTGGTACGCCAAATCTGCTTACCCAGTTGTGGACAATCTGCTCTACCACGGTTTTAGCTTCTTGGTTAGGTATAGCAAAGGCTTCAGGCCATTTAGTGAAGTAGTCCATCACTACGAGGATATAGCGGTTTCCACTGTTGGTTTCTGGAAACGGTCCTGCGATGTCAACTGCAATCCTTTCAAAGGGCGCTCCAACGTTGTATTGATGCATCTTGCCTTGCATTTTTACTCTCGGGCCTTTACTGGCTGC
This sequence comes from Portevinia maculata, assembly GCA_949715645.1. Lineage (NCBI taxonomy): Eukaryota > Metazoa > Arthropoda > Insecta > Diptera > Syrphidae > Portevinia > Portevinia maculata. The sequence goes on from OX454528.1 coordinate 42,105,546, forward strand.
GCAAGCGGCGCATTTTCGGCACCAGTTTTCGACATCGTCTCTTGCGTGGATCCAGTAAAAGTGTTCTCGCACTTTTTCGAGTGTCTTATTTACTCCCAAGTGACCTCCGGACACTCCATCATGTAGTTCCCTAAGTACTTCGTTGACTTTCGATCTGGGTACCACAAGTTGCATCACGGCTGATGTTCCATCCGAACTTTCCCATTTTCTTTTCAAAATGCCATCCTGGACATGAAGTGAGTCCCATTGTGCCAAGTATGCCTTCAATTCCGGACTCCTATTGGAGATCTGCTGCCAGTCCGGCTTGCCCTCATGTTCCTTCCAGGCGAGAATCGGCTCGATATCCGGATCTTCCTGTTGAGCATTCCGGATCTCCCGTGCACTCCAGCCGCTAATGGGCTCAGCTCTCAACCGTTGGACTGATAATTTATCTTTTTCCTCCTGGCGTACGCAATGTTTACAATCAGCCTTGCAGGGTCGCCGGGAGAGGGCATCTGCGTTGGAGTGAAGAGTTCCCTTTCGGTGCTGTATCTCGTAGTCATACATCTGCAGCCGCTCAATCCACCTCGCGACTTGTCCTTCAGGGTTCTTAAACTGCAGCAGCCACTTTAGAGACGCATGATCTGTACGCAGGATGAATTTCTGCCCATATAAGTACTTGTGGAAGTGCTTTGTTGCCAGGATCAAAGCCAGGAGTTCCCGCCTGGTTACGCAATAGTTCCTCTCCGGCTTGGATAGCACTTTACTGAAGTAGGAAACTACTCTCTCTTGGCCATCATGGATCTGCGAAAGAACGGCTCCGATCCCAACATTACTAGCGTCGGCATCTACAATAAATGTCTTTCCTGGAGTAGGGTACGCTAGAATTGAGGCATCACACAGTTGGTGTTTGAGACTCTTGAAACTCGCTTCGCATTCACCTGACCATTTAAATGGTTTTCCCTTTTCCGTCAGTTGATGCAAGCTCTTTGCGATCCTTGCGAAGTCCTTCACAAACCGTCTGTAGTAAGTTGCAAGTCCCAGGAAGCTTCTCAGTTGGTGTTTGTCTTTGGGAACGGGCCAATTTTTCACCGCATCGACCTTCTCTGGGTCAGTCCTTACTCCTTCGGACGAGATGATGTGCCCCAGATATTTTACCTCAGATCTAAAGAGATCACACTTTTTCGGGTTAAGCTTTAATTGTGCACTTCGTAGTCTCTGGAACACTTCCTTCAAGTTATCTCGATGTTCTTCAAACGTTTTTCCAACCACGATGACATCGTCCAAGTAGACCAAACACGTTTTCCATGTTAGCCCCAACAAAACACGCTCCATTAGACGCTCAAAGGTTGCCGGCGCGTTACACAGTCCAAATGGCATTACTGTGAATTGCCAGAGCCCGTTTCCTGCTGTGAAAGCTGTTTTCTCACGGTCTTTCGGATGTATCTGCACTTGCCAGTAGCCACTCTTCAGATCTAGAGTGGAAAACCATCGAGCTCCGGACAGTGTATCCAGCGTATCGTCAATCCTTGGTAGAGGGTAGCTATCCTTTTTGGTGACATTATTCAGTTGGCGATAGTCTACACAGAACCGAGTGCTGCCATCTTTCTTTTTGACTAGGACAATTGGAGATGCCCATGGGCTTTTAGAGCATTCGATTACTCCTTCCTTCTCCATCGTCGACACCATCTCTGCAACCTCCGTCTGCTTAGCCAATGGTAATCGTCTGGGAGGCTGACGAATCGGTCTCGCATCTCCAGTGTCTATCCGGTGTTGTACAAGGTGTGTTCGGCCATACTCGCAGTCCCGCGAAGCGAATATATCAGCAAACTCGTTGATGAGGTTCCCTGCCAAGGCTTGCTGCTCCTGATTCAGATCGCAGTGCTGGAATAAAGTTCTTTTGACCTCAGTCATTCCCATTGGTGAACGAGGCTTCGCAACACCTCCCTGTGATAGTTTCGTGATGGCCGTAACCGGTACACACTTTCCAACCACCTCACCTTGCTTCAATTTGACGCTTTTGTGTTCCGCATTAAGAACTCGTACGGGAACCATATTGTTCTTCGGCTCGACAAGCATTTTTCCAACCACGCAATTTCGGCAGTGGTTGTCTTCTGGCTCGACTAGAAAGAATCGGTGGGCCCCAGGATCACCTTCCAGCTTTGTCCAAATCAGTGTCTCTGAAGAAGGTGGTAGGACCTCGTCCTTACTAATGACTGTCCTCAGGAATGCGACGTTCTCGTTCCCGTACACCATCGGAATTTCTACGTTTCGATACTTGAGTACTTGCATACCAATGTCCAATACTACATCATGCGCCTTCATGAAATCGATTCCAATGATGCATTCGTCACATATATCGGCTACTAGGAAAGCGTGGGAGAATACTAATCCTGCCAAATTTATTGTTCGTATGACCTCTCCATACACTTTCGCTGTCGCTCCTGTTGCTGTTTTCAGACAGTAATTGCTGGTGCTGTGCAGCCAAGACTGACGGACGATGTCCCTCCTTATGATGGAAGCGGTGGCACCGGTGTCGATGGTTGCCACGCACTTATTTTGTCCGATATAGGCTTCCACTGTTAGACTCTGGTTTCCTCGTTTGGTTTGGGAGACTTGAATTGTGGTCCTGGGGTCGTCGATTCCGGAAACCAACTTCTACCCCACGAAGCTGGTCCTTACACGTTTCCCGACTGCTGGTTATGCGAAGCTATATCTGCAGGATGGATGTTATCCCTGCCAGATGCTTCTTCGTTGAGCCTCCTAGGCCCGCAATGTAGACAACTGCCTTGTCTGGGTGGAGCTCTGCACTGTCTCTGTAGGTGCCCTATTTTGTTGCAGTTCCAGCAGCGCATTTGACCTCTGTTATCTCTGCTCCGGTCTACGACGTCTGCTCTTTGACATGAACATTCAACGGCTGTCATTTCCCTTACGCGGTGGAACACATGCGATGCCTGATCAGCAGCTTGCATTGTCAAGGCAAATGCTAGGGCCTCAGCGAGAGTTCTCTTTCCAGCCATTCTTACGGCCATTTGCAGTTGTCTATCTTCAATGGCTTGGATAAACGCCTCCACAGCCATTTCATTGATGAGAACCTCACCAGCATTACGATATGACAAATGTGCCAGACGTTCGATATCTGCTTGCAGCTGTTGAAGTGTTTCTCCCCGCTTCTGGACTCTACTGCGTAGCTGGACCCTGTACACTTGTTGCATATGCTCATCACCGAAGCGCATCTCTATAGCCTTGACCAGGGCGTCGTAGTCGTGTTGCTTCTCTTCTGAGACGGTTTGGAGTAACTCCGCAGCTGTACCTCTTAGTGCGAGCGTTAGCGCAATCGACTTTTCCTCGTTGTCCCAGCTGTTCGCCATTGCAGCTGCTTCAAACTGTTTCTTATAAATTGGCCATGATGTTTGACCGTCGAAAACAGGAGGCTGCATCTCTTTCCTTCTCGGGCAGTCCGCAGAATTTTCTCGAGCCTTCTGCTTCTTCACTTTCTCCAGCTCTCTAGCCAAGTTCTCGAAGTTTGTTTCATGCTTGCAAAACGTCTGATGGATTTCGTCGAATTTGGTTTCAACCTTCTCGAACTTGTGGTCAATTTCTTCGAGTTTTCCTTCGAGAACATTTTTAAAATCTTCCACAGCGCTCTTTTGGGCGGCAACTATGGAATTCTTTTGTTCATCAAATTTAGAGTCCATTGATTGCAATTTGGAATCTAGAGAATTCTTTTGTTCATCAAATTTAGAGTCCATTGATTGCAGTTTGGAATCTAGAGAATTTGTCTGTTCATCTAACTTAGAGTCCATACAGTCGAATTTCTGATCGAACTTGGCCAGAAGTAGTTCCATCATAGCAGTCATATCAATGGCTGTACTTACTTGTTCTTCTGCTACGTCGAACAAAACGGACTTGGGATTTTCTCCTTCGTTTTCAACAGCTTCCTGCAGTCGAAGCACCAGATCACTTTTTCCTCCAGCTGTGGAGAGATTCCGCTTTTCTAGCTCAGCTTTTAACTGCGGTATACTGAGCTGTAGTAATTTCAATATGCGGCCCATTTTTCTTTCCTTTTTTTTTCACTAAATACGTTTTTTTTTTTTTTTTTTTTAACTAATTCACTTCACTTTAATTTCACACTGAATACGTTTTATCCCACTTCTGACACCAATGTTGCATCCAGGCTAGGATTCGAAAAGATAAAACGTAATTCTATTTAATTAATCTTTATTAGTTCTCTTTCAATGTCTTTTACTTCTTGATTATTATTCTAATAATTCACTTATTTAATTCAACAATTCACTTTCACAATTAATCACTTTAAATAAACAATCACTTCTCTTATTCAATATTCTCTATACTTTTCACTACTGTCATCTATCGCCCTTCTTTATCGCGGTTCACAACTCGAATGTCTTGGGTGCTCCTGCGACATCTATTTATATCTCCTAGTGACACCTCTCGAAATTTCCAGATTCGTTGAGAAGGTTCGTTAAGTTCAGAAGGTTCGAGAACAACATACCAAGTTATACCACAGCCACTCAAACTGCTATTCCAATGCTGCCAAAATCGGTAATATGGCCACTTTCTACTAGATGGCGTAGTTGACTAATTAATGACATAGTTCAAGCAAACATGCAACACTATTTTCTTCAGTATCAAACAAATTCACGGTCAAATTCAGACATTATCGACTACAAAAGCTGGTGGCCATGCTTTTATAAAAGAAACTAATAACTTATTTAGTTCCAAAATTTGTGGCAACTACATACAACTAAAATTATGGTTTAGTTATGTACGTTCAAAGAAACTACAGCTAATTTAGTTGAAGCTTTTTAGTTATTAGTTAAACTTACTTTTGTGCAACTCTGATACATGCTATGTAGGTACCTGCCGGGGCGATGATGCGATGTTAACCCCCACAGCATTTTGGGCGCCCTAATACAATACATATATTCATCATTTCAACTTTCTAGCTCACAAATTTGTTCTTTTGAAATTATGGTGTCAGTGGGCGAATTTTAAAAATTCTTAAAATTTATTATTTCGAGCCCCTAGAGGGTAGGAATATGGTTTAAATTTTAGCTTTATAGCTTCAATGTAAAGGAATTAATTTTTGCCGACGGGTGGACGGACGGACGGACGGACGGACATAGTAGATACACATTACTATCGATGCAAAACGACAGGTGACCTGCCTCAATATTAATGTAGGTCATCAATTCGCTAATAGATGAATATACCTATCAAACAACAAGTATTTCTTTGAATATCGGCTGATACAACACAAATTGAATATTTCCGAATCAAATACTGAAGAAATGATATAAATCGGTACATTTTTGAACGAGATACAGCGAAAATAGCAAAAGTCTAAAAATCCATAAATTCATATCTCATTTGATGATTAATACCGAAATCAAATTTTATTCTATTTTTCCTTTGAAACATACATACTTTCATCATACATTCTACTCGCAGACGACAAAGCCGGATTTCTAATTTTTCCAACATCTCCCTCTCATCCTACATACTATTTGCCGAAGCGAAGGCAACATTGCCTATAATGCTTATTGACTTATATTGTTTCTGAAATAAACAATTCAATTGTTGTCATCGTTATCTATTCACAAGAAACATAAACATGGGAATATTTTGGGAAATTAATTTTACCTAATGCACGAATCTATAAAACATGGTATATGCATACACTAACTTAATACAAATTTTCGCCGCAATGAAGGTCCGTATGTCGCTTCAAAATGAGCGGTGTCCTCTTCTATTTGTAGTTATTCAATGCCTGGACTTACATTGGTGATCTGAACCATCACACTACATCACCGACTGCTCTCATAACCAAATACTGCAACCATCACCTAATAATCTGCCATCTATTGATTTTTTTGTAATCATGAATGTTTCTGAGTATTATATTTATGCAAAAAAACATAACGATGTCAAACTTTCTTGCGCAATATCTTTGTATATAGACTTTATAGTAACAGCGAGTTTTTTATTTTGGACTCAGGTTGGTAGATGGCGTATTGTGTCTTAAATTTTGCTGTCACAATTTTTTTTACACACTTTGAAAACGAAGAAAGAAAACAAAATAAACTGCTTTATCTCTCTTCCCATGTATGTTGTATTTTTATACCCTATTCTAAGGGTATATTAATTTTGACGCATAGTTTGTAACATAGCTTAATATTGCACATAGACCCCTAAAAGTTACTATATTTATGATCAGCATCGATAGTAATGTCGATCTGACCATGTCCGTCCGTCCGTCGGCAAAAATTAGGCCTTTAAACTGGGCCTAGAGAGCTGACATTTTAACCATATACTCTCTAGGGTCCCGAAATAATCAAGTTTACGAATTTTTGAAATCTGCCCACAGACACGCCCACAAACTAAAAAAAAACAAAATTTGGAAAAAATCGAATTTTGAGCTAGAAAGCTGAAATTTTTTATATATGATCTATGACTCCTCAAATTGCTCGGGAGATAATATTTTCAAAATCCGCCCACTGACACGCCCACAATTAAATAAAACAATTTTATTGAAAAACGAAAGTTTGAACTAGGGAGCTGAAATTTATAATATATACTCTCTATGGGCCCTTTATGCTCATGTGTAAATATTTTCAGAATCCGCCTACTGACACGCCCACAATTTAAAAAAAAACTTTTTTTTGAAAATCCAAAGTGTGAGCTTGAGGGCTGAAATTTATAATATATAGTCTTTAGAGGTCCTCTATGCTCATGTGTTAATTTTTTTAAATCCGCTTACTGACACGCCCACGATTAAATAAAACAATTTTATTGAAACACACAAGTTTGAGCTAGGGAGCGTTTTTTTTCGATAAAATCCTTTAAATGTTATATAACAAAATATGTAGAGCGTTCTTAACAATTCAACCATACTTAGACTTTTGTCACGCCCACTTATGAGGGATAGGAATAAGAATAGGGTATCCAACAGTTCGCCGAAGCAGACTGTAGCCTTGTTTTTTCTTTGTAAGAAGGAGCATAGGCATTTTTGTTGTTTAGCAGCACAGGTAGCATGTAGGATTTGCAAGTAAGTTAATTTGTATGGATAATGGATCTCGCATTATCGACTCTCTGGTCATGCCATATGATTTTTATTCTTATGGAATTGTAAGTATGTAGTTATTTTTCTGTGTAACAGCCGAATACTTTTGATGAATTGCATAGTTGCCTGTGCTTCGGCAATTAGTATGTTTGATAAGAGAGAGATGATGGAAAAATAAGAAATCTGGCTTCTTCGTCTGCGAGTAGAATGGCGATTCGTTTGAAAGGAAAAAAGGAATAAAATTTGGTATCAGTATTTTTCATCAAATGAGATATTATGAGTTTATCGCATTTTATGTGCTCACTGTTTTGGCTATGTCTTGTCGAAAAAGGTACCGATTTATATCTTTTTTTGCAATTGATTTGGAAATATTCGATCTAATTTATAAAGCCATGACCTAATTTATTTTGTCTCAGTATTGTGTCATGCTGCACCACAACTTCTTGGTCAATAGGTACCTACCTACGATCTATCCAGCAAAACGGACTACTTAATCCCCAAACGAAACTTTGAGAAAAACTACTCCACATACATACCCCAAAGAGAGAACTGGAACACGCACGTCAGCGTGCAAGAAATCCATATCTATACGGACGGGTCGAAAATGAATGTGGGTGTTGCATACATAAGTATGCATACCTTGCCTCCTACCAGTGGCGTGGCGTGGATAATTTTAAAAGGGAAGACGTTGAAAAATTTAGTCACCTATAAAAATAAAAATCTTTAAAACCTGAAATAAAATAATTTTTAATGGGGATATTGTATCTACATAATATGCATTCCACATTGACTTAGCAAAAATATTCTAGCCACATTTTTTATACTTCAAGACATTAATATTTCAATCAACAATGAGCTTAAAGCATAACAAAAGTGGCTTCAAAAGAAGCCGGTCTTGACAGACGCATGATACAATAACTTAAAAAAATTCAGCATAATGTGGATAGTAATTTTAAAATAAGAAAATTCGGAAGAATTATATGGATAATTCTTTATTCACTTAAAAAAAAAAGTGAAAAGTTTTGTTAAAATATTAGTTCTTTATAATTATTTGTATTCTAATGCTATTCGACGATCTTTTTTGATAAACTCTGCCAATACCCTTTCATAGAAGTTTGGTCTATTTTTAATTTTAAGAAGAAGTCTTCTTTCTATCGATATGAGGGCTAAATCAGAGAGCCTATCCTCGCCCTGTGAGTTTCTTAAATAAGTATGAATTCTTTTTAAAGCAGAAAAAGACCTCTCAACGGAGGCGACGGAAATGGGAAGTGTTAAAAGTAAACTACTTAAGTTTAAGACTTGAGGGAACACTTCTTTCAATGCTTCACTATTCAAATGGTTGTGAAGGTCGAGAACCTCAAACTGCCGAAGTGACGACGAAGAATATAAAACATTAAGTTCATTTTTTAATGCCGTGAAGTCAAAAATTCTAGGAAAAAACTTAATTAGGGAAGATATTTTTACATCTGGACTGGAACGAGAAAAAGTGTCATACTTCAAATTATTTAGTAAATCCAAAAATGTAAGATTACTAAATGATTTATATCTGGCATTTATTTGGCTAACTATATTGTCTTTAATTTCAACAAAAAGGCGCTTATAATTCGTCTTCAAATCGAAGTCAAGCAACCTGCGTTTACGTGGAGGTTCGATGCAATCATTTACGCTGTCATAAATAACTTCAAATATATTTAAAAAGTCAGAGCTTATCCATGACTCAAAACGTTCGATTTCTTGCTTGGCATAACTAACGTCTGTTTGTTTTTTTGAATTAAATTAAATAATACATCGGTCTTTGCAAATATTTCAGAAAGGGTATGAAGCAAAAAACAGAATTCCTTGCTCTCTAATTTATTTAATAAACTTTCTGCCATCGAAAGTGTGTCAGTATCCCATTCCCTAGAGTCATTAATTATTTTACTAAAAGTTTCAATTATATCTATTCTACAGTTAAAGATTACCTTTATTATTCTTGAATGATAATGCCATCGAGTTTCCAATACTCCTGGCATGCGTCGATTGGAAATTTGTTTTAAAAGATTGGACCGATTTGTGGATTTATTAAAAAATCGAACGATGCTATTAGTATAGCCAAAAAATAGTTTAAGTTCTGCTATGTTTTCTAGAGATCGGGATAGTACTAAATTTAAAACATGTGCATAACAAGGAATAAAATTTGCCATCGGGCATTCATCAAGGACCTTCTTTTGAACACCACCCCCCTCGCCGGACATAACTGCGGCACCATCGTAGGATTGTCCTATTAACTTTTCCTTGCAGTCGTATGTTTCAAGAATTTTAAATATATGATTGGATAACTCATTTGCATTACGACTTGCGCTAACGTCAAAAAATCCAAGAAATCTTTCTTGTATACCATCCTCTGACAAGTACCGAAATATGGCACTCAGTTGTTCCCTATGACTCAAATCTGGTGTTTCGTCGATCATAATCGACACGAACCGAGCATCCTTGATTTCCGTTTTAATTTCGGATTTAATAACCGCCGCGATACTATGTATAAAATCGTTTTGAATATCGTTGGATAAACCTGAAAAAATTGGATTGTGTGTACTTGAACACTGCTCTAAATGGGATTCCAATAAAGTGTCATATTTAGATAAAAAATAAACCGCTTCGACATAATTGCCACGATTATCTGAACTAGACCTTTCATCATGACCGCGAAATGCTAACTCCTATCTGCCTAATAAAATGACCGTGTCAATAAAACGTTCCATTAGTTTCCGATTTTTATCAACTTTTTTATTATGAACAACGAAAGAATTTCCTAAAGAGTTTCAATGCGATTCGTGCCGAATTCGTGTAGGGATAAACAACAACGAATATGTTTTTCTGTCTTAATATGTTTTTTCGAAGAATTAACTAAATTATTTATATCAGTGAAACCCGTTCGGCTCCAAACACTGGCGGAGTTTGAAAAAAGAAGACAAGGAAAACAAAACATTTTATTAAGCTTGCAACTATCAGTTAGCCACTTATATTTTTGGTATAAGGAAACATTAAAATGTGTCACAAAACCATCTCTCCTTTGGAAATTAATATTTATAAAAGGCATAGAGCGCCCTACGTCTATAACTTTTTTTTTATCAAGAATAGATAGCTTACTAAAACTATTTGAATCCTCCAGGAGGAAATCAGTTAAACAGCAATCTACACTAATCAAAGACATTTCCCAAAAAAAAATCTAAAACTGCACTAAAATTAAGAAGCTAAAATGTTTTTATCAGTAAGTTGGTAATAAAAGAAACTAAAAAATTACACATTAACCTTCACTTTCACTTTCACATCTAACTTTTCACTATTTTAATTTAAGATTTTATCAAATTGGCTTTACAAAACACTAGATTTTTTTCAAGTTATTGCACTTGTGCAACGCAGTCTGTCAATAAATTCCAACTGATTCTAAATTAAAATTTGAATTCCTGCTTAAAAAAAAAACAAGTGTCGGTATTTTATTTGACATGAACTTCTCTTAAGCGATATGCTGAATTTACTCTGCTGACAAATTGCCATAATATTCTACCATATTTTATTTCATAAGACAAAAGTATAACAATAAATTTGTAAAAACATCGAAGCATTAACTATCACAAGAGAGAAAAATGAAAGCTCAACTTCTTACATCAACACGCATATCAATATCAACATCAAATTCAAAATCAAGAATCAACCCACATAACACATTCAGATATTATCATTGTATATGCACTTTATAGTATTCTCACTTCGTGTATACGACGATACGCCACCAAACGCCGTAAAAAAGAACCTTCAGAAAGCTTTTATGCATTTTTGTAGTTATTTCTGTTGTCTTTTCCCATTCTCGTTTATATTTGCAGTGCGTACTCTTTAGTACTCTTTCCTTTGATAATAAAGAAGATTTCCAAAATTGTGTGTTTTGTCACTTTAATTTTTCTTTACTTCTCAGGATGGGAATTGGTGAGAGGTGTGGGGTATACATATTTAATTATGCATTTTGGTAGTTATTTTTGTTGTCTTCCATTCTCGTTCTCTTTCCTTCGATAATAAAGAAGATTTGAATAAGTGTGTGTTTTGTCACTTTAATTTTTCTTTACTTCTCAGGATATGAATATGATGTGTGGGCGAGAGGGGTGGGGTATATGGTTAGTGTATTATGTGTTGGTTTTGAAGGAAGTTTGGGGTAGGTTATCTCATATTGCAAGCAGCTGTATTTAAAAAAGCCAAATTTCCGCCGGTTGAACTTCGTACTTTTGCAAAGCCACAACTTTTAACTTACAAAGTGATACAATGTGAATAAGAGTTTTATCCGATTTCAAGACTTTCATTCTGATAAGTATCAAATTATTTATCATTATTATATTATTATTTCATTCTTTTTCATATATTTTATTATATTCATATTTATATATTTTGTTACGTTTTTATAAATTTTAATATATTTATATATACCTATATCTACCTATGTATATACATTTATTTTAGAGATTATATATTATTTATTTAAGGGGGGGGGGGGGGGGGCACTTCGACCTGAAAAGATCTTTTGTACTGTATGGGCCAGACAAATTTAAACTAGTAGAATTTCCACTTTCCGTGTAAAGCGGACAATTTTACCAGTAGAAGAATTTTTTATGTCCTCGGTGCTCATTTGTTCCCTGACAAATATCTTCTTTCTAATTCCATTAAGGGCTGGACATTCACAAAAAATGTATTCAGCTGACTCGTCCTCTTCAAGACAGAGTCGGCACTCAGGAGAGTCTGATATTCTCATTTTGTGTAGATGATATCTTTCTTAAACCATGGTGGCCAGGAAGGTAAGCCACTAACCTTTTGATATCATGCCTGCTTAGGTTTAGGCATTTGCTGGCATTTTGATTGAATGGCTCGTTTGGCCTGTCTTCGACCTGGGATGCTTTCCCAAAGATGGATACATTTTCTATGTTCCCAGCTTTTTATTGCTGCCGTTGCTGCTGATCTAGGAGTGCAGCAGAAAGGTTCGGGACTTATGAAAGGTGTTTCCAAACCTTTTCTGGCCAGTTCGTCGGCCTTTTCGTTAGCTTCCACCCCGACATGACCTGGAACCCACCATAGCTTGGTCTTGTTACTTATTCCGAGTGCCTGTAGGGTATTGAAGCAGTACATGACTGATTTGGAGTCAATGGTATGCGAGCTAAGGGCGTTTATAGCTGCTTAACTATCCGTGAATATATGGATGGTTGCATCTTTTATACCAGATAAATTTATGTGGTTGGCGCATGGCGTGGAGCTCTGCTTGAAATACGCTGGCACTTTTTCCCATGGGTATCGTGAAGCGTTTATTTGGTCCGTATATTCCCGCTCCTACCCCCGTTTCCATTTTAGAACCATCCGCCTACCACTTTATGCCGTTGTGGCTGATTGGTGGCTTATTACTAACCCATACTTATCTCTTTTGGATCTCCGTGGAGAACCGTTTATTGAAGCATAGTGTTTTATGAATGCGGTCTGTGATATTTTACATAAATTCGCCAAAAAAGACCGAGGAATACAACTTTTTTAATTCTAAGTAGATATTCGTACTACTTGTGTGTGTATAAAAAATATATTATATACCTACCCATTTCTTGATCTATAGCATATACGTTTAATTCGTAGTTTAAAAACATGAATGTGATATTGCTTATACCTACCGTTTTAATAAAAAATAGATTTTTCTAGACTATACATTTTAACTTTCTTTAAAAAAAAATGTCAGCTCACCCAAAAAAATGGAACTCACCCATACATTAGGTCCTGGCTACGGCCGTGGTGGGCAGATTTTAAAAATTCTTAACATTTATTATTTCGGGCACGTATAGAGTTAATGGTTAAAATTTCAGCTTTCTAGCTTGATTTTGAGATAGTAGATACACGTTACTATCGATGCTGATCACGAATATTTTACAAAAAAAACTGTTAAATTACAAGTGACCTGCCTCAACATTATTGTAGGTGATCGATTCCCTAATAGATAAATATACCTATCCAACAACTATTTCTTTGAATAACGGCTGATACAAATAAATTGAACATTTCCGAATCAAATACTGAAGAAATGATAGAAATCGGTGCATTTTTGGACGAGATACAGCGAAAATAGCAAAACCCTAAAAAATCCTAAACTCATAATTCCTTGTTTGATGGAAAATACCAAAATACCGAAATCAGCTTTTATTTGAATATCCTTTAGAAAAATGTTTCCTTTCCCCTTCCATCATCTGCCTCTCATCATACATTCTATTTACCAAAAAGCATTCGGCTGTTACGCATACGCAGAACAATAAATACTAACCCGTCCAGTATGAAAATCATACGGCGCGACCAGAGGCAATCAGTTGAAAATGCGAGATATCCATACAAGATAACAAAATTACATACAATGATAGAATTCTTATTTTTGTCAGAAATCCTTACGAAATACCTTATCGAAGAAAAGAGGACCAAATAAACTCTTGGCTCTGTTTCCTAACCAACAGTTTACTTGGTTCTCTTTTCTCCGTTTTCCCTTAATTCAAAGCTCATACAAATATTTTATGCTTAAATTGAGAAGCAATCACGCCATCCTTTTTGTCTCCAAATTCGTGGAGGTCGAGCTTTTTGAAATCGTGTTGATGATTTTACTATAAAGTTTATATACAATGGTTATATCTCGCAGTCTATGGCCAAGAATTGACGAAAAAAGAACAAAATGCATTCTGGAAATCAATAATCAAGAAATACGCATCTCAACTGGCGTACTGACAGGCCACTGCACCATAGGTGTAATGGCAAGCAGGCTGGGCATCAGCTCACCAGACTACTGCAGGAGCTGTCAAGATATAGAAGAAACCGAGACCATCAAACACCTGCTCTGCGAATGTCCAAACCCTCAGACATCTCGACTTCGCTATCTGGGCAACAGATTCTTCGAAGACTTAGAGGACGTAGCGCAGGTACCACTGACGAACACTATCAGGTTTGTCAAGAACACAGGTTGGTTCCAATAGGCCAACCGGCAAGATCAACCTAAACTGAGTATGGTAAGTGTTTTATCGTAAATGTAGGTTTACCACATAAAACAATAAGGGATCACAATGGAAAAATGGGCCCCCGTGCAAGCATAGCAGCCCTGCTGTGCACTTCCCTTCCAACCTAACCTAACCTAACCTACCTACCTACGATGAATATTTATATGGATAGTAAGAATTTTCGTTGTTTTGCGTGGAGCTAGATTGCTAAATTCGATGAACGACATATTTTATAGGATTGCGCAAGTTAATTTATATTTAATCAACATGTGAAATTGTTGGCTTTAAAGCCCATGTATATTTTCAATGAAGCATTGAGGAAGGTCTCTTGTTGATATTTTTGGCTAAATGGAGGCTGCTCGCTTGTTTCTCATTTGCATTAAACATGTTCTAACATTAGATATACTTTGAGGCATTAAGAACGTCACTACAAAGATTATGCTGGCTAACTCTAGAGCTTTTAGCTAAGCTCCAGCAATTGTAGAGTAATCTATTGTGTCTCTTGGAGGTTCAAGTTGAGAATGACTTTGATTAGTATAGTCCTGGTATATTCATAGTTTTAATTGTAATCCGCGTTGTGACTATTGGATATCAGAAAGAGTTTAACTGTTTTTTTTAATTCATACTGGTCTAATTTTATTCGTGAAAGGATAAGTTGTGCATTTGAATTTTTTATATTATATAAATCCTAATTCTTGTATAGTATTGTATAGTCCATTCTCTGGTAGTTATTACACTGAACTATATTGCTACTATGTTACCTATAGCATTGTATATAAACTCTATAGTAAAATCATCAACACGATTTCAAAAAGCTCAACCTCCACGAATTTGGAGACCAAAAGGATGGAGTGATTGCTTCTCATTTAAACATAAAATATTTGTATGAGCTTTGAATTAAGAAAAGAGAACCAAATAAACTGTTGGTTAGGAAACAGAGCGAAGAGTTTATTTGATCCTCTTTTCTTCGATAAGGTATTTCGTAAGGATTTCTGACAAAAATAAGAATTCTATCATTGTATGGAATTTTGTTATCTTGTATCTATATGGATATCTCGCATTTTCAACTGATTGCCTCTGGTCGCGCCATATGATTTTCATTCGCATGGACGTGTAAGTATTTATTTTTCTGTGTAACAGCGTAACAGCCGAATACTTTTTGGTAAATGGAATGTAAGATGAGAGGCAGATGGTGTAAGGGGAAAGGAAACATTTTTCTGCAGGATATTGAATAAAAGCTGATTTCGGTATTTTGGTATTTTCCATCAAGCAAGGAATTATGAGTTTATGATTTTTTAGGGTTTTGCTATTTTTGCTGTATCTCGTCCAAAAATGCACCGATTTCTATCATTTCTTCAGTATTTGATTCGGAAATGTTCAATTTATTTGTATCAGCCGTTATTCAAAGAAATAGTTGTTGGATAGGTATATTTATCTATTAGGGAATCGATCACCTACAATAATGTTGAGGCAGGTCACTTTTCATTTTACAGTTTTTTTTTTTTGTAAAATATTCGTGATCAGCATCGATAGTAACGTGTATCTATTATCTCAAAATCAAGCTAGAAAGCTGAAATTTTAACCATTTAACGAATTCAAACGGTTTTTTTTTGCAAATGCTATAAAAGAAAGCTGTTGATCAGTCATTGATGAACGTCGTATTGCGTATATACAGACGGTATTTTTGCAGTCCTCATTTAAAATGGAATAGAAGTTTTATAACCATCCATGATAACCTTATTTAGGTTCAGCTTCAACTGGGGGTATATACCAGTTACCTGAAGGGAGGTAAACGTAGTATTCATACCTACCTAAACCGGGAAACAAGCCGAGCGAATTACCTAAATCATATCGTCCGATAAGCTTGACATCGTTTTTTCTGAAAACAATGGAAAGGAGATAAAACTAACAACAGAGATAAAAAACGCATACCTGTGTAAAGAGATCGCACAATGTGCCTTTCTTGGCATAGAGGGTGCTTTTGATAACACTGGATATGAATCTATATCAAATGCTTTGTGCCATAGAAACATAGCAAAACCAACTATAAAATGGATCAAAGCGATGCTGGAAAGGCGCAAAATATCTGCCTCGTCAGGAATGACCTCAGTATCAGTAACAGCCGTAAGGGGCTGCCCACAGGGGGAGTACTTTCACCCCTTTTGTGGTTATTGGTCATCGATGACCTGCTACACAAGATGAGCAATTTGGGGTACACTACAATTGGGTACGTCGATGATATTTTCATCATAGTCAGGGGCAAAGAGTCACATCAAAAATGAAAAATGCTCTAAAGACAGCCATAGACTGGTGCATCAAGGAAAATCTTTCCATAAATCCCAGTAAAGCCGTCATCGTTCCTTTCACTAAACGGAGGAAATTAGACCTAGATCTGATCACAATAAACGACACGGTCGTAGAGTATTCCGACGAATCCAAGTATCTTGGAGTAATCCTAGACAATAGGCTCAACTGGATCTCTCACATTAACAACAAAATCACTAAAGCTAATATAGCTTTATAGGTCTGTCGCAGCACATATGGCAGAACCTGGGGAATCTCTCCAAAGATCGTCCACTGGATCTACACAGTGATGATAAGACCCATTATAACATATGCCTCCATAGTATAGTATGGTGCTATGCACTATGCTTCAATAAACGTTTCTCCACGGAAATCCCAAAGAGAGAACCATGGGTTAGCAATAACCCACCAAATAGCCACAACGGCAGAAAGTGGTATACGGATGGTTATAAAATGGAAACGGGGGTAGGAGCGGGAGTATACGGACCAAACAAACGCTTTACTATACAAATGGGAAAAAGTCCCGGCGTATTTCAGGCAGAGCTCCAGACCATTCAAGAATGCGCCAGCCAGATTTATTCATCTGGCATAAAAGGCGCAATCATCCATATATTCACGGATAGTCAAGCAGCTATAAACGCCCTTAGCTCGCATACCATTGACTCCAAATCAGTCACAGTACTGCTTCAAAACCCTTCAAACACTGGGATTAAGAAACAAGACCAAATTATGGTGGGTTAAGGGTCATGTCGGGGTAGAAGGTAACGAAAAGGCCGACGAACTGGACAGAAAAGGTACAGAAATACCATTCATAGGTCCCGAACCTTTCTGCTGCAGTCCTAGATCAGCAGCAACGGCAGCTATATAAAGCTCGGAACATAGAAAATGTATCTATCTTTGGGAAAGCATCCCAGGTCTTAGGCGAAATGAGCCATTCGGCCCTTCAATCAAAATGCCAGCAACTGCCTAAACCTAAGCCGGCATGATATCAAAAACTTAGTGGGTTACCTTACTGGTCACCACGGTTTAAGATATCATCTGCACAAAATGAGAATAGCAGACTTTCCTGAGTTCCGACTCTGTCTTGAAGAGGACTAGTCAGCTGAACACATTTTATGTGAATGTCCATCCCTTAATGGAATTAGAAAGAAGATATTTTTCAGGGAACAAATGAGCCCCGAGGACATAAAGAATTCTTCTACTGTTAAAATTGTCCGCTTTACACGGAAAGTGGAAATTCTACTAGTTTAAAATTTTTCTGGCCCATACCGAACAAAAGATCTTTTTAGGTCAAAGTAGGTATAGGTAGATATACTCGTATATATAAATATATTAAAATTTATAAAAACGTAACAAAATATATAAATATGAATATAATAAAATATATGAAAAAGAATGAAATAATAATATAATAATGATAAATAATTTGATACTTATCAGAATGAAAGTCTTGAAATCGGATAAAAACTCTTATTCACTTTGTTTCACTTTGTAAGTTAAAATTTGTGGCTTTGCAAAAGTACGAAGTTCAACCGACGGAAATTTGTCTTTTTCAAATAAAGCTGCTTGCAATATGAGATAACCTACCCCAAAATTCCTTGAAAACCAACACATAATACACCAACCATATCCCCCACCCCCTCTCAGGATCAAACCATATTCATATCCTGAGAAGTAAAGAAAAATTAAAGTGACAAAACACACACTTATGGAAATCTTCTTTATTATCGAAGGAAAGAGTAGCTACTCAAAGAGTACGCATTGCAAATATTAACGAAAATGGAAGACAACAGAAATAACTACCAAAATGCATAATTAAATATGTATACCCCACCCCTCTCACCAACACATCATATTCATATCCTGAGTAGTAAAGAAAAATTAAAGTGACAAAACACACACTTATGGAAATCTTCTTTATTATCGAAGGAAAGAGTAGCTACTTAAAGAGTATGCATTGCAAATATTAACGATAATGGAAGCCAACAGAAATAACTACCAAAATGCATAATTAAATATGTATACCCCACACCTCTCACCAATTCCCATCCTGAGAAGTAAAGAAAAATTAAAGTGACAAAACACACAATTTTGGAAATCTTCTTTATTATCAAAGGAAAGAGTACTAAAGAGTACGCACTGCAAATATAAACGAGAATGGGAAAAGACAACAGAAATAACTACAAAAATGCATAAAAGCTTTCTGAAGGTTCTTTTTTACGGCGTTTGGTGGCGTATCGTCGTATACACGAAGTGAGAATACTATAAAGTTCATATACAATGGTACAAGTTAACAAAATTCCATACAATGATAGAATTCTTATTTTTGTCAGAAATCCTTACGAAATACCTTATCGAAGAAGAGAGGATCAAATAAACTCTTCGCTCTGTTTCCTAACCAACAGTTTATTTGATTCTCTTTTCTTAATTCAAAGCTCATGCAATTATTTTATGCTTAAATTGAGAAGCAATCACTCCATCCTTTTGGTCTCCAAATTCGTGGAGGTTGAGCTTTTTGAAATCGTGTTGATGATTTCACTATAGAGTTTATATACAATCATTGTATTCCCGAACCTTTCTGCTGCACTCCTAGATCAGCAGCAACGGCAGCAATAAAAAGCTGGGAACATAGAAAATGTATCCATCTTTGGAAAAGCATCCCAGGTCGAAGACAGGCCAAACGAGCCATTCAATCAAAATGCCAGCAAATGCCTAAACCTAAGCAGGCATGATATCAAAAGGTTAGTGGCTTACCTTCCTGGCCACCATGGTTTAAGAAAGATATCATCTACACAAAATGAGAATATCAGACTCTCCTGAGTGCCGACTCTGTCTTGAAGAGGACGAGTCAGCTGAATACATTTTTTGTGAATGTCCAGCCCTTAATGGAATTAGAAAGAAGATATTTGTCAGGGAACAAATGAGCACCGAGGACATAAAAAATTCTTCTACTGGTAAAATTGTCCGCTTTACACGGAAAGTGGAAATTCTACTAGTTTAAATTTGTCTGGCCCATACAGTACAAAAGATCTTTTCAGGTCGAAGTGCCCCCCCCCCCCCCTTAAATAAATAATATATAATCTCTAAAATAAATGTATATACATAGGTAGATATAGGTATATATAAATATATTAAAATTTATAAAAACGTAACAAAATATATAAATATGAATATAATAAAATATATGAAAAAGAATGAAATAATAATATAATAATGATAAATAATTTGATACTTATCAGAATGAAAGTCTTGAAATCGGATAAAACTCTTATTCACATTGTATCACTTTGTAAGTTAAAAGTTGTGGCTTTGCAAAAGTACGAAGTTCAACCGGCGGAAATTTGGCTTTTTTAAATACAGCTGCTTGCAATATGAGATAACCTACCCCAAACTTCCTTCAAAACCAACACATAATACACTAACCATATACCCCACCCCTCTCGCCCACACATCATATTCATATCCTGAGAAGTAAAGAAAAATTAAAGTGACAAAACACACACTTATTCAAATCTTCTTTATTATCGAAGGAAAGAGAACGAGAATGGAAGACAACAAAAATAACTACCAAAATGCATAATTAAATATGTATACCCCACACCTCTCACCAATTCCCATCCTGAGAAGTAAAGAAAAATTAAAGTGACAAAACACACAATTTTGGAAATCTTCTTTATTATCAAAGGAAAGAGTACTAAAGAGTACGCACTGCAAATATAAACGAGAATGGGAAAAGACAACAGAAATAACTACAAAAATGCATAAAAGCTTTCTGAAGGTTCTTTTTTACGGCGTTTGGTGGCGTATCGTCGTATACACGAAGTGAGAATACTATAAAGTTCATATACAATGATACAATGCTTTGACTTATTTCTTTTTTCTTATGACATAATATCTGAATGTGTTATGTGGGTTGATTCTTGATTTTGAATTTGATGTTGATATTGATATGCGTGTTGATGTAAGAAGTTGAGCTTTCATTTTTCTCTCTTGTAATAGTTAATGCTTCGATTTATTGTTATACTTTTGTCTTATGAAATAAAATATGGTAGAATATTATGGCAATTTGTCAGCAGAGTAAATTCAGCATATCGCTTAAGAGAAGTTCATGTCAAATAAAATACCGACACTTGTTTTTTTTTAAGCAGGAGTTCAAATTTTAATTTAGAATCAGTTGGAATATATTGACAGACTGCGTTGCACAAGTGCAATAACTTGAAAAAATCTAGTGTTTTGTAAAGCCAATTTGATAAAATCTTAAATTAAAATAGTGAAAAGTTAGATGTGAAAGTGAAAGTGAAGGTTAATGTGTAATTTTTTAGTTTCTTTTATTACCAACTTACTGATAAAAACATTTTAGCTTCTTAATTTTAGTGCAGTTTTAGATTTTTTTTGGAAATGTCTTTGATTAGTGTAGATTGCTGTTTAACTGATTTCCTCCTGGAGGATTCAAATAGTTTTAGTAAGCTATCTTTTCTTGATAAAAAAAAAGTTATAGACGTAGGGCGCTCTATGCCTTTTATAAATATTAATTACCAAAGGAGAGATGGTTTTGTGACACATTTTAATGTTTCCTTATACCAAAAATATAAGTGGCTAACTGGGAGTTGCAAGCTTAATAAAATGTTTTGTTTTCCTTGTCTTCTTTTTTCAAACTCCGCCAGTGTTTGGAGCCGAACGGGTTTCACTGATATAAATAATTTAGTTAATTCTTCGAAAAAACATATTAAGACAGAAAAACATATTCGTTGTTGTTTATCCCTACACGAATTCGGCACGAATCGCATTGAAACTCTTTAGGAAATTCTTTCGTTGTTCATAATAAAAAAGTAGATAAAAATCGGAAACTAATGGAACGTTTTATTGACACGGTCATTTTATTAGGCAGATAGGAGTTAGCATTTCGCGGTCATGATGAAAGGTCTAGTTCAGATAATCGTGGCAATTATGTCGAAGCGGTTTATTTTTTATCTAAATATGACAATTTATTGGAATCCCATTTAGAGCAGTGTTCAAGTACACACAATCCAATTTTTTCAGGTTTATCCAACGATATTCAAAACGATTTTATACATAGTATCGCGGCGGTTATTAAATCCGAAATTAAAACGGAAATCAAGGATGCTCGGTTCGTGTCGATTATGATCGACGAAACACCAGATTTGAGTCATAGGGAACAACTGAGTGCCATATTTCGGTACTTGTCAGAGGATGGTATACAAGAAAGATTTCTTGGATTTTTTGACGTTAGCGCAAGTCGTAATGCAAATGAGTTATCCAATCATATATTTAAAATTCTTGAAACATACGACTGCAAGGAAAAGTTAATAGGACAATCCTACGATGGTGCCGCAGTTATGTCCGGCGAGGGGGGTGGTGTTCAAAAGAAGGTCCTTGATGAATGCCCGATGGCAAATTTTATTCCTTGTTATGCACATGTTTTAAATTTAGTACTATCCCGATCTCTAGAAAACATAGCAGAACTTAAACTATTTTTTGGCTATACTAATAGCATCGTTCGATTTTTTAATAAATCCACAAATCGGTCCAATCTTTTAAAACAAATTTCCAATCGACGCATGCCAGGAGTATTGGAAACTCGATGGCATTATCATTCAAGAATAATAAAGGTAATCTTTAACTGTAGAATAGATATAATTGAAACTTTTAGTAAAATAATTAATGACTCTAGGGAATGGGATACTGACACACTTTCGATGGCAGAAAGTTTATTAAATAAATTAGAGAGCAAGGAATTCTGTTTTTTGCTTCATACCCTTTCTGAAATATTTGCAAAGACCGATGTATTATTTAATTTAATTCAAAAAAACAAACAGACGTTAGTTATGCCAAGCAAGAAATCGAACGTTTTGAGTCATGGATAAGCTCTGACTTTTTAAATATATTTGAAGTTATTTATGACAGCGTAAATGATTGCATCGAACCTCCACGTAAACGCAGGTTGCTTGACTTCGATTTGAAGACGAATTATAAGCGCCTTTTTGTTGAAATTAAAGACAATATAGTTAGCCAAATAAATGCCAGATATAAATCATTTAGTAATCTTACATTTTTGGATTTACTAAATAATTTGAAGTATGACACTTTTTCTCGTTCCAGTCCAGATGTAAAAATATCTTCCCTAATTAAGTTTTTTCCTAGAATTTTTGACTTCACGGCATTAAAAAATGAACTTAATGTTTTATATTCTTCGTCGTCACTTCGGCAGTTTGAGGTTCTCGACCTTCACAACCATTTGAATAGTGAAGCATTGAAAGAAGTATTCCCTCAAGTCTTAAACTTAAGTAGTTTACTTTTAACACTTCCCATTTCCGTCGCCTCCGTTGAGAGGTCTTTTTCTGCTTTAAAAAGAATTCATACTTATTTAAGAAACTCACAGGGCGAGGATAGGCTATCTGATTTAGCCCTCATATCGATAGAAAGAAGACTTCTTCTTAAAATTAAAAATAGACCAAACTTCTATGAAAGGGTATTGGCAGAGTTTATCAAAAAAGATCGTCGAATAGCATTAGAATACAAATAATTATAAAGAACTAATATTTTAACAAAACTTTTCACTTTTTTTTTTTAAGTGTGTGAATTTTAGCTGTTTTTAATTTTGATTTATTTTTATTGCTGACATTATTATTTGTATCGTTTTTATATTTTAACAAATATAAAGAATTATCCATATAATTCTTCTGAATTTTCTTATTTTAAAATTACTATCCACATTATGCTGAATTTTTTTAAGTTATTGTATCATGCGTCTGTCAAGACCGGCTTCTTTTGAAGCCACTTTTGTTATGCTTTAAGCTCATTGTTGATTGAAATATTAATGTCTTGAAGTATAAAAAATGTGGCTAGAATATTTTTGCTAAGTCAATGTGGAATGCATATTATGTAGATATGACAATAAAGTGTCATATTTATTAAAGTGTCAAATTATTTTATTTCAGGTTTTAAAGGTTTTTATTTTTATAGGTGACTAAATTTTTCAACGTCTTCCCTTTTAAAATTATCCACGCCACGCCACTGATATGTGGTCATTCCAACGAAGGTTGTCATTAACACACATACCGAGAATGGAAAGTCTTTCGGTTCCAGCGATGTAAGTGCCATTCATAGATAATGGCAGTGTGTGTGGGTTTTGCTTTAATGACAGGAGACAGCATTGAGTTTTGGAAGCATTAAATTCCACTCTATTGGTTTTACCCCACTGGGTTATGCTGTTAAGATCGGAATTTAATGAGCTTAACATACGTTGCCGTTCCATTACCACAACCGAAGATGAGGGGCGTGACCCAAGAAACGAATATGAGAAGCTGAGGGTACTGTCATCAGCAAAGGAATGGATTGGATTAGAAGTAACAGACAGTAGATCATTTATAAAAATGAGAAAGATAGTCGGGGACAGAACAGAGCCTTGGGGGACACCAGCATTTATTTGGTGAGTTGCAGACTTGAAGCCGTCCAAAACAACTTGAATTGAACGGTCCGAAAGGTAATTTCTAATCCATTGAAGAAGAGTATCATCGATTCCAAATGCACGCATTTTCGACAAAAGAGCTTGATGCCAAACTCTATCAAATGCTTTTGAAATATCAAACGCAACGATCTTACTTTCACCACCTTGGTGAAGAGATTGGTTCCACTTTTCGGTTAGATATGTCATCATATCACCAGTGGACCTGTTGCTGCGAAAACCATACTGCCGGTCATTAAGAAGTTTTCGCGATTCAAGATATTTCCTTAGCTGACGGTTTATCAGCGTTTCCATGACCTTAGAAAGAAGGGACGTAAGTGCAATTGGTCGGTAGGAGGAGGGAGAAGAAGATTCGCCTTTTTTTGGTACAGGCTGGACAAATGTTGTTTTCCATCTTCCCGGGAAGAGTCCTGAAGAATAGGACAGATGGAAAAGCTTACGCAATGGTTTTGCAAGCGAAGAAGAACACCTCTTCAGAACGATAGGGGAAATACCATCTGGACCAGCGGATTTGTGAACGTCAAGATCTTGAAGTACTCTAGCCACTGTACGAGTGCGAAAGTGGATTGGTCCCATAGGAAATTCTACGTGCTCGAGTACAGGGGGAGACAAAGCACAATCTGGGAGTGTTGAGCTGACTGCAAAGTGAGCAGCAAGCAGATTGGCCTTATCAGCTGAAATGTCGTTGTAAATGAGTGTCGGGATAGATGACGAGGCCGAATTCTTGATGTTTTTAACAAATGACCAAAAGTTTTTACTACCAGTGGGACTTTGTAGTATTTTTTGCCTCAACTTTTGGTCATAGGAGAATTTGACACGATTAATGTGGGCATTGCAGTCATTTCTGGCTCGTTTAAACTTTTTACGCCTTTCCTCAGATGGGTTGGCTTTGAATAGCCGAAAACTTACCTCTTTTAACCTGATAGCCTCTTTGCAACTCGAGTCACACCACGCGTTAACCTTGGGTTTGATACTTTTAATCCTGTTAGAGATAAAAGTCTTCATACCCAGGTGAATTATGTTTGTGACCATATCAGCAGCAGCATCCACGTCGCTGTCGAGGAAGCACAGCGACCAGTTAAAACTATTAAAGAAACCGTTTAGTTTTTCCCAATTGGTTTTCTCCTACTGCCATACGGTTCTTTTAGGAGTTTGTTCTTTAACTATGTGGTTGGAGTACGAGAAATTTGCTGATATGATGCAATGGTCTGACGAACCTAGTGGCGATAATACGTTCAAAGCGTATTTATCAGGGTGAGAGGTAAGAAACAAGTCCAATGTGTTGGCAATTAAGCTGCTAATGTCCGGTATTCGTGTCGGCTCATTTACAAGCTGAGTCAGGTTATTTACCTCAGCAAAGATCTCGACGTACCTTATTTCGGGTGTTGTCTGACCAGAATGTCGAAGCCAGCTGGAATTGTGTATATTGAAATCGCCCGCAATAACGATTTCAGAACGAGGATGAAGGGTCACAATTCTTGTAATAGAATCAGACAGGGCATCAAACTCATTATAAATTGAATGTCTGTCCAAGTTGGGGCTTCTGTAAATAAAACAGTAGTGTATTAATTGCCTACGGACATGGAATTTTAGCCAAATGAAATTAAATTCTGGGTTGGCACATTGGCCATATTGGGGCTGAAGTTGGTAGGCTACGTCACTACGTATATAAACGGCGATACTGCGATGGGGAAAGAATAAAGGCACTAAGTTGTACCCAGGTAGACTAAACTCCGTTAAATCAGAGCCAACGCTAACCTGGGTTTCACTAAGTGCCAAAACAGCTGGTTTATTGTGAAAAACATTTGCGTATAATGAAAAAAAATTCTTTCTCAACCCACGAATGTTGCTGACATCCACAACGAAATTCCTACACATTACAAAAAACAAACATAAAAAAACACAACTCCGACGCTAACTAAGCATAGGCGGTGAATTGAAAATATACGTTAGATTTCCAAAACAATCTACCGCAGGTGTTATGCCCGTACGGTAATTTGTTTGGTCCACCAACAGAATCAACAACTCACGACCCGCTATTCGCCCGATGCTGCCTTTACCCAAACATTGCAAGTGCACAAACGATAATCGATCGACACATGCAATAGTCAAGAAAGAGCAATAGGGATGAAGTGGGATGGGGGACGTAAGGAAAACCCTACGCTGTTGCTTTTTTTCGCTTTTTTCGTTATCACTGCCACCGGCCACCGGCACTGGCTCTATGTGGATTTTTTTTTTCACACACACGCGATTTTGTATTGTTTTTTTTTCGCGAAACGTATTGGCGAGCCGGTAGGGATTATGTTTGTCGGTTTAGTAGCACCGAAATTGCATTTAAAAAAGGCAACGCGTCCGCACACGACGGGAGGCAAACAACAACTGATGTTGTGTTGATGTTTTTACAATTCAATAGCGCACAAATATTTACCTTGTTATGTAGGCATATATATGTACGCTACAAAATTACTTTAAACATACACTTGCCCTCTCGACTTGGGAAGACACTAAACAATCACAGTTTCAACCGCTCATGTAGCCATTACACCACAGGTTAGGCGATTTTTCGGGAAGGAGAAAAAAAAGCCTAGGCCGAAGCTACAAGAGAAGAAACAAGAAAATGCGTATATCCTTCGCATGATACGTCCCTAAGGTCTTCCCTGCCAAGTCTTCTAGAATGTAATAAGATAAACCTTTCCTTTCCCTGATGCGAGACTTCAAGAAAGTGGGTGCTAATTTCGAATTGCTCTGGGCAAAATTACGCCTATAAACTTCGTCACCTACCTTGAAATCGACGGGCTTGGATCTGGTGTTATAGTTCGCCGAATTTTGGAGGAAGGAAGCCTTAAGGTTTTCTTTTATCTGAGCCCGCACTGCCAAAATTTCGTCGCCTCTATCGAGTGGCACATCCTCCCCGTTGATTATTTGCAGCTGTCTTAACAAGGCATAGGCACCCCCATGCTGGATCATATTCTGCCCAAAGAGTACACGGTACGGACTACAACCAATTGAGGTATGCAACGTTGCTCTTAAGGAGGCGGCTATTCTGCTAAGGTTAACGTCCCATTCGTTTTGGTCTTTTCGAACATACGCACGGATAGCCGCAATGACCGAACGATTAACTCGCTCTGATGAATTCGATTGTGGGGAATGAATGGCAGTAAACATTAGCCACATGTATCTGGTCAGAAAGCTCCCGAAATCCCCGGACTTGAATTGCGAACCGTTGTCGCTTATGACAGTTTCAGGAACGCTAAACTTATGGAAAATATCATTCTCCATGAACTCCATTATTAGCTTGGTGGTAAACCGTTTTAGTGGCTTCAGAAAACCGAATTTGGAGAAGTGATCCAAAACAATAAATATGCCCACATTTCCAGCCCTCGACCGGGGGTATGGCCCTAAGAGGTCAATAAAAAGTTTTTGGAAGGGTCTGGAGGTTATCACCGGCTTTCCCATAGGTCGTCTTAAAATGGTATTGGGATATTTGGTTGTTTTGCAGATCTCACATGCCTGGATGTAGCTCCTCACATCTTTAACCATATTAGGCCAAAACAGATATCGTCGGAGTTTCTCCAGTGTCTTTCCGATTCTACAGTGAGCGGAAGTGGGTGGGTTATGAGCCTTGCGTAGGATATCTTAACCTAAACCGGTTGGTATCCATAGTTTCCAGGTTTCGCGTTACTGTTCCGGCGAACCAGTTGAATGAATCGTACGCTTGTACACGAAGTTTTCCTCAATTGCTACGTCAGGAAGTCTTAATCGGTTGGCTTTGATGTGACTCTTTAGAGAGTCGTATTCTTCGGAAAAAAAACATGGCGAATTAAGATCCACTAAAGGAGCCACGTCTTCGAGTGCACTCAAGTCACCAGTATCTTTCCGGGATAGACAGTCTGGTACGACATTGTTCGAACCTTTACGGTGTTTTATTTTGAACACAAAACCCTGAAGCTTTAACGCCCACCTCGCTAACCTACCGGCCAGATCCTTTGGTCGCATAAGCCATTGAAGGCTAGCATGGTCCGTAATGACTGTAAACTCATGTCCCTCGACATAAGCGCGAAACTTTTTAATGGATAAAACTGCCGCCAAACATTCCTGTTCATTCACTGAATAGTTCCGCTGGGCCTTATTTAGTTTCTGGCTCATATAAGCGATGGGTTGTTCGACGCCTTCATCATCCATTTGTGCCAGAACGCCTCCGACACCGTGTTGACTCGCGTCACATTGAATGATGAATGCCCGATTGAAATCTGGCGTTGTGAGCACAGGAGCGGACGTGAGTTTTGCTTTTAGTTCCGTAAATGCTTCTTGCGCTTCAGCGTTCCAGTCAAAGGACCTGCTCTTTTTGAGTAGGTTAGTTAGGGGGTGGTAAGGGAAGCGAAATTCTTGATAAATTTTCGGTACCATCCTGCCATCCCGAGGAAACGACGAAGCTGACGTACCGATTTTGGAGGAGGGGATTCCACGATCGCGCTGATTTTGTCGGGATCTGTTTGTACTGACCCGTAACCAACAATATACCTAAATATTTAACGGATTTAAGACAAAATTTGCTCTTTTGGATATTGATTGTCAGGCCGGCCCTTCTGACAGCCAACGACACTTCCTGTAGGGCACACATATGACTTTCGAAGTCTTTCGAAATCACCAATAGGTCGTCGAGATAGACGAACACCATTTCCCGAAGATGGTATGGGATGACTTTATCCATCAACCGGCACATGATCTGCGGGGCGTTACACAGTCCGAACGGCATGACTGTATACTGATACAGTGGTCGATTCGGAACTGTGAATGCTGTTCTCTCGCGAGAGCTCACTTCTAGAGGAATTTGCCAAAAGGCATCCCTTAAATCGATGCTGGAAATGCACTCTGCTCGAGGCAACCGACTTAAAATGCCTTCAATGTGCGGAAGTGGATAAGCATCTTTCACGGTGAGTGCGTTAACCTTGCGGAAGTCAATGCAAAATCTTACCTTCCCGGGCTTCCTGATGAGGACCACAGGAGAACTCCAGGAACTGTTAAATTCCTCAATGACTCCTAAGGCCAGCATCCGATCAATCTCGGCGAACATCAGTGATTCAATAGCAGGTGACACAGGATAGTGCCGCTGCTTCACCGGTTGAGCCGATCCAACATCAATACCATGCTGGAGCAAGTTAGTCTTCCCAAGACCTGCTTTTTCGAAAGATGGAAATAGGGATATACATAAGACCTTGGAGTTGATTTTGTTGGCACGAGGTGAGTTCATGCGCCACAATCCGATGGCGGTTGGATGCTGAGTTCTCCAACGATACCTGGAGCAAGGTTAAACGCCCTCCAAAAATCCACTCCGAGGTAGAGATTTTGACTAAGAGATGGAACAATGAAAATTTCTAGAGTTTTTGTTGTGTCGCGAAAGGTAACATCCAACTTAACACTGCCGCGGACCGTCTGTAACCGCCCTTCTGCAGTTTTAACGAAGGCGTAATATTTGTTGAGTTTTATTCCCGAAGTTAAGATTTCTTCTGCAGCATTGGCTCCGAAGCAGCTGATTGAATCTCCCGAGTCCAGCAATCCATTAATGGTTCTCCCTAAAATAGTAACATCCGCATATGGTCTTATATCGGAGCCCTCTCTACCCAGAAAAGCGCTCAGAATGTATTTCCTGGATTTCTTTACCTTCTTCCAAAAATTGCGTAAGCGTGTCGTTGACCTTTTGGGTTTGCCAGTTACAAAAGTACTGCAGCTAAGAGAAAATATTTTGGAACGTATTGTATTATACTCGCCTAATCTTTGGTGAAAAGGTTTAGATGGATCTATACTATGAGGTTTTGAAATAGGTGGGATGCTCGGAGCTGGGAAATATGCATTGCGCATGCTGTTAGGTGTGTCTATTGGTTTCGAGAATGGAGATGTGCCCTGGTGTTGGTGGACACATCCTCCTGGCAGTTTACCTGCGGAGAGCATTTGGGACATTGTGGCTTGTAAGTGTTGCGTGCACCGCACCCATAGCAAAATAATCTTTTCTGCTCGAGGCAATCGATGTAGCTGTGGCCTAGGACCTCACAGTTCCAGCATACGAGTATCCGTTTAGGATGACTTATTGCCGATATCTCCTCTTCGGTTGCCAATTCGGAATCTACTTCTGCAACGAATTTCCGTGAAGGGCCATTTCGATTGAAGCTACCTCGGTTCATCTCCTGCAAAAAATTCTCATGTCGATGACAAGCTCTACGTAAGTCGGAGATGGACATGATCTTAAGGTGCAGGAGCTCGTGTCTCAAGTCTGGTTTCAGATTTCGTTGAATGATTTCTAGGAACTGCCTATCGTTTAAGGGATCAGCTAGTCGGTCAGCAATGGAGGTGACTGCATCAAGATAATCATCAAAAGACTCCCTCTCCCGTTGCTTCCTACTCCTTACCATTTCAATGATATCGAAATCTGTCCTCGGATCAGAATATTGGGCACGCAAGGCCTCGCAGACAGCATCCCACTCAATGGATTGCTCTCTTTTATGGTAGCGCCAGTACCAGCCCTTCGCCTTACCAGTGAAGAGATTGTGAAGGTTTCTACAAAGCAAAGAAAAGTCTCCGTTCAGGGTATGCGTTGTCAAAGCCTGAATTCTATAAATAAATTCTTCAACCCTTATGCCATCGCCGGTGCGGCCGAACTTTACATTCCAGTTTTGAATGATGCTGGAGACCTTATCTGGGTTAAGAAAAGGACTTGAATGTAAAGGTTCATGTTGGGGTATTTGATTTAATAATGGTACGGGTGGTTGGGTATAATTGGTCCGATCGGTCATCGGAGAATTTGGAGGAGCAACATTGGACTGTTGGAAATGAATGCTGATGTAACGTTGAAACATCGATTCTATGGATTGATTGATTTCCATCACGTTTCTCCGCCTGTCTTCCTCCATTTCTTCTCTTACGACTTTTCGGATATTATCTTCGTAAGCACGAGAAACGTCATTGAACGTAGGAGTCAAATTCGATCGCGATTTAGTAGGTGGTAGGTTATAGTATACTATATGGGGTTTTCGTCGTCTCCGTACCGAAGGCTATTTCTTCCTGGCAAATAGAGCACTCTGTTACATCCGTTAACCGGACAAGCTCTACTGGACTGCGTGGAACAGCCATTAAACTTATTTAAATAAAGGTATTGTATTAGAAAAAAAATATAAATAGCAAGCGAATAACTGGTATGTAATAATAATATAAAGTAAAATAATATAAATATAAAGATAAACAAGGGTTACTGGGGGAAAAAAATTGCATTATATATGGTCTCATTTCGGTGGCTTGTTTGTCGTGGTCCATACGAATGGTGGCCGTTAGAGGAAAAATTAATTTAAATGGAATGGAAAATTATTGGATTGTATTGTTTGAATGGGTTGTCGAGGTCACTACCTCCAGCAAATGTGTTCCAGAATAACGCATTTCCCAGACCCAGGCCATCAATCTGGCGACTGTAATAAAAAAAAGGAGATGCATGTCAAATGATCAGATCACTAACCTAGGTCGTTTCAAACCATTGAATATTTGATTCGAAAACGCAATTCCAAAAGGCGTTATGCAATTATTGACATACAGGATTATAGATGTAAGAGGCAGACTAATAAAATTTTGAGCAAAAAAAAAGGTTGTAAAAGAGAAAGAGAAAAGATTGCTAACTTCATAGGTACAAAAGAAATGTGAATGATTCAGACTCGCAAAAATTGCGGGCCCCACGTTTTGGGCGCCATTTATGTAATGGTGGTAATTGGAGGGGGTTTAGGAGAGGGATGATTGTCAAGAAAAAAGACGGTATGAAATTTGAAGGAAAGTGGACTAGGGTAAGGGAGTGATGGGAAAAAAAAGGAAGAGGTAGGATCATTGGCAACTCTGACACGTGCGCATGCCTTGCTGGTCTCAGCGTTAGCTCGTCGGAGGGTGGGTTCTTGTATCTGAGCTTCCAAAGAAAAAAATCACCAATGCACAAAAAAAAATTGCATGCTAAAGAAATACTATAAGAAGATAAAACAGGGGATATAAGTACTTAACAAAACTAGAGCGGAAAAAAAGGGGAAAAAGGTCTCTTACATGAACCACGGGAGGAACCGATGATTGTCCTCTTAGCGGGTCAAAACCCTCCCAACCTTGTGCCAGCGACCGCGGTATTAGTATGCTGACACCCGTTTGCTTTCTTATCGTCGGACCAATAACTCCCCCAACCGAAATGAGACGACCAATTCAAGCCTTAAGCCAACATATCAAAATTTTTATTAAACTCAAGTCATTCGAGATACATTGTAATAACTAATCTAAGAGGAAAACAAAACAGAACTATTTTTTTTACTTACCATGAATAGGTATTAAGGTAGGTACTAGATGTTTATAATTCGAATTAACTAGGTGGGGTAAGCAAATGATAACTCAATAAGTAAATAAGTAGGCAAGTTATTTTATTCAAAAATTAATAATATGATCTATTATTACTACGCCAGTAGGATCTTATTATAATAATTGATAAATTTTTAATTAGGATCAAAGCAATATTAGAAATCACTTAAAAATTTAAAGCGAGAAAAAAAATGTAGATCGGGCAACCTTGTTGAATTAAATTGGCCGGTATAAGTGTGACGACCATAAATAGAAAAAAAAATGAAAAAAAATCCAGTAATGCACATGTGGCAACCTTGTTTAATCAAATTACTTGGCTGGTATATGTGTGACCATAATAAATAAAAACATAGGGACGGGCTACAGTCCGCTTGGGCGAACTGTTGGATACCCTATTCTTATTCCTATCCCTCATAAGTGGGCGTGCCAAAAGTCTAAGTATGGTTGAATTGTTAAGAAGGCTCTACATATTTTGTTATATAACATTTAAAGGTTTTATAAAAAAAACACCTCCCTAGCTCAAACTTGGGTGTTTCAATGAAATTGTTTTATTTAATTGTGGGCGTGTAGGCGGATTTTAAAAAAATTAACACATGAGAATAAAGGGCCCCTAGAGAGTATATTTTATAAATTTCAGCTCCCTAGCTCAAATTTTGAATTTTCAAAAAAAAAAAAATTGTGGGCGTGTCAGTGGGCGGATTTTGAAAATATTTACACATGAGCATAATGGTCCCATAGAGAGTATATATTATAAATTTCAGCTCCCTAGCTCAAACTTTGGACTTTCAAAAATTAATATACCCTTAGAATAGGGTATAAAAAAATTATTTTATTTATTTGTGGGCGGATTTTGAAAATTTTTTATCCCGAGCAGGTTTAGGAGTCATAGATCATATATAAAAAATTTCAGCTTTCTAGCTCAAAATTCGATTTTTTACAAAATTTTGTTTTTTTTTAGTTTGTGGGCGTGTCTGTGGGCGGATTTCAAAAATTCGTAAACTTGATTATTTCAGGACCCTAGAGAGTATATGGTTAAAATTTCAGCTCTCTAGGTCCAGTTTAAAGGCCTAATTTTTGCCGACAGACGGACGGACGGACGGACGGACATGGCTAGATCGACATTACTATCGATGCTGATCATAAATATAGTAACTTTTAGGGGTCTACGGGCAATATTAAGGTATATTACAAACTATGCGTCAAAATTAATATACCCTTAAAATAGGGTATACAAAAATCAAAAGCAGTAACAAAATTGTAACGTTAGCTTACTACACTAGATACCCGATTCAGAACTTTATATAAAAACATAGTGGCGGGCTACAGTCCGCTTGGGCGAACTGTTGGATACCCTATTCTTATTCCTATATCTCATAAGTGGGCGTGACAAAAATTTAAAGGATTTTATCGAAAAAAACTAAGCTTTTGTAAATAAAAACGCTCCCTAGCTCAAACTTTGGTTTTTCAATAAAATTGTTTTATTTAATTGTGGGCGTGTCAGTAGGCGGATTTAAAAAAAATTTAAGTATGAGCATAAAGGGCACCTAGAGAGTATATACTATAAATTTCAGCTCCCTAGCTCAAACTTTGGACTTTCAAAAATAAAGAAAAAATAATTGTGGGCGTGTCAGTAGGCGGATTTTGAAAATATTTACACATGAGCATAAAGGGCCCCTAGAGAGTATATATTAAAAATTTCAGCTCCCTAGCTCAAATTTTGGTTTTTCAAAAAAAATATTTTATTTAATTGTGGGCGTGTCAGTGGGCGGATTTTGAAAATTTCATGTCCCAAGCAGTTTTATGGGCCAAAGATCATATATAAAAAATTTCAGCTTTCTACCTCAAAATTCAATTTTTCCCAAAATTTGTTTTATTTAATTGTGGGCGTGTCAGTGGGCGGATTTTGAAAATTTTATGTCCCAATCAGTTTTATGGGCCATAGATCATATATAAAAAATTTCAGCTCTCTAGCTCAAAATTCGATTTTTTCCAAAATTTTGTTTTTTTGAGTTTGTGGGCGTGTCTGTGGGCGGATTTCAAAAATTCTTAAACTTGATTATTTCGGGACCCTAGAGAGTATATGGTTAAAATTTCAGCTCTCTAGGTCCAGTTTAAAGGCCTAATTTTTGCCGACGGACGGACGGACATGGCTAGATCGACATTACTATCGATGCTGATCATAAATATAGTAACTTTTACGGGTCTACGGGCAATATTAAGGTATGTTACAAACTATGCGTCAAAATTACTATACCCCTAGAATAGGGTATAAAAAACTAGAACTAATCAAATTGATAGGATATTTTAGCATTAATTTGACACTTATCAACTATTAATACCCAACTGCTGTTTAAGTTAGGATAGTCTATGCTGATGGATAGCAGGTGGAATTATAGGGATATATCGGTCACGCCGTTGATTTTTACTCCTTGTGGGTGATCTCCGGATTGGAGGTGAAGGAGGATGACGTCGGTGTGGATGCCAACCGTTTTTTTTGATCGCGTACGGTGGTGGAATAGCTGGAGGTTTTGCTTTAGCGAGCGCGAGTGGTCAGGATGGGCGACGAATTTCAGGTCGCACTGGTTTACCAATAGTAATGGCTGGCGCTTCGGTGGGTGTGAGGGATTTGGTAGCCGTTCGAGCAGCCTCGGTGGGGCGGGCGATTTAACACGGTAGTTTATGGCACGTGGTTCACAATAGGCTAGCTAGGGGCAGCTCATTGGACAGCGGGCGCGTGGTATTTATTTGGCCTTTAATTATGCCGTTGGTACGGAGGATAGTTGGTATCCACTGTCGGTCGTCGCAACCAGGGTTTAGAGCCACATGCGGGTGGTGACGGTCGCTTAAGGCTAAGTATATTTTGCCAGGAGCGCGAGTTGGACTTTTGGTAGCAGAGCAGCAACACGTGGCTTTAATGCCGACAAAAAAACGTTCTATTGCCGGCACTGGTTAGTAACTATTTCCTTTTTTTTTATTTTTTTATTTTGGATGGACGAATAGTACCCGTGGTTTTTTCTTTCTTTTTCCACGTTAACCGGAAAATTTACCGACACGGGACACTGATGCCTTTAGCAAACAATCCTTTTCGCGAGCCAACTTTTCTTTTTGCCACCGCCCAAGGCGAAGACAAATCAATCACTGCTTGCCATCAGCTTATTTTCCAAAAGCGTTAGCTTCTTTCTCTTTTAGTGATGATCATGCAAAAAAACAAACAGATTTTGTCTCTCGTGTTCCCGTGAGGTGATATCCCCCCCCTACTCCAACTCTATACACCCTCGCCATCCCATAGTGTGAAGACAGCGTCGCTTATCTCACTGGCAATCGTTTATTGGCTGAGTGAGTTTCCTTGCAAAAAAAAAATACCCAGTTAAAATCTCCTATCATCACCCGCTTCGCGCTTTCGTACCATTATCCCCTTGGAAGGCCCACGAGCGAGATCGCAACCCCACGGAATTGGTATTCTCTGGTTTGGTTAAAACGGATTTTCTCTTTAGAAATTCCCCTTACAGAGTGGCATTCGAGAAAACGCCGTTTCCTAAAAATTCGTGATCGTCGAATTCGAATCCCGCTTGCAAGCCCTCCAATGAGATGATGTTGTTTTGATGTTTTTACAATTCAATAGCGCACACATATTTACCTTGTTATGTAGGCATATATATGTACGCAACAAAATTACTTTAAACATACACTTGCCCTCTCGACTTGGGAAGACATTAAACAATCACAGTTTCAGCCGCTCATGTAGCCATTACAGGGCGACCTGGATTTGAAAATCAACGTCGTCTACATCCCAAACGGAAGCAATCTGACATCGGCTCAGAGCATCTACGTAAATATGGAGGCACCACTACGATGCTGAATCTTATAATTGTAATTTTCAAGCTCTAAAGCCCAACGGGCAATCCGTGGATTAACTTGCTTCTTTTCTAACGTCATTGTCAAAGAGCTACAGTCGGTTATAATTTTGAAAGGTATCCCTTCTAAATAAACGCGAAAACGGCTTAATGCATAAATGCAGTCGTCAACGTGCACACGCGCCGCCGTGAGCCGAGTGAAGCCTTACAGCGTCAGTCAACTACCGGAAGCAAAACCACACGTTGGCGAGCCCGGCCTCTCCCAAAAACGCCCTAGCTAATTAAACTTATAAGCTAAGAGGATGTTACCTAAAGTAACGCACCGTCCTGAGAGGGCATGTTGACCCCTCCCCCCTCAACAAGCCACCAAAATTCGGCGCATTGCTTTTCTGTGTCGAATTTATCCCTCTCCGATATTGCGGTACTAAAACGGAGGAGCTCATGAGCATTGGCGACGTCACCGTCATGGAGGAGCCGCTTATCTCTCGCGCTGCGGTAGCGATGGTATAAGACCGGAACACCATCACTCGTCTGTACCAGCCCTTTTGCATCAATATGGATAAATGCCTCTGGCGGGAGCGAGAATCGATTAACTCGACGTGGTATGGTCGTTGGTTAACTATATCGGTTGATAAGTCATTGAATCCAATTTTCCCCAATTCTGTTCATCATAATGCTTTAGCTATTCATTATTCTTTCTATGAGTACTTTAAACCAGTTAATTGTTGCAAATTTAAATTCAATTACACTAAAGCTAATTTTGAAGGCATAGCGAGTTATATGTCCAGTATTCCTTGGCGCTTAAGGTTTAGTTCTTTAAGTTTGTTGCAAGCATACAGTTTTTTATTGATAATCTGAAAGAGGCAATTAATATTTTTGTTCCTAAATTCAAAATTAATTATAATTCAAAGCCTGTGTGGTTTAATAAAAGACCCAGAAAGTTGGGTAAAAAAAAAATAATAAAGCTTATAAACTAACTCGTAAATTCGCAAACGATATTGCTTTAAAAATATTTACATCCGGTTGGAACGTGAATTCGATTTTCTAAACAAATTTCTGCATAAAAATTACATGTTGTCTGTTGAATTAAATCTTAAAAAGAACAGTTAGTCTTTTTGGTCGTTTATCACCAATAAAAGGAAATCGGCTGCGGGAAATAACCCCCCAAATGAAAAATGCAGTCACTCCCTAAAAATGGGGAATAATTTCACTGTGAAATTATTCCCCAAATCAAAGATGAAATAAGTCCCCAAAATGGTATAAAATAAGTCCCCAAATAAGTATGAAATAATTCCCGAAAATGGATTTCAAGTGTTCAAGGTGTTATGACTCACTATGGCTTTCTGAAAGTGAAATAAGGCCATACAAATTCATTTACCCAAAGTGCAATAAGGCTAAGTGCTAAAATATAACCTCGCACCTACTCCAAATCGAACAGTGACCCCTAGCAGGGGGGTTGCAGGGGCAGCACCCCCCCCCCCCCTCCCCATACGCATTATTAGATGGGATTATGGGATCCCATAAACAGTGCAATGCGTATGGGGGGCGTGCTGCCCCCCTGCGACCCCCTGCTTGGGGTAATTGTTTGATTTGGAGTAGGTGCGATTTTTTATTTTAGCACTTGGCCTTATTGCACTTTGAGTCCCCAAGTTTGGGGACTTATTTCATAGTTGAATTTGGGGACTTATTTCATTATGAAATAACCCCCCAATTTGAAGTATGAAATAAGTCCAAAAAAACCCAGGAAATAAATCCCCACCTCCATACAAATTTTGTGGAGTTATTTCATCTTTCATTTGGGGGGTTATTTCATTGGGGGGTTATTCCCTGCAGCCAAGGAAATCAAATGGTATCCCAAGTAGTATGCAATACCTGGGATCTACTTACTCTGATCTTCAGACTATTTGTAATCTATTTGCGGACTTTTTTAAATCTATCTATACGACTGCTAATGATGATCTTCCACTGTGTGCTGATTATTTTACTTGGGAGCATAATTATGGTTGACATTGGCCAGCTAGAGATCAATTTATCGGAGGTCGAAGATGGTCTGTTGAATTTGAATTGTGATAACAGCGCTGGTCCTGACGGGATTCCGCCTATAATTCTTAAAAAATGTGCATCTGCTCTTGCTGAGCCTCTTTTTTACATTTTCAATAGATCTCTCGTAAGTGGCGAGTTTCTCTCAGAATGGAAAACGTCTTTTATAGTTCCAATTCATAAAACCGGTCCTAAGCAGGAAATATCTAACTATCGTCCTATATGCAAACTGTCATCTATACCTAAACTATTTGAAAAAATTGTGTACGTTAAGTTGGCTTTTCTACTTAAGGAATATATTTCGCCATTCCAACATGGCTTTGTTGCAGGTAAATCTACAACTACCAATCTTGCAATTTTTTCAAATTTTATTCTTAATAAACTAGAGGAAGGACACCAAATCGATGTCATTTACAGCGACTTTGCAAAGGCCTTCGACAGAGTCAGTCATTTCCTTTTAATTAAAAAGTTGGAAAGATTGGGACTGCATGCGAGTATGTTGAAATCGTTGATATCTTACCTTAAAGGTCGGGTACAATATGTATCCATTGTCCTAATTCTTTATAATCCTGTAATAGTTTCATTAGGTGTACCCCAAGGAAGTCATCTCGCCTTCTTTTTGCTGATGACCTAAAATTCCTCAGATGTATAAAAACTACTGATGTTTGCCATCTTTTACAAGAAGATCTTCAAAGGCTAACGGAATGGTGTACAAATAACCAATTACTTTTAAATATTTCGAAATGCCAATGCTTTTCTTTTGTCGCAATTTATCAATTATCTTTGATTACAACATTGAAAATTATGTCCTTGAAAGAGTTTCGGAGAAAAAAGATCTTGGCGTAGTTTTTGACTGTAAATTAGACTTTGTCAAACATCTTGAGTATATAGTAGCCAAAGCAAACTCTATGTTAGGCTTCATCATACGTAATTCGAAAGACTTTAATGATCCATATACCCTTGTGACACTATATAGCGCTTATGTTAGGTCGATTTTAGAATATTGCTGTGTGATATGGAATCCATACTATTTTTTTTTTTATTTGAATTCTGGATTGCCAAGGCGATTAAATAGGAGGCACTTCGACCTAAAAAGATCTTTTGTGCCGTGTGGGTCAGAAAAATTTAGACTAGTAGAGTTTCCACTTTCCGTGTAAAGCGGACAATAATTCTACTAGTAGAAGAATTCTTTATGTCCTCAGGGCACATTTGTTCCCTGAAAAAGATCTTCTTTCTAATTCCGTTTAGGGCCGGACATTCACATAAAATGTGTCGAGCTGACTCGTCCTCTTCAAGACAGAGTCGGCACTCAGGAGAGTCTACTATTTTCATTTTGTGTAGATGATATCTTAAACCATGGTGGCCAGTAATGTAACCTACTAAGTTTTTGATATCATGCCTGCTTAGGTTTAGGCATTTGCTGGCATTTTTATTGAAAGGCCGAATGGCTCGTTTGGTCTGTCTTAAACCTGGAATGCTTTCCCAAAGATGGATACATTTTCTGTGTTCCCAGCTTTCTATTGCTGCCGTTGCTGCTGATCAAGGAGTGCAGCAGAAGGGTTCGGGACTTATGAAGGGTGTTTCCGAACCTTTTCTGGCCAGTTCGTTGGCCTTTTCGTTACCTTAAACCCCGACATGACCCGGAACCCACCATAGCTTGGTCTTGTTACTTGTTCCGAGTGCATGTAGGGTGTTGAAGCAGTACATGACTGATTTGGAGTCAATCGTATGCGAGCTAAGGGCGTTTATAGCTGCTTGACTATCCGTGAATATATGGATGGTTGCACCTTTTATACCAGATAAATTTATGTGGCTAGCACATTCTTGAATGGCGTGGAGCTCTGCTTGAAATACGCTGGGACTTCTTCCCATGGGTATCGTTAAGCGTTTGTTTGGTCCGTATATTCCCGCTCCTATCCCCGCTTCCATTTTAGAACCATCCGTATATCACTTTATGCCGTTGTGGCTGTTTGGTGGGTTATTACTAACCCATGCTTCTCTCTTGGGGATTTCCGCGGAGAACCGCTTATTGAAGCATAGTGTTTTATGAATGCGGTCTGTGACCGCGCAGTTCATTTGGAGTTCTGGCAGTTCATCAAGAAGGGTCTTAAGTTCCGGATGATCGTTAAGACTTATCTCGTTTAACTGTATTTGACTTATTGCACTGCGGATCGCCACTTTTTGAATGCATATGTGGAGACGTGTAATTCCTGTTATTGCCTCTATGGCAGCCGTTGGAGAGGTTCGCATGGCTCCGGAGATACCAAGGCATGCAATCCGTTCTACCTTTTTGAGCTTCTCTATTGCGACGTTTTGTGTGGATTTTGTCCACCATACAATGGAGGCATATATTATAATGGGTCTTATCATCACTGTGTAGATCCAGTGGACAATCTTTGGAGAGATTCCCCAGGTTCTGCCATATGTGCGCCGACAGGCCCATAAAGCTCTGTTGGCTTTAGTGATTTTGTTGTTGATGTGAGATTTCCAGTTTAGTCTTTTGGCCAGGATTACTCCAAGATATTTGACTTCGTCGGAATACTCAATGGTCGTACCATTCAGTGAAATCTGGGCTAAGCTGAGCTTTCTTCTTTTTGTGAAAGGAACTATGATAGCTTTACTGGGGTTTATGGAGAGATTTTCCTTGACTATCTTAAGGGCATTTTGCTTACGTGAAGTAACTACGTTTGATTCTTTGCCCCTAATAATGATGACCAAGTCATCGGCGTACCCTATTATGTCGTAGCCTAAATTACTTAGTTTTTGAAGTAGGTCATCTATGACCAAAGAACACAGGAGGGGTGATAAAACTCCACCTTGTGGACAGCCTTTTATAGCTGATACTGATGCTGAAGTCTGTCCTGACGAAGCAGTAATTTTCCGACTTTCGAGCTTCGGTGAATTAAAGCATTTGATATTGAATCATAACCGGTGTTATCAAAAGCACCCTCTATGTCAAGAAATGCGCATGGTGCAATTTCTTTGCAACGGTAGGCGTTGTGTATGTGATTTGTTAGTTTTAACAGGGCGCCTTCCGTTGATTTGCCTTTTTGATACGCATATTGACAGGGGTGTAGGGGCATGCTAATAGTTACGCATTCTCTGATATGAACGTCAATTATTCTTTCCATTGTTTTCAGGAAAAACGATGTCAAGCTTATGGGGCGATAGAATTTAGGTAGTTTACTAGGTTTGCTACCTGGTTTGGGGATAAATACTACATTGACCTCCCGCCAAGTGCGTGGTATGTAGCCCCAGTTTAAACTGAACCTAAATAAGGCAATCATGTTAGGTAGGAAGAATTCCATACCCTTCTGAATGAGGGCTCTGGTGCCTTGAATTTTTTAAATGAGTTTATGGCCCATTTTACCTTATCTGGACTAAATAATTTACCAGATAAACTATTATTTCTGCTGAGGTTAGTTGGATATGAAACCTCAGTAGTTTGATCAGTTGTGTGATCGACAATTAGGGAACCAGGGAAGTGAACTTGCAGCAAGGTTGTGAGAGTTTCTTCCCGGTCGCTTGTGATTTGTTTGTTTGAAGGATCTATTGAAAGTGCTCTCTGGAGCCGCGCCACTGCTGGGAGTTTTTTCAGCTTTTCGCAGTTTGCGCGCCATGAGGCCCTTTTAGATCTTTGCAACTCTTGGTTGTATTTGGTTAACAG
The DNA here is from genome assembly GCA_949715645.1 of Portevinia maculata. Taxonomy (NCBI): domain Eukaryota; kingdom Metazoa; phylum Arthropoda; class Insecta; order Diptera; family Syrphidae; genus Portevinia; species Portevinia maculata. The sequence goes on from OX454528.1 coordinate 42,147,361, forward strand.
GGATCGATATTGATCCCATACGCCGGTGCGTTTCGATTTATTGAATTGTTTTCTCACCTTCTTGCGGATAGTTTCCAGGTTTTCATTCCACCATGGTACGCTTCTTTTTACCACGGTGCGCTTTACCTTACAACTACTCCTAAAAGATGAGATAATGATGTCGTTAAGCTGACATTGTGCAGCGCCCGCATCACTCGGTGTTAGTGGTGAATCTGGTAGCAGATCAGTTCTGATCGCCAGATTTTCACTATAGGTTCTCCAGTTTGTTAATTTATTATTGTATTTGACTGGCGCGCACTCGGTGTTGCATCGCAGCCTGAACATAATATGCATATGATCAGACAGAGAAGCTTCATCAGACACGTGCCAGTCCTCTACAATGTTTTGTAGGAGACGAGAAAGTAAGGTCTAAAACTTCTTCTCGTATACTGTTCCTAAAAGTGGGCTTATCTCCCTTATTTAGAATAACCAGGTCTTTACTATATAGAAAATCTAAAAGTAACTCATCTCTTTTGTTTGTGTCTCGGCTGCCCCAAATCTGGTGATGTGCATTGGCGTCGCAGCCGACAACAAGATGTACTTGCTGAGTTTGGCAGTACTGGACAAGTTCCTGTACTGATGTAGGTGGTACCTCCTCTATGTCCCCAGCAAAATACGCCGATGCACATACGAACTTGTGTATCACATGGCCATTGTGGCGTCCAATTAAAACGGCAACCAGGTCCCTAGTATTGAAACCTGGAATGACAGAGAATTTTATATCTTTCGCAATGGAAAGAGCTGCCATAGGTCTGAAATTACCTTTGGCAAAAATTAGCTCTCTATTTCTGCTGTTAAGACGAAAGATCTTACCTGTAGTTGCCCATGGTTCCTGGATTAAACCAAGAGCGACGTTCCTTTCGGCACATCTTTGGCTATAGGTGTCCGATGCACCCATAGCGCGGTGCAGGTTTGCCTGCAGCACCGTTAGAGGCGTCATTTCTTCTTCACGTACTCTGGATTACGCACTCTATGAGGTTTGTTATCATCCCTGCGTCGTACGTAACCCTATTGAGAGAGACCACTTTGTCTCCCCCTTGGACTTCTGGTGTTCTGTCCATCTTTCCCGCTTGTGCGGGCCTAAAGCGATTACGGTGCGCGTTTGTGCTGTCGGTTTTTTTAAGCCTTTGCTTTAGCATCCAGCACCACAGTTGTTTTAGGAACTGAGTTACCCGTGGCAGCACTAATGCCAGCCACTGGTGGTGTGGCGCTACTGTTGGCGCTTGTGGATGGCTTTTTCTAAGCATCAGTGGCAGTACTAATACTAGCCCCTGGTGTTGTAGCCTTTCGTTGGTTGTCTCTTGACGTCTGATTCGTCGATTTGTCCGCGCTCTTGAGGATAATTTTGATCTGTCCAAACCTAAACGAGACCATCCCCTTTAGCTCAACAAGTCGCTTCATCGTGCTTTCCTTTACAGCAGGGACCATATGGGCGACATCTCTGTCGTCAGATCTTTGCAGAACTCTCTACGTTTTGGTGTTGAGTTCTTTATTCTGGCCATCTAGAATTGACAGTATTCTTTCATACGCTACTCCGGTACTATGTGAGAAGAAGGCTCTGACGATATGTGGTTTCGGGAAAAGTTCTTCCCCCACAAGCGTCACTTCCATCCCGCATTTCTCTTTGAGCTTCGCGAAGTTTGTTTTCATCCACTCTGCAGTGGTAGCGTCCGCACATACTATCATTAGCCATCCGGCTTTGAAAGTTGTACCGCGGAAGGTTGGACCATTTGCCCATTACTGAGAGGATTGTGATCCAGATCGACAGGTACTACACCCAGTCTTACAAATCTATATCTCTATAGGAGACTTTGTCGACTGTATTTCCTGTGCGAGCTCGTTTCGCTTCGGATTGGGCGGCGTATTGTCCTCGGACCTTGTACGCTTCACCTGGGAGCCTGTGTCGACCTCTGTCGACAGAGCATGTATTCTGGCCTGCTCTCAGTTTTTCCCCTTTTTTAGCGCACGTTTAAAACGGCGCTGTTCGGATGGTTTGAGTTTGACGAGCTTAGACTCAGTCTGTGCAGTTATCCCAGAGGTCTCCGGCGCGCCTGTATTCATGGGATGCACTTCATCCGAGAGTATGCTGACATTGCATAGCGTGCTGGATTCAGAGATATCGTCACTAAGAAGAGACAAGTTCTCTTCTAAGCTCATCATCTCCGAATCCATGGTTTGTGACTCTTCCCGATTGGCAGGTGTCACGTCATTTACGACAGGGTGTTCTAAAACATCCCCAGTTGGTAAAGCAGGGTGTTCTGAAGCATCCCTAGTTGATGATGCAGTTGTAGAGGCATCATTCTCTATTTGTTTTTTGTTTATCGGATCTATTTTGATTCCCACGAAAAACGGGATAGGAAGGTCGCCCGTGGTCTACCCGTATAACCACAGGAAGGCTATCTTGAAATCGGAGGTCGCCTGGTATCCGAAGTTCGCTGCTATCGACTCAGAACCCCTTAGCTATTCATCTCTCGGCGCTAGCGGTTCTACCTTAGATTTGGGGATTTGTTGTCGGCGTTGTCTCCCCGGGCATTGCCGAAAAGTTGTAACTAAGGAGTATGGCAGGAGGAAGGGAGGGGGGCAGAGGGGGGTATGTAAAGGTGGGGTTGGGCGGACGTGAAGTCCTGGTCAGTTCTTGGTTGACGCTCATCAGACGGCCTTGCCCTTACAAGCCCGATGACTCTTTGCGTCGTAAGCCTCCGCACCGGCACCATCGAATTTGTTTGCGGTGATGGTACGCACGTCAAGGTGACTGACCTCGCTAAGAGGAATCAAATCCATACTATACTGTTCATTCAAATAGAATTGAAAATTTACAGAAGAAATTTACTAGATTTGTAATATGGAAGTTGGGTTGGAATATCGAAACTCCCACGTACTCTACTAGATGTCAACTGCTCGGCATTCAGTCGCCAAAAAATAGAAGGAAAGTTTTTTCGGTTATGTTTATAAGTGACATTTTATCAAATCATATGAAATTTCCTTTTCTGTTATCTTTGATCGGTCTATATGCTCCAACTCGTCAGCTAAGAACACGTTTCCTGCTCCGCGAAAATGAACATAGAGTGAACTATGCACTCAATGGACCTATAACTCGCTGTGTTAGAGAAACTAATCTTATTTCTAATAACATGATTTTAATTTTCATGTAAGTAGGCTTACCTTAAAAAATAACTTATTGTTATATTTTTTAACTAGTTAATTTGAATTATATTTATTTAAACAACATATTATAAAATACCCGTTTAATTTATTTTCTTTTTGTTTTTGTTAATTTCGGTAGTCTAATTGTAGAATTAAATGCTTTGATTGATGTAAATAAATAAATAAATCTAAATCTAAGAATAATTGTTTTATATAAGGAGTATTTTATTGCTTGTCGATAGTTTTGAGTCTTTTCTTAGGAGCCAGTGGAGCTGTCTGTATTTTTCTTTTATTTGGTTTCTCTTCTTTTGTATATGGTACTTCCATGTAAGTTTAGAGTCCATGTGGATTCCTATGTATTTAGCTACATTGTCGATGGGTACATTCGTATCTTTTATTTTTATGGGTCTGGGGGAGATTTTAGCTTTTGTAGTAAAAACCACTTGAGAAGTTATGTTCTCGTTAATTTGCATGCGCCAGTCATCTATTTAACGAACATGGTATTTAAAACTATAAGACCGTATGATTTTTAAATAATTGGGATATCTTAACAGTACAAAATTTGCGAAAGCTTTATGAGGCTACCGCCGCATGAAGGGTAGATCTTGGGGGAACTCTCGAAAGACCACCCACTGGTTCTACACAATGATGATCACGCCCATCAAAACATTTCCTTTTTTAGTGTACTGTGTTGAGTGTGGGATCAGTATGAATACCACTTAATGATCACTTATATCTGCAAACTTTCTTTTTTGCTGTCTAAAACGTTATAATAATCTTTATTCTTTTGTTCTTCTATATATATACAAAATTACGTTAGAAGAAATACATTATTTACATTATGAAAAATTGTTTACTTTATATTTTATTTGACATGTTTTCAGTGCTAAAAAACAGTGTTGCCGTTTGCGATATGAAACATAATAATAGTATAAAACAAAATATTTATGAATCGAGTTGAGATCATTTTCATCTGTCACCAACATTCTTCCCCGCCGTGAACGCAGTTCACCTTCGATGTCATCATTCCCTTAGTTCGCTGCTTCAGTGCCAACCCTGGTGTGTAGTCTGCCTTTTGATAGTTAAATAGTGTCCTCTCACGACATGTACAGACAAACCATATTAGTTTTTTTGAAAACAGACATGCAAAAAAGTGACAACAACATAAAACATAACAATCAAAAAAATAATAATTGCAATGAATGCATATCATCTGCTCCGGTTCCGCCCACGCACAAAGCACAATGCTGGTGAGCGAGTTTTGTTGTTTTCGTTTTCCTCTTTACGCCTACTTCTTCGTTGGCTATGATGACCTTTTGTTGTAATCGCGATTGTAAATTTTGATTGACAATGGACTCTGCTCGCTGGAGTTATTGTATTTTTTTTTTGTAAATTGATAGTGTACTTTAATCGTGAGTTTTTTAATTGTGGCGTAGGAGAAATGTAAGTATTTTGTTATTATATATTTCATATTTAAATTGGTGAATTGTTGTTTTATTTTGTATTGCAGATATTTTTTTTGTTTTCATTGATGAATTTTTGTTTGATTTCATTGATGGTATTGTGCCCTGAAGATACAGACCACACACAATTCCCAGGAACCACTATAGACACAAGACATAGTTCGATTAAGACCAAATGTTCCGCATGTGTCATATATTATTGTCAGAACCAAGCGAACGGCAATCGAACTATGTCAACCAATGAAACGCAACACGATGCGGATCATTTTGCAAACATTGCAATACTGACCCATCGGAGTGCAATTATGTCGTGACCATGAGCGACATAATGCTGCACATGTTCCTTAAATAAACAAAGTGTGTTAGGTTATGAAAGTAGAATGCGTACTTGACCTGGCACTGGTGACGATCTAGGCAGTAGAATGGGTAGCGTAGGAAATGATGGGTAGAGTTCTACACACTCGATTTCCACCTTCCAAACCAGTCGTTTCATTTATTTCTTTTGGTGCCTCGAGCTCCTAATCCATAATCCACGAACTTAACAATTGGTGGCAGCGGTGGGATTCTCTAGGATAAAGCATCTGCCTAGAGACCCGAAAGTGATTTTCCTATTAATTGTGTAACCAGTGAAAAAAATAAATAAAAAAAACACACATCTGAAGCACCCAGGGATAAGCGAACAATATCTTGCTGTTTTCCCTTTAAAACAAAAATCAGTGAGTCAAAATACAAAATCCGAAAAAAAACAGTGGAAAACAGCAAAACAGTGAAAAATTTTTTTATAAGTATACAAACATTCATACTTTTATATAAGTGTCAAAAAAAAGGAACGATAACAGCATCAGGAGCATCTGCACCAGCATCAGGAGCACCAGCAGCAACAACATCGACATCATGCAACTACAGTTAGCTTTTGAATTTTGTTAGTTTTATGATATTTAGAATTTTCCAGTTTGTAAAATAAGAAAAAACTATTTTGATTATATATACTATTGAACTTAACACATGTTGTGTTTATGTACTACATCAACCTCCCAATCCTATCCAAAGTTATACGCCGTTTTTTTGTATTCTATCTTCTGGCACGTCTTGGGAAAAATTAGTTTATGTCCGGCTTTAATTTGAATATCTCGCTGCGTAATAGAAAAGTGTCGCGAACTAAATCGCCTTCCAATCCAGTAGTTGAAGAGAACCCCATGCCGGTAGGACATTCACCTCCCCTCCCGCGCAAAGAGAAATCCACGGACGCCGAATCCGAAGACGGCTCTGATACCTCGGTCGTTACCAACTCCTTCGCTGCTCTAGCAGACTAATCCTCTATTCTCAAGAAACCAGGCGTAAGTCTACCGCCATATTTCACTACACCACCTCTAAACCATCATCTACAAATGGCTTACAATTTCAATCCAGGCCAGGCCATCAAACTCATCCCGGAGTTTGATGGGGACGCGAAATCTCTCGACAGGTTTTTACAATTGGTCGGTATCCAATCCAGGAAGGCTACCGCTGAGCCTGACCAAGCCGAACTCGTCGACATAGTGAAGTCAAAATTAACTGGGAGAGCCTATAACGTTATAATAAAATATAACGATTATAATACCTGGCTCGAGCTAAAAGAAGCGTTAATCAAAAATTTTAGCAAATGTCGATCGATACAGGTACTTCAGACGGAGATTTTCCAGTTCAAACAGGGTTACAATGAGAGTGTTGCTTCCTACACGGAAAGGGCTAACGCATTGTGTGACGAGTTAAACAATACCAACGCTAATACCTGTGAAGAATCTGCTAATGCGACTATACGATCCCTAAACAGTGCCATGGTGTTGAACAGTTTCTGCAACGGTTAACCAACGACCATACCACGTCGAGTTAATCGGTTCTCGTCAGATCACCGTAATTAAACGACGTTGGGCGCGTTTAGTACGTAGATGGGGGACCGTTTGAGAACAATCACGTGTCGTTGGCCAGTCCCATCTATAGAGTTGAGGTAGATAACACATACGTGGTATCACAATGGACCTAAATTGGTCTAAGTGTGTCGGCTTCTGCCGACAGCCACCTAAACCTAACCTAACCTAACCTTCTGCAACGGTTTGATACCTCAATTAAAACTCCTTGTCAAAAGCGCACACTGTAAAGAACTCGACGAGGCAGTAGATATCGCAATGGAAGAGGAAAAACTCCTCGCCTCCATGCATACGAACACAAACAAGCTAAATAGGTATTGCAATAATTGCAAAACGAAAACCCACAACACCAATGAATGTCGAAGTGTGAAAAATGCTTACTCTAGACCCTATAGCGAGTACAATTTCTCTAATCACAGACCACCCCCCAACAACGGGAAAGCGGTCACAACAAACAGATCCTCTAGCAACCATAACCCATTTGCAAATAATCCTAATATCAACACTTTGCGTAATGACCTTGTCTATAGATACTGCAAAAACCCAGGTCATTCCGTAGATGAGTGCCGTAAAAGAGCATTTAATAACAGCAGGAAAGTTGGAGATAATTCCACTCAGGGAAACTCCGAGCGACCTGGCCCGTCCCGCACGCGGAGTCAGATGAAAGAAATAAATTCCCGTGCTTGAACGTCGTAACCCAAAATCCACCTCCACTGAACTCTAAACTTCAAACTCTGGTCCTAAATCAACATGCAATGTCGAAATCTACTACTAAATCTACAAAACTACCAACTCAGGGCACCAAAGCCCAAATTCAAACTTCAAATCGAGAAGATCACGCTCGAAAAAAAATTCAAACTCCAAATCGAGAAGATCATCCTCGAATACCAAATTCAAACTCCAAATCGAGAAGATTATCCTCGAATCCAAATTCAAGCTCCACATCGAGCAGATCATCCTCGAATCCAAATTCAAACTCCAAATCGAGAAGATCATCCTCGAATCCAAACTCTAACTCCAAATTGAGTAGATCATCCTCAAACGCAAATTATAACTCAAAATCCAAATCGAGAGATTAATTCTGAAAAGCCTAAAAGGGTAAACAAAATTCTTAAATCCAAGGGGTATGCATATACAAAACCAACCCAACTTCAAAATCGATATATACAATCTCAAATCCAAAATCAAGGCATTAAGCCTACGTACAAACTCTTAATTCAAGGTGATGTATATGTCGACCATGACCAAAATCATGGCTGTAGCAACCCAAACCCAAATTCCAACAAAATACAAAATGGTGTAAGGAACCGTAACATAGCACTGAATCTAAACCACCGTCTAAATCGAAGCCAAGTTCAAATCGAAAACCTGCACCGGTTCCTAACTGGGGATACAGAAAATAAACCCAATTCAGCAAAATCTATCGCCAACATTGTTGCACTTTAACAGCCGCGGACGATTCTAAATTAACAAAAGACAGAAAAAACCCAAAAAGAAGGCCGTCGCCACCGCGCCGAAAGTTTAAAGTCGACTTCTTTTCTTTTCTTGACGAGTGTTAGGCGAATATAACCGGGAGAGAGAGGAGGGATGTGAAAGTGCAACGGGCAGCACGGTGGTGCTGCAATTTGGCTAGTCAGCTGGGAGTGGGTTCGTTCACGATCGCTGTAGACGGAACTAATTTCTGCTGAAAATTAAAAAAAAGGGGAAATGGGCGCCACGCAGTCTTTAAAAAGGGAGATTGCGAAACCTTTATTGGCGATCTGGGAAATGTTGAAATGAAAGAAAAGTGTTATTTCCCTAATGGGGGAATTCAACAATTTATTAAGTTAAAACACGTAACAACCAGTGGCCACTAAATGTGTTGGAAAATATCACAGAGCTGGGGAGCTCTCAACATCGCTTTACACCGTAGATGTTTACGGCGCGACTTAGTTTCTCCTCTGTTCGGCACGAACGAGAAGCCTGAACGCAAGGTTCTCAAAAAGCAAACACAAGAAATAATAACAAAAAGAAATTACACCAAATTACGTACTACTTTGAATTTTTACGTTATTGTTGAACCTTACGAATTTTGGGCCGGAGGACACCTTGAAACCACCTTACGGTTCGAAGGTTAACGGGTATAAATGGTCCGTTTGGAAACGGGGTTGGGACGCGTTATCTAACGGGTCGTTTTAACGACCAGATAAGGATACGAAGGGGAAAGCTAACTCGATGGAAATTTCTAATGGCTACACGACATAAAACAATATTAAATATTTTCACAATCACTATACTTATCTTTTACTTTATTCCTTTTCTGTAGGGGGTGGCTTCCTGCCCACGATCTCAATGTCCTGGGGGATGGGGATGCTGAAACTTTCCGCCGCAATCACAAGGATTTCTACAGATATTCAGTCTGACGTTGGGATTTTCTTTGAATTTCACTTTCTTCCTTTTTTTCTAACTCCGTTTTGTTTCGACTCGGTTTTTGTCTTCTAACTATCTTTTCACTCTTGCTACCGTGAACGCAAACGTTCTTCTCTAACAGGCGGGTAACCAATGAATCGTGGTAGCCGCACTGCCAGATTTTATCCAATCACACACACACATGCAGACACACCGATCAGGGGCGAATTCAGCCATCTTTTTTTTCTTCAGAGAGCTTTTCCTCAGCTGGTTTTAATCAGATGTCAGTTTTTACTGTACACCTATTTTAATTTTGTTCTTTATGATTTTTTGAACCCTTTTTTCATTATCTTTAATTAAAAATTCGACGTTCTTGCCGCCCTGTCATTTTTGGCGGGAGAAGTCCTGGTAGTGTTAGTGCTGATTTCGCCCCCCACATCTTGCCAATGTGGTAGTTGTCAGAGCGAAGGGAATCACATCCAGCGCTCCGACAACTTCTCCTTCGGCTATGATCCACAACCATATCTGAGTCATTCACAATAGGGTCCTCGCTCTGTTCGTTTGTAAAACCCTAGTGATTGCTTGGGTCTGCTTTTGTATCCCCGACCAGACAAATTTTCAGTAAACTCCCTAACCCGCCCTAGAAGACAAGGAATAAATATCAACTATATGCGCGATCCCTACCTATCGCGTGAGCTTTCGTACTGATTAGAGAGGGCTAAAGGAACCCAGGTGGTTTTAAGCTGTCCTTTACACTTTCTACTTAAATTAATACACTGCTTGTGCAAGGAGTTTGCAAATAATTCAGTTAGGGTGGGCCCGGGGCCAGGGCCATGTAGAGTGGCGGAGTGTCCGAGAACGTCGGTTGAGGTTAGAGTTGGGACTGTCCGTCCTTTAGAGATTCCCGACCGTCCGTCTGGGCTCTACGGTGAACCTGCTTTTGTCGTCTTCCAGGAGCGTATGATATGGCGGAAGAGCTGGATAAAACTTATCCAGGAACTCCCCACGGTACCATCGCTCGAGTCAGACAACGGAAAAGAAAGGTGTGATGGCGAAAAATATATGGCAGGGTTTGGGGATGGGGGGGGGGGGGGGGGATGGAGAGGACCAAGGTTTTGTTCGTTAATTTTAACGCAACAAACTCCACCCTTACCTCCAAAGAGGCAAAGCCGGATTTTCTGATTGAAAATCGAAGTAAAGCGGCTCCAGCACTACGCTGTCTGAGCCAAGGGGATAGGTTAACAACACAACATCTGGATACGTTTAGCTACGTGACGAGCGACAGCTACATTTCTCAATCGCGCTCTAGGCGAGAGTTCTACCCATCACAGAGCAAAATGCTCTCAGGTACCCTTTGCGTAACGTCCAACGTTTGTTACGCGACTTAGATCTTATTGGGGGTCCTCATAGCATGGCTTTAGATCTTTCACAATCCAGGTTCCACGTTCTTTCCCATTTTCGTCGACCAGGATATACGTCCATGGCGATAATCTTCTTAGTATTCGGAACGGACCGACGTATCTCGGTGCTAGTTTAGCGGTGTAATAGTTTGCAGCGTCGGACAGTATGAAATTCCGTCTCCATACTAGTTCATTTGGGAGATATTGCACGTCTCTCCTACGAAGGTTATAAACATTAGATGCCTTCTTGGCTGCCGCCTCTAACCTTTTCCCTATATCCTCCCTAAGCTTTCTAAACTGCGCCCCTGTATCGTGCGTACTCCCGCTCCTATCACACGGAATGGTGGTTCCGGGCATCGTGCTGCCAGCGAAAGTCACCATACCTCGACCAAAATTTGCGTAGTACGGCGATACACCTAATACTTCGTGTTGAGCTGTTCGTATACAGCACGCTACTTTTGCTAACTGTGTGTCCCACACTCTGTGGTTCTCTGACACATAAGCCCGAAGAGTTGTTTTAATTATTTGATTTATCCGTTCGGCGGGGTTCGCTTGGGGGTGGTAATGAGCTGTAAACTTTATCGTCGATCCATACTTATCACTTAAAGCTTTCAATTCTTTACTCTTAAACTGTGGACCGTTATCGCACACTATAAACCGAGGGACTCCAAACAGTAAGAAAACGTTGTCCTCCAATTCCTTACAAACAGATTTAGCTGTAGCAGACCTCAAAGGGAACAACAAAGGGAACTTAGTGAAATAGTCGACCACGGTGAGAATATAACAAAAACCCCTACTCGATTTTGGAAGTGGACCAACTAAATCAACGCAGACCATCTCCCACGGATTGGTTACCCCTTTCCTCTCCGTCATTAACCCAGCCGGTTTATCATATATCGGCTTCACACTTTGGCAAATCCTACAGTTCCTAACGTATTTTGTAATATCCGAACGCATCTTCGGCCAATAATATTTTTCTCCTACTCTAGCAAACGTTTTCTTCACACCCATATGTCCTGCTAATGGGTGATCGTGACATTGCTCTAAAATGCTAGCCCTATCTTTCGTTGAAACAACCATCTTCCACTCAGAATTGTTATCATGAACTACTATATGGTTTGCGAGTTTAAATAACATGTCATGTTCTACTCTCCACGCCGGAAACGCTAGTGTATTGGCCTCCACCTTTTTGATCATGTCCATCACCCAACGATCAGGAACGTGTGCTGAAATCCCAGCAACTGCCGGTACGCTTCTTGAAAGCAAGTCTGGCACCACATGATCTTTACCCTTGCGATGGATAATATCAAAATCAAATTGTTGCAGGCGTATAGCCCACCTAGCTAACCTACCAGCCGGATCCTTCAGTTTGCTTAGCCAAACTAGCGAATAATGATCCGTGATGACCCTAAATCTAACCCCCTCGAGATACGGTCGAAGTTTTTCTATTGCCCATAAAACCGCCAGACATTCTTTCTCTGTTGTGGAATAATTCTTTTCACACCTATTTAATGATCTGCTCAGGTAGCAGATGACCTTCTCTCCTTCATCAAAAGTTTGACAAAGTACAGCTCCAATCCCGAAATCCGAGGCGTCAGTCTGTACGACGAACGGCCTTGAAAAATCCGGACACGTCAGGATGGGAGCTGCTACCAGGCACTCCTTTGCCTTACGAAAACTCTCTTCGCACTCTGAATTCCAGTTAAATCGACTACTCTTTTTCAGAAGATTGGTCAACGGTTGTACCAGAACTGAAAAGTTAGGTATGAATCTCCTATACCAGGATACCGTTCCGATGAAACTTCTGACTTGTTTCACGTTTTTGGGCGCAGGGATGTTCACCATACTTTCAACTTTCTCGGGGTCTACATGCAAACCATTCCTATCTACTATATAGCCTAAAAACTTTAATGATGGCCTACAAAAGTGACATTTCTCCTCACTAACTTTTAGTCCAGCCTCCCGGACACGTTTGAGAACTTCATCCAATATCTCCAAGTGCTTTTCAAAATTATTGGTAATGATGATGATGTCATCAAGATAGACGAAGACGTACGGTTCCAGATCGGCCCCAACTACGGTGTCTATAAATCGTTGCCATGTCGCAGGAGCATTATGCAACCCAAAAGGCATTCTCTTAAATTGGAAAGGTCCTCTGTTCGGAACTGTAAAAGCTGTAAATGGTCGTGATCCTTGTTCTACAGGGATCTGCCAATAAGCTGATTTGATGTCCAATGACGACAAAAACTTTGCGTCCCTCAGCTTGTCTAACGTCGCTGAAATGTATGGAAGGGGGTACGCATCCCTTTCTGTGACTTTGTTCAGCTTTCTGTAATCTACGCAAAATCTATAGCTACCATCCTTTTTCTTAATCATAACTATGGGTGAAGCCCACGGACTATTTGACTTTTCAACTATTCCCTCCCTGATCATCTCTCCTAATTCCCTATCGATATGTTCCTGCACTGTCGGAGACACCGGATAATAACGTTGTTTTATCGGTTCGGCGCTCGTCCTAATTTTATGTTCCACTAAGTGGGTACACCCTAAGCCTTCTGGCATGTCCCTGAAGGCATTTACTAAAATTGTCCCTAACTGCTGTCGTTGTGCCTCATCCAACTCCGAGTGCTCCTTAACATTCGATATCGTTGCCAACGAACTTTGGTTCGAAAAATTCCACTCCCCTGATCTTAAATCCGGGACAACGCCCGATAGGGTCCAAAAATCTGCTCCTAAGATTAGCACGTGGGGAAGCTCTGGAATTACTAGACATTCCAATAAGACTGTCTTTCCCTGCACTACAATTGGCAATGTTACTACACCCCTTACTCCTATTCCTGTACCATCCGCTAAGCTAACCCTATTAACGTTGCCTTTATCTAATCGTATTCCTAAATCTCGCAAAGTGGTCCAACCATCTCTGCATATAATCGAGCGTGAAGCCCCTGAATCTAGTAAACCTATCAATTGTGTACCATATACACTAACACTTAGATATGGACGCCTATCCTCCCGATTTGCCTCACTTTGAAACCGATATTTACCACCTCATCCTTATTAGCCGACTGGTTACCAGCAGGCAACCTATTGAAACCTAACGGCGCTCTCGTCCTGCCGACCCGAGAGTGCGTTGCTTGTTTCCCGAACAATTACGACAATCCCTACGATAGACCCCAATTCTACCACAACCTAAACACTTTCTAGGAGCGGAACAAGTATAAGCAAAATGGCCTTCTTGGTTACAGTTGAAACATCTCAGGCCCCGAACAGGCCGAGTGTTTTGAGTGACCATGGCTACTCTCGGTCCCTCGGCCGTTATGTAGGCCAGGTCGGGTTCCAAGAGCGTCCTTGATCGAGGAGGAGGAGGTGGCGCAAATGTTTCCACATTTGCTCGAACCATCTCAAGTTTCCTACCCAACGCAACCACATCTGAAATAGATTTGGGGTTGTCCAGGCCCAATTGCGTTTGGTAGAAGGGTGCCAAATTCCTCTGCAAGATTCCGAGCTTCCGCCGCTCGGTCAATGGCTCGCAAAGTCTCCCAAACATACTCTGCATTATGGCCACGTATACCCCGATAGATTCTTCCTTCCCTTGTGTTCGATGCCTAATTTCCTCCAGCAATAAGTCATCGTAGTTCGGCGGGAGAAATTCTAACTTAAGTTCCCTCACTAATTCGTAAGGTTCAACAGTAACGTAAAAATTCAAAGTAGTACGTAATTTGGTGTAATTTCTTTTTGCTATTATTTCTTGTGTTTGCTTTTTGAGAACCTTGCGTTCAGGCTTCTCGTTCGTGCCGAACAGAGGAGAAACTAAGTCGCGCCGTAAACATCTACGGTGTAAAGCGATGTTGAGAGCTCCCCAGCTCTGTGATATTTTCCAACACATTTAGTGGCCACTGGTTGTTACGTGTTTTAACTTAATAAATTGTTGAATTCCCCCATTAGGGAAATAACACTTTTCTTTCATTTCAACATTTCCCAGATCGCCAATAAAGGTTTCGCAATCTCCCTTTTTAAAGACTGCGTGAACGAACCCACTCCCAGCTGACTAGCCAAATTGCAGCACCACCGTGCTGCCCGTTGCACTTTCACATTCCTCCTCTCTCTCCCGGTTATATTCGCCTAACACTCGTCAAGAAAAGAAAAGAAGTCGACTTTAACCTTTCGGTGCGGTGGCGACGGCCTTCTTTTTGTTTTTTTTCTGTCTTTTGTTAATTTAGAATCGTCCGCGGCTGTTAAAGTGCAACAAATTGTTAAGTCCGTTATGTTGGGAACCAGGGTCGAGCCACAGGGGCAACTTCGATACAGGTGAGGAGGACGCGGCATGCTTGTGGTTGCTCGGCTCAGCTCGTCGGACGGGGGTAGTTCTTGTCCCCTCACCATATACCACCTGCTCAAAAAACGTTTTGTCCATGCCAAAAAGTTGTAAAAAGAGAGAAAAAAAGGAAGGAAGCTACTCTACGTAGACCACGGACGGACAAAAAGGATAGAAAAGCAAAAATGAAGGAAAAGAAAATGTCCAAGGACCTGGGCCGATACCCAAGAGGGAAGGAGCACGCGAACTAACCTAACTAGCCTAAGCTTAAGCTAACTAATCTAACATTAAAAGCTAAGCCCTAAAATATAACTACGCTAACTTAAAACTACACTAAAACTATCTTACCCTAACCGCAACTCACTTTCCCTAAGTCTCTCTTTGATACCGGGTTCGTCATGAACCCGAAACATGCCAGATGTTATTGGCAAAGGTTGGCCAGCCCACCCTTGTGTCTTTCGACACAACCTTAGCTATCACTCTGGCCGATGTTGTGAGTGATAGCCCCTCGACGAACCCTCCAGTCTCAATTTATGTCAGTATGTACGTAGTGGAAAGTTCGTATGTCGTCGCGTCATGTCGTCAAAGTTTGTATTGTCCTGTTATGTCATTGTCGACCTATAGAAGGACGGCCTTCACAGCCGTTCACACACCAAATGCAAAAAAACTTTAGCCGCGCATCGTTAAATGCATATCAAACGCAAAAAAAAATTAATGCCATGACAGGCTAATCCAAAATTTATTAAATATAAAAAGCTTAAAACTATCGCAGACGAAATCATAAACTTCAAAAAAACTAAATCTAAAATTCCGCACTTAAAGGAGCTTAAAAACTAAAAAAAAAGCTGAACAAAGTCACAGAAAGGGCGCTTATACAAAAAAAAAGTCTGTGCGCGTTGCTGCCTTTTCAGGTTTTAGTTCCAATTTATTAATTTCCGTCGGGTTTTGATTAAATTTATAAACAAAACTTTTATCCAAAAAAGTGTTACCCAAAATACCGATTATAGGACATATTGCTTAGTGTTTTGTGACGAACAAATTTAGAAGTTAAATTTTACAGATAATTATTGATTTTTATTGTGAAAAATTGTTAATAAATTTTTAAGCAAATAATCCCAAACCTTCAACTGAATAAAGCAAAAGCTAAGGGAATATGATATAGTTCGACTGGGTGCCAACTGACTCCAATCAATGAAAAAATAAATCCTAATCTAAGAAATTGTACACAATTCTCAAATATGATGGAAGTTAAGCATTCCCCAGCATCTCAGATAGAGTTCCGATCCACCACAAATGGCCTGCCAGAGAATGAGGTCGATGATATGGATACACTTTTCGACGATGGTTCTGAAAAGAGTCTTACGCCGGCAAGTGATGAATGTGATAACACCGCACCCATCCTAAATGGCATTGTCAAGCATTCGGAGGTATTATCATCCACCGAAATCCTTGATGCTATGGAGATTGATTTGATCAAGGAAGATCCGGATTCCAATGACAATACGGTACCAGAAGCGGAGAGCACCGACCTGAATAAAGAAAATGAAGAAACGGAAGCCTTGTCGAATGATGATACAGATGTTTTTTAGATAGATTTAGAGGAAGACCAACAACCAAGGCGGAAGAATTCAAAGACCCATCCAACATGAGGGATACGGGCGATGATCTCGATACTTTGCTGTCGAAAATCAATGATTTGGTTGAAGATTGCAGGGAACACAACGCAAAACCAGCAGTGTCACACGTAGCTGTAGCAGAAGTAGCAGGGAGCAACATTAGTGTTGATGATGATGTTGTGGAGATTCCAGACGACGATCTATCTGATATTGTCGATGAGAGCGCAGCGAAATCTACAAAGGAATCGGAATCGGAAGAAGAGATTAAGGTTGATGTCAACGCTGAAGCTAAAGATAGTGTCGAGGTTAAAACTGAGACCAAAGAAGAAGAAGTCAAGACAGAAGTCTCAATAGATGTTGCAGTAGAAGTCACAGTAGAAACGAATGAAATTCCAGAAGTCTCTGTGATATCATCAGTTGAACAAATGGAAGTAGACGATGAATTCGGCGATGATATTGTCTGCCTAGATAGCCCGATTCCAGTTACAAACGAAATAGAAGAAGAGCCGCTGAGTGAAAATGAAGTTAAAATTTCCGAATCTGCATATAAACTGGTCGATAAAGTGGACAAAGAAGAAGTCAAAGAAGTCGAATTTGCCCTAAAAGAGGAAGAGCAATCGAATAAAGAAGAACTCGCCCCCACCGAGAAACCAGTTGAGAGTCTACAAAAAAAAGATGAATCTGCCGAAAAACCGGTTGAAACTGCCAAAAAACCATCACCAGTAATAGCAACCCCGACTGAAGATTATGAGATCTACTTTTTTTTTTTTTTTTTTAAATTCTGGCTCGCCAAGGCGATTTATAAAAGGGGGGGTACTTCGACCTAAAAGATCTTTTGTACCGTATGGGCCAGAAAAATTTTAAACTAGTAAAATTTCCACTTTCCGTGTAAAGCGGACAATTTTACCAGTAGAAGAATTCTTTATGTCCTCGGGGCTCAATTGTTCCCTGAGAAAGATCTTCTTTCTAATTCCATTAAGGGCTGGGCATTCACATAAAATGTGTTCAGCTGACTCGTCCTCTTCAAGACAGAGTCGGCACTCAGGAGAATCTGCTATTCTCATTTTGTGTAGATGATATCTTAAACCGTGGTGACCAGTAAGGTAACCTACTAGGTTTTTGATATCATGCCTGCTTAGGTTTAGACATTTGCTGGCATTATGATTGAAGGGCCGAATGGCTCGTTTGGCCTGCCTTAGACCTGGGATGTTATCCCAATGATAGATACATTTTCTATGTTCCCAGCTTTTAATTGCTGCCGTTGCTGCTGATCTAGGGGTGCAGCAGAAAGGTTCGGGACCTATGAAAGGTGTTTCTGAACCTTTTCTGGCCAGTTCGTCGGCCTTTTCGTTACCTTCTACCCCGACATGACCCGGAACCCACCATAATTTGGTCTTGTTTCTTGCTCCGAGTAATTGTAGGGTATTGAAGCAGTACATGACTGATTTGGAGTCAATGGTATACGAGCTAAGGGCGTTTATAGCTGCTTGATTGTCCGTGAAAATATGGATGGTTGCACCTTTTATGCCAGATAAGATAATGTGGCTGGCGCATTCTTGAATGGCGTGGAGCTCCGCTTGAAATACGCTGGGACTTTTTCCCATGGGTATCGTAAAGCGTTTGTGTGGTCCGTATATTCCCGCTCCTACCCCCGTTTCCATTTTAGAACCATCCGTATACCACCTTATGCCGTTATGGCTGTTTGGTGGGTTATTGCTAACCCATGCTTCTCTTTTGGGTATCTCCGTGGAGAACCGTTTGTTGAAGCATAGTGTTTTTTGAATGCGGTCTGTGACCGCGCAGTTCATGTTAAGTTCTGGCAGTTCATCGAGAAGGGTCTTAAGTTCCGGATGATCATTAAGACTTATCTCGTTTAGCTGTATTAGACTTGTTGCACTGCGGATCGCCACTTTTTGGACGTATATGTGGAGGGGTAAAATTCCTGTTATTGCCTCTATGGCAGCTGTTGGACAGGTACACATGGCTCCGGAGATACCAAGGCACGCAAGCCGTTGTACCTTTTTGAGCTTCTCTATTGCTACCTTTTGTGTGGATTTTGTCCACCATACTATGGAGGCGTATGTTATGATGGGTCTTATCATCACTGTGTAGATCCAGTGGACGATCTTTGGAGAGATTCCCCAGGTTCTACCATATGTGCGACGACAGGCCCATAAAGCTCTATTAGCTTTACTGATTTTGTTGTTTATGTGAGAGTTCCAGTTAAGTCTCTTGTCCAGGATTACTCCAAGATACTTGACTTCGTCGGAATACTCTACGACCGTGTCGTTTATTGTGATTAGGCCTAGGTCTAATTTCCTCCTTTTAGTGAAAGGAACGATGACGGCTTTACTGGGATTTATGGAAAGATTTTCCTTAATGCACCAGTCTATGGCTGTCTTTAGAGCATTTTTCATTTTTGATGTGACTCCTATTGAGTCTTTGCCCCTAACTATGATGACAATATCATCGGCGTACCCAATTGTGGTGTAGCCCAAACTGCTCATCTTGTGTAGCAGGTCATCGATGACCAATGACCACATAAGGGGTGAGAGTACTCCCCCTTGTGGGCAGCCCCTTACGGCTGTTACTGATACTGAGGTCGTTCCTGACGAGGAAGTTATTTTGCGACTTTCCAGCATCGCTTTGATCCATTTAATAGTTGGTTTATCTATATTTCTATGGTACAAAGCATTTGATATGGATTCATATCCAGTGTTGTCGAAAGCACCCTCTATGTCCAGAAAGGCTCAAAGTGCGATCTCTTTGCAACGGTAGGCGTTTTTTATCTCTGTAGTTAGTCTTAACAGAGCGCCTTCCGTGGATTTGCCCTTTTGGTACGCATATTGGTGAGGGTGCAGAGGCATGCTTTTTGATATGCATTCTCTAATGTGAATGTCAATAATCCTTTTCATTGTTTTCAGAAAAAACGATGTCATGGGACGATATGATTTAGGTAATTCTCTCAGCTTGTTTCCCGGTTTAGGTATAAATACTACGTTTACCTCCCTCCAGGTAACTGGTATATACCCCCAGTTGAAGCTGAACCTAAATAAGGCAATCATGAATGGTAGTAAAAATTCTATTCCATTTCGAATGAGGGCTGGAAAAATACCGTCTGTACCTGATGCCTTGAATGGTTTAAATGAGTTAATTGCCCATTTAACCTTATCCGGAGTAAAAAGTGTTCCGGATAAACTATGAATTCTGCTGAGGTTTCTTGGAATTGAGACCTCCGCTGTATGGTCGTCTGTAATGACCATCGTGTGAGAACCTGGGAAGTGAGCCTGAAGCAAAGTTTTCAGCGTTTCTTCCCGGTCGCGTGTGATTGAACCATCTGATTTAATTAACAATCCCATGCCTTTTTCTTGATCCGTTGACAGGGCCCTTTGGAGGCGTGCCACCTCTGGAAGTTTTTCTATCTTCTCACAGTTTGCACGCCATGAGGCTCTTTTGGATCTGCGCAACTCTAAGTTGTATATGGTCAGCATGGATTTATATTGTTCCCATGTGCCGGTGCGTTTGGCTTTGTTAAAAAGCTTTCTCATCCTCTTTCGAATAGACTCAAGGTTATCGTTCCACCATGGTACGCACCTTTTAACCACGGTTCTTTTAACCTTGCAACTATTTTTGAATGAGGTAAGAATAATATCATTTATTTGACATTGCGCAGCATCTGCATCAATTGTATTTGATGGTGCTTCTGGCAGCATGTCAGATCTGACCGCAAGATTTTCGCGGTAAGTTCTCCAATTAGTCAGTCTGTTGTCATAACGGACTGACGCGTGTTCGGCATTGCATCTTATCTCGAAACGGATGTGCATATGATCCGATAGAGATGCCTCGCCAGACACGTGCCATCCCTCTATAATATCCTTCATAAAAGTCGTTGGCTGCATGATTAGTTCGCCTGTGTTTTACTTTGCTCCACCTTTATATACTTTTTTTTCTATAAAAGTCATCCTGAATAATTACAACTTGTGTTGCATTCCAAATACATTGACTTTTATCACGGTTTTGCAATAGTTCGCGAGTTGTGGTGCTTTACGTTTTCCTTAAAGTGTCAAAAAATTAAAAATAATTTTATTTCGCTTTTTGTTTTGCTTTGAATGAGTAATAAATTGTTGAGTGCTTTTTATCAATTTCCATCTCGTTTTATCTCATTCAGTTCAATTCAGTACATTTGTTTCTTTCTTCCTAACTCATTTTATACCGGTGAGTTCAATTATTAGTGGATGTTCTGCCACTGAAGCTTTATTGATTCTTCACTCATTTCTCCGTACGGTTCTCATTTCATGCTGCAACTGTATCAACGTTTACATCTGAGTGCTAAATCGTTTTGGACTCCTCTACCATCCGTGGAATACCTGGTCTTCCTACTCCATCGCCCGTGTGAGTACACTTTTAGTGTGTGTTTTGCCGCTAAAGCAAGCCTGATATTCACCACGTCATTGTTATTTTTCTAATCCACGAACCTTATCATCGAGCCGAGCTTTTGGTGGAATCTCGTTTTAAAGCTGAAATCAGAGTTACCATCGTGTTCCTATTGGAGTATGAGTACCTCAAAAAGTACCCCAAATTGTTACATTTGTGGAATGGACACGAATGATATAAATCTATCGTGCGGTATTTGCCTTGATACGGCTCATGCTAAATGCTTAGGACTAAAAGGAAAGGATGTAGATAAGATTATCTCCACTCCCGGTATTTGCTTTTATTGTGTTAAGCACCGAAGCATTTCACCCGATGCCTTGCACTGGAAAATTATTAAACTTCAAAAAGCCTTTAATAGCATGTCGATGTTATTTTCTGAAATGCAGGATGTGTTCAACTTCAATGTCAGCAGTGGTAACAAGCTGATTGAAGGGTTTTCGAGCATGGACCGGATCTTACAGCATCAGGTACTCCAATCACCTGGACTAAGCCCTAATATCATCCAAGAGCAACCAAACCTCGAAAGCCGAGCACTTCATTCACCGCTGCAACCGCTACAACCACCAAATGTACTCATAACACCGACTTTGCTTGAACCAGTCTTGCATCTTCAACCTCAGCCTCGTAATCGGATTCCTCAAAGTGGTACTAATATTAATATACTGGAAGGATCGAAACGCCCGTTTCAGGAAGTTCCACTAGATCCTATTCCACAACCCCAGCCACCCCTGGCGAAAAGAACTCTTCGATCTAATTCGCAAGGTAAATCGCCATCAGGGAGTATCACACCTGTTGGAGTCAACATTAATGACAATACTACCTCAACTCCGAATGACAAGCCATCTACTAGTACGGTGGCCTTGAATTCCCACGAACGAATGAACGGTGTTCCGAGTACGGACTGTACTCTTAGAGTGATACCGCCCCACTTTGCAGTGTTTTTGTCACGGCTTGAATATGGCACCAAAAGCAGTGAAATTATTAACTACATTGCTGGGAAAGGCATCGATACTAGCAATATAAAATGCCACAGTCTGACAGCGGATAACCTTACAGGTCGCTTGACATCGTCATTCAAACTTTTAACGCCTCAACCAACTGGAAATCTGCTACTCAACCCGAACTTTTGGCCTAAAGATATTCTTGTAAAAGAATTCGTGAGCAGACCTAGCTTCAAGAATAATCAACCAAAAAACCTTCAAAAAAACTCCAACCAAATAGTTTAGATCCTACAGCCTTTAGTCTTTACTACCAAAATACTGGTGGTCTAAGAACAAAACTCCGTGATGTCTTGCTCTTCTCTTCATCTGGTCAATATGATATTATTGTTTTCACTGAGACTTGGCTTACGCAGAATCATCACAACGAAGAATTGTTCAACAAAGACCAGTACGACTGGTCTAACCGACTGTTCTAACCGACTGTTCTAACCGACTGTGAGAGAGGTGGTGGAGTATTGGTCTCGGTTCGTTCCTCTTTGCGCAGTGATGAAATCAATCTACCTCCAGCAACAGCAGATTTGGATGTTGACCAAGTAGCAGTCTCAATAAAATTCATTTCTGGAACTGAGGTTATTGTTATTGTAAGTTATATACCACCAAGGAGTCCTTACCTATTATATAAAGCACATATAGATAATTGTTCCTTTATCTTAAATAACTTAAAAGATCATCAGCACGTTATCCTTCTTGGGGACTTTAATTTACCCAACCTAATTTGGTCATTTGACTGCGATGATTCTAGACTTCTTCCATTCAATGTTAACTTAGATTATGAGCGTGAAGTCGTTGATACTCTTGCCCAGCTTGACCTTCATCAGATTAATAACTTTGCTAATGAATTTAATAATATCCTAGATTTGGTATTTGTTGATTCCGAACTAGACATAAGTATCAACAACTCCATGGTCCCACTCTTTCGTAATTCAGTTTTTCATGTAGCATTATCCATTCAGTTTGAGTTTTATGAATTTTTTAAACCAGGCTCCGGTGACACTTTTTTTAAATATAACTATGCTAAAGCCAATTTCAGCAACATTTCAAACTATTTAGATAGCATGAATTGGTTAGAAATCTTTAATAATTGTAATTTAGATAATTCTTTTAATTTATCTATGAACACTGTAAAAATGGCAATCGATTTGTTTACACCTAAAGTAAAGTCTACCAAGGGTAATAAACCCATTTGGTTTAATGATAGAATCAGAAATTTAAATAATAGGAAAAATAAGGCCTATAAGCGATTCCGTAATAGCAATAACGACGCGGAACTTTTGAAAGTTTATCGGACGCTCCAAAAACAATTCGATGTCTTAAATAAGTTTCTTTATAGACAGTATGTTCTTTCTGTTGAATCTAATTTAAAGATAAATAGTAAACGCTTTTGGAGCTTTATTAATAGCAAAAAACAATCTAATGGTATTCCAAACTGTATGCGTCTAAATAACGTATCTTCATCTGATCTTTCAACCATCTGTAATATGTTCGCTAACCACTTTCAGTCGGTATATTCTTCTGGTACTACTACACCTATAGTCCCCAGTAATAGCTCAATGTCCTGTAATTTCCTTAATATCGGCAAGTTAGAGTGTACAATCGCTGAAGTTCAAACTGGTCTTTCTTTATTAAATTTAGATAAAAATCCTGGTTTGGATGGCATCCCGCCAATTTTACTTCAAAAGTGCTCCTTCGCGTTTTCTGTACCTCTTTGTTTAGTTTTTAATTTGTCTCTCCGGTCTGGACACTTTTTGAAAAATTGGAAGAACTAATTTTTAACGCCCATATATAAATCTGGGTCGAGACATGATATTACTAACTATCGTCCGATCTGTAGGATTTCTACTATTCCTAAGTTGTTTGAAAAACTGGTTTGTGACAAACTTACACCTCTCTTAAAGAGATTTATCTCTCCGTTTCAACATGGATTCGTCGCAGGTAGATCTACTACCACAAATCTCTCAATTTTTTGTAACTCTGCCTTGAAATACCTTGAGAATGGCTTGCAATGTGATGTAATATATACGGACTTTGCTAAAGCGTTTGATCGCGTCAACCACAATATATTAATTTCCAAACTAACTGGCTTAGGACTTCACTCCAATTTCCTAAAGTGGATTCATTCCTACTTAACGGATCGTATCCAGTATGTTCGCATAAATGACACGTTCTCGTCACCAGTTTATGTTACCTCTGGAGTACCTCAGGGTAGTCATTTAGGCCCTTTGCTCTTCCTTTTATTTATTAATGACATTCCTGACTTGTTTTTGAGTTCCCAGTGTCTAATGTTTGCCGACGATTTGAAAGTGTTCCGACCTATACGTTCAGTTCACGATTGTATTCTTTTACAGGAGGATCTTGAACGACTTTCCATATGGTGTCAAAATAATGATCTTCATCTCAATGTCTCTAAATGTCAAAGCCTTTCTTTTTACCGTAACCTCTCTCCAATTCACTTTACGTACGTAATCGATAATACCTCCCTGTCCATTATTTCGTCCAAAAAAGATCTTGGAGTAATTTTTGACATAAAACTTAGCTTTTGTAAGCACATTGAGTCTTTGGTTGCCAAAGGTAATCAGATGTTAGGTTTCATACTGCGGAATTCTAAAGACTTTCATGATCCGCATACTCTCAAATGTTTATTTTTTGCATTTGTCCGGTCTCACCTTGAGTACTGCAGTATAGTTTGGAATCCGTTTTATGAAGTACATTCTATTAGAATAGAGAAGATCCAAAAGCGTCTTACTAGAGTAGCTGTTCGTAGACTGCGATGGAATATTGAAATGCCATCTTACGAGACCACGTGCAAATTATTTGGTATCCTACCTCTTTTTAAACGAAGGCAATATTTTTCAATTATGTTTATTCGTGATTTGATTAATGGTCATATCGATTGCCCTTTCCTATTATCATTAATTGGATTTTATGCTCCTTCGAGAACTCTAAGAAATCGTCTTTTATTTTATGTACCTTATCATAGAGTTAATTATGGATTCAATGAACCAATTTCTAGATGTCTTAGAGAATCAAATAAATATTCTAGTATATTTGATTTTAATCTTAGTAGGGATTCATTTAGAAATAAAATAATTCTGTTGTTAGGCTTTGGTGGTCGTTTTTAAGTATATTTTTGTGTTAAGTAAAAGTAATCTAGCGAGAACAGTAGATGTACTCATTTGATTGAAAATAAAATAAAATAAATAAAATAAAAGGAGATGATATAGTAAGGTCTAAAACTTCTTCTCTTATAGAATTTCTAAATGTTGTGAAAAACGAGGTTATTGCTATATAAATATTCTAATAACGACTCACCTCTGTTATTTGTATCTCGGCTGCCCCAGATGGTATTATGTGCGTTTGCGTCGCAGCCGATTAGTATATGTACTTTCTGGTCCTCACAGTACCGGACAAGTTCCTGTACTGGTAAGGGAGGCACTGCATCCGTGTCTCCAGGAAAGTACGCCGATGCGCATACAAATTTATGCAGCTCTCGGCCTTTGTGGCGCTCTATTAGAACCGCCACCAGGTCCCTAGTTGTGAAACCTGGAATGAGAGAAAATTTTATATCTTTCTTAATAGAGATAGCCGCCCTTGGTCTGAAAGGACCTTTGGCGAAAATTAGCTCTCTGTGTTTACAATTTAATCCGGATATCTTACCATTGGTTGCCCAAGGTTCCTGGATTAGTCCAATAGCAATGTTCCCTTCGGCACATCGCTGGCTAAAGGTGTCCGATGCACCCATAGCCCTGTGCAGGTTGGCCTGCAAAACGCTGAGACGGGTGGTCATTTGCGTCTGTATTCAGGGTTTCGTACTCTATTGGGCTTGTTATCACCTCTCCTACGTACGATACGACTTTTGTTTTTATGTCCTTCTTGTGCCAGTGCTTTCTTACGATACATACCTAACTTAGGCCTGAATCGTGTTTGGCTTTCTCTGGCTGCGCTTGACTTCGCGCTTGTAGCTTCTTTTTCTGGCACAGTTGTTGCCGTACTTGAAGCTGCAGCCTTAGCGGCAGCGCTGGTGCTGGCCCCACTTGGGTCAGTTGCGGTGCTGCCGTGAGCTGTGACATCCTTCTTATCCAAAACGTGCTGTTTTTGATCTTTAGGGCCCTGTGTGGCCGTCATATCAGCACTTTTTAGGATAAGTTTGGTCTGTCCGAATCGGAAAGAGACCATACCCTTTAGCTCCACGAGTCTCTTCATGGTGCTGTCGTTTATGGGAAAGACCATATGTGCGATGTCTCGCTCATCCGATCTTTGCAGAACCCTCCACGTTCTCGTGTTCAGTTCTTTGTTTTGGCCATCTAATAGGGCTAGGATCCTTTCGCTAGCTACGCCGGTACTCTGCGGGAAGAACCCTCTGATGACATGTGGTTTTGGAAAATTTTCCTCTCCCACAAGCATCACCTCTAACCCGCATTTCTCTTTTAGCTTGGCGAAGGTTGCCTTCATCCACTCTGCAGTGGTGGCGTCTGCACATACGATCATGAGCCATCCGGCTTTGAACGTAGTACCGCGGAAGGCTGGTTTAACCTCCTCGTCACGCTGTTCGATCGTGATATCCATAATCCTCTCCTGTATCGAACCCATTTGTTCGTTGGAGAGAGGATTACGATCGATGTCCACCGGTACAACACCCAGTCTTACATAGCTCGTTATATTGCTATACGAGACTTTGTCGACGGTTGTCTTCCCAGTGCGACCTCGCTTCGCTTCGGATTGAGGCGGGGTATTATCCTCGGATCGCATTCGCTTCACCTCGGGACCCTTGTTTACCATCTTTTGGATCGCATAGAGACGGGCCTGCTCAATGGTGCTCCCCTTCTTCTGCGCGCGCTTAAATCTGCGCTGTTCAGATGGTGTGAACCTAACGTACTCAGACTCAGTCCGTGCCACATTGCCGACTGTCTTAGGTACGTCCTCTATATCGGGATGTCTTTCATCCGATAATATGCTGTTGCATATGGTGCTGGATTCTGAAATAGAGTCACTGAGTTGAGATAAGTTCTCTTCAGGTTCCCCCATTTCAGAGTCGATGATTACCGACTCTATCCCTTTGGCAGATGTCGTGTCGTCATCGACAGGGTGTTCTAAAACATCCCTATTTGATGATGCAATTTTAGAGGCATCTTTCTCTATTGTTTGTTTTGTTGTTTGGTTTATTTTGAAACCCACGAGTATTCGGGATATGGTGTCGCCCGTGGTCTACCCGTCTAACCACAGGAAGGCTGTCTTAAAATCGGAGGTCGCCTGGTATCCGAAGTTTGCAAACTAACGACTAAGCACCCTCTTAGCCATGCATCTCTCGGCGCTTGCCACCTTAGATTAGGGGTTTATTGGGGAAATAGGATTTAGGGATTTGATGGAGGGGGGATATGGGTAATTGAAAATTGAAAGGAAAGAGGAGAAGGGTAGCGGACGTGTAGTCCTGGTCAGTTCTTAGTTGACGCTCATCAGACGGTCTGTCCCTTATCAGAAAGGCCCGATGACTCTTTGCGCCGTAAGCCTCTGCACCGGCACCATCGAATTTGCGTTCCATGATGATACACACGTCAAGGTGACTGACCCCGCAAGGAGGAATGAGATGAATGAAAATGAGATCTACTTAATTGAAGATGACGATGATGAAGACGAACCAATGAAAGACGATATTTCCTCTGAAAAAGAAGAAGAGCTTAAGGAATCCGACTTGAAAACAGATGAAGATATTGAAAATGCATTGGATGCCATCTGCGAGAGTTCGGATACGACCTCTAAGGCTACTTCTGAAGTCAAGTCACCTGTCGTAGATGACGATGAAATTGTATGCTTGGATGACTCGGACAAGGAAGATGAAGCAACTGAACCTGTAAATAAAAATGAAGAAGAGGTTAAGGCAGATGAAGTTGTTGAGGATGTGAAAGCGAAGGAAGTGGACAAAATCGTCGAAAATATAAAGAACCCTACCGAAAAAGCAAAAGAAAATGAAGATAAAGAAACTCCGCATAAGGAGTCAGAAATGGAGGTGTCAGAAAAGCAAGAAGTAGCTGTGAAAACGCCGGCGGAAGAAGTTGTGCAGGAAGCCGCAGAGGCAGTTGCTGTGGAAACAGCCAAGGGAATATTTGAAAATACAGTTGAGGAGGTTGTCGAAAAGCCAGTGGAAAAGCTGGTACAACGAGTCGTGGATAAGACAGTTGAGCAGGTGGTCGAAGCAGTTGTTGGGGAGAACTCTGAAACGCCCAATCAGCCAGAAGACAAGACAAGAAAAGATGACAAAGACCTTTTAGAGAATTCCTCCAATGTCGTTTTAGATGATGATATTGTGATATTGGACGATGATGAAGAGGAGAATGAAGTCACCATACCTGCTAAAACTGAGCAAAAGGATTCCAGAGACTCTGACAAAAACTCTCCGCAAACAATTTCTAAGGCGGACGAAAAGGGAGTCGAAGAGACCACTTCTCCGGATGAGTCCACTACAATGGCTATTCCCTCGAAAATCATTTCGGACAATTCTGATAATGCTCGCGATGGCGGCGAAGAAAAGCCAGAGAACGACGAAGCCAAGGAGGTTTCCAAAGAGAAGACTTCGCTTGCCGCAGAAACAAATAGCAGCAACAGCAGCAGTAATCTTTTAAAGGAAACTATTGCCGAAGAGCGAGACGACCTCGAAGAGCCTAGTGAACAGCCACCAGCAAAGCGGATTCGGTTAAGCCAAGACGATGTCAGTAGCCGGCATTCCACAGTCAGCATGGAAGATACAAAATCCAACACTATCGACGACAATGAGGTGATGGAAGTCACAGACAGTCAAGACAGCAAGTCACTGAAAAGGGTCTACAGCACTGAGTCGATCGCGATTGCTCCTGACTTCAAGAAACCCAAGACCGAAGAACATTCTGTAAGGGTAGAAGAAGTCAATGTAGTCAAACCAGAACCCGTCAAGATCGATGTTAAATCCAAGCCGCTTGCTTTATATCCGCCTCCAAAGCTCGACGGGCCAACGATAGACTTTAGCTTGGACTTTCTAAAACGTTTCAAGAAATCCATTCACAAAATGACAAAGTGTGACTTGGAAGAGCTAGTTCTGCAGAAGATCGTCGAGGCCATCGTCCACAAGAGCGAATTCAGCGAGATGCGTGAGTTAATAGAAAAGCAGGAGAAGATAATCACAGGTCACCGGACTAAGATAACCGAACTCAATAAGCAATTTCGCGATTTGGAAATGGTACACAATCGAGTGTTAAAAGACTTGGAAACAAAGAATTCGCAGTTCATCATTCCTGTGAAGATAACACGGGCTGTGGGTCTACAGGTGTTCTTCCCAAACAAGAAATATGACCAACCTCTGGTTCCGCTTTCACCTTTGGCAAATGCACAAACCTCACCAAAAACTATGAGTAGTATGAG
The DNA here is from genome assembly GCA_949715645.1 of Portevinia maculata. Taxonomy (NCBI): domain Eukaryota; kingdom Metazoa; phylum Arthropoda; class Insecta; order Diptera; family Syrphidae; genus Portevinia; species Portevinia maculata. The sequence continues at coordinate 42,176,454 of OX454528.1, forward strand.
CAGTAATACTGTCCCGGAAAAGACACCTGTTTCTATAACCCCTACACCGAACAGTAACAGCAATAGCAACAGCAGTAGTAGTACGCAATCAGCAAATGCCAACAATGCACAATCACCAGCGCAACGTTGTGGATGCGTAAAAAAAACAACCCCAATGCGACCTGATACAGTACGCAGTACACCACCGAACCGCGGCTCTCAACCACTGCCTGTACCAGCGGCAAAGGAGTCGGCGGCGGTTATTAAGGTACTCAATCGGCCTCGCCAGATTCCAGCAAATGTAGTTACCGTAAACAACTCATCCACTGCCTCCGCACAGCCTGCATCTCGGGCTCCACTTGTAGTTGCAGCGCCAAAGCCAACGATGACACCACCAAACATTGCTCCGAAGAAACCATTGACCACTTTGGTGAAAGGCAGTACTGTCGTCGTTGTAGGCAACAAAACATCAAAGCCCAAGAGCTGCTCTTCGGATGCAAGCCTTTTAGCCCAACCGTTGCTGCCGGCAGCTACAATCATTACCCCAGTGATTCCATCAAGTTCGCTTTCAACACCAAAGCCTGTAAACAAATCCGTCATCGATCTAACTGATGAGGACGATGTGGTTCCAAAGCCGCCACCACCCGTCAACAATAGCCCCAGAACTCCAGCTCCAACGGCACCACCAACTCCGCCATCAGCACCTGTAGCTGCGAACCGTAGCCAATACAAAGTGTCTGTTATACCACAACAACAGCTGCAGCAACCGCGACCTAATCCACCTAAACAGACACCCACGCGTCCTCTAGTTGCAATTGCACCGAAACCAAACGGCGTAATCCCATCTATCAGACAGATGCCCCCGAATCCATCGCGGTATCGCCACCCTGCTCCATTACCGAATCAACCCATTCACAGCAGTAATCCCGCATGGAAACTGCCACCAGCTCGTCCCACCATTCGCATTAGTAATCTAGAGAGCGGCATCGTTATTTCATGGACTATCGAAGACACAGCCAAGGAAAAGTACGCCGAAAGTACGAGCTATCAGATTTACGCCTACCAGGAGACAAGTGGCCCCCCATTGGTGGAATCATGGCGACATGTTGGTGATGTCAAGGCAATGCTGCTGCCAATGGCGGTGACACTAACCCAGTTCCAAGAAGGACAGCGTTATTATTTTGCAGTTCGAGCAGTGGATGCGCACAACCGCTGCGGTCCCTTCAGCTTTGCTAAGACATGGAGTTAATCATGTTCCACTTTCGGGATTACAGAATATGCTGCAAATTAAGTTAGTTCATATATCTAATTATATATATTTTTTTTATTTTAATATTTTTAAAAAAGCAAGCCGAAAAACGCACGTTTTAATTTACTCCTAACGACGGACTCATAGGGTAGTGAATTTTGAATAGATAAGATGTGATGTGTGAGCCACGTCGGTTCATCTCGTTAGTGTACATATTCCGGCATTCGTTCAATGTTGTTGTCATTTAAATTCTACACAAAGTGAGATTTTTAAATCGACTGCTGGCTCTTCGGGCGATCGGCAGATACGATGATCTTGTTTTCCTTTTTTTTAAACATATTTATTTTTATTTCTCATAGCATATGACATTGTTAAACCGCAATCTGTTTCAAATGAACGATTTACAGTTGTACAAACAAAGGAGAATTTCGAATCAGGCACTTTTAAATCAGTATTCAAAAAATCGCACCACAAAATACTTGCAAGAGTACCAAGTTTGCGTGATACAAAAACTTTAGATTCAATTTAGGTTAATGAACCACTGCCGATGCGGAAACGACACTTGGAATCGGAGTGATTTAAATGTATAGTTGATACATTTGTGTTTATCGAACCGATTGCAAATACGCATGCTTCTTCCACCCTTGTTCCTGATGTCGTTTATTCGCAAATCGCCTGCAAGACTTGACATCCACATCTTCTTTATTCGATGTATTAGTTATGATTTAAAATCCATTTAATTAACGCAACCTTAGACAGGCTTCTAAGTCTGGTATTTTAAATTTAAATTATTTTTTGTAACAATTAATTTGTTTTAAATTCTTTGTTTATCTTTGATGAAAAAGAGTATAAGTAGCTTAGTTACAGATATATCGTGTAACTTATCAGTCGATAATAAATCTATAATAAACTGTCCAAAAAAAAAAAAAAAAAAAAAAAAAAAAAAAAAAAAAAAAAAATTGTTGCACTTTAACAGCCGCGGACGATTCTAAATTAACAAAAGACAGAAAAAACCGAAAAAGAAGGCCGTCGCCACCGCGCCGAAAGTTTAAAGTCGACTTCTTTTCTTTTCTTGACGAGTGTTAGGCGAATATAACCGGGAGAGAGAGGAGGGATGTGAAAGTGCAACGGGCAGCACGGTGGTGCTGCAATTTGGCTAGTCAGCTGGGAGTGGGTTCGTTCACGATCGCTGTAGACGGAACTAATTTCTGCTGAAAATTAAAAAAAAGGGGAAATGGGCGCCACGCAGTCTTTAAAAAGGGAGATTGCGAAACCTTTATTGGCGATCTGGGAAATGTTGAAATGAAAGAAAAGTGTTATTTCCCTAATGGGGAATTCAACAATTTATTAAGTTAAAACACGTAACAACCAGTGGCCACTAAATGTGTTGGAAAATATCACAGAGCTGGGGAGCTCTCAACATCGCTTTACACCGTAGATGTTTACGGCGCGACTTAGTTTCTCCTCTGTTCGGCACGAACGAGAAGCCTGAACGCAAGGTTCTCAAAAAGCAAACACAAGAAATAATAACAAAAAGAAATTACACCAAATTACGTACTACTTTGAATTTTTACGTTACTGCTGAACCTTACGAATTTTGGGCCGGAGGACACCTTGAAACCACCTTACGGTTCGAAGGTTAACGGGTATAAATGGTCCGTTTGGAAACGGGGTTGGGACGCGTTATCTAACGGGGGATAAATATTTTCACAATCACTATACTTATCTTTTACTTTATTCCTTTTCTGTAGGGGGTGGCTTCCTGCCCACGATCTCAATGTCCTGGGGGATGGGGATGCTGAAACTTTCCGCCGCAATCACAAGGATTTCTACAGATATTCTGTCTGACGTTGGGATTTTCTTTGAATTTCACTTTCTTCCTTTTTTTTCTAACTCCGTTTTGTTTCGACTCGGTTTTTGTCTTCTAACTATCTTTTCACTCTTGCTACCGTGAACGCAAACGTTCTTCTCTAACAGGCGGGTAACCAATGAATCGTGGTAGCCGCACTGCCAGATTTTATCCAATCACACACACACATGCAGACACACCGATCAGGGGCGAATTCAGCCATCTTTTTTTTCTTCAGAGAGCTTTTCCTCAGCTGGTTTTAATCAGATGTCAGTTTTTACTGTACACCTATTTTAATTTTGTTCTTTATGATTTTTTGAACCCTTTTTTCATTATCTTTAATTAAAAATTCGACGTTCTTACCGCCCTGTCATTTTTGGCGGGAGAAGTCCTGGTAGTGTTAGTGCTGATTTCGCCCCCCACATCTTGCCAATGTGGTAGTTGTCAGAGCGAAGGGAATCACATCCAGCGCTCCGACAACTTCTCCTTCGGCTATGATCCACAACCATATCTGAGTCATTCACCTCGCTCTGTTCGTTTGTAAAACCCTAGTGATTGCTTGGGTCTGCTTTTGTATCCCCGACCAGACAAATTTTCAGTAAACTCCCTAACCCGCCCTAGAAGACAAGGAATAAATATCAACTATATGCGCGATCCCTACCTATCGAGTGAGCTTTCGTACTGATTAGAGAGGGCTAAAGGAACCCAGGTGGTTTTAAGCTGTCCTTTACACTTTCTACTTAAATTAATACACTGCTTGTACAAGAGAGGACCAAGGTTTTGTTCGTTAATTTTAACGCAACAATATCGCATCTCTCAAAAGAGAATCTACATTTAAAAGCGAAATCAAAATCAAGTTCCTGGAATCGAAAGCTAAGGTCAATATAATGCTCCTCGATACAGGCGCAAGTTTAAGCTTGATAAAACTAGATACGTTAGATCCAAATGCCGAGGTACAGTTAGATAATATAATTGAACTGACTGGCATAGGACACACATCAACATCAACTCTAGGTAATATTCAACTCAAGGTAGAAATTACACCATGGCAAAAGCTCAGACATATCTTTCATATAGTGCCGCAAAACTTCCCTATATCCCAAGGTGGAATCATATGCGAAGACTTCTTTAAAAAATTCAATGCGATAGTCGACTATAAGGACAACATATTTAGATACTATTACAAAAACCGCCAATATTCATGCGATTTCAGCAACGAATGCAAGCCCTTAATCATACCTGCGAGAACAGAGAAATGGGTAAAATATGGTCCTATAAAAGAAAACATGGAACAAATATATTTTTCTCAGGAAATAGCTCCTCAGGTGTATTCAGCTTCAATGATCACGTCACCCAAAGATGGCTTCGTGTTCGTATCAATCTTAAACACTAATAATGAAGACGTCCGTATAAAGAACTTAAATCTCAAACCCGAAAACATGAACTATTATTCTATACACAACCTACATTCACCACTAACTAACCAAATCGTGGAAGAAAGATTAGAAAAGTTAGAAAAAGAATTAAATCTAAATCATCTAAACCAAGAAGAAAAACAGTCGATAAAAGATATTTGCAGGAATTTCAATCATTTGTTTTTCATTGAGGGCGACAAATTATCTTCTACTTCAGGTATAACACATTCTATTACGACGACTGAAAACACAATTCCGGCGAATATACCACCATACCGCTTAGCAGAAATTTATAAGCAAGAAATAAAAACCCAAGTCGATCAAATGCTGCAGGACGAAGTGATTAGACTCAGCACCAGCCCCTGGAATGCGCCACTCCTCGTAGTTCCTAAAAAAGGAGATCAAAAATGGAGAGTCGTAATAGACTACCGCAAATTGAATGAAGCCACTATTCCCGACGCATATCCAATCCCCAATATTGACGACATACTAAGCAATTAGGAGATTCAAAGTATTTCACCACGTTGGATCTAGCAAACGGTTTCCATCAAATTGAGATCACCGAGAAGGATAAAGAAAAAACCGCGTTCATTACAGCCTATGGTCATTTTGAATTTAACAGAATGCCCTTTGGTTTACGAAATGCTCCACCTACATTTCAGAGGCGTATGAACGTAGTTCTCTCTGGATTGCAGGGAATAATGTGTTTAGTTTACCTCGATGACATTTTTTTTTTTTTTTTTTTTTTTTTTTTTTTTTTTTTTTAAAAAAAGGAAATCCAAATCCCAGAGCACTCAGACTCGGTAACGGTCCATTGTACTACCAGGCAGAAATCCTCCTTTTGGTGTAGAGGCATGTGATTGGGTGGCGTATGTTGTTGTTCCCCATGGGGATTGAACCTGCACCGCACGGGTCACAAGCCAACACACTAACCTCTACACCGTCGCCACCCATTCACCTCGATGACATAGTGACATATGGAAAAAACCTTCAAGACCATAACAAGAAATTAATTGAAGTCATGAAAGCCTTAGACAAATACAACCTCAAAATCAAACTCTCCAAATGCAAATTCCTCCAAACAGAAGTAATATACCTGGGACACGTCATTACCTCAGACGGTGTTAAGCCAGATCCTGATAAGATTGTAGCGATTAAAAATATCGAAGCTCCGAAAACGCAAAAGCAAGTGAAATCGTTTTTAGGATTATCCGGTTATTACCGAATGTTTATTAAGAACTACTCTCAAATAGTAAATCCTCTCAATAAACTGCTACGCAAAGACGTCCCCTTTAAATGGGATGCTTTCTGCGACGAAGCCTTTAGAAAATTAAAGAAATCCATAACAGCACCACCTATACTCATTTACCCGAATTTTTCAAACACTTTTTACATTACCTCCGACGCAAATAACGACGCCATAGGCGCAGTCTTGTCGCAAAGAGATTCAGCGGGCAATGATCTACCAATAGCTTTTGCCAGTAGAATACTAAATAAAGCTGAGAAAAACTATTCAACAATCGAGAAAGAAGCGCTTGCAGTAGTATGTTCAGTCACACACTTTCGACCGTACGTGTTTGGACGCCACTTTGTAGTCATTACCGACCATAAGCCGCTTGTATGGATGTTTAACTTGAAAGATTCCTCCTCAAGAATAATGCGCTGGCGCATCAAACTAGAAGAGTACGATTTTACAGTCACCCATAAGGCTGGGCATCTAAATACAAACGCAGACGCTTTATCAAGATTGGGTACCGCTGAAATTAAAGTAGTTACCCGTAGTCAAAATAAGCAAAATCCAATCCCCGCACATACGAACCAAGACATTCTAGTAGAGATCTCTGACCCCGATAAAATCAGATAAGTAATGTACGAATTTCACGACACACCCTTAGGAGGTTACCAAGGAGTCAAGCGTACACTAAAGCGTATCCGAAAGGCATACAAGTGGAAAAATATGTACATAGATATAAAGGAGTATATCAGGTCTTGCGAATTGTGTCAAAAGAACAAAAAGTATACATGCAGTAAAATCCCCATGGTCATAACTACAACGGCTAAAACTCCATTCGAAAGGATAGCTCTCGATATACATAGTGGGGCCACTCCCCATTACCGAAAGCGGTAATAAATACATACTTACTTTCCAAGATGATCTTAGTAAATTCGTTCAAGCAGTCCCCATAGAAAATCAAGAAGCCCGAACTGTAGCAGAGGCTTTAGTAAAAAGAATTATGTGCACTTATGGTATTCCTCAAACAATACTCACAGACTAAGGTACAAATTTTACAAGTGATTTATTCAAAAATATATGTAAAACCCTAAAAATTAAAAAGATCCAAAGTAGTCCGTACCATCCGCAGTCAAATGGTGCACTTAAAAGGTCACATACAACACTAGGTGACTACCTAAGAAACTATGCAAGTACAGACCAATCAAACTGGGACACCAACCTATATAGACTAGGCAATATGTTGTTATAATACAACCCCACATTGCAGCACGAACTACAGCCCATTCGAAGCTCTTTTTGGTTTTCAAGCCTTAATCCCTTCAACTCTTAACAGAAGCATTCAACCTATATACAATTACGACCACTACATCGCCGAGATAAAATCAAAACTGCAAACTGGCTATGAAATCATCCGTAAAAACCAGCTTAAAGCAAAAGAAAGATCTAAAACTTACTATGATCAAAACTCCAAGCAAACTAGTTTCATAGTAGGAGATAAAGTCATACTAGAAATGAAGAATAGAGCCAATAAAAAGCTAACCGCTATTTTTGAAGGACCGTATGAAATCGTAGAAATACTATCTCCAGAAAATTGCAAAATAAAAATAGGCAGGAAAGAGAAGGTCATTCACAACAACCTAATCAAACCCTACACATCCCCAGATGCAAACCCATAAGATACGCCAAATCAGTACGAAATACATCAAGCTACACGCAAAATATAAATTCCAATTATTTACCATTTCCAAGACATGTCAGCAACAAAAACTATAAAAATCCACACTAATCTATCCCAAACCTTACCCCACATGATACACGTAGAAAAACTAGACTTAGATAAATATAGCATTAGTATTAAAAACTTATTAAAAACAAACAAAACTTTCTTTTTTTCGAAACACGAAAACGTGTACAATCCTCTTATGATCATCTTTTTAATTTGTATAATTGGAATAGTAGTATTAGTAATAAAAAAATATTTAAAAATAACTATGTCAATAAACAGGACAGTAACAAGCAACGTTAGAGGGTAAGAAATCCCTAATGAACAGCGTGAGCCTAATGTCATCATAGACCAATAAAAATATCTAGCTTAAATTATGAAATATAGACAATAAGAAAAATGTACAAAACAAAATTATAAACAATCCAGTAGCCTAAGAATTGTAAAATGACACTATCACCTAAGCAAACATTTATTCATCAATTAATTTGTATGTATGTAAAAATATGTAAAATTATGTAAATTTATGTAAAAACAAAAAAAAATATTCACTTTAAAAACGAGATAAATAAATAATGAATAAGTACCGGATTCTTTACTCATCATCCTCATGCCTACCTAGGTTAGGTTAGGTTTAGGTGGCTGTCGGCAGAAGCCGACACACTTAGACCAATTTAGGTCCATTGTGATACCACGTATAATTATCTACCTCAACTATGTAGATGGGACTGGCCAACGACACGCGGTTGTTCTCAAACGGTCCCCCATCTACGTACTAACCGCGCCCAACTTCGTTGGTGATCTGACGAGAACCGATTAACTCGACGTGGTAAGGTCGTTGGTTGCCTACCTAAAGCCGAAAGATCTCACTCGTAGCATCGTACGCCTTTCGTATTTATAGGGGGGAAGAGTGTTGTGCCGTGAAGATACAGACCACACACAATTCCCAGGAACCACTATAGACACATGACATAGTTCGATTATGACCAAATGTTCCGCATGTCTCATCTATTATTGTCACAACCAAGCGAATGGCAGTCGAACTATGTCAACCAATGAAACGCAACACGATGCGGATCATATTGCAAACATTGCAATACTGACCCATCGGAGTGCAATTATGTCGTGACCATGAGCGACATAATGCTGCAATGTTGCTTAAATAAACAAAGTGTGTTAGGTTATGAAAGTAGAATGCGTACTTGACCTGGCACTGGTGACGATCTAGGCAATAGAATGGGTAGCGTAGGGAATGATGGGTAGAGTTCTACACACTCGATTTCCAACTACCAAACCAGTCGTTTCATTTATTTCTTTTGGTGCCTCGAGCTCCTAATCCATAATCCACGAACTTATCAATGGATTTTTGTTTGATTTCGCGATCGCGTTGTGTGTGTGTGTGTGAATGCAATCGCGAGCTGAGAATTTTCGTTTGTTATGATTTTCCTTGTTTTTATACCCTATTCTAAGGGTATATTAATTTTGACGCATAGTTTGTAACATACCTTAATATTGCCCGTAGACCCCTAAAAGTTACTATATTTATGATCAGCATCGATAGTAATGTCGATCTAGCCATGTCCGTCCGTCCGTCCGTCTGTCGGCAGAAATTAGGCCTTTAAACTGGACCTAGAGAGCTGAAATTTTAACCATATACTCTATAGGGTCCCGAAATAATCAAGTTTACGAATTTTTGAAATCCGCACACAACACGCCCACAAACTCAAAAAAAAACAAAATTTTGGAAAAAATCGAATTTTGAGCTAGAAAGCTGAAATTTTTTATATATGATCTATGACTCCTAAACCTGCTCGGGATAAAAAATTTTCAAAATCCGCCCACTGACACGCCCACAAATAAATAAAATAATTTTTTTATACTCTATTCTAAGGGTAGGTATATTAATTTTTGAAAATCCAAAGTTTGAGCTAGGGAGCTGAAATTTATAATATATACTCTCTATGGGACCTTTATGCTCATGTGTAAATATTTTCAAAATCAGCCCACTGACACGCCCACAATTAATTTTTTTTTTTTTGAAAATTCAAAGTTTGAGCTAGTTAGCTGAAATTTATAATATATACTCTCTAGGGGCCCTTTATTCTCATGTGTTAATTTTTTTAAATCCGCCTACTGACACGCCCAGAATTAAATAAAACAATTTTATTGAAACACCCAAGTTTGAGCTAGGGAGCGTTTTTTTTAATAAAATCCTTTAAATGTTATATAACAAAATATGTAGAGCGTTCTTAACAATTCAACCATACTTAGACTTTTGTCACGCCCACTTATGAGAGATAGGAATAAGAATAGGGTCTCCAACAGTACGCCCAAGCGGACTGTAGCCCGTCCCTATGTTTTTTTACTATGTTTGTTTACAAATCGGGTTTTATTTTGTTGAGTTAAGTTATGTGGTAAGTGTATTCTTCAAACCAATATTATTATGACGTGTTCATATTGGATATTGTTTTGCATATAGTGATATGTTTTTGTTTTTTATTAGTGCATACTGATAATTTTAAAGTGGACTGTAACATAGAATGTGTCATGATATATTTGTTTGTATGAAGGAGGGTTACCACGCGATCTATTTTGAGTAACACTCAAAACAATGAATTTACTTATTTACATATTTTTTTTTTGATTTATGAATAAGGACTGTGTTGATTTAGCTTTTAAGTATTGAAGATTAAATGACAATTTTATATTGGGTTTTTAAATAGATTGGTTGTTTGAACGTGTTGGGATTTTAAGTTTATTTCCGTTGAATGTGTTGAGTAAAATAGTGTTTTTTTTATTGAATTTAATATTATGACGGGTTGAGGTTTTTATTCTGTTGTGTTGAATGCTATTGTATTGGGTTGAATTTTTTGTTGTGTTAGGTTGAATGGTATTGTAGGGTAGGTAGGTAGAAGTGGCGGTTCGACTTGAACCCAATTAGCACTTGTTGTACCTTTTTGTTACCACGACTCGTGTGACCTATGTTGTAGTGGTTGTGGAAGATTTGATGTGTGGCTATATCCAACCTGTGGAGTTGAGAAAACGGATAAGATCTTTTATCCCTTTTCTCGATATAGCGCTAAGGTCGTCGAAGAATGGTTGATTCAGTGCCCGCAGTCTAGCTCTTGCTAGTGCCGGACATTCGCAGAGGTAATGGAAGAAAGTTTCTCTTTCTTTTACATTCCCGCAGCTTCGGCAGTGGGTATTAATCGGGATACTCAGTTTGGCCGCATGGTCTCCAATTGGCCAGTGCCCGGTGATTATCGCCGTAATTCTGGAGACTTCAGGGCGGGTTCTGTTTAGAAGATCTCCTGTTCTTTATTTGTCATAAATAGGCCATATCTACCTCGATATGATGCAGTTAGTTAATCTTCTCCATTGAAGATTGGCTTTCTGCAGTAATTGTGAGTGTATTTGTGTCCTGACCGCACCCAGCGGAATGTGAATCTTTGCAGCGAGTGAGCCGTCCAGAGCTGAGCCCTGCCTGGCCAGCTCATCCGCACGCTCGTTTCCTGTTATGTTACTATGCCCTGGAACCCAGAGTAGTGTAACACTGAAACGTTCGCCAGTCGCGCAAGCTCGTTCCGGCACTCCTGCACCAGTTTGGAGGATATGGTAGCCGAGTCAATAGCTTTGATTGCGGCTTGGCTATCTATGAGGATAGCAATGTTTTGTTTGTACGCTGTATCACGCCCTAGTTGCGTGCAGGCCTCTCGGATAGCCAGTAGTTCCGCCTGGAAAACGCTGGCAAAATCCGGTAGGCGAAGGGATATTGATATTTTTAGTGATTCCGAGCAGACATCTTAGAACCGTCGGTGTATATGACCGTGTCGAAATCTTTCACTACTTCGTCCCTCTTCCAACAAGCTCTGGAAGGGAAGCTTACTTGGAAGCCTTTTGTGAAGTTTAGTTTGGGTGTGATGTAGTCGGTCCATAGGTGAGGATTGGACGCACAACTGCTGTGTACATCCACAAAGTCATCTTTGGTTGAAGTCCCCACTTCTTTCCAAAGGTTCTGCTACAGGCATAGAAGGCAATACACGCCTTCCTCACTCTGTGTTCAGTGTTATGTTTCCAGTTAAGTTTAGGATCGATCGCGATACCCAGGTACTTAGCGCTGGAGGATAGTGTAAGTGGTTGACCGTTTAGGCGGGGTAGGGTAAAATCGGGTATTTTGGTTTTGGTGGTGAACAGCATCAGTTCGGTTTTGCTCGGGTTAACGCCGAGGCCACACCTTGTAGCCCAGGTGCTTACCTTGTCTAGAGCATTCCCCATGATATCACTTATCACGGAGGGAAACTTCCCTGACACTAGTATTACTACGTCATCCGCATACCCGACAGCTTTGACCCTTTCCTTGTCTAGTTTTACAGAATTTTGTTCATAACCATTAGCCATAGTAGCGGAGAAATGACGCCACCCTGTGGCGTTCCTCTATGGGAAAATTTGGTTAAAGGGCTGTTGCCTGAATAACTCTTGTTCCGAGCATAGAAGCTATCCATTTCCTAATAGATTCCTCTATACCCAGTTAGACCAGAGATTCAAGAAAAGCTTCCGTGTGTACGTTGTTGAAGGCTCCCTCTATATCCAAGAAGGAGGCTTGGGTGTATTCTTTGTAGTGTATGGATTTTTCGATAGTTCGCACTACCTCGTGGGGAGCCGTTTCCGTGGATCGGCCTTTGAGATAGGCGTGCTGTGATTTGGAGAGCCATGTTTCTGGCAGAGAATTTCGCATATGGATGTCTAGGACACGCTCCAGGGTTTTGAGTATAAAGGAGTTTAGACTGATAGGTCTGAAGTCCTTTGCGGACACGTGCCTGCGTTTACTCACCTTCGGTATAAACACCACCCTGGCCCGTCTCCAGGAGTGTGGTACGTGGATTAGCAATATACAGCTTCGGAAGATCGACGCTGTTATAGTATGTGTATGCTGTACTTGTGTTATATACCTTATTCATATGTTATCACCAATGTACACTTTACATTTACCAAATAAAGCAGTTCTCGTCTAGCATTCAATAAAGTAACATGGTGTCAGATGTGGGGTGTTACTCAGAAATCATGCTCATTAGCACAACAAACAGCAGAAAGAATGCGAACGATTACACACACAACGAATAGCAACTTACGGGAATTCAGCGACAATGAGACATATATGCTAAAAAGGGATTACCGAGAAGATAGAACAAGTGATCGAGCAAGACAAAATAGAAAACTGCAACACGGAGCGAATAAGACAAACGACAGCTGCTGTGGTTACTGTGGTAATACACACCAGAAAGGTAACTGTCCAGCATATGGAAAAATATGCCACCTATGTAAAAGAAAAAATCACTTCAGCAAAGTATGCAAGAAAGGGAAGGCAGTTAATAATCTAGCGGAAACCGAAAGTGAAGAAGAAGAAATTTTGTATGTCGCGCAAATAGGAGAAGAGAAGAAAAGCGAGGGAATGATTCTGAGACAAATTGAATTTTCTGTGGATGTCAACAGCAAACCAAAATTAATGCAGTGCATTATAGACACAGGCTCGTCGTGCAACATAATGAATCTGAATGATTTTAAACAAATAGTGAAAAGAAAATATGAATTAGGTGAGAGCAGAATAAGATTAAAAGCCTTCGGCGGAAATATAATAAAACCTGTTGGTGCGGGAAGCCTTTTTGGCCAATATGGCGGTATAAAAAATCAACTAACATTTCAAATAGTAAAGGAGAAGTGTTCCCCGATTCTATCAGCACACGCATCAAAATTATTTGAGATAATTGAGGTAAATTCTTTAAATTTAGTAAACAATATTGAAGTTAATGCTGAACAAATTATGGAGAAATATAGTGATATTTTTAAAGGAGATGGGCTGCTGGAAGGAAGCGTTAAACTAGAAATTGATAAGACAACGATCCCAACTCAACAAGCACCACGACGCATACCGATATCTTTAAGAGAAGACCTGAAGTTAAAGCTAGAAGAATTAGAAAAACGAAATATTATTAAGAAGGTAAATCATCATACGGAGTGGATAAGTAATTTAATTCTTGTAAAACGAAATAATAAATTGAGAATATGTCTAGATCCCCAAGATTTAAACAAGGCGTTGAAAAGAAGAAATCTACAAACCAATACCCTGGAAGAAATGTTACCGAGTCTAGCTAACGCAAAAGTTTTCACAACGCTTGACGCTAAGAATGGATTTTGGCAAGTGGTATTAGATCAAGATAGTAGTCTTTTAACAACATTTTGGACACCTTTCGGCAGGTATTGTTGGCTTAGAATGCCTTTTGGAATAAAACCAGCACCGGAAATCTGGCAGCAGAAACAGCAAGAGGTTGTAAGCGGACTCGAAGGAGTAGAAGTTCTTGTAGACGATTACTTAATTTACGGACGCGGTGACACAATGGAAGAGGCGATAAAAGATCACAATATGAATTTGGAAAAACTGCTGATAAGACTACGAGAGGCAAATTTGAAATTAAATCCAGAAAAAGCTAGAGTTGGACTGAGGGAGGTATCGTTTTATGGATTTACATTATCTGCGGAAGGACTGAAAGTGGACAAAAATAAAGTGAACGCTATTGTGAACATGGAACGTCCAAAAGATATCAAAGAAACACAAAGGTTCATGGGCTTATGCACATATTTATCGAGATTTGTGCCCAAAATTTCAGAAGTTGCCGAACCATTAAGACAAATATGTCGAATGAACAGCGAGTGGCGTTGGGGGCAGGCACAAGAAGCGGCGTTTTTAAAACTTAAAGAGATGATAGTAGATGCTCCTATTCTGAAGTACTTCGATTTTAAAAAAGATATTGTTATTGAATGCGATGCAAGCAGTATTGGATTGGGAGCTGTCCTAAAACAAGAAGGACATCCTGTGGCCTATGCTTCGAGGGTTTTGACACCGACGGAAAAAAAATATGCCCAAATAGAGAAAGAGTGCCTTGCCATCGTCTTTGCTTGTAAACGTTTTGATCAATATATCTGCGGAAAAAATCAAATTTGTGTAGAGACGGATCATCTTCCCCTGCAATCCATATTTAAAAAATCGTTGCTTAATGCACCTAAAAGATTACAACGAATGCAACTCAGTTTACAACGCTACAACTTAAATGTCATATATAAAAAGGGAGCAGAAATGCATATATCGGATGTACTATCAAGAGCACCAGTAGGGGTTCCAAAGAAAAACGAGGAATCTGAGGAGGAAGTGTACCAAATGCAAGAAATTGAAAAAATACTATTACAAATCTCTGAGGTAAATCCACTTCAGAACTTGCGGATAAAGGATTCACGTTTGCAATGCATTAGGGAGGAAACGATTAAAGATAATGAATTAACAGTACTCAAGGACCGCATATTTAGAGGATGGCCGAATACCAAATCTTTTCTTGATGAAACTGAATGTCTATACTGGAACTATAGAGACGAGCTGACCATATCGGACGGACTTATTCTTAAAGGATCACAAATACTTGTTCCACAAAGCCTACGAGAGGATATTTTGCAGAGACTGCACAGCAGTCATCAGGGCATAGAAGCGTGCTTAAGGAGAGCTCGCGACACAGTATTTTGGCCAAATATTTCAAATCATATTAAACAATTATGCTCTAACTGTCCTCTTTGCTTACAGAATTCCAATGGCCAAACTAAGATGCCATTACAATGCCCAATACTGCCGAACTATCCCTTTCAACGCATCGGCATGGATTTGTGTGAGGTAGAACAAGGGAACAAAAAGAAAATTCTTCTGGTAACAGTAGACTACTACTCGGATTTTATCGAAGTGGATGAACTCAAGGAAGCTAATGCCAAAACCATTGTGAGCTGTTGCAAAAGAACTTTAGTCGGTATGGTATTCCAGAAATTGTAGTTACTGATGGTGGGACTCCGTTTGTGAATGAGGATTTCGGAAACTTTGCAAAAGAATGGGAATTTTGCCATACACGCAGTACACCATATCACCAACAAGGAAACGGTAAAGCAGAAGCAGCTGTGAAGATCGTCAAAAGGTTGTTCAACAAAGCCAAATGTGCAAAACATAACTTTTGGAAATATCTGCTGGAGTGGCGGACAACAGCAAATAAGATGAACTCAAGTCCGGCTCAAAGGCTAATGAGTAGGCGCCTGCGGTCAGCTATTCCAGTTACAATCGACCAACTGAAACCACAAGTTCCCATTGATGTTCAACACAAAATTGAGAAACAACGCCAGCTCAGTAAAAAATATCATGATAGAGGTGCACGAGATCTACCTGCATTAGAGTTTGGACAGGATGTTTATGTACAACTGAGGCCTAAGGAGCGTAACGCACAGTGGAGTCAGGGTGAAGTTATAGATGTACCATCAGATCGAAATGCTCTCGTTCGAGTTAATGGACAAGACTACCTGCGAAACAGACAGCATATCAAATCCTATAGCGATGGTGAGCTAAAATACCCGGAGAGCAATCAACAGCGCATGTCAGCAACTTTTCAACAATCTGCCGAAACAGCAGAATCACAACCAAGCATCGAAACTTGTAGTGGTTCGGTTTCTGAAGGGAATGAAATGAAGGAGAAACACGTTCAAGATAAGCCCGATGACCTTAGAAGATCAGCCCGTGAAAAGAAAGAGCCTGATCGTTTGATGTACCATTAACAAGATAAGACCTTTATTATTAAAATATACGTATGTAGTTTTGAATTACGAATTGAAATAAGAAGCTAGTAAATGAATTCAGAGTATTGTTTTTTTACCTTCTTTATACATAATGTTGATATATGTACTATTAATGAAAATCTTAAATATTTGAAGTAATTTACATATTTTTCTAAAGAAAGGGAGATGTTATAGTATGTGTATGCTGTACTTGTGTTATATACCTTATTCATATGTTATCACCAATGTACACTTTACATTTACCAAATAAAGCAGTTCTCGTCTAGCATTCAATAAAGTAACAGACGCTAACCAAGGTATTGATAGGTTTTGCGTTTTCTGTAACATGACAGGCATAATGTCGTCAGGCCCCGGAGACTTATATGGGGAGAAGCTGTTAATAGCCCAGGAAATCTTTTCCTCGGAAATTATTTAGGTGATGTTGCTGTTGGGAGCAGGTTGTCCTTGCCGAGGCCTCTCGGGTTGCGTACTAATATCACTGCATCCGGGAAAGTGAGTGTTTATAAGGAGTTCCAGGGTCTCCGCTGGAGATTCTGTCCATCCTCCGGCTGGTCTTTTCAGAAAAGAAGGGTAGGAGTGTTCCTTGGACAAAATTTTGCTTAGCCTAGCGGGTTTCTATCGACTGACAGTACTCCATCCAGGCCTCCTTTTTGGATGCCTTTATGGCTTTCTTATACATACTTAGACAGTCCTTATAAGGCCGCCAAAAATTGTGTTTGTGGCAGATGTTGAAAATCGCTCTAGTCATCTATCTGAGACTGGAGAGATCTTCGTTCCACCATGGGGGAAGCGTTTTTTTACTGTGTTTAACTGGGCACGAGACTGTGTATGCTACATCCATAGCCTTCTCAAAAGTCTTTTTTTTTTTTTTTTTTTTTTAACATTCTGGCTCGCCAAGGCGATTAAATATGGGGCACTTCGACCTAAAAAAGATCTTTTGTGCCGTGTGGGCCAGAAAAGTTTAGACTAGTAGAGTTTCCACTTTCCGTGTAAAGCGGACAATTCTACTAGTCGAAGAATTCTTTATGTCCTCGGGGCACATTTGTTCCCTGAAAAAGATCTTCTTTCTAATTCCGTTTAGGGCCGGACATTCACATAAAATGTGTTCAGCTGACTCGTCCTCTTCAAGACAGAGTCGGCACTCAGGAGAGTCTACTATTTTCATTTTGTGTAGATGATATCTTAAACCATGGTGACCAGTAAGGTAACCTACTAAGTTTTTGATATCATGCCTGCTTAGGTTTAGGCATTTGCTGGCATTTTTATTGAAAGGCCGAATGGCTTGTTTGGTCTGTCTTAAACCTGGGATGCTTTCCCAAAGATGGATACATTTTCTGTATTCCCAGCTTTTTATTGCTGCCGTTGCTGCTGATCTAGGAGTGCAGCAGAAGGGTTCGGGACCTATGAAGGGTGTTTCCGAACCTTTTCTGGCCAGTTCGTCGGCCTTTTCGTTACCTTCCACCCCGACATGACCCGGAACCCACCATAGCTTGGTCTTGTTACTTGTTCCGAGTGCCTGTAGGGTGTTGAAGCAGTACATGACTGATTTGGAGTCAATCGTATGCGAGCTAAGGGCGTTTATAGCTGCTTGACTATCCGTGAATATATGGATGGTTGCACCTTTTATACCAGATAAATTTATGTGGCTAGCGCATTCTTGAATGGCGTGGAGCTCTGCTTGAAATACGCTGGGACTTTTTCCCATGGGTATCGTAAAGCGTTTGTTTGGTCCGTATATTCCCGCTCCTACCCCCGCTTCCATTTAAGAACCATCCGTATACCACTTTATGCCGTTGTGGCTGTTAGGTGGGTTATTACTAACCCATGCTTCTCTCTTGGGAATCTCCGTGGAGAACCGCTTATTGAAGCATAGTGTTTGATGGATGCGGTCTGTGACCGCGCAGTTCATGTTGAGTTCTGGCAGTTCATCGAGAAGGGTATCAAGTTCCGGATGATCGTTAAGACTTATCTCGTTTAACTGTATTTGACTTATTGCACTGCGGATCGCCACTTTTTGAATGTATATGTGGAGAGGTGTAATACCTGTTATTGCCTCTATGGCAGCCGTTGGACAGGTTCGCATGGCTCCGGAGATACCAAGGCACGCAAGCCGTTGTACCTTTTTGAGCTTCTCTATTGCGACCTTTTGTGTGGATTTCGTCCACCATACAATGGAGGCGTATGTTATAATGGGTCTTATCATCACTGTGTAGATCCAGTGGACAATCTTTGGAGAGATTCCCCAGGTTCTGCCATATGTGCGCCGACAGGCCCATAAAGCTCTGTTAGCTTTATTGATTTTGTTGGTGATGTGAGAATTCCAGTTTAGTCTTTTGTCCAGGATTACTCCAAGATATTTGACGTCATCGGAATACTCAATGGTCGTGCCATTTAGTGAAATCTGGGCTAAGTTGAGATTTCTTCTTTTTGTGAAAGGAACTATGATAGCTTTACTGGGGTTTATGGAGAGATGTTCCTTGACGCACCAGTCTATAGCTATCTTAAGGGCGTTTTGCATACGTGAAGTAACTACGTTTGATTCTTTGCCCTTAATAATGATGACCAAGTCATCGGCGTACCCTATTTTGTCGTAGCCTAAATTACTTAGTTTTTGAAGTAGGTCATCTATGACCAAAGACCACAGGAGGGTCGATAGAACTCCTCCTTGTGGACAGCCTTTTATAGCTGATACTGATACTGAAGTCTGTCCTGACGAAGCAGTAATTTTCCGACTTTCGAGCATCGCTTTTACCCAGTTTATGGTGGGAAGGTCTACCTTCCGGTGAATTAAAGCATTTGATATTGAATCATAACCAGTGTTATCAAAAGCACCCTCTATGTCAAGGAAAGCGCATAGTGCAATTTCTTTGCAACGGTAGGCGTTGTTTATGTGATTCGTTAGTTTTAACAAGGCACCTTCCGTTGATTTGCCTTTTTGATACGCATATTGACAGGGGTGTAGAGGCATGCTAATAGTTATGCATTCTCTGATATGAACGTCAATTATTCTTTCCATTGTTTTCAGGAAAAACGATGTCAAGCTTATGGGACGATATGATTTAGGTAGTTCACTAGGTTTGTTACCTGGTTTGGGGATAAATACTGCATTGACCTCCCGCCAAGTGCGTGGTATGTAGCACCAGTTGAAACTGAACCTAAATAAGGCAATCATGTTAGGTAGGAAGAATTCCATACCCTTTTGAATGAGGGCTGGAAAAATTCCGTCATTTCCTGGTGCCTTGAATGGTTTAAATGAGTTTATGGCCCATTTTACCTTATCTGGACTAAATAGTTTACCAGATAAACTATTATTTCTGCTGAGGTTAGTTGGATATGAAACCTCAGTAGTTTGATCAGTTGTGTGATCGACAATTAGGGAACCAGGGAAGTGAACTTGCAGCAAGGTTGTGAGAGTTTCTTCCCGGTCGCTTGTGATTGTTCCATCAGGTTTGATGAGCAATCCCATGCAGTTTGAAGGATCTATTGAAAGTGCTCTCTGGAGCCGCGCCACTGCTGGGAGTTTTTCCAGCTTTTCGCAGTTTGCGCGCCATGAGGCCCTTTTAGATCTTTGCAACTCTTGGTTGTATTTGGTTAACAGGGATCGATATTGATCCCATACGCCGGTGCGTTTCGATTTATTGAATTGTTTTCTCACCTTCTTGCGGATAGTTTCCAGGTTTTCATTCCACCATGGTACGCTTCTTTTTACCACGGTGCGCTTTACCTTACAACTACTCCTAAAGGATGAGATAATGATGTCGTTAAGCTGACATTGTGCAGCGTCCGCATCACTCGGTGTTAGTGGTGAATCTGGTAGCTGATCAGTTCTGATTGCCAGATTTTCACTATAGGTTCTCCAGTTAGTTAATTTATTATTGTATTTGACCGGCGCGCACTCGGTGTTGCATCGCAGCCTGAACATAATGTGCATATGATCAGACAGAGAGGCTTCATCAGACACGTGCCAGTCCTCTACAATGTGTTGTATAAAAGGAGACGAGAGAGTAAGGTCTAAAACTTCTTCTCGTATACTGTTCCTAAAAGTGGGCTTATCTCCCTTATTTAGAATAACTAGGTCTTTACTATATAGGTAATCTATAAGTAACTCACCTCTTTTGTTTGTGTCTCGGCTGCCCCAAATCTGGTGATGAGCATTCGCGTCGCAGCCGATAACGAGATGTACTTGCTGAGTTTGGCAGTACTGGACAAGTTCCTGTACTGGTGCAGGTGGTACCTCCTCTATGTCCCCAGCAAAATACGCCGATGCGCATACGAACTTGTGTATCACATGACCATTGTGGCGTTCAATTAAAACGGCCACCAGGTCCCTAGTATTGAAACCTGGAATGAGAGAACATTTTATATCTTTCGCAATGGAAAGAGCTGCCCTAGGTCTGAAATTACCTTTGGCAAAAATTAGCTCTCTATTTCTGCTGTTAAGACCAAAGATCTTACCTGTAGTTGCCCATGGTTCCTGGATTAAACCAAGAGCGACGTTCCTTTCGGCACATCTTTGGCTATAGGTGTCCGATGCACCCATAGCGCGGTGCAGGTTTGCCTGCAGCACCGTTAGAGGCGTCATTTCTTCTTCACGTACTCTGGATTACGCACTCTATGAGGTTTGTTATCATCCCTGCGTCGTACGTAACCCTATTGAGAGAGACCACTTTGTCTCCCCCTTGGACTTCTGGTGTTCTGTCCATCTTTCCCGCTTGTGCGGGCCTAAAGCGATTACGGTGCGCGTTTGTGCTGTCGGTTTTTTTAAGCCTTTGCTTTAGCATCCAGCACCACAGTTGTTTTAGGAACTGAGTTACCCGTGGCAGCACTAATGCCAGCCACTGGTGGTGTGGCGCTACTGTTGGCGTTGTGGATGGCTTTTTCTAAGCATCAGTGGCAGTACTAATACTAGCCCCTGGTGTTGTAGCCTTTCGTTGGTTGTCTCTTGACGTCTGATTCGTCGATTTGTCCGCGCTCTTGAGGATAATTTTGATCTGTCCAAACCTAAACGAGACCATCCCCTTTAGCTCAACAAGTCGCTTCATCGTGCTTTCCTTTACAGCAGGGACCATATGGGCGACATCTCTGTCGTCAGATCTTTGCAGAACTCTCTACGTTTTGGTGTTGAGTTCTTTATTCTGGCCATCTAGAATTGACAGTATTCTTTCATACGCTACTCCGGTACTATGTGAGAAGAAGGCTCTGACGATATGTGGTTTCGGGAAAAGTTCTTCCCCCACAAGCGTCACTTCCATCCCGCATTTCTCTTTGAGCTTCGCGAAGTTTGTTTTCATCCACTCTGCAGTGGTAGCGTCCGCACATACTATCATTAGCCATCCGGCTTTGAAAGTTGTACCGCGGAAGGTTGGACCATTTGCCCATTACTGAGAGGATTGTGATCCAGATCGACAGGTACTACACCCAGTCTTACAAATCTATATCTCTATAGGAGACTTTGTCGACTGTATTTCCTGTGCGAGCTCGTTTCGCTTCGGATTGGGCGGCGTATTGTCCTCGGACCTTGTACGCTTCACCTGGGAGCCTGTGTCGACCTCTGTCGACAGAGCATGTATTCTGGCCTGCTCTCAGTTTTTCCCCTTTTTTAGCGCACGTTTAAAACGGCGCTGTTCGGATGGTTTGAGTTTGACGAGCTTAGACTCAGTCTGTGCAGTTATCCCAGAGGTCTCCGGCGCGCCTGTATTCATGGGATGCACTTCATCCGAGAGTATGCTGACATTGCATAGCGTGCTGGATTCAGAGATATCGTCACTAAGAAGAGACAAGTTCTCTTCTAAGCTCATCATCTCCGAATCCATGGTTTGTGACTCTTCCCGATTGGCAGGTGTCACGTCATTTACGACAGGGTGTTCTAAAACATCCCCAGTTGGTAAAGCAGGGTGTTCTGAAGCATCCCTAGTTGATGATGCAGTTGTAGAGGCATCATTCTCTATTTGTTTTTTGTTTATCGGATCTATTTTGATTCCCACGAAAAACGGGATAGGAAGGTCGCCCGTGGTCTACCCGTATAACCACAGGAAGGCTATCTTGAAATCGGAGGTCGCCTGGTATCCGAAGTTCGCTGCTATCGACTCAGAACCCCTTAGCTATTCATCTCTCGGCGCTAGCGGTTCTACCTTAGATTTGGGGATTTGTTGTCGGCGTTGTCTCCCCGGGCATTGCCGAAAAGTTGTAACTAAGGAGTATGGCAGGAGGAAGGGAGGGGGGCAGAGGGGGGTATGTAAAGGTGGGGTTGGGCGGACGTGAAGTCCTGGTCAGTTCTTGGTTGACGCTCATCAGACGGCCTTGCCCTTACAAGCCCGATGACTCTTTGCGTCGTAAGCCTCCGCACCGGCACCATCGAATTTGTTTGCGGTGATGGTACGCACGTCAAGGTGACTGACCTCGCTAAGAGGAATCAAATCCATACTATACTGTTCATTCAAATAGAATTGAAAATTTACAGAAGAAATTTACTAGATTTGTAATATGGAAGTTGGGTTGGAATATCGAAACTCCCACGTACTCTACTAGATGTCAACTGCTCGGCATTCAGTCGCCAAAAAATAGAAGGAAAGTTTTTTCGGTTATGTTTATAAGTGACATTTTATCAAATCATATGAAATTTCCTTTTCTGTTATCTTTGATCGGTCTATATGCTCCAACTCGTCAGCTAAGAACACGTTTCCTGCTCCGCGAAAATGAACATAGAGTGAACTATGCACTCAATGGACCTATAACTCGCTGTGTTAGAGAAACTAATCTTATTTCTAATAACATGATTTTAATTTTCATGTAAGTAGGCTTACCTTAAAAAATAACTTATTGTTATATTTTTTAACTAGTTAATTTGAATTATATTTATTTAAACAACATATTATAAAATACCCGTTTAATTTATTTTCTTTTTGTTTTTGTTAATTTCGGTAGTCTAATTGTAGAATTAAATGCTTTGATTGATGTAAATAAATAAATAAATCTAAATCTAAGAATAATTGTTTTATATAAGGAGTATTTTATTGCTTGTCGATAGTTTTGAGTCTTTTCTTAGGAGCCAGTGGAGCTGTCTGTATTTTTCTTTTATTTGGTTTCTCTTCTTTTGTATATGGTACTTCCATGTAAGTTTAGAGTCCATGTGGATTCCTATGTATTTAGCTACATTGTCGATGGGTACATTCGTATCTTTTATTTTTATGGGTCTGGGGGAGATTTTAGCTTTTGTAGTAAAAACCACTTGAGAAGTTATGTTCTCGTTAATTTGCATGCGCCAGTCATCTATTTAACGAACATGGTATTTAAAACTATAAGACCGTATGATTTTTAAATAATTGGGATATCTTAACAGTACAAAATTTGCGAAAGCTTTATGAGGCTACCGCCGCATGAAGGGTAGATCTTGGGGGAACTCTCGAAAGACCACCCACTGGTTCTACACAATGATGATCACGCCCATCAAAACATTTCCTTTTTTAGTGTTCTGTGTTGAGTGTGGGATCAGTATGAATACCACTTAATGATCACTTATATCTGCAAACTTTCTTTTTTGCTGTCTAAAACGTTATAATAATCTTTATTCTTTTGTTCTTCTATATATATACAAAATTACGTTAGAAGAAATACATTATTTACATTATGAAAAATTGTTTACTTTATATTTTATTTGACATGTTTTCAGTGCTAAAAAACAGTGTTGCCGTTTGCGATATGAAACATAATAATAGTATAAAACAAAATATTTATGAATCGAGTTGAGATCATTTTCATCTGTCACCAACATTCTTCCCCGCCGTGAACGCAGTTCACCTTCGATGTCATCATTCCCTTAGTTCGCTGCTTCAGTGCCAACCCTGGTGTGTAGTCTGCCTTTTGATAGTTAAATAGTGTCCTCTCACGACATGTACAGACAAACCATATTAGTTTTTTTGAAAACAGACATGCAAAAAAGTGACAACAACATAAAACATAACAATCAAAAAAATAATAATTGCAATGAATGCATATCATCTGCTCCGGTTCCGCCCACGCACAAAGCACAATGCTGGTGAGCGAGTTTTGTTGTTTTCGTTTTCCTCTTTACGCCTACTTCTTCGTTGGCTATGATGACCTTTTGTTGTAATCGCGATTGTAAATTTTGATTGACAATGGACTCTGCTCGCTGGAGTTATTGTATTTTTTTTTTGTAAATTGATAGTGTACTTTAATCGTGAGTTTTTTAATTGTGGCGTAGGAGAAATGTAAGTATTTTGTTATTATATATTTCATATTTAAATTGGTGAATTGTTGTTTTATTTTGTATTGCAGATATTTTTTTTGTTTTCATTGATGAATTTTTGTTTGATTTCATTGATGGTATTGTGCCCTGAAGATACAGACCACACACAATTCCCAGGAACCACTATAGACACAAGACATAGTTCGATTAAGACCAAATGTTCCGCATGTGTCATATATTATTGTCAGAACCAAGCGAACGGCAATCGAACTATGTCAACCAATGAAACGCAACACGATGCGGATCATTTTGCAAACATTGCAATACTGACCCATCGGAGTGCAATTATGTCGTGACCATGAGCGACATAATGCTGCACATGTTCCTTAAATAAACAAAGTGTGTTAGGTTATGAAAGTAGAATGCGTACTTGACCTGGCACTGGTGACGATCTAGGCAGTAGAATGGGTAGCGTAGGAAATGATGGGTAGAGTTCTACACACTCGATTTCCACCTTCCAAACCAGTCGTTTCATTTATTTCTTTTGGTGCCTCGAGCTCCTAATCCATAATCCACGAACTTAACAATTGGTGGCAGCGGTGGGATTCTCTAGGATAAAGCATCTGCCTAGAGACCCGAAAGTGATTTTCCTATTAATTGTGTAACCAGTGAAAAAAATAAATAAAAAAAACACACATCTGAAGCACCCAGGGATAAGCGAACAATATCTTGCTGTTTTCCCTTTAAAACAAAAATCAGTGAGTCAAAATACAAAATCCGAAAAAAAACAGTGGAAAACAGCAAAACAGTGAAAAATTTTTTTATAAGTATACAAACATTCATACTTTTATATAAGTGTCAAAAAAAAGGAACGATAACAGCATCAGGAGCATCTGCACCAGCATCAGGAGCACCAGCAGCAACAACATCGACATCATGCAACTACAGTTAGCTTTTGAATTTTGTTAGTTTTATGATATTTAGAATTTTCCAGTTTGTAAAATAAGAAAAAACTATTTTGATTATATATACTATTGAACTTAACACATGTTGTGTTTATGTACTACATCAACCTCCCAATCCTATCCAAAGTTATACGCCGTTTTTTTGTATTCTATCTTCTGGCACGTCTTGGGAAAAATTAGTTTATGTCCGGCTTTAATTTGAATATCTCGCTGCGTAATAGAAAAGTGTCGCGAACTAAATCGCCTTCCAATCCAGTAGTTGAAGAGAACCCCATGCCGGTAGGACATTCACCTCCCCTCCCGCGCAAAGAGAAATCCACGGACGCCGAATCCGAAGACGGCTCTGATACCTCGGTCGTTACCAACTCCTTCGCTGCTCTAGCAGACTAATCCTCTATTCTCAAGAAACCAGGCGTAAGTCTACCGCCATATTTCACTACACCACCTCTAAACCATCATCTACAAATGGCTTACAATTTCAATCCAGGCCAGGCCATCAAACTCATCCCGGAGTTTGATGGGGACGCGAAATCTCTCGACAGGTTTTTACAATTGGTCGGTATTCAATCCAGGAAGGCTACCGCTGAGCCTGACCAAGCCGAACTCGTCGACATAGTGAAGTCAAAATTAACTGGGAGAGCCTATAACGTTATAATAAAATATAACGATTATAATACCTGGCTCGAGCTAAAAGAAGCGTTAATCAAAAATTTTAGCAAATGTCGATCGATACAGGTACTTCAGACGGAGATTTTCCAGTTCAAACAGGGTTACAATGAGAGTGTTGCTTCCTACACGGAAAGGGCTAACGCATTGTGTGACGAGTTAAACAATACCAACGCTAATACCTGTGAAGAATCTGCTAATGCGACTATACGATCCCTAAACAGTGCCATGGTGTTGAACAGTTTCTGCAACGGTTAACCAACGACCATACCACGTCGAGTTAATCGGTTCTCGTCAGATCACCGTAATTAAACGACGTTGGGCGCGTTTAGTACGTAGATGGGGGACCGTTTGAGAACAA
Organism: Portevinia maculata; assembly: GCA_949715645.1. Lineage (NCBI taxonomy): Eukaryota > Metazoa > Arthropoda > Insecta > Diptera > Syrphidae > Portevinia > Portevinia maculata. The sequence goes on from OX454528.1 coordinate 42,202,753, forward strand.
TCACGTGTCGTTGGCCAGTCCCATCTATAGAGTTGAGGTAGATAACACATACGTGGTATCACAATGGACCTAAATTGGTCTAAGTGTGTCGGCTTCTGCCGACAGCCACCTAAACCTAACCTAACCTAACCTTCTGCAACGGTTTGATACCTCAATTAAAACTCCTTGTCAAAAGCGCACACTGTAAAGAACTCGACGAGGCAGTAGATATCGCAATGGAAGAGGAAAAACTCCTCGCCTCCATGCATACGAACACAAACAAGCTAAATAGGTATTGCAATAATTGCAAAACGAAAACCCACAACACCAATGAATGTCGAAGTGTGAAAAATGCTTACTCTAGACCCTATAGCGAGTACAATTTCTCTAATCACAGACCACCCCCCAACAACGGGAAAGCGGTCACAACAAACAGATCCTCTAGCAACCATAACCCATTTGCAAATAATCCTAATATCAACACTTTGCGTAATGACCTTGTCTATAGATACTGCAAAAACCCAGGTCATTCCGTAGATGAGTGCCGTAAAAGAGCATTTAATAACAGCAGGAAAGTTGGAGATAATTCCACTCAGGGAAACTCCGAGCGACCTGGCCCGTCCCGCACGCGGAGTCAGATGAAAGAAATAAATTCCCGTGCTTGAACGTCGTAACCCAAAATCCACCTCCACTGAACTCTAAACTTCAAACTCTGGTCCTAAATCAACATGCAATGTCGAAATCTACTACTAAATCTACAAAACTACCAACTCAGGGCACCAAAGCCCAAATTCAAACTTCAAATCGAGAAGATCACGCTCGAAAAAAAATTCAAACTCCAAATCGAGAAGATCATCCTCGAATACCAAATTCAAACTCCAAATCGAGAAGATTATCCTCGAATCCAAATTCAAGCTCCACATCGAGCAGATCATCCTCGAATCCAAATTCAAACTCCAAATCGAGAAGATCATCCTCGAATCCAAACTCTAACTCCAAATTGAGTAGATCATCCTCAAACGCAAATTATAACTCAAAATCCAAATCGAGAGATTAATTCTGAAAAGCCTAAAAGGGTAAACAAAATTCTTAAATCCAAGGGGTATGCATATACAAAACCAACCCAACTTCAAAATCGATATATACAATCTCAAATCCAAAATCAAGGCATTAAGCCTACGTACAAACTCTTAATTCAAGGTGATGTATATGTCGACCATGACCAAAATCATGGCTGTAGCAACCCAAACCCAAATTCCAACAAAATACAAAATGGTGTAAGGAACCGTAACATAGCACTGAATCTAAACCACCGTCTAAATCGAAGCCAAGTTCAAATCGAAAACCTGCACCGGTTCCTAACTGGGGATACAGAAAATAAACCCAATTCAGCAAAATCTATCGCCAACATTGTTGCACTTTAACAGCCGCGGACGATTCTAAATTAACAAAAGACAGAAAAAACCCAAAAAGAAGGCCGTCGCCACCGCGCCGAAAGTTTAAAGTCGACTTCTTTTCTTTTCTTGACGAGTGTTAGGCGAATATAACCGGGAGAGAGAGGAGGGATGTGAAAGTGCAACGGGCAGCACGGTGGTGCTGCAATTTGGCTAGTCAGCTGGGAGTGGGTTCGTTCACGATCGCTGTAGACGGAACTAATTTCTGCTGAAAATTAAAAAAAAGGGGAAATGGGCGCCACGCAGTCTTTAAAAAGGGAGATTGCGAAACCTTTATTGGCGATCTGGGAAATGTTGAAATGAAAGAAAAGTGTTATTTCCCTAATGGGGGAATTCAACAATTTATTAAGTTAAAACACGTAACAACCAGTGGCCACTAAATGTGTTGGAAAATATCACAGAGCTGGGGAGCTCTCAACATCGCTTTACACCGTAGATGTTTACGGCGCGACTTAGTTTCTCCTCTGTTCGGCACGAACGAGAAGCCTGAACGCAAGGTTCTCAAAAAGCAAACACAAGAAATAATAGCAAAAAGAAATTACACCAAATTACGTACTACTTTGAATTTTTACGTTACTGTTGAACCTTACGAATTTTGGGCCGGAGGACACCTTGAAACCACCTTACGGTTCGAAGGTTAACGGGTATAAATGGTCCGTTTGGAAACGGGTTTGGGACGCGTTATCTAACGGGGGATAAATATTTTCACAATCACTATACTTATCTTTTACTTTATTCCTTTTCTGTAGGGGGTGGCTTCCTGCCCACGATCTCAATGTCCTGGGGGATGGGGATGCTGAAACTTTCCGCCGCAATCACAAGGATTTCTACAGATATTCTGTCTGACGTTGGGATTTTCTTTGAATTTCACTTTCTTCCTTTTTTTTCTAACTCCGTTTTGTTTCGACTCGGTTTTTGTCTTCTAACTATCTTTTCACTCTTGCTACCGTGAACGCAAACGTTCTTCTCTAACAGGCGGGTAACCAATGAATCGTGGTAGCCGCACTGCCAGATTTTATCCAATCACACACACACATGCAGACACACCGATCAGGGGCGAATTCAGCCATCTTTTTTTTCTTCAGAGAGCTTTTCCTCAGCTGGTTTTAATCAGATGTCAGTTTTTACTGTACACCTATTTTAATTTTGTTCTTTATGATTTTTTGAACCCTTTTTTCATTATCTTTAATTAAAAATTCGACGTTCTTACCGCCCTGTCATTTTTGGCGGGAGAAGTCCTGGTAGTGTTAGTGCTGATTTCGCCCCCCACATCTTGCCAATGTGGTAGTTGTCAGAGCGAAGGGAATCACATCCAGCGCTCCGACAACTTCTCCTTCGGCTATGATCCACAACCATATCTGAGTCATTCACCTCGCTCTGTTCGTTTGTAAAACCCTAGTGATTGCTTGGGTCTGCTTTTGTATCCCCGACCAGACAAATTTTCAGTAAACTCCCTAACCCGCCCTAGAAGACAAGGAATAAATATCAACTATATGCGCGATCCCTACCTATCGAGTGAGCTTTCGTACTGATTAGAGAGGGCTAAAGGAACCCAGGTGGTTTTAAGCTGTCCTTTACACTTTCTACTTAAATTAATACACTGCTTGTACAAGAGAGGACCAAGGTTTTGTTCGTTAATTTTAACGCAACAATATCGCATCTCTCAAAAGAGAATCTACATTTAAAAGCGAAATCAAAATCAAGTTCCTGGAATCGAAAGCTAAGGTCAATATAATGCTCCTCGATACAGGCGCAAGTTTAAGCTTGATAAAACTAGATACGTTAGATCCAAATGCCGAGGTACAGTTAGATAATATAATTGAACTGACTGGCATAGGACACACATCAACATCAACTCTAGGTAATATTCAACTCAAGGTAGAAATTACACCATGGCAAAAGCTCAGACATATCTTTCATATAGTGCCGCAAAACTTCCCTATATCCCAAGGTGGAATCATATGCGAAGACTTCTTTAAAAAATTCAATGCGATAGTCGACTATAAGGACAACATATTTAGATACTATTACAAAAACCGCCAATATTCATGCGATTTCAGCAACGAATGCAAGCCCTTAATCATACCTGCGAGAACAGAGAAATGGGTAAAATATGGTCCTATAAAAGAAAACATGGAACAAATATATTTTTCTCAGGAAATAGCTCCTCAGGTGTATTCAGCTTCAATGATCACGTCACCCAAAGATGGCTTCGTGTTCGTATCAATCTTAAACACTAATAATGAAGACGTCCGTATAAAGAACTTAAATCTCAAACCCGAAAACATGAACTATTATTCTATACACAACCTACATTCACCACTAACTAACCAAATCGTGGAAGAAAGATTAGAAAAGTTAGAAAAAGAATTAAATCTAAATCATCTAAACCAAGAAGAAAAACAGTCGATAAAAGATATTTGCAGGAATTTCAATCATTTGTTTTTCATTGAGGGCGACAAATTATCTTCTACTTCAGGTATAACACATTCTATTACGACGACTGAAAACACAATTCCGGCGAATATACCACCATACCGCTTAGCAGAAATTTATAAGCAAGAAATAAAAACCCAAGTCGATCAAATGCTGCAGGACGAAGTGATTAGACTCAGCACCAGCCCCTGGAATGCGCCACTCCTCGTAGTTCCTAAAAAAGGAGATCAAAAATGGAGAGTCGTAATAGACTACCGCAAATTGAATGAAGCCACTATTCCCGACGCATATCCAATCCCCAATATTGACGACATACTAAGCAATTAGGAGATTCAAAGTATTTCACCACGTTGGATCTAGCAAACGGTTTCCATCAAATTGAGATCACCGAGAAGGATAAAGAAAAAACCGCATTCATTACAGCCTATGGTCATTTTGAATTTAACAGAATGCCCTTTGGTTTACGAAATGCTCCACCTACATTTCAGAGGCGTATGAACGTAGTTCTCTCTGGATTGCAGGGAATAATGTGTTTAGTTTACCTCGATGACATAGTGACATATGGAAAAAACCTTCAAGACCATAACAAGAAATTAATTGAAGTCATGAAAGCCTTAGACAAATACAACCTCAAAATCAAACTCTCCAAATGCAAATTCCTCCAAACAGAAGTAATATACCTGGGACACGTCATTACCTCAGACGGTGTTAAGCCAGATCCTGATAAGATTGTAGCGATTAAAAATATCGAAGCTCCGAAAACGCAAAAGCAAGTGAAATCGTTTTTAGGATTATCCGGTTATTACCGAATGTTTATTAAGAACTACTCTCAAATAGTAAATCCTCTCAATAAACTGCTACGCAAAGACGTCCCCTTTAAATGGGATGCTTTCTGCGACGAAGCCTTTAGAAAATTAAAGAAATCCATAACAGCACCACCTATACTCATTTACCCGAATTTTTCAAACACTTTTTACATTACCTCCGACGCAAATAACGACGCCATAGGCGCAGTCTTGTCGCAAAGAGATTCAGCGGGCAATGATCTACCAATAGCTTTTGCCAGTAGAATACTAAATAAAGCTGAGAAAAACTATTCAACAATCGAGAAAGAAGCGCTTGCAGTAGTATGTTCAGTCACACACTTTCGACCGTACGTGTTTGGACGCCACTTTGTAGTCATTACCGACCATAAGCCGCTTGTATGGATGTTTAACTTGAAAGATTCCTCCTCAAGAATAATGCGCTGGCGCATCAAACTAGAAGAGTACGATTTTACAGTCACCCATAAGGCTGGGCATCTAAATACAAACGCAGACGCTTTATCAAGATTGGGTACCGCTGAAATTAAAGTAGTTACCCGTAGTCAAAATAAGCAAAATCCAATCCCCGCACATACGAACCAAGACATTCTAGTAGAGATCTCTGACCCCGATAAAATCAGATAAGTAATGTACGAATTTCACGACACACCCTTAGGAGGTTACCAAGGAGTCAAGCGTACACTAAAGCGTATCCGAAAGGCATACAAGTGGAAAAATATGTACATAGATATAAAGGAGTATATCAGGTCTTGCGAATTGTGTCAAAAGAACAAAAAGTATACATGCAGTAAAATCCCCATGGTCATAACTACAACGGCTAAAACTCCATTCGAAAGGATAGCTCTCGATATACATAGTGGGGCCACTCCCCATTACCGAAAGCGGTAATAAATACATACTTACTTTCCAAGATGATCTTAGTAAATTCGTTCAAGCAGTCCCCATAGAAAATCAAGAAGCCCGAACTGTAGCAGAGGCTTTAGTAAAAAGAATTATGTGCACTTATGGTATTCCTCAAACAATACTCACAGACTAAGGTACAAATTTTACAAGTGATTTATTCAAAAATATATGTAAAACCCTAAAAATTAAAAAGATCCAAAGTAGTCCGTACCATCCGCAGTCAAATGGTGCACTTAAAAGGTCACATACAACACTAGGTGACTACCTAAGAAACTATGCAAGTACAGACCAATCAAACTGGGACACCAACCTATATAGACTAGGCAATATGTTGTTATAATACAACCCCACATTGCAGCACGAACTACAGCCCATTCGAAGCTCTTTTTGGTTTTCAAGCCTTAATCCCTTCAACTCTTAACAGAAGCATTCAACCTATATACAATTACGACCACTACATCGCCGAGATAAAATCAAAACTGCAAACTGGCTATGAAATCATCCGTAAAAACCAGCTTAAAGCAAAAGAAAGATCTAAAACTTACTATGATCAAAACTCCAAGCAAACTAGTTTCATAGTAGGAGATAAAGTCATACTAGAAATGAAGAATAGAGCCAATAAAAAGCTAACCGCTATTTTTGAAGGACCGTATGAAATCGTAGAAATACTATCTCCAGAAAATTGCAAAATAAAAATAGGCAGGAAAGAGAAGGTCATTCACAACAACCTAATCAAACCCTACACATCCCCAGATGCAAACCCATAAGATACGCCAAATCAGTACGAAATACATCAAGCTACACGCAAAATATAAATTCCAATTATTTACCATTTCCAAGACATGTCAGCAACAAAAACTATAAAAATCCACACTAATCTATCCCAAACCTTACCCCACATGATACACGTAGAAAAACTAGACTTAGATAAATATAGCATTAGTATTAAAAACTTATTAAAAACAAACAAAACTTTCTTTTTTTCGAAACACGAAAACGTGTACAATCCTCTTATGATCATCTTTTTAATTTGTATAATTGGAATAGTAGTATTAGTAATAAAAAAATATTTAAAAATAACTATGTCAATAAACAGGACAGTAACAAGCAACGTTAGAGGGTAAGAAATCCCTAATGAACAGCGTGAGCCTAATGTCATCATAGACCAATAAAAATATCTAGCTTAAATTATGAAATATAGACAATAAGAAAAATGTACAAAACAAAATTATAAACAATCCAGTAGCCTAAGAATTGTAAAATGACACTATCACCTAAGCAAACATTTATTCATCAATTAATTTGTATGTATGTAAAAATATGTAAAATTATGTAAATTTATGTAAAAACAAAAAAAAATATTCACTTTAAAAACGAGATAAATAAATAATGAATAAGTACCGGATTCTTTACTCATCATCCTCATGCCTACCTAGGTTAGGTTAGGTTTAGGTGGCTGTCGGCAGAAGCCGACACACTTAGACCAATTTAGGTTCATTGTGATACCACGTATAATTATCTACCTCAACTATGTAGATGGGACTGGCCAACGACACGCGGTTGTTCTCAAACGGTCCCCCATCTACGTACTAACCGCGCCCAACTTCGTTGGTGATCTGACGAGAACCGATTAACTCGACGTGGTAAGGTCGTTGGTTGCCTACCTAAAGCCGAAAGATCTCACTCGTAGCATCGTACGCCTTTCGTATTTATAGGGGGGAAGAGTGTTGTGCCCTGAAGATACAGACCACACACAATTCCCAGGAACCACTATAGACACATGACATAGTTCGATTATGACCAAATGTTCCGCATGTCTCATCTATTATTGTCACAACCAAGCGAATGGCAGTCGAACTATGTCAACCAATGAAACGCAACACGATGCGGATCATATTGCAAACATTGCAATACTGACCCATCGGAGTGCAATTATGTCGTGACCATGAGCGACATAATGCTGCAATGTTGCTTAAATAAACAAAGTGTGTTAGGTTATGAAAGTAGAATGCGTACTTGACCTGGCACTGGTGACGATCTAGGCAATAGAATGGGTAGCGTAGGGAATGATGGGTAGAGTTCTACACACTCGATTTCCAACTACCAAACCAGTCGTTTCATTTATTTCTTTTGGTGCCTCGAGCTCCTAATCCATAATCCACGAACTTATCAATGGATTTTTGTTTGATTTCGCGATCGCGTTGTGTGTGTGTGTGTGAATGCAATCGCGAGCTGAGAATTTTCGTTTGTTATGATTTTCCTTGTTTTTATACCCTATTCTAAGGGTATATTAATTTTGACGCATAGTTTGTAACATACCTTAATATTGCCCGTAGACCCCTAAAAGTTACTATATTTATGATCAGCATCGATAGTAATGTCGATCTAGCCATGTCCGTCCGTCCGTCCGTCTGTCGGCAGAAATTAGGCCTTTAAACTGGACCTAGAGAGCTGAAATTTTAACCATATACTCTATAGGGTCCCGAAATAATCAAGTTTACGAATTTTTGAAATCCGCACACAACACGCCCACAAACTCAAAAAAAAACAAAATTTTGGAAAAAATCGAATTTTGAGCTAGAAAGCTGAAATTTTTTATATATGATCTATGACTCCTAAACCTGCTCGGGATAAAAAATTTTCAAAATCCGCCCACTGACACGCCCACAAATAAATAAAATAATTTTTTTATACTCTATTCTAAGGGTAGGTATATTAATTTTTGAAAATCCAAAGTTTGAGCTAGGGAGCTGAAATTTATAATATATACTCTCTATGGGACCTTTATGCTCATGTGTAAATATTTTCAAAATCAGCCCACTGACACGCCCACAATTAATTTTTTTTTTTTTGAAAATTCAAAGTTTGAGCTAGTTAGCTGAAATTTATAATATATACTCTCTAGGGGCCCTTTATTCTCATGTGTTAATTTTTTTAAATCCGCCTACTGACACGCCCAGAATTAAATAAAACAATTTTATTGAAACACCCAAGTTTGAGCTAGGGAGCGTTTTTTTTAATAAAATCCTTTAAATGTTATATAACAAAATATGTAGAGCGTTCTTAACAATTCAACCATACTTAGACTTTTGTCACGCCCACTTATGAGAGATAGGAATAAGAATAGGGTCTCCAACAGTACGCCCAAGCGGACTGTAGCCCGTCCCTATGTTTTTTTACTATGTTTGTTTACAAATCGGGTTTTATTTTGTTGAGTTAAGTTATGTGGTAAGTGTATTCTTCAAACCAATATTATTATGACGTGTTCATATTGGATATTGTTTTGCATATAGTGATATGTTTTTGTTTTTTATTAGTGCATACTGATAATTTTAAAGTGGACTGTAACATAGAATGTGTCATGATATATTTGTTTGTATGAAGGAGGGTTACCACGCGATCTATTTTGAGTAACACTCAAAACAATGAATTTACTTATTTACATATTTTTTTTTTGATTTATGAATAAGGACTGTGTTGATTTAGCTTTTAAGTATTGAAGAATAAATGACAATTTTATATTGGGTTTTTAAATAGATTGGTTGTTTGAACGTGTTGGGATTTTAAGTTTATTTCCGTTGAATGTGTTGAGTAAAATAGTGTTTTTTTTATTGAATTTAATATTATGACGGGTTGAGGTTTTTATTCTGTTGTGTTGAATGCTATTGTATTGGGTTGAATTTTTTGTTGTGTTAGGTTGAATGGTATTGTAGGGTAGGTAGGTAGAAGTGGCGGTTCGACTTGAACCCAATTAGCACTTGTTGTACCTTTTTGTTACCACGACTCGTGTGACCTATGTTGTAGTGGTTGTGGAAGATTTGATGTGTGGCTATATCCAACCTGTGGAGTTGAGAAAACGGATAAGATCTTTTATCCCTTTTCTCGATATAGCGCTAAGGTCGTCGAAGAATGGTTGATTCAGTGCCCGCAGTCTAGCTCTTGCTAGTGCCGGACATTCGCAGAGGTAATGGAAGAAAGTTTCTCTTTCTTTTACATTCCCGCAGCTTCGGCAGTGGGTATTAATCGGGATACTCAGTTTGGCCGCATGGTCTCCAATTGGCCAGTGCCCGGTGATTATCGCCGTAATTCTGGAGACTTCAGGGCGGGTTCTGTTTAGAAGATCTCCTGTTCTTTATTTGTCATAAATAGGCCATATCTACCTCGATATGATGCAGTTAGTTAATCTTCTCCATTGAAGATTGGCTTTCTGCAGTAATTGTGAGTGTATTTGTGTCCTGACCGCACCCAGCGGAATGTGAATCTTTGCAGCGAGTGAGCCGTCCAGAGCTGAGCCCTGCCTGGCCAGCTCATCCGCACGCTCGTTTCCTGTTATGTTACTATGCCCTGGAACCCAGAGTAGTGTAACACTGAAACGTTCGCCAGTCGCGCAAGCTCGTTCCGGCACTCCTGCACCAGTTTGGAGGATATGGTAGCCGAGTCAATAGCTTTGATTGCGGCTTGGCTATCTATGAGGATAGCAATGTTTTGTTTGTACGCTGTATCACGCCCTAGTTGCGTGCAGGCCTCTCGGATAGCCAGTAGTTCCGCCTGGAAAACGCTGGCAAAATCCGGTAGGCGAAGGGATATTGATATTTTTAGTGATTCCGAGCAGACATCTTAGAACCGTCGGTGTATATGACCGTGTCGAAATCTTTCACTACTTCGTCCCTCTTCCAACAAGCTCTGGAAGGGAAGCTTACTTGGAAGCCTTTTGTGAAGTTTAGTTTGGGTGTGATGTAGTCGGTTGGAAACGTGACCATGCCTTCTGGTAGCGAGTCCAGAATGCTGCTGTGGCCGTATGGCTTTGCAGTCCAGCACCCCGATTCCCTGAGTCTTACCGCACTATATAGTGCGGTATCTTTTGTGTGTAGGTCAAGAGGCAAAAGGTGCAAGAGCACAGTGAGGGCGCCCGTTGGGGCCGACCTCAGTGCACCCGTGGTGCCTATTCAGGCTGTCCTTTGCAATCTTTTCAGTTTTGTGAGGTTGTAACCTTTACTCAACGCGGGCCACCAAACTACTGATCCATAGGTGAGGATTGGACGCACAACTGCTGTGTACATCCACAAAGTCATCTTTGGTTGAAGTCCCCACTTCTTTCCAAAGGTTCTGCTACAGGCATAGAAGGCAATACACGCCTTCCTCACTCTGTGTTCAATGTTATGTTTCCAGTTAAGTTTAGGATCGATCGCGATACCCAGGTACTTAGCGCTGGAGGATAGTGTAAGTGGTTGACCGTTTAGGCGGGGTAGGGTAAAATCGGGTATTTTGGTTTTGGTGGTGAACAGCATCAGTTCGGTTTTGCTCGGGTTAACGCCGAGGCCACACCTTGTAGCCCAGGTGCTTACCTTGTCTAGAGCATTCCCCATGATATCACTTATCACGGAGGGAAACTTCCCTGACACTAGTATCACTACGTCATCCGCATACCCGACAGCTTTGACCCTTTCCTTGTCTAGTTTTACAGAATTTTGTTCATAACCATTAGCCATAGTAGCGGAGAAATGACGCCACCCTGTGGCGTTCCTCTATGGGAAAATTTGGTTAAAGGGCTGTTGCCTGAATAACTCTTGTTCCGAGCATAGAAGCTATCCATTTCCTAATAGATTCCTCTATACCCAGTTAGACCAGAGATTCAAGAAAAGCTTCCGTGTGTACGTTGTTGAAGGCTCCCTCTATATCCAAGAAGGAGGCTTGGGTGTATTCTTTGTAGTGTATGGATTTTTCGATAGTTCGCACTACCTCGTGGGGAGCCGTTTCCGTGGATCGGCCTTTGAGATAGGCGTGCTGTGATTTGGAGAGCCATGTTTCTGGCAGAGAATTTCGCATATGGATGTCTAGGACACGCTCCAGGGTTTTGAGTATAAAGGAGTTTAGACTGATAGGTCTGAAGTCCTTTGCGGACACGTGCCTGCGTTTACTCACCTTCGGTATAAACACCACCCTGGCCCGTCTCCAGGAGTGTGGTACGTGGATTAGCAATATACAGCTTCGGAAGATCGACGCTAACCAAGGTATTGATAGGTTTTGCGTTTTCTGTAACATGACAGGCATAATGTCGTCAGGCCCCGGAGACTTATATGGGGAGAAGCTGTTAATAGCCCAGGAAATCTTTTCCTCGGAAATTATTTAGGTGATGTTGCTGTTGGGAGCAGGTTGTCCTTGCCGAGGCCTCTCGGGTTGCGTACTAATATCACTGCATCCGGGAAAGTGAGTGTTTATAAGGAGTTCCAGGGTCTCCGCTGGAGATTCTGTCCATCCTCCGGCTGGTCTTTTCAGAAAAGAAGGGTAGGAGTGTTCCTTGGACAAAATTTTGCTTAGCCTAGCGGGTTTCTATCGACTGACAGTACTCCATCCAGGCCTCCTTTTTGGATGCCTTTATGGCTTTCTTATACATACTTAGACAGTCCTTATAAGGCCGCCAAAAATTGTGTTTGTGGCAGATGTTGAAAATCGCTCTAGTCATCTATCTGAGACTGGAGAGATCTTCGTTCCACCATGGGGGAAGCGTTTTTTTACTGTGTTTAACTGGGCACGAGACTGTGTATGCTACATCCATAGCCTTCTCAAAAGTCTTTTTTTTTTTTTTTTTTTTTTAACATTCTGGCTCGCCAAGGCGATTAAATATGGGGCACTTCGACCTAAAAAAGATCTTTTGTGCCGTGTGGGCCAGAAAAGTTTAGACTAGTAGAGTTTCCACTTTCCGTGTAAAGCGGACAATTCTACTAGTCGAAGAATTCTTTATGTCCTCGGGGCACATTTGTTCCCTGAAAAAGATCTTCTTTCTAATTCCGTTTAGGGCCGGACATTCACATAAAATGTGTTCAGCTGACTCGTCCTCTTCAAGACAGAGTCGGCACTCAGGAGAGTCTACTATTTTCATTTTGTGTAGATGATATCTTAAACCATGGTGACCAGTAAGGTAACCTACTAAGTTTTTGATATCATGCCTGCTTAGGTTTAGGCATTTGCTGGCATTTTTATTGAAAGGCCGAATGGCTTGTTTGGTCTGTCTTAAACCTGGGATGCTTTCCCAAAGATGGATACATTTTCTGTATTCCCAGCTTTTTATTGCTGCCGTTGCTGCTGATCTAGGAGTGCAGCAGAAGGGTTCGGGACCTATGAAGGGTGTTTCCGAACCTTTTCTGGCCAGTTCGTCGGCCTTTTCGTTACCTTCCACCCCGACATGACCCGGAACCCACCATAGCTTGGTCTTGTTACTTGTTCCGAGTGCCTGTAGGGTGTTGAAGCAGTACATGACTGATTTGGAGTCAATCGTATGCGAGCTAAGGGCGTTTATAGCTGCTTGACTATCCGTGAATATATGGATGGTTGCACCTTTTATACCAGATAAATTTATGTGGCTAGCGCATTCTTGAATGGCGTGGAGCTCTGCTTGAAATACGCTGGGACTTTTTCCCATGGGTATCGTAAAGCGTTTGTTTGGTCCGTATATTCCCGCTCCTACCCCCGCTTCCATTTAAGAACCATCCGTATACCACTTTATGCCGTTGTGGCTGTTAGGTGGGTTATTACTAACCCATGCTTCTCTCTTGGGAATCTCCGTGGAGAACCGCTTATTGAAGCATAGTGTTTGATGGATGCGGTCTGTGACCGCGCAGTTCATGTTGAGTTCTGGCAGTTCATCGAGAAGGGTATCAAGTTCCGGATGATCGTTAAGACTTATCTCGTTTAACTGTATTTGACTTATTGCACTGCGGATCGCCACTTTTTGAATGTATATGTGGAGAGGTGTAATACCTGTTATTGCCTCTATGGCAGCCGTTGGACAGGTTCGCATGGCTCCGGAGATACCAAGGCACGCAAGCCGTTGTACCTTTTTGAGCTTCTCTATTGCGACCTTTTGTGTGGATTTCGTCCACCATACAATGGAGGCGTATGTTATAATGGGTCTTATCATCACTGTGTAGATCCAGTGGACAATCTTTGGAGAGATTCCCCAGGTTCTGCCATATGTGCGCCGACAGGCCCATAAAGCTCTGTTAGCTTTATTGATTTTGTTGGTGATGTGAGAATTCCAGTTTAGTCTTTTGTCCAGGATTACTCCAAGATATTTGACGTCATCGGAATACTCAATGGTCGTGCCATTTAGTGAAATCTGGGCTAAGTTGAGATTTCTTCTTTTTGTGAAAGGAACTATGATAGCTTTACTGGGGTTTATGGAGAGATGTTCCTTGACGCACCAGTCTATAGCTATCTTAAGGGCGTTTTGCATACGTGAAGTAACTACGTTTGATTCTTTGCCCTTAATAATGATGACCAAGTCATCGGCGTACCCTATTTTGTCGTAGCCTAAATTACTTAGTTTTTGAAGTAGGTCATCTATGACCAAAGACCACAGGAGGGTCGATAGAACTCCTCCTTGTGGACAGCCTTTTATAGCTGATACTGATACTGAAGTCTGTCCTGACGAAGCAGTAATTTTCCGACTTTCGAGCATCGCTTTTACCCAGTTTATGGTGGGAAGGTCTACCTTCCGGTGAATTAAAGCATTTGATATTGAATCATAACCAGTGTTATCAAAAGCACCCTCTATGTCAAGGAAAGCGCATAGTGCAATTTCTTTGCAACGGTAGGCGTTGTTTATGTGATTCGTTAGTTTTAACAAGGCACCTTCCGTTGATTTGCCTTTTTGATACGCATATTGACAGGGGTGTAGAGGCATGCTAATAGTTATGCATTCTCTGATATGAACGTCAATTATTCTTTCCATTGTTTTCAGGAAAAACGATGTCAAGCTTATGGGACGATATGATTTAGGTAGTTCACTAGGTTTGTTACCTGGTTTGGGGATAAATACTGCATTGACCTCCCGCCAAGTGCGTGGTATGTAGCACCAGTTGAAACTGAACCTAAATAAGGCAATCATGTTAGGTAGGAAGAATTCCATACCCTTTTGAATGAGGGCTGGAAAAATTCCGTCATTTCCTGGTGCCTTGAATGGTTTAAATGAGTTTATGGCCCATTTTACCTTATCTGGACTAAATAGTTTACCAGATAAACTATTATTTCTGCTGAGGTTAGTTGGATATGAAACCTCAGTAGTTTGATCAGTTGTGTGATCGACAATTAGGGAACCAGGGAAGTGAACTTGCAGCAAGGTTGTGAGAGTTTCTTCCCGGTCGCTTGTGATTGTTCCATCAGGTTTGATGAGCAATCCCATGCAGTTTGAAGGATCTATTGAAAGTGCTCTCTGGAGCCGCGCCACTGCTGGGAGTTTTTCCAGCTTTTCGCAGTTTGCGCGCCATGAGGCCCTTTTAGATCTTTGCAACTCTTGGTTGTATTTGGTTAACAGGGATCGATATTGATCCCATACGCCGGTGCGTTTCGATTTATTGAATTGTTTTCTCACCTTCTTGCGGATAGTTTCCAGGTTTTCATTCCACCATGGTACGCTTCTTTTTACCACGGTGCGCTTTACCTTACAACTACTCCTAAAGGATGAGATAATGATGTCGTTAAGCTGACATTGTGCAGCGTCCGCATCACTCGGTGTTAGTGGTGAATCTGGTAGCTGATCAGTTCTGATTGCCAGATTTTCACTATAGGTTCTCCAGTTAGTTAATTTATTATTGTATTTGACCGGCGCGCACTCGGTGTTGCATCGCAGCCTGAACATAATGTGCATATGATCAGACAGAGAGGCTTCATCAGACACGTGCCAGTCCTCTACAATGTGTTGTATAAAAGGAGACGAGAGAGTAAGGTCTAAAACTTCTTCTCGTATACTGTTCCTAAAAGTGGGCTTATCTCCCTTATTTAGAATAACTAGGTCTTTACTATATAGGTAATCTATAAGTAACTCACCTCTTTTGTTTGTGTCTCGGCTGCCCCAAATCTGGTGATGTGCATTCGCGTCGCAGCCGATAACGAGATGTACTTGCTGAGTTTGGCAGTACTGGACAAGTTCCTGTACTGGTGCAGGTGGTACCTCCTCTATGTCCCCAGCAAAATACGCCGATGCGCATACGAACTTGTGTATCACATGACCATTGTGGCGTTCAATTAAAACGGCCACCAGGTCCCTAGTATTGAAACCTGGAATGAGAGAACATTTTATATCTTTCGCAATGGAAAGAGCTGCCCTAGGTCTGAAATTACCTTTGGCAAAAATTAGCTCTCTATTTCTGCTGTTAAGACCAAAGATCTTACCTGTAGTTGCCCATGGTTCCTGGATTAAACCAAGAGCGACGTTCCTTTCGGCACATCTTTGGCTATAGGTGTCCGATGCACCCATAGCGCGGTGCAGGTTTGCCTGCAGCACCGTTAGAGGCGTCATTTCTTCTTCACGTACTCTGGATTACGCACTCTATGAGGTTTGTTATCACCCCTGCGTCGTACGTAACCCTGTTGAGAGAGACCACTTTGTCTCCCCCTTGGACTTCTGGTGTTCTGTCATTCTGGTGCTGGACTGGTGTACTGGTGGTGTGGTGGACGGGTGTATAGTATCGGTATTATAATTTGTTACCCCGTTACTTTTGGAGGGGTGCTTTACCCGTGTGCTGATACGGTTTTTTTTTTGTTTGGGAGTCTTTCACTTCGAGCGTTTTAGCGTACCGTGGTGGCTATAATCTAACTTTGTGGTTCATGGACTTGACTGAAGGTGAATTGTACATATAGTGGCGTGGAACGTGACTTCAAGTTTGGTTTTATCGCCTCACGTATTCTGTGATTTTCACTTCGCGTCACGTTAATTAATAATATTTTTTTTTCTTGTGATTAATTTGCGACCGAAGATTAAGCGGTCACAAAACTCGATTCTTTTTTTTTTTTTTTTGTCTTCGTCTAGTTTTATACTCGCGACACTTGGCACTTCGCCATCCGTTAACACAAATTAAGCATTCTCCGCTCTAGCACCAACTAACCCCGGTTTAAAACAAAATTCAATCCAAGAAGGTAAAAAAAACAAAAAACATCGCTCGTCGCGTGACATGCCCTTTTATATCTTCCAATTATCGACTGCACCACACCAACACAAGCATATATGAAATCATATCAGAGACGATCGTGTACTTCCGCGTTCTTGCGAACTCGTTTAGTCTTTATTCGAAAAATTATTTTTTTCAACTTAAAATTCAAATTAGAATTTTTTGAAAATAGGTGTGCCTAAAATAAAATTTTCCTATTTAAACTTTACGATATCCATGCCGCAGGAAATCGTCCATGCTTGATCACCGTCGAAAACTATATCAGTGTGCGTGAAATAAACACTCGTATGATCGTTTACAACTTAAGGTCATGTTATTGGAGTCACTGTCAGATCCAACTTAGGCCATTCATCATCATAACAAAGTTTGGCTAAATGGTTAAATTCGCTGATCTTTTGTTTTTCCCACTAACGATAAATCTTTTATTTATTTTTTTTATTTTTTTTTTAATAATAATTTTGTTGCGTTTACTTACGCTTTCTTCGAAGCTGGTAAGTCGCATTTGATCGTGATTTTATACCGCACATTGCATCCCATCTCCCAACCTAATCATACGAGACACTTTCCATCTCCTCAAACTATACCATCATCCACAATTCATTTCAAGTTCATCATCCTCAAATAAAATAAAATCGGCATCTGATGTCAGAACCGTGTATCAACTCGATGCTATCGCTCTCAACCTTTTGGGAATATTTCAATTAAACGACCTACCTAAAATGCGTTTCCAACAAAACTTTTTCTTTTTATACGATCTGTCGTATAAAATGAAAATGGAAAGAAACCTACTGTTAGAACGTTGTCGACTCGACCCACCCCTGAAAATAGGATCAGAGTCTCATGCTCAGATTGAGCTCGGGAAATTAAGATTAACAATAAAAATAAAAATATAAGTACGTAATCCTTAAGAAACTTCTATGTAATTGTATAATATAAGAATATTACGTAACCAGATTATAGCTTAGCGGCGAATATCTTTATTATGGGTTATGCCTAAGCTATTCCCGGATTCATCTACTAACTCATAAAGATTGTTCCCGATAACTTTGCTGATTTTAGCTTTCTTGAACTTTGGGCAAAGTTTCGAATTTCTCGCCTTTGAGGCATCACTCAAGACAAAGTTGCGTCGGTATACTACGTCACCTATCTTGTATTTTACCATAGAACTGCGTGTATTATACACTCTCTCATATATATTATGGGCTTTCTCGAGAGAATTCTTGATGTAGGTGTGTAAAATATTCATTTTTGCTGCTTTTGGCAAAAGATCGAGCTCGGAGTTATTTAAGCCGCCTAAGTCCCTCAACACTTTGTAATCGCTCGCATGCTCAATCATTCGTTGCCCGAAAACAGCTTCATAGGGCGACATTCCCGTGGCCGAATGAACTGTGGTTATGAGAGCACAGGCTATTTGTGGCAGGTTTGCGTCTCATTTAGATTGATCTGCATCAATGTACGATCGAATCGCTGACAATATTGAGCGATTTACGCGCTCGCTTGCGTTAGCTTGCGGAGAGTATATTGCCGTTCTTACATGGTTTATTCCAAAAGACTTAGTAAGGGTTTGAAACTCCTTGCTTAGGAACTGTTTGCCGTTGTCGGTCAGAATATTTTCGGGTACCCCGAATTTTTGAAATACGTCCTCGCGAAGAAATTTCAGTGCTGATTCGGCAGTGGCTTTCCGAAGAGGTTTAATAAATACAAATTTCGTGAGCTGGTCTAAGGCTACTATTATGTTTGAATTTCCTGCTTTGGAGCGCGGATAGGGTCCCAAAAAGCCAACATAAATATTCTGAAAGGGTCTATCTACCGTGAAGGCTTTACCCATTGGTGCTCGTAATATGTTGTTGGGTGCTTTGGTGGTTTTGCACACCTCACATTTTCCCAGGTACTGTTTCACTTGCGAACTCATGTTAGGCCAATAAAATTGTTGTCTCAGTCTGTATAGGGTTTTTGCTATGCCACCGTGTGACGCCATAGGTGGACAATGAGCCAGGAAAATCAGGTTATCTGTAAGCGCTTGAGGCACCCACAGTTTCCAGGTCAAATCATCTTGCAGCGGATTACCAGAACTAGGTTTTACCTTCTTATAGATATAACCATCTGAAATACGAAGATCTGGAAGCTGGTCTTTATTCCGTTCGATATTTTCTACCAACTGGCTATATTCTTTGGACCGAAAGGCAGGATCTGCAAGGTCAATGTGCAAGATGTCTGTGGATTCCTTCAATCTCGACACACCGGATTGTATTGCCTCCACTTCAAAGGCGCGTGATAAAGCTTCTGGCACAACATTCAAGCTACCTTTCCGGTGCTCGATTTCGAAAGTATATCCCTGTAACTCTAGGCTCCAACGCGCTAACCTTCCCTTAAGATCATTCAAGCTCATTAGCCACTTTAAGATTGCGTGATCCGTAATAACTTTAAATTGGTAGCCTTCGATATATGGTCTAAATTTGGAAATACCGATAACAGCAGCCAGGCATTCTCTCTCGGTAACCGAGTAATTCCTTTGGGCATCGTTCAATTTATGAGAGTAGTAAAATATTGGCCGTTCTACCCCCGATTCATCCTCCTGACATAATACTGCTCCTATACCAGTTGCCGAGGCATCACAAAGTATTGTGAATTGCTTGTCGAAATTCGGATTGACTAGGACTGGTGCACACGTCAAAAATTCTTTAATCGAGTTAAACGATTCCACCGCCTTCTCACAAAATTTGAACTTACTGCCCTTCCTCAAGGTATCGGAGAGATGCGACGCAAGAGATGAAAAATTCGGAACAAACCTCCGATACCAGCCCGCCATTCCTAAGAAACGTCTGACTTGTCGTGCGCTGCTAGGTATCGGAAAATCTTTAATGGCGGCCACCTTCCCGGGATCTACTTTCAGCGTACCATTACCTACTATGTATCCCAGATACTTGAGTTCCCTATAACAAAATTTCGATTTATCTACATTGATGGTTAATCCTGCCGCCTTAATTTTGGAAGCAACAAGATTGAGAAGTTTGATGTGTTCTTCAAAAGTCCGCGAGAAAATCAGCAAGTCATCCAGGTAGACAAAAATTTGTTGCCTCAATTCATGGGGGATGACCTTGTCCATCAGTCTGCAAAGGCGCTGAGGTACGTTGCAGAGGCCAAACGGCATCACCTTAAACTGATACAACGGTCTACCGGGGACGGTAAAAGCCGTCTTCTCCCTCGACCTTTGCTCCAGCGGTATCTGCCAAAAGGCGTCTTTCAGATCCACACTTGAAATGAAGAATGTATCTGAAAGGCGTCCTAGCAGCCCCTCTATATGCGGCAGTGGGTATGCATCCTTCTTGGTGACCTGGTTAAGTTTTCGGACATCCAAGCACATACGGTTCTTCTCAGCTTTTCTTACCAGACTAACTGGGGAACTCCATGAACTTGAACTGTCCTCGATCACGTCCAACGCAAGCATACGGTCCAGTTCCGTATAAAGAAGAGTTTGCACCGCCGGAGATACGGGATAATGACGCTGTTTTATTGGCTCTGCGTCCCCGGTATCAATGGTGTGCTCCTCCAGCTGTGTCTTTCCCAAACCAACGCTGGCAAAGCAAGGAAATAGACTGACTGCATTATCTAATTGCTTGGACTCCTTGTCTGTCAACTCATGGGCTAATAAAAGTACGTTGTTACACGTTGCTACTTCGCCCGATATCTGTCGTCCTATGGAAATACTTTCTAAGTTACGAGCTTCACCAGATATTTCGGCAATGAGACTGGGAGCTATATGGAACTTCTTCCAAAAATCAATCCCAAGATACAATTCTTGGGTCAGTGAAGGAACGACATATAGATTAATTTCTTGGTCTTGCTTTTTATAGTTGATTTTGGCCTTGATTACCCCGACAATGTTTTGTTCCCTACCATCAGCTGTAGTGACCTTAGATGAAAAGGTTTTGAAGGGGATGTTATTTTTGTTAAGGAATTCTGTACCACCGGCACCTAGACAACTAATACACGCACCACTATCTAACAGTCCCAGCCATGCCCTCCCGAAAATATTGACGTTAGCGTATGGACGGGGATCGTCCAGTGAGGATTGTAGGGTAGTCGCAGCAATTGCTTGATACGACTTCCTTTTTCCCTCGAAACGTTTCCTTAGCTTTTGTATTTTCAAAGGCACAACTGAACCCTTGCAAATTCTGATCTTCGCTTGATAGTACTCCTTTACTCGCTGATGAAATGATTTTCTTGGAATACTAGCGTCTTCCTCTTGTGCATCCTTTACCACGTTATTCGGAGTAGAAGACTCTTTAGGACGTTTTAATATAGTGATGTTTTGGGACTTGTTTACTATGTTTACTGATTCGCCGGGCCAGGGCTCCTTGAACAATTCTCCCCGGTCGGAGGATTGCTCTGCAGGGCGTTTCCGAGCAATTAGGACAATGGGGCGTTGTTGTATTCTCGCGGCCACATTTAAAACAGAAGAGTGCTCGCTGTGGGGTAGGACAATCAAAGAAGGTGTGTCCCTGATCCTTGCAGTTCCAGCACCTCAGGGAACTAGGCGTTCTTTGTCGAAAATTAACGGTTTCAACTTGCGACTGCGAAGAACAATGCCCTACATCAATTGTATCTGAAAGCTCGCTGACATTTCGACGAGAAGAAGGGGCTTGCTGAAATCTTGGCCTGTGTATATCGTTTTCATTTATGAACTTTTCAATGGTGCGACACACATGGACCATTTCGGGAATACTGTGGGTATTGAAAGTAATAAGATGTTCACCCACTTTCCGTTTGACATTCTGTTTAATAATTTCAATGAGCTCCCGATTCGATTTGGGGACACGCAGTTTCGAATTCAACTGTAATAGGTCTCCAAAGAATTGGTCGAATGGCTCGTACGCACCTTGACGTCTATCGGACATTCTTCGCGAAAGCTCGAAGTCCGACTCCAGGCTACGATATTGCTCTTTAAGGCAAGACGAAGAGTGGACCAGTTAACGGATGGATTACTTTTCAGGTACATCCAGAACCACGTTTCGACTTGACCAGAAACAAAATGATGAAAGTTATTGACTTGAGTCTTCCTAGGCGAAATGGGAAGTCGTCGACTGACATTTTGCTGTTGTCGAATTTGATGCCCCACTTATGGTAATTGTGGGATCGGTCGAACGAATACGAAGGTGATGCTGCATGCGTTGTTTCAGGACGTTGAGTAGGATCACTAACGTTCATATTACTAAATTGCCTCAAGAAATTGTCAACATTGCTACTTTGGGCCATATGCACTGGATAGACGACTGGATTATGTGCAGCAGGTATATTTGGCTGTGGTACCGGTGGTCTGAAAACAGGTCTGGAAACAAATGCCGGACGTCTGTTTACGTCATAATGACTTTGGGGATTAATGGAAGAGGGTATATGTTCTTCATCCCGATTGTTATGGGCCACAACCGGTGGAAGTGTGGGTGTGCTATTCCCTAAGGCTGCTCTCACTAGGGTTGTAACTTCTTGTTGAAGGGCTATTCTGTTCCTTTCTAACTCTTCCCGTATAAAACGAAGTTCGTCCGTACGATTGATACCCACAGTAGCGGATACCACATCTTGAACATACTGTTCGAATTGAACACCTTCGCTACCAACATCCAATCTTTCCGGAGTACGTTGGCTAGTGCTGTTAGCCGGCTGTACCAACGGAGGTGGAGGTGATTCTCATGGACTGATATCTTGGACAGTTACCTTTCCCAAGCCTTCTGTCATATTGACTTGTTGGTTTGCTCTCTCTTCTACTTCGCTATTAACGTTACGCTTCCTACTACGAATAGGATACCTTCCTGGTAAAGTACTTGGCTGACTTGAGCCTGGTTCAGACATAGTATATAATAAAACTAATAATTGTAAGGAAAACTTAGTCTACTAAATATACTAATAATTTAAAGAGGAATATGTGTAAATGATAGATAATAGGAAAACTACGCTTAAAATACCAAATCAAAAAAAACCTATCAAAGGATCTAGCTAACGACTGCAAAAATTATTGTACTAAACTAATCAAAATATCTACTTAATCAATTAAGGAAAACTAATATTTCATTATATGTGGAGGATGTGTAAGACCAGACTAAGGACAGGACACTCGAGGATTTAAAAGTAAAATCTCAGAAAACCGCTATAAATTAAAAAAAACAAAATCTCTGCAAAATAAATTACTTCCAATGTTCAGTACGGTATAGCTTAGAACTTGATTTATGTTGCTATATCATCTGCGTTATGTTAAAAACATAGTAAGAGAATCATGAAGCAACAGACGTAAGTGGGGGCTTAGTTCAACCCACTTACCGGACTTAACATAACCACTCAAACTATTCATAACCAGATGCACGAACTTACGTCAAGAAACCATGCAACGAACGTGAATGGAGAACAGCTTTCATCCATTCACCGGACACGACTAACTTGAACTAAAATATAAGCAACCTCCGTGAACTTTTAGGCGTATGCATCGGACGTAGATGAGGTAAAATTACAACCCTTCTATCGGACATGCAACTAAAAGAAAACGAACAACAAAAGATATTGGTTTATAAATTACTCGAGATTCGGTTTCCAACGCTGCAACTAATGACCGTGAGGAACAGTTTTCAACTCACTTATCGGACACGTTAGAAACTCAAATGCCGAAATTATTATTATTAGTGAAGAAAGAACTTACGTATTGTAAGTACCGTCACAAATTGAACAGATTGTTAACTGAGTGTTAATCATAATGGTAAAACTTCGGGCCCCACGTTGGGCGCCACCTGTAACGAACTAACCCCGAACACTGCCATCAGGAGAGAATTGATGGCTAACTAATAGTCCAATGGGAAGTGACTAGATCTCTCCCGGCACTATCACTCATGCTGGCAAAGACCTAAACCGCTGATGGTCAAGAATTTCCCAATTAAGCGCGTGTCCGAGCGCGACCCTCCCACTAACACTTCCTCCACCCATATGACCTAAACTCACAGGACCTTTGGGCCAGTCCGGGCAGACTAGAGGGAGGGGTGTCCAGGCCTCTTGCGACTCAGGCATAATCTTCCACCCGGTAGCTCATCGTTGGGTATGGGATCTTGTCGCAAGTCCTGGACTGGGGTCACATTAGTTTTATATGCCTGAAATTTGCGAAATGAAAGATATGCTACAATCGCAACCGTAACCAATAAACTCATCCGAAATAGTTGCGAGGCCCGAGTTTTGCCTGATTAACAACCCAGTAATTGTATCCATAGCGGTAATGAGGAGGAGAGTTAGGTGGAGTCTCTCTCCATGAGCTTGCCCACCCCTAGCTAAATGTAAACTTAGCAACCATGGCTGCCACGCCGCTCTATTGCGACAGCCCCTAAAATGGCATCACCCGACTCCAGAAATTGGAGCTAGGTATTAGCTGAACATAATTATATTAAGTCTTGTTGGCGTAAAGCCGATCGTCGATGACGTCGAACCGCCATCATCATCAGCTTATCCCTCTAAGTATCGGTCCATTGGTCTCACACATCATCCTCCTAAAATTTACCCACTCATGACCAAATTATTATTGTCTACTTTGGAAAACAAAATAGAAAAAAACCCATGACGACATACCCGTGCGGAAACGGAACTAAAATCCAAAATACGCAATGTTAATTTAACAATATTCCAATTCGATTCAATCGTTTATTATCTCGGTTTAAGCATAATGTAAGTATCTAAATGTATTATTATTACTAAAGACTAACAACTATTAGATCGTACCCGAAAGTATGCAGACTAACTAAATAACAAAAATGATCTTATATTTGAAAATAAAAAGGAATGTTGGAATATAAAATATAATAACAAAAAAAATAATATAATAACCCAAAAAAAATGCATCAAGTCTTACAGGTATCATATAACATCATTCCTTATATAATTTAAAAGTTGGCCAAAATGGTTAAAAAGTAGGTATATATTGACAAATGAAGTTCTTTTCTTTTATAATTTATTCTATCACCACGTTAAATCACAATAGGCCAAATGATTAAATTGTTTGTATTATTTGTAGTATACTACTAGGCGAACTTTAATGCAATACAAGATTCTGACCAAACTATATAGTGTCACGTCACTTTTCATTTCAATTATTGAACTTGAATTTATTTATCTTTACTTTAATCCTACTCAATCTTTGTCTTTCGTGAGTCCCTCAGTAGGAGGCGCGTAATTATCAATAGCCAAATTTGGTTAAGGATTATGAATAATGAATTACTTTAAGCAAAAAAAACTTAATAAAGTCCGTTCAAAATGGTTATGTCAACTCACTTACCCCGGTTGCGATCTTTGCTATTGCTAATCGTTGATATAAGGTTGTTACAGCTATTGTCGTCCAGATGTTGTGCACAGCATCCTTTCGTTGGCATTATGTACGAGCATGTATGTCGTTTTTTTTTTCTTATGGATTACCTATATAAAGTGGCTATCAACGGGAAAACGAAATTGAACGAACTTTTTACAACAATTTAATTTAATTCAAGGGCACAAATCTACTTAGCTTTTCCTATACATTTTATACGCTGTTGGTGATATTGATGAGTTTAGTTACGTGGGCTGCGATAGGGATGAATTGCGGCTGAACGTGGATGATGAGGTCTTTTCGTTGTTGCTGCGGGGGTGATGGATATGCTGTTGGTGAAATTGATGAGGGTAGCGTGTAGTCATGCGATAGGGATGAATTGCGGCTGATCAGTGATGAATTCGACTTTCTCGTTGCCTGGTACAGGGTGATCGCTGATTCCGCTGTTCGTGTTTTTTTTCTTGCTTTTTCTGGTGCTGGACTGGCGTACTGGTGGTGTGGTGGACGGGTGTATAGTATCGGTATTATAATTTGTTACCCCGTTACTTTTGGAGGGGTGCTTTACCCGTGTGCTGATACGGTTTTTTTTTTTTGTTTGGGAGTCTTTCACTTCGAGCGTTTTAGCGTACCGTGGTGGCTATAATCTAACTTTGTGGTTCATGGACTTGACTGAAGGTGAATTGTACATATAGTGGCGTGGAACGTGACTTCACGTTTGGTTTTATCGCCTCACGTATTCTGTGATTTTCACTTCGCGTCACGTTAATTAATAATATTTTTTTTTCTTGTGATTAATTTGCGACCGAAGATTAAGCGGTCACAAAACTCGATTCTTTTTTTTTTTTTTTTGTCTTCGTCTAGTTTTATACTCGCGACACTTGGCACTTCGCCATCCGTTAACACAAATTAAGCATTCTCCGCTCTAGCACCAACTAACCCCGGTTTAAAACAAAATTCAATCCAAGAAGGTAAAAAAAACAAAAAACATCGCTCGTCGCGTGACATGCCCTTTTATATCTTCCAATTATCGACTGCACCACACCAACACAAGCATATATGAAATCATATCAGAGACGATCGTGTACTTCCGCGTTCTTGCGAACTCGTTTAGTCTTTATTCGAAAAATTATTTTTTTCAACTTAAAATTCAAATTAGAATTTTTTGAAAATAGGTGTGCCTAAAATAAAATTTTCCTATTTAAACTTTACGATATCCATGCCGCAGGAAATCGTCCATGCTTGATCACCGTCGAAAACTATATCAGTGTGCGTGAAATAAACACTCGTATGATCGTTTACAACTTAAGGTCATGTTATTGGAGTCACTGTCAGATCCAACTTAGGCCATTCATCATCATAACAAAGTTTGGCTAAATGGTTAAATTCGCTGATCTTTTGTTTTTCCCACTAACGAACATACATGCGGGTTCGATCCTGGTTAAATTTTTTTTTTTTTTTTTTTTTATTTTTTTTTTTTAATAATAATTTTGTTGCGTTTACTTACGCTTTCTTCGAAGCTGGTATTTTTGTTCCAAGTCGCATTTGATCGTGATTTTATACCGCACATTGCATCCCATCTCCCAACCTAATCATACGAGACACTTTCCATCTCCTCAAACTATACCATCATCCACAATTCATTTCAAGTTCATCATCCTCAAATAAAATAAAATCGGCATCTGATGTCAGAACCGTGTATCAACTCGATGCTATCGCTCTCAACCTTTTGGGAATATTTCAATTTAACGACCTACCTAAAATGCGTTTCCAACAAAATGCCTTTGAAATATCAAGCGCAACAATCTTACTTTCACCACCTTGATGAAGAGATTGGTTTCACTTTTCGGTTAGATATGTCATCAAATCACCAGTGAACCTGTTGCTGCGAAAACCATACTGTCGGTCATTAAGAAGTTTTCGCGATTCAAGATATTTCATTAGCGGAAGGTTTATCAGCGTTTCCATGACCTTAGAAAGACGGGACGTAAGTGCAATTGGTCGGTAGGAGGAGAGAGAAGAAGATTCGCCTTTTTTTGGTACAGGCTGGACAAATGCTGTTTTCCATCTTCCCGGGAAGAGTCCTGAAGAATATGACAGATGGAAAAGCTTACGCAATGGGTTTGCCAGCGAGAAAGTACACCTCTTCAGAACGATAGGGGAAATACCATCTGGACCTACGGATTTGTGTACGTCAAGATCTTGAAGTACTCTAGCCACTGTACGGGTGCGAAAGTGGATTGGTCCCATGGAGAATTCTACGCGCTCGAGTACAGGGGGAGACAAAGCACAATCTGGGAGCGTTGAGCTGACTGCAAAGTGAGCAGCAAGCAGATTGGCCTTATCTATAGAGCTGACAGCTGGAATGTCATTGTAAAGGAGTGTCGGGACAGATGATGAGGTCGAATTCTTGATGTTTTTAACAAATGACCTAAAGTTTTTACTAGCAGTGGGACTTTGTAGTATTCTTTGCCTCAACTTTTGGTCATAGGAGAATTTGACACGACTAATGTGGGCATTGCAGTCATTTCTGGCTCGTTTAAACTTTTTACGGCTTTCCTCAGATGGGTTGGCTTTGAATAGCCGAAAACTTACCTCTTTTAACCTGATAGCCTCTTTACAGCTCGAGTCACACCACGCGTTAAACTTAGGTTTGATACTTTTTATCCTGTTAGGGATAAAAGACTTCATGCCCAGGTGAATTATGTTTCTGATCATATCAGCAGCAGCATCCACGTTGCTGTCGAGGAAGCACAGCGACCAGTTAAAACTCTTAAAGAAACCGTTTAGTTTTTCCCAATTGGCTTTCTCGTATTGCCATACGGTTCTTTTATGAGTTTGTTCTTTAACTATGTGGTTGGAGTTCGAGAAATTCGCTGATATGATACAATGGTCTGACGAACCTAGAGGCGATAATACTTTCAAAGCGTATTTATCGGGGTGAGAGGTAAGAAACAAGTCCAAAGTGTTGGCAGTTTGGCTGCTATCCGGTATTCGTGTCGGCTCATTTACAAGCTGATTCAGGTTATTTACCTCAGCAAAGATCTCGACGTACCTTCCTTCGCGTGTTGTCTGACCAGAATGTCGAAGCCAGCCTGAATTGTGTATATTGAAATCGCCCGCAATAACGATTTCAGAACGAGGATGAAGGGTCACAATTCTTGTAATGGAATCGGACAGGGCATCAAACTCATTATAAGTTGAATGTCTGTCCAAGTTGGGGCTTCTGTAAATAAAACAGTAGTGGATTAATTGCCTACGGACATGAAATTTGAACCAAATGATATTAAATTCCGGGTTGGAACACTGACCATACTGGGGCTGAAGTTGGTAGGCTACGTCACTACGTATATAAACGGCGATCCCGCGATGTGGAAAGAATAATGGCACTAAGTTGTACCCAGGTAGACTAAACTCTGTTAAATCATAGCCAACGCGAACCTGGGTTTCGCTAAGTGCCAAAACAGCTGGTTTGTTGTGAAAAACATGGGCGTATAATGAAAAAAAATTTTCCTCGTCCGCACGCGACGGGGGGCAATCAGCAACATACGTTGGTAGTATGCAACCACTCGAACTACTTTACTTAGCGTCGAACAATTTTATAGGACTTGATTTACAGCACTTTAAGCACTATTTTCCACGCAGTGATGGACAATAGTAGACCGGGCTTCGTGATGGGTATCCAGGCAGGATGGCTGTTCTGGGTAGATGGCATCCCACTGATGCCTTAAAAAATCTGGTCCTTCCCACCACAGTTTGTTTCCCACAATCATTGATGGAAAGATGCCACGAGATGCGATATCAGCTGGGTTCAGCTCTGATGGAATGTGTTTCCAAGTCGTGTTGCCACTACACTTTTGGATCTGGGACACACGGTTGCAGATGAACGTCTTCCACTTAGACGGAGGAGCTCTAATCCAGCATAACGCGATGACTGAATCGGTCCACGCGTAGACATCAGCTGCTTCCAGCTTCAGATTTTTGTCGTCTCATGAAGCAATTTTGCCAACAGAACAAATCCACAAAGTTCCAACCTAGGCAGCGTGATTGTTTCTAAAGGTGCTACCGTCGTCTTCGACAGCAGCAAGTGCATATGGATTTGACCATTACCATCGAGAACGCGCAAATAGATCGCTGCGGCATACGCCTTCTCCGAAGCGTCGCTGAAGCCATGGAGCTCAAGCTTCCTTATGTTTTTGTCGGTATTGATCCATTGATGAATCTGGACCCTTTCGATCGCTGGAAGTTCTCGAAGACAAGTTAGCCATTCCCGTTCCAATTCTATTGGGATCGGTTTGTCTCAATCTAGTCCTCTACCCCATAGCTGCTGCATCATTATCTTGGCCTTGATGATACAGGGTGAGATCCAGCCCATTCGATCGTAGAGCTTAGCTGTAGAAGACAAGATGGATCGTTTGGTGACTTCCACATTGCCAAAATGTACGACCTGGAATGAGAAAACTTCAGGAATCGGCAGCCACTTAATCCCTAGCGTCTTGACGTCACTCTTTTCAACAAATGGTAGCGAAAAATCCACTGCTCGTTTCCCTGGTGGTATGTGTTGCAACACCTCTTCCGAGTTTTTGACTTGCTTGCGAAGATGGAAGCCTGTAGTTGCTAACATCTCCCTTACCGCTTGCAGTTTGATCTGCGTCTCCTCAATCGTGTCGGCTCCACATATGACGTCGTCGACATAAGTATCTTCCCTGATGACGGAGGTAGCCAAAGGAAAATTAGATGCTTCGTCGTCTGCTAGCTTCAAAAATACCCTAATGGCAAGATACGGCGCTGACGATGTACCAAACGTAACCGTTTACAGACGGTAAATCCTCAACTCCTGGCTCGGATTTTCTCGCCATAAGCTCAGCTGGTAGTTTGCATCTAAGGTGTTGACTCGGATCTGACGATACATCTTTTCGACGTCACCAGTAAAGGTAAACTTATATTTACGCCACCTTAAAATAATGTCCATAACATTTGTTTGAACTTTAGGTCCAACCATCAACTTGTCATTCAAGGAAGAGCCAAAAAATGGTTTGAAAGTTGCGTCAAAAACGACCCGCAACCTTGTGGTGGTACTCGATTCCTTGACGAAGGCGTGATGGTGAATAAAAAAATGAAAGGTTGATTTTAAAACCTCATTGGATTCCTCGATTGGTGTCATATGTCCGAGCTCGAGGTACTCGGCCATACATTTTGCGTACTCCGCGTGTTGAGTTGGTTTGGCTTGTAGTCTCTTCTCCAACTGCAAGAAACGCCTGACCGCACCTTGTCGTGTTGGGCCCATGCTTACGTATTCGCCACCTCTAAAATTCAGACGAACTTGGTAGCATCCATTAGGTAAGCGTTTTGTGTATTGCTCCACACATTCTTTATCTTCCTCAGCTTCAAACTTCTCATATGGTTCTTCCTCGATCTCCCAGAACCTCATCATCGTCGTGTTGAGATCAATTTGGTTGAAGAATGTTTGAACTGTGTTTGATTCCGTTTTTTTTTTTTTTTTTTTTTTAAAAGGAAATCCAAATCCCAGAGCACTCAGACTCGGTAACGTTCCATTGTACTACCAGGCAGAAATCCTCCTTTTTGGTGTAGAGGCATGTGATTGGGTGGCGTATGTTGTTGTTCCCCATGGAGATTGAACCTGCACCGCACGGGTCACAAGCCAACACACTAACCTCTACACCGTCGCAACCCATGGTTGATTCCGTCACTGGAACCTTGTCCAGCACAATCCATCCTAATTGTGTGCTTTGTGCTATTGGTCCTAAGCACCCGCTACTATGGACAACCTCTCCAAGGATTATTTCGCCGTAGATGTCACTTCCCAGCAACATATCGACTTTCGCAGGAATGTTAAAAGTCGGATCAGCTAACTGCAGTCCCTCCAGGTAAGACACACCTTGAACATTGATATATTGGGCCGGAAGGAGGCCTGTCAGGGACTTAAGGACGAGAGCCTGCAATCGACCTTCAAAGCTCGAGGTCAGTGACGCGATGCTGAGATTGACGATTTTATTGGATGCTCCACTGTTGACCTCCCCCAATCCAGTAATCGTACTGAATGTCCACCTCGTCTTCAATTTCAATCGCTGAACTGCTGCCTCCGTTATAAACGACGCCTCCGAACCAGTATCGATCAGAGCCCTCAATGTCAAGTAACTTCCATTACCGGCTTTCACACTTACTAAAGCTATTGAAAGCAAAACCTGTGAGATGGAATTGGCATGGTAAACTCGGAAGTTTTGACTTGTTGACGGCTGGTCGTTTTCGAACTGTGACTGACTTTGGGGCTGATTTGGATTAGCTTTTTGCGTCTGCGTAGACCTGGTTGTTGTAGTTGTTGGTTGCTGAAGGCCAATTATTCCCATTCTGTTGTTGCCCTTGGGTTGAATTTGGGTTATTTGGAACAAATTTTGGAGCATTTGGGTTGAAACCTACATAGTTTGAGGAAGGGGTAAACGTATCTTCTGGAAGGGGGTGTAGCAAAGAGTTGTGACGCTGTTTGCAGTGATAGCAACACCTTGAACTCGGACACTTGTTCTTGAAATGCCTGTAGGCAAGGCAGTTCTCACAGACCTTGATGTTTAAAACAGTTTGTTTTCGTTGACTTACATCCATCTCCAAGAATTTCCTACACTCTCTTAACGAATGCGGCCCTTTTTGACAAACCCTGCAGTTGATCTGCCGTTTCGGAGCCTGTCGAGTGTGAAGAACTTGAGTGGCGGATTTCGTCCTGGAACTTTTCGTGATTGACTGCTGTTCCACAGCCTCTAGAGTTCGGAACCTAAACTGCAAAAACTCGAAAAAATCTTTAATCTGTGGCAATTCCTTACTACTACCTAATCTTTCTTCCCACAGCTGTTGTGTCGTGTTGCACAATTTTTGGAGAATGACGAAAATCAAGATCGCATCCCAATGCTTGACCGGTACCTCCAAATTCTCCAAAGAATGAATAATTTCCTGAGATGTATCCAGAATTCGCTTGATGTTGTTTGCTGTCTCGCTGCTCATCGAAACCTGACCGAAAAACAACTTTAATTGAGTGTTGACAAGCACCCTCTTATGGTCGTAACGTTCGGTGAGGATCTCCCATGCCCGGGTATAGTTGCCCTTGTCGATGGCCAAGTGTTGAAGAAGTCTTTCTGCATCACCCCTAACATTACTCTTCAAAAAATGCAACTTCTGAATCTCTGTAAGCGTTGCGTTGGTGTGTACCAGGGATACAAACATATCGTGAAATGACCTCCACGACTCATAACCACCGGAAAATGTTGGCAAAGTAATGACAGGCAACCTCAGCTCACTTACTCTTCCTTCACTGTTTTCTGCTGATGCGTTTTTTTTTCGCGGAGTCCTCGGACGTCAGTTTGTCAATGGCATCTAACACTTCTGTTTTTGTTATGTTATCCATTTTTTTTTTTGTGTTCTTGTCTCCGGTTGTGTTGTATATGTTAAATGTGATAATTAAAACAAAATTTTTCTTCTATTTAATATCACTTTTTTTATTTTACAATATCTAATTGTCACAACTTTTTTATTTTTATTTTTTATTTTTTAAACTGACGACGCGTTTCGAAGCAATAGCTTCATCTTCGGGCGTAGACCGAATGTAATTTGTAATCAGCGTAGATTTCACGGATCACATCAAATGCTGCCTCCAAATCTGCCACATTCAGACCAGCTTCCACCTTTCCCGTGCCGAGTATCTGCTGGTGGTAGTGTTCTGCCATCGCGAACTCTTATCCATCATCTCGATGCGAGTATTAAGGTAATTCAGTTTCGATAACCTAGTTTTATCGGCTTTGCTGAAATTCAACTTATCCTGCTTATGCTTGCAAGAATACTCAGTTGCAATTTCCCATACGAAATTATATATGTTTATAAACAAATCAAAAGAAAGATATCAGGTGCAATGTGCAGACTCACCTGCCGACAAAGCAAACCACAATTGTGCTGGACGACTTGGTGCTGATTAAAGCCTTCGCTTGCGATTGTTGTTGTAAAATCCAGCGTAAACAGCAAATGTGTTTGTGATGAAACTTTCCCTCGAAGATTTGTAGCCAGCGTTGGAATCCTCCAGAGCGTAAATATCACACTACACTAAATATTGTAATTAAATTGTTCGATTTTTTTTACGACAAAATTTTAAAACGCAATTTGTTTTTTTTTTACAGATTTTCACGGATCGAATGGACCAAAATGTTCTGTGTTGAGTGTGGGATCAGTATGAATACCACTTAATGATCACTTTTATCTGCAAACTTTTGAATTAATTAAAAAAGGACTTTATTTTTTTTCTGTCTAAAACGTTATAATAATCTTTATTTTTTTGTTCTTCTACTCGAATATATATAAAAAATTATGTTAGAAGAAATACATTATTTACATTATGAAAAACTGTTTACTTTATATTTTATTTGACATGTTTTCAGTGCTAAAAAACAGTGTTGCCGTTTGCGAAATGAAACATAATAATAGTACAAAACAAAATATTTATGATATGTTGAATCGAGTTGAGATTATTTTCATCTGTCGCCAACATCTAGCCACACAAAAGATCTCAAAACGGGTAATTCCGAAAAATAAAAGGATTCGCAGCTTAGCAAGTTTGGTATAAATTAAAGAATAATTCTCAGTAACCACCCTGAACTTCCAGAGCTTCATATAAACTGCGCGGTCGCACATCGCCTTCAAAAGACTTTATGCTTTAACAAAAGGTTCTCTACAGAGATCCCCAACAGAGAAGCATGGGTTAGCTATTACCTACCATGGGTTAGCTATTACCCACCAAAAGTCAAAAGTGGCATCCGAATGGTTCGGAAATGGAATCGTGTGTGGGAGCTGCTATCGACGGACCTACCACATCAAAATACCAATAGGAAAAACCGCAGGAACCGCAGGCAGATATCCTACAGCATTGCGCCAACTATTTTTAGGGTTCCGTAGCCAAATGGCAAAAAACGAAACCCTTATAGATTCGTCATGTCTGTCTGTTTGTCTGTCTGCCCGGGAATGTCACAGCCACTTTTTTCCGAAACTATAAGATCTATACTGTTGCAACTTGGTAAGTAGATGTATTCTTTGAACCGCATAAGGTTAACAATAAATTTTGGCGGTTCCCCATACTTAGAACTGAAACTCTAAATTTTTTCCATCAAACCCATATGTGTGGGGTATTTATGGATAGGTCTTCAAAAATGATATTGAGGTTTCTAATATATTTTTTTTCTAAACTGAATAGTATGCGCGAGAGACACTTCCAAAGTGGTTTAATTTCTCCCGCTCTAACTTCTAAAATAAGGGAATGATAAAACTAAAAAATATATATGATGTACATTACCATGCAAACTTCCACCGAAAATTGGTTTTGAACGAGATCTAGTAAGTAGTTTTTTTTTTAATACGCCATGAATCGTAAACCGCTATTTACCTTTCATTCAATCAACTGAAAAAAAATAAAAAATAAAACAATTAATATCATAAACATAAACCTTATGCGTAAACCGTGAACCATTATTTTCTAATAATAAACCTGTTATAGGTGCCTAAGTAAATAATAATTATAATTTGCGCGGAACCCTTCATGGGCGAGTCCGACTCGCACTTGGCCGCTTTTTTATTTTTATAAATACCCTTGCCCAAATGGCCAACATTGCGACTTGATGCCCAGGTCGAAAGTGACAACACTGATCGGACTATGGACCAAGAGCCGACTGCAAATTTTGGGAGTGGAGGTATAACCAAAATTCATATACGTGTATGTGTAGATAATATACACAATAATAATACAAATTCAAACATCTGACAGGGTTGTTTTTCAGCTGGGGCTATGGGCGGGCGTTTGAAAACGGTAATTTTTCCGATTTTTGTGTCGGAGGTATAACCACTTCAATGCATATTTAAACAATAGATAATTCAATTCAATTCAATTCAATTCAATTTATTATTATTGTTATACAAAATTAAGGTACATTAAGATAAATATCTTTTATAGTACTTAGAGTTAAGACAATAAGAAAGTAATTTCAATAATACAATAAGTTAATCTTATAATTACAATTAAGTTTACAATATAATAAGATAAGAGATAAGATAAAGAAGAAAGGAGAGAATATGAAAATAGACTAAATATAAGCAAATAGAATAGATTAGATGACAGTTCAAGTTAGAAGAAAAGTTAGAATGAAAACATTAGGATAGGTTTGAGAAATGTAAAAAGACTGTGTTTCTAAAACGATTGGCATTGGAGATGGTTCTGATATTTGTTGGCATATTATTAAATGGCC
This sequence comes from Portevinia maculata, assembly GCA_949715645.1. NCBI lineage: Eukaryota > Metazoa > Arthropoda > Insecta > Diptera > Syrphidae > Portevinia > Portevinia maculata. Next base: position 42,237,904 of record OX454528.1, read on the forward strand.
TGGCCAAGTAGAGCTGAACATCATCAGCATAGAGTTGGACCGAAGTATGTTTACAGACAGATGGCAGGTCATTTAAAAACATACAAAAGATAATGGGACCGAGTATAGATCCTTGTGGAACACCCTGCTTTACTGGCAAAAGAGCGAAAGAAGAATCGGAAGTTATAACTTTCTGAAATCTATTTGAAAGAAAGTTCTCAAAAAGTTTTACTGCACTGCTACCAAAACCAAAGAGATGTTGCAATTTCCAGCAAAGAATTTTATGGTTAACCTTGTCAAAAGCCTTTGAGAAATCAAGCAGACAAAGAAGCGTTACACATCCGTTAACCAACTCTTTTCTTATGTCTTCTAAAATATTAACCATCGCAGAAGAACAGCTGTGGTTAGACCTAAAACCCGATTGCCCACCATATATAAGGCTATTAAGAGATAAGTGTTCAATAACCTGTCTTGCTATGAGTTTCTCAAAGACTTTCGATAAGCACGGTAAAATAATGATTGATCTAAAATCACCAACAGATGTCGGGGTGTTCTTTTTTGCAACAGGTACAACTCGAGCTATTTTCCAAGATTTTGGGAAAGTTGACGTGATAATGCAGTGGTTGATAATATGGGTCAAGTAAGAAATAATATAGGGTGAAATGAGTTTTACAAATCGTATTGTTATTCCATCTTCGCCGAGAGCATTTGATTTAATAGCTGCAACACATTTTGTGACATCATTTTCGTTAACAGATTCGATTTCAAAACCTCGTTCTAACTGCACGAGAGAAATATGATTATTTGAGAGATTGCAATTGACTTTCTCAGTGTTGTTATCGAGAAAGAAGTTATTTAACACATCGGGGTCAATTTCACATTTTAAATTACTTTTTGCACTGGAAACACTAATTTGTCGCAGATTACTCCAGAGCTTTTTAGAGGGAAGATGAGTATTCAGTTTAGAGGAGTTGGAATGTCTCTTGGAGTTTCGTAATACAAATGTCTAATGGTTTCGCATCGCTTTATAAGCGAGCCAATTGGAATTACATGGACTATGTTTCCATTTGCTGTAAAGCTTATTACGAGCTTTGATGGTCGCGACAGCTTCAGTTGTAAACCAGGGACAATTGCTGTTTTGGACTGTTACTGTTTTGACTGGGACAAATTGGTTACATAACTCATTAACTACATCTTGAAAATAGTTTATCTTGTCATCAGGATTAGGAAATGAGCGACAACCATCCCAAGGTGCCAAAAATGCGGCTTTTCTTAGGTCTTCCATATTTATTGACTTATAATCCTTAAATGAGAAGGTCAAAGGAGCAGGAAAGTGATTGAAGTTAATGTTGTATGTACAAAACAGAAGATCATGATCCGATATAAGATCAATTGAAAGCTGGTCGAAGATGATGACTGACAATGGGTCAGATACAATTAACAGATCAAGGAGGCTAGGAATGGAATTTTTAGCAAAACGCGTTGGATAATTGACATTATTATTTGGAGTCCTCAGAAGGAAGCGTAATCATTTATTTGGAAGGCACGAGAGTTGTTATTGAATAAATCAGCATTGAAATCACCGCAAACTATTATACAAGGTGGCGCAAAAATAACCTTCCGATGTTTTTTGGCTGTAATTTAAAAAAAAAAAGAAAAACTTTGATTCTTCTTGTGGATTATTTTTATTTGGTCTTTTAATTTGTTTTACATCAAGTCGAGAATATGATGTCATGTAAATGGCCGCCGCCACGGTTGATTGTCATTTGAGCCCTTTTTGTGGCATTTTCCATCACTTTGGCCAAAACTTCCGGCGATAGGTCCTCACATTGTTGACGGATATTGTCTTTAAGAGCTGTAAGAGTCTGAAGCTTGTTGACATAAACCCGCGACTTCAAAAAGCCCCAAAAAAAGAAGTCTGGAGCGGTCAAATCAGGCGATCTTGCTGGCCAGTGCAAATCGCCAAAACGGGAGATTAGCCGCCCGGGAAATGCATCCTTCAGCATATCGGTTGTGGCACGTGCAGTGTGTGCCGTTGCACCGTCCTGTTAGAACCACATGTTTTCCAATCCCAATTCATCAAGTTGCGGCAAAGAGAACTCGTTGATCATTGCTCTGTAGCGCTTACCATTCACAGTAACCGTTTGGCCCGCGACGTCTTCGAAGAAAAAAGGTCCGATGACTCCTCCAGCGAAAACAGCACACCATACAGTGACTTTGAGTGGGTGTAATGGCTCTTCGTGGGTTACACGCGGATTTTCACTGCCCCAGAAGCGTAAATTTTGCTTATTTACGTAGCCGCTAAGATGGAAATGGGCTTCATCACTCATGATTATTTTTGATGAAAAATCATCTTCCTCTTGGTGGTGATTAAGGATGGCTTGAGCGTATGTTAGACGCGATTGGCGGTCAGCAGCTAACAGCTGATGCACCGTCTGGACTTTGTACGGAAACATCTTCAAATCTTGTACCAAAATTCGCTGTAAAGACCGTCGACTGATACCCATTTGCGTGGCACGTCGTCTGGTCGATGTCGACGGCGCTTCCATGACATCTTCGGCTACAGCAGCAATATTCTCTGCAGAACGCCTACTCCGGGGTCTGCCACGCCTGGCAGCATCTCGTGTTGTGCCAGTCTCTTCGAGGCGAGCGGCTAAACGTCGCAGTGTTTCACCAGTAGGCGTAGGACGGGTAGGAAATCTGCGACGAAATTCACGTTGTGCCAAAGTCATCGACCGATTATTGCTCAAATAAATAGTCACCAATATTCCGCGTTCTGGAGCAGTGTAGTGTAACATTGTTTATTAACGTGTATTTCGCATGTGTTTACTACACAAATGTCAAAACAGAACTGACATTAGGGGCCAATCGCAAAATTTATAGCATTTTCTGATAGGAGGATTACTTTTGCGCTACCTTGTATGTTCATAGATAGGCGAGAATTGAGAAAGAACTGAGAAAAACAGCTGAGGGGAGCAACTTCGGTCCGGGACATAGGCACAAGCAATCAAGCATTTAGTGTAACCATCATGGACCTCAACAATCAAAAACTCAGTGTCTAAATAACCCGATTTGCTTATTATTTTACATTTAAGGGATGATCTGCAGTAGATAGCAATCCCACCTCTGCGAGTATAAGTGACTCGATCGTTTCTTGATATTACATAATACGGTATATTTATTGAATATCAGATATAGCATTCTTAAACCAAGTTTCACAGACGCAAACAACATCAACTACAGAATCTGTAAACAAATATTTTAAATAATCCAATTTGTATAGGCTAAGACTACGAGCATTCAGGTGACAAACTTTAAAACCATCACGACAATGAGAGTGAACATTAGGCATTGTAAGCGTTGATTTTTTATCCACACTGTAATTGGAACATACTCTACTCATGTTTAGCAAAATAAAACAAACAAAAGAAACAAAAATGAAAGAAAAGTAAGTAGCAAAATAAGAGCGACAAAGAAAGAAAGGAAGAGAGTGAAATGTGAAAAGAAAGCAGGAAACAGGGGAGAAGAGCTAGTCAATAACAATATTAGGTCCGTTTGCGTACTTTATGTGTAGAAAAATGAAAAGTGTCAAATCTCCAAAATCGAGAGAGAATCCTCTCATTACTAAGAAAAGTACGCGAACGCTTTTGTCTAAAAAGGTGAAAAATGTCTTAGTTTGGCTTGAAAAGAAGCAACAGCTGTTTTTTTTTTTTGCTGGCAAACTCATAGGAATTCATCATTTGACAGTTTTCATTTTCTTACCAGCAGTACATTTTTCTTTCGTTCATCTTTTTACCATTTTCTCAGTACGCGAACGCGTTTGTGTAGTTTTGCACGAAAGTTTATATAAATTTACGTTTGCATATTAGTTCGCGAACGGACCTATTATTTAATAATATATAAAAGAGAAGAGTAAATAAGTAATACAGAATACAATACGGTGAATTTAATGATGAGTCACAGCACCACCATCAGAAACAGCAGCATCACGAGCAATGGAGTGGAGATCGTCCGAGCTATCGATGGAAAAGCTTTTTGCGTTGGCCGTCTTCTTAGCATATACAATACCGGATTTGGTGTAAACTGAGACGAGTATTTTTTTCCTTTTTAAACCAAGTGCACTTTATAGGTCCGTTCGCGTACTTTATGTGTAGGAAAATGAAAAGTGTCAAATCTCCAAAATCGAGAGAGAATCCTCTCATTTCTAAGAAAAGTACGCGAACGCTTTTGTGTAAAAACTTCTTAGTTTGGCTTGAAAAGAAGCAACAGCTGTTTTTTTTTGCTGGCAAACTCATACGATTTCATCATTTGACAGTTTTCATTTTCTTACCAGCTGAAATTCTGTGTGAAGAAAAATGAACGAAAGTACATTTTTCTTTCGTTCATCTTTTTACCATTTTCTCAGTACGCGAACGCGTTTGGCTAGTTTTGCACGAAAGTTTATATAAATTTACGTATGCATATTAGTTCGCGAACGGACCTTATAAGAGAAAGCGAGAGTGTTGGTTAAGCTCTCATTCAAGTAGCAGCTATCACTAGATAAGATACCAATATCTCTCTTTAGCACTCTGTTGTTTTCTTTTCGGTAAATTGCAGCAGCTCCAAGAATAGCATTTCTTTAACGTGTGGAACCGAATTTTACGATAATCGATGGTGGGCCAGCCAATGAAGTATTGTTGTTGTTGTTAGTGTTGTTTCGCCTTTTGGCACGAAAAACAACAACCGTTTGAGGCGGAGTGCATTTTATGGTATTACAGAGCTGAAAGGAATATTTGCTGAAGGTTTTCCTCAGGCAGTACGGGAACTCCAAAGAGCACAGCATCGCAAGCGATTTCTTTTCTCTCCAAGATGTTCACTGGTTTACGAAGAGCGAGGATCTCAGTACTATGCATATGAGCCGTGGAAGAGTAGTTTTCATCAATTCGATCAACTCGGGATACTATGCTTGAAATCGCATTGTTTAAACTCTCGAAGCGCTGAGCCCAACTTTCCTTAATTTCATCAATTTTGTTGACGAATTCGCATCGCATTTTGTCAATTTCCTCAGTGAAGCTGCGTTGTAGTGATGCGGATTGTTTAGCCAACTGGGATTGTAGGTCTTTAATAGAGATCATTCCTTTGTTGTTGCCTTCGATAGATGGTGAAATGGCCCTACGAGAGGGCTTTTTGGCGCAAAGAAAAGTAAATGCACAATTTTAGGCGATAATAGCGTAACGGACACAATGGTTGGCACCCCTAAGAAAATTTTGAATTCAAATGCGTGTAAATTTCGTATTGATAGAACTAAGAATATGGTAAACATACCAAATTAAAATTTGGAACATTTTTTATTTAGAAATATTTTTTTAATTTGTATTTTATTATTAAAAAAGGGATAAAAATGGGATATTAAAAAAGCTTACCAAAAACCACAATTATTGGCACCCGACCACAATTGTCGGCACCCCAAATTATACAATTATTGGCACCCTTGAATTTAAAGAAAAACATATTTCCTTTTTTTGATTTTTATTAATAAACTAGCTGGCTTATAATAAGAAAAAAAACATAAAAAGGAACATACATATACCGCTTCTTCTAGTTTATAAAGGACAAAAACAAATAAATATTAAGTTAACCATAAATAAGTGTTATTTAGAAATAAATAAAAAAGAAAAGTCTACAACAAAAATAATCTAATTAATACAAATTCATATAGCTACATTTTTAAATAAAAACGTTAGATCTACTAATTTAGTAATACACAAAAAATAAATAAAAAATAAAAGTCTACGACAAAAGTAACTTAAGTAATACAAATTCATATACATTTTTTAATAAAAACTTAAGATCTACTCATTTAGTAATAGCTACACAGCAAACAGGTAAAAGTTGGAAGAAAGTTGTATTTGAGTATTTTTAAACATTTTATATGATACTCTCCAATACATTTTGCACACCTTATACCACAATTTTCAGTTCCAACTGTTTTGGTCATAAAATTTATACAGGAAAAGCACATCTGTCCACTAGAAATTTTATTTTCTCCGATTTCTTCGACTGGATTCGAAAATAAGTTTCTGATATGATTTCCAGCCTTAGGTATGGGCTGAGAAATAACATCTTCTTGGCTGAGTTTTTTGTACATTTCAAGCAACATCTGTTTTTCGGGAGAGGTTTGGGGCAAGATCTGTTTTTCGGGAAAGTTTCCAATCAACATCTCTTTTTCGGGAGAGTATTCAATTGAAGCCAATGCACTGGAGGTTATTGTTTGTAAAATAGATTAGATTTTTTTTTATATTAGATAGATGCATTTATTTCAGATAGAATCAAATCAATACATTATTAAATAAGTTCAACAATATTTTACAATTTACAGAAATAAATTAGCTGTGCCATTTTTTATTTTATATACATTAAGTATTAAAAATAGTGTCAAATGCCACTTCAATGCGATTAATTAAAAAAAATATTAGCTATGGTTGGGTGCCCCTTACATTATATTATTCAGAGAAATATTAAGAGAAGAAAAAAAACTAAATAAAAGGATAGTTACAAGATAGTTATGAAAAAACAAAAGAAAGATAAAATTTCCAAAATTTAAGACTTTAAGTTATCCCAGATTGTTAGAAAGAACTGATTCTAATTCCGCGTAATTGAAGTCAAAAAGCCAATGCCTTAAAGACTTTTCAAGCCTTCCAGAGGATCTAGCGACTCTAATTGATATTGGTAGCTTATTAAAAAGACGACAAGATGAACACAAATAAAAATTACTAAAAGCAGTTGTACGAGAAAAAGGTACAGATACAACATTCAAAAAGTTTCTACGTAGGTTATGTTCGGAGACTAATCTGCAATTACCATTACCTGATCTCCTAAAGAAAGTTTTTACAACTTTAAAACAATACAAATGACGCACTGGAAGTATTTTGACATCTTGAAATAAGGGAAAACTAGGGTGTCGACGATGTTTACGGCAAAACACTTTTCTGCAGAATTACAAGAGGCTTGATTTTAGTCGCATATGTAACTCCCCAACAAGTTATACCATATTGAAGTTTTGAATGGAAGATTCCGTAATATATGGATTTTAGTAGTTGTTTCGAGCAAACATTGCTTAAATAAAAAAAATGTCTGAGAGTACATCTAAAATATTTATATATAAGGAGTCCGTATGATCTGCAAAACTCATCTTAGAATCAAAAATGAGCCCCAGATACTTAAATTGATCAACTTTCTTTATCAGAAAGCAATTTTCACTACAACTCACCGTGTTACAAAAAGTTGGTACAGAACCGGAGGCACATGTGCATGTGCAACCTGGGAAGCTGTACTTTGTGCACTCCGGAGAGTGATAGTACAAATCTACACTTGAAGCGTTAGCGGAAGATAGATTAAAGAACATTACTTTTGTTTTTGAACTTATGTGCAACTTATGTTCGGCGAACCAGATCCTAAATAAATTGAGATCCCAGTTTATATCAGATGCCAAGTTTAAAGCACTCTCAGCTCCGTAGGAAAAACCTACATCATCTGCAAAAGCAGTAGGCATTCCTTGAAACTTAAGTTCCAAGAGTGAATTTATATACACGAGGAACAGGATAGGTCCCAACACAGAGCCTTGTGGCACTCCCATATTTAAAAGGAGGATGTCGCTTCTTGTTTCATCAAGTTTTACCCTTTGAAGTCTGTTTGAAAGGTAGGACCTAAACCAATCGAGTATACAGCCTCGAAATCCAGCATTCCCAAGTTTCCTTAGCAGTATGAAGTGGTTAACCAAATCAAAGGCTTTAGTAATATCTACGAATAAGCCTGCAGTGAACTTTTTGACATCACGATTAGATAAGATATTTGAACAGAACTTTAGAAGGGCATCTTCAGTAGATTTCCCCCTTTGAAAGCCAAATTGTAACGGGCTGAAAAATTGGTCTTGTTTAAAAAAAGAGAGCATCCTTTCCTTAACTAATTTTTCAAGGATTTTGCTAAAAGCAGGAAGAAGAGAAATAGGCCTATAATTGCTAACATCCTCTGCTGAGCCTTTTTTAAAAAGAGGGACAACATCCGCACGTTTGAGAGCTCCTGGAAAGACTCCTGAACAAATGCTGCGGTTAAAAATGACTGCTAGTATATCAACTACTAAAAACGCGATCTGTTTCAAGAGGACATTGGAAATGCCATCAAAACCACAAGCATTGGAGTTTTTTTTAAAGATCCAATAGCTTTTAAAAGCTCAAGTGCAGTAACAGGTTCAAAAAAGAAACTAGCTAGTTCTTTGCAAGAGTACATTATGATTTTCAAATGCCGAGCACATGTTGCAACTGATGTGAACTTCATGAGCAGGTGAACTATTGCTTATTGATGTATAATAACTGTTAAAGCAATTAGCTATAGCAAGTTTGTCAGAAACTTCACACCCATCAATACAAATTGCAGTCGGTTTTTTAGTACGGTCAGACTGATTAAGAATGCTGTTTACTACCTGCCATTCACCTTTTAAATTTCCCATAGCACAAGAAAATTTATAGCGATAATATGTAGTTATCGCGGATAACTGGAATTTCTTTTTCGAGTTGTGAGCACAATTTTGCATACCTATTTCTGAGTCTAAGGTTGTACGGATGCTTGGAACACTTGATTCTTAGTTTATTCTTGCAGTTAATAGGTTTTGGAGAAGGAAGTTTTTTTGAGATTGTAATTTTTCTCGGATACTTTGGAACCTTCTTAGTTTTTATTTTATTATTCTTTTCCAGTTTTTAGCTTTTTTCTTTTCAAGTCTTTCAGATTTTTTTTCTTCTTTTTCTTTTTCAAGTTGTTGCTTTTCTTCTTTTTTCTTCTGTTCTTTTTCGATCCATGTAGAGTTAACAAAGCTTTTATTTTTTTTTGGGTTTGATACCTTTACGTAGGGGTGTTTCAGGCCAGTCTAATAAGTCGGTCACACTAAGGACAGGGACATTATCCGTTGATATTGTTTGTGCGTTTGTGTCATTAGTATTTAAAATTTCAATTTCGTCTCCAGCATACAAAAAATCGTTGATTGCACTTATGTCTATCAAATCGGTTGAGTCCAAATTCTGGAGATCAGTTTGTGTAGCACTGCTTGCAAATGTTTTTCTTTCTCCAAGTCGCTGAAATTCATTCGTTTTAAAAAAATTGTATAGTTTATGCATCTGTGCATTGTTATTTTCGCCATCCAAACTGGAACTTTCCAGCTCTTCTATTTTCTGTTGTCCAATTATATTGCAAAAACTTTCAAATGCATCATTTTGGTCCTGTACATGTTGAAAGTCGGTAGTATAACTGTATTTGGATCGTCCCAGATATTTGGAGAAATTAATAGAGTTTTTGTTCCAAGGAAACAGTCCACAAGCCTTAAAACCATCAGTAATGGTGGATGGAGAAATACTCTTGTCTACAACTTCTTTCAAAAGAGGAGCAGCATCTCTTTCGTTAGATTTACTCCTGTATTTTTTCTCCGCCAATCTGCAACTCCATTGTTCCATTCGTTTTTAATGGGTTTAAAAGCCGCCACATCTGCTGGTTGCAAAATACTGGTAGAGTTGGGATAAAGGGCTATCAGGATGATTCCAAGTTTGACACATAGTTGGCTGAGCTGGAGTGTAAGATGTGTGCTATGTCCATCAATAAAGAATATTATAATTTTATTTTTTCCCTGGTCAAAAAGGGGTGTTTTGTAATAGAATGCTTTATTCACTTATTAATCTCTTGTTTAATTCAAAAATATTGTCTTGCTTTGCTATTCATTTTCTATTGTTAAAACTAATCTTAATTGTATAAATTCCAAACAATTTATACATATTTTCGGCAGCGTTAGCACAATAACAATTGCACTATTTGCAATAGTACCGCACGCATAATCCCATTAGCGGGTGAATAACTTTTTTTTGCATTCTGCTTTGTGTGCGTATTCGTCGTGCTGCTGCCGCGCTTGAAACCTTTTGCAACTCTTGCACTTGGAATTCAGCTACAGCACGCACAACACCAAATATCTAAGTTGGTATATATATCGGTAACTTATTGCAAATAAATTGTGTTTTAATTGAAACTTTTCAATCTGGTCGATCACTTAATTTAATCGTGGGTTTATAGTTAATTAGTTAATTATCATTTTTTACCTGCTCTGTTCTTGCTGACTGCAGTTGTGTTTCGCTACAATCCCTTACAAGGGGTAAAACACCTTTGAAATATATTCATAAAATGTTTTTTTGGTCATCCAGCCGTTTTCACTTACTCCACAGCCCCACGTATCAGGAATGGTTTTCCGTATATCATCCTTCAATCTCTTAAAATGATAGATGATCATTGGAGAACACATCGATCCTAATGCGTTAAATGTAAACATAACAGTTAAATTCGATTTCGCTTGGCCTCTATCGACTTCATAAATGTTTCTTGATCCTTTTGCAGCTAAAACGGATTTACCTTTAGGGCACAATAAAAAATTTGTTTCATCACCGTTAAACACTCTGCTTGCATCTTCAAGGATTGAGAAACGTTTTTGATCAAATAGTCCTGTATGGAGTCAAACCAGGAAAAAAAATCTATTACCGCTACATTTGCGCTTGCTGATGAAACTGGATCAACTGCTCTAAAAGTCAAAGAGGTATGACGCGTCAGAAAAGATCTAAGCCATCCATTTCCTGGTGTTGCCTCGCTACCGAATGGCTGCTCCCTGTTACTTTGCTTTAGAAATTCCTGGACAGAATACATTACATCTTCTTTTCTTTTCGGAAATCCTTTCTCTTGTGAAACTTTTAGCCATTCAACATTAGCCGATTCTTCCTCTTCAGTTAAGACTGTTGCGGGCCCTTGACGTGCTTTTGTAAAATTTTCACTCAATCGGAACTGCAGAGTAGAACGCGGTATTTTGTAGATTTTGGAAGCTCCTTTTCTTGATAAGTCTTTCTTGTTTTCGGCATTTTTTCAATCTTTAAAAAGTAACGATTTAATTCTATAATTATTGGCATTCCTAAAAGGATATTTATTGGCAGTGCCAATAGTTGTAGTTCCATAGAACCAATTATCGGCACCAGGGTGCCAATAATTCAACACCTACTTTTTTCGGAACAGTAGTTACTGGCATCCATTTTTTTTAAATAATCAATTAATTTAACAAAGAAAAGTTAAAAACGAATAATTTACTATATTCTCATATCAAAAAACATAAATTTTTTATAAAACAAATATATATTAATAACTAAATAGGGCTTACCAAATCTACGGTCCTTAACAGGAACACACAAAATTTTGCTAATTTTTGACTTTTTTAAAACGTGTTAATACTTTCACTACCACTCACTGACTGAATACGCATTGGTCAAAACAAAGATGCACAATTGTGCGGAATAAGCTACAATTTAAGAAAAAAAATTGATTGGCTTGCTTAGATAAATAAATTTTGGAAAAATCGCTTATGAATGAAGGGGTGCCAATAGTTGGTTCAAAAAAAGGGGTGCCAATAATTGTATCCGTTACGCTTCGTAGTCCATGTGTATCTTAAAGCTAAGCCTGCTGTCGAGTTTAGTACTGAGAATTTTACTTTCGACTTTGAGCTTACATTTTGTATTCTAACAGGAATATTTATATCCTCCACGTGTTGTAAGAACTGCTACTGTTTTATGCTCAGCTAGTTCTATACCAGCGGATACAAATTTATTTTTCATTCGGACGATGGGTTCATTGGTGACTGAATTTGCTTCCGCAATAGATTTCGCTACGGTAACAACAGCAATGTCATCAAGTGTAGAAGGTACGTTTGTTTGTTCAATTGAAGAGTTGAATCAATTATGCAATGTGCACGTAGTGGTCGACCGGCAGTGGGTAGTGTAAATATTAATAACTTAAAGTTGGTGGTGATAATGCTTCTATTTCTGACTTCTTCCATAACAAGATACACTCTGTCTCACTTGATTAGGGACAGGAAGTTTCTTGATTTAATTTTACGACTTTTTTTCAAATCCTTCGATTACCTGAGAAAAACCAAATGCATGCAATATGAAAGAAGGCTATATTATGTTTATGTTTATGGGATTAAGTAAATAGATTCCATTTTTATGACGCTTTTCTTAGTAAGGTCATAAAATTATTCCTTTTTTTGCCTAACTTGATTAGAGACAGTAACTAAATCTACCTGTTATCATATTTTAAATCAAATATAAAGGCATTTAAAGTACCAGTGACCTTAGTTCAAAACATAACTTCATAGAAACAACATCTATTGGTAAAAAAAATTCAGTAAGTAAGGAGGAAATAAATTGCTCCCCTACCATTACACCGCCTCCCTCGCTGTGTCTTCTAACCAAGGTTATTTCATCCTCCCCAAATAAATAATAATTATATGAGTCGACGGTATGCGACTCTCGACTCCACCTGATATCACCTATTGCAAAATCCAGGCACTGACTTTTGCGTGCTGCGTTCAATGATTGCAATTGGTAATTATATGTACACCAATTAGTAAAAGATCTGATAACCGTGTTCAAAAATATTACTAGCTTACTTTTAGGGTAAATTTATTTTGAGCAAAACTTCCTTTTGAATTTATTAGAATTCATTAAAATCACGGTCTCCCTGAAAAAGGTCTCATTTTCCTACAAATACCGGCAAAAGCTGGTATTATGATAACAAGAAATATTTTATTTTTATTTTCCGTCTTTTTAGATACATAGGTACAGGTAGATACATTTTGCCCCAAGTAACTCAACTTTAATGAATTTAAAAAACAAACTCATTAAATTTTTCTTCTCGTGACTAATACGTATTTATAATCCTGATTTATTTGGACAATTGACTTTTTGACAAAATGGCAAGCACCTATTAAAATACCACAAATAAAATAAAATTACATTCATGCATGGAGCTTAAAATAAATTATACAAAACCTTGAAACATTTGGTTTGAAACTCTTATTGCTTTCCTTGTTCATTTTACAGACACACTCCCTGCCAACGGACTCAACACACATTGGTAACGATCAACTATGATGGTGTCTGCCACGTAAATTCAATTAATTTGGAAGATAAATAAGCGACCGACAATGTTGATGATAATAACTACCCGTGCGTACTGAACTTGATGTGCCAGTGGTGATTCGATGATTAAGATAACACCAAGGACATTCTTGGATGAAATATCTTACTAAAAGTATTGACAGATGCTTGGTGATTTTTGGAGTTATACTTAATTATGCAATTAACAACGCCATAAGCTTTTCAGAGAAAATAATCCCATTATCCCAATCTCTCCATATCCCTTCTTCCGACATTAATTATGTTCACACACTACGAGTATTTGGGTTTTAGAATAATTTCGGTCAAGAATTTATTACACTGTCCTTGTTTTATACGAGTACAATGAAATAAAACAAGCCCCAAATAGATATAAAGTAAAGGGATGACCAATGACGGGCCCATTAAATTTGCATCTATTATGTGTTGACCGTGTTCTTCTAGTTTTACTTGTAAATCATTTTCTCTACCACCAGCAGATAGACATTTTCTATATTTACATTTCCTTCCGTGTCGTCGAGGTCGTAAGACAAAATATAAATTTTCAACAGACATAAATCATGTCATGCTTATCTGCATTCCTAGCAATGGCCAGCTAAATGTTTATCCTCTCGAAGTTTATGTCATATGAAAGAGATGTTCTGTAGTCATCCCCTTGTTTTATTCTTCTTATTTTTTTGCGCAATTTTAATACGAAAGGACTTAAAGAAATAATAAACGGAGAAGAGCTCTTCCTTTCCTTTTATTCAATATTGTTTAAACACTTGCACGAATTTATGAGCGAAAACTGCTGAAGACAAAAGAAGAGGAAAGGATTATGTACGTCAAAAATTGTTTGTAAATATTGTTCTCGAGAATATTCGTACATTGCAAAAAAAGTATTTTAAATTAAATTCAATTTATTTTATTAACTTCCCGAGCTAGAATTTAAAAAAAAATATCTCCTATATTAGGTATTAAATTAAATTAATAATTTTTTATTCTTATAGAAATGTATGTAAATATTTGCATGCTTGTGTTAATATAAAAATTGTTTTTTTAATAAACGTCAAGAATTTGCAATTAACATTTATACTGTAAATACATTTAAGATGCAGTAAATCATTTTGGGTCAAGTGTTTGAAGACGAATAATAAAATTGTACTTATATCAATATGATAATGTCATATTTTATCGAAAATAAATTTTTGAAATGCTGGAAATTAGAGTGCGTTTTAGTTGTGTAGCATATGTGAAGATTGTGGTAAGTTACTATAGCCGTGTTTCTTTGCACGCGGATATAGGGATGGCATCAGAAAACGACCATCGCCGCTTAAGAATTCAAAAAAAAAACTTGGCAGCACACATGCACCTATGACGTTTATTGGTGAAATAGCTGTAAGTTGAATTAAGAAATTTGTATTGAAAATCGTGAAAATCAAAAATATTAATTTCCCACAGTTGAAATTAATGTCAAACATATTCTAAAATTATAAAAAACAGTTTTGCATTCACAGATTTACTAAATTTTGAAAAAAATAATAATAAAATCCCGAACAAAATATTCGGCGGGATGTGTTAGTGGTCGGCGGGATGTCAAACTTTGACATTTCCTGAAAAATTCATCGCTTCGATTCATCAAAAACGAAGAAAATGGGTTTTGGAAGCACTGTTTATCCCCGCTAAATGACTTAGCGGCGATAGCTATCCCCGCTAAAGTTAGCGTATATAGGATAAGTTGTTGTTGTATTTTACATGCAAATTGAAAATTATCCCTATATCCGCGTGCAAAGAAACACGGCTTATGTAGATTAAAACAGATGAAAGTCGACGGTGTAAAGTGTATATGTATATAACGGGTGCGCCATCTGTTAGGTATGTGAATATTGAATAACTTAAATAAAAAAAAAAAACGATTTCCATATATGATGTATTTTAATTGATCCTTTGCAATTTACTTTGTATACAACATCAATCAATGGGCCCCCTCTATTGACAAAATCAAAATGTACCTTTTTGCTACGTTTTCTATCAGTTTTTCAAGCATGTCGCCTTTTTGACACACACGTCCAGGATGTTTTCTATATAGAAATAGTATTTTTTGATTTGCAGTTTGGCGTGGCGCACCGTCTTGTTAAAACCAGTAACCGTCCAGACTTTTCAAAATATTTGTGCCAACACTCACCCATATCGATTCCAATCGCCTGTTAGACTTCTCGAAAAAAAAGACCCACTTATGGTTTTGGCGCAAACGCCGTACCGAAACAATCAATTTTTGGTCATGCAATTGTGCTTCTTGGATCTCCCGTGGATTCTCCGTTAATGGCGCCAGGGGGTGTGAAATGGGCCTCGTCGGTAATTAAAATTTGCTTAGAAAAATTTGACGTCAACAATTCGGACTGTTTGGCCGTATTCCAAGCGACGTGGATGGTCTATCGGAAATATTCTTTGAGTCCATTGCACTTCATACGGAAGCATACAAAGCATCCTTAAAAATGCTCCGCAAGGTGGTTCCACTGACGCAAAAATGCTGAACGCGGTGACCATGCGACACATGTGGGTCCTCGGCAACACTCTCTCTAACAGCTTCAACCAGTTTAGTGGAACGTCTTAAGCGTTGATGAAGGGCCTGTCAACGATCTCCCACTGTCCCGTTCAAAATTCAACACCAAACGACGACCAGGCTGGGACGGTGCTTGTTGGCCTCGATATTTTCACGAAATGCACCTTGAGTTAACGCAATGAACGACTATTTTCGATGTACAGCGTCACTTGTTCGTCCCATTGTTTCGGTGATAAGGAATTCATTGTTGGAATTGTACTAAATTGACGTCTCAAAAACATGTCTACTCAAGTCAATCGGTTGACAAAAGTCAACGTTATTTAATGTCGACATACCGATATAAAAGGTGGCGCACCCTGTATATATTTAACCTATTGGTTGTTATGTTACCGGTTGCTGCTCCTAATACACAGACGATGCTATTTTCCATTGTCGCCGCTACCGTTGATAAACGAAGGCCCGTTGATGTGGACACGATATTTTATATTTCTCGGTGGCAACAACTGCTATCCAGAAAATAACAATACCAATCGTTTCCGCTGCTGTTGAAAAATTAAGGATCGGTTCGTCCGGGTTTGAGAATCACAAATGATTTTTTAAAAGTTAACGACAAAAGAGAATTTGATAAGAAAATAGACTGCACGACTGGGCCGATAACTTTCTCACTTTAATAAGAATTAGTTTCGAATCACACTTTTTCATTAGAAATTTTCTACACTGCTTAAATCAGGGAAAAAGAAACGCAACATTATAAATTACATGTAGATAGCTATACAGTAAAAGCTCACTAAGATGAACTATTCAAAAAGATGGAATCTCGAATATATGTCCGCAATATTTTTATGATAAGAGGGTTCGAAAATATGAACGATTTTCACTATGCTTCGTTTTAATCATATTTTCTTTCTCTATTTATCGTAGGCTGAAAAAGTAACGGGACTTACTTTTACTGTGGTTTTGAGTAATGTTCTTTGCTTTGCGAGGTAATTTTTCGTTGCGAAATCAATAATTGTTTTTGGAATAAAAAAAAATTCCACGGTAAACTTCTCGGAAATATAAAATACGATAAAAGCGAGATGCCAAAATGGCGCCTGCTTTTTACAGAGACCGACAATTTCCTATAAGAAAACCATATCAAAGTGATGAATGCTCTCGAAAAGATGTCTGGTCTTCGTTTTTAATGCATTCATCTAAACAAGGTTCTAATGTAGGGGGAGAGGGGGATGGTGTAAACGCGGGGCAGGTGTAAACATTCCATCCTCCGACTACACACTACTATGTAGCAACAACCAGTATTTGGCAGTACTTACAAAAAATAAACACGATTACACTATGTTAAAGCGGGGAAGTACCAATTTCAGTGTACAATTTTATTCACGAAAGAAGTTTCTCGCTGTCATAAGGTAAAATTTTGAATGAGTGTTAAATTGTGGAATTCAAGTGAAGTTTTTGACCAATTCAAAGTGAAAGTGTATGCTTTTGTAGCTGCAGCATTGTAGTTTCAAGTTATTTTGGTAAGTTCTTGTTTGGCAACTTTTTTAAATTGTCAGAAAATTTTCTTCTCTAAAAGGCCAACTGGGGCAGCTGTAAACGGCTTAAAAGGGGTACTTGTGAACGCGTTTACACCTGCCCTATCTTAATAAGTTTTTAAGTTGAGTGTTAAAATGGTAAATATCCATTTCTATTTCTCTGATAGAAGATGGTCCGTACCTACACAAAGAAAGGGAGGGTTGAAATATCCGAATCGGTTTATATGGCTGCTATTCGTGAAGTCATGTTTCAAAAGAAATCTTACAGAGAAACGGCTGCAAAATTTAAAATAAATTTAACAACATTATTTAAGAGGGTAAAAAAGGCTAGAAAAAATCAGAGTGGAGTTTCAGAAGTTGATGAATCTGGTCTTATAGGAGCTGAAGTGTGTCTAGTCTCACTTGCTGTGCATGACAAACCAAAATATTCTGCAAGACAGATATTTAACACTCACCAAGAAGTGTCGCTTAAAGAGTACCTCATAAAATGTGCAAAGCAGTCCTACGGCCTAACTTTCGCTCAAACCAGAGATCTTGCTTATAACTATGCTTCTTTTATAAAAATTAAAATCCCCGAAAGCTGGAATAATAATAATAAAGCTGGGATTGACTGGATGCAATTTTTTATGAAGCGGCATCCAACCCTTAGCTTAAGAAAGACGGAAAGGACATCACTATCTCGGGCCATTTCATTCAATAAGGAACATGTGCAGACCTTCTTTAAAAACTTAACTACCGTCATGGAAAAGTACGAATTTAAGCCACATAGCATTTATAATTTAGATGAAACGGGTGTAACTACCGTTCTTTCCAATCCAAAAGTAATTTACCTACTACATTATGTGTTCCAAAGTGTGAAGCGTCTCTATTTTTAGGTGATTGCTGAGTCAAAAACGAAACAAGTTGGTCAAATTGTGTCACAGGAGCGTGGTGAGCTAGTTACATTTGTTGGCATTATTAATGCTGTTGGTTCAGCTCTCCCCCCAGCCTACATTTTCCCCAGAGTAAAGTTTAAAGATGTTTTTTTAAACGGTGCTCCTAATGGAAGCATGGTACTGGCAACAAAAAGTGGATGGATGACCGCCGATAGCTTTGTAGAAAAGCTGAAACATTTGAACACTTATGCAAAGTGCTCCAAAAATGATCATATTCTTCTAGTTAAACAGAATCATAATGGCAACTGAGACGATGATGGTCAAAATTGAGCATCGCGCTGTAATTAAATTTCTCACTAAGCAAGGAAAAAGTCAAAAAACTATTCATGAAGAGATGGTGGCTGTTTACCAGGGTTCCGCATCCGCACCTTCATTATCAACTGTGCAAAAGTGGTCAAGTGAGTTCAAGAGAGGCAGAGAGAGCATTGAAGACGACCCCCGCTCCGGCGCCCCGGCTACTGCTTGTACGGGAGAAAGCATCAAAGAAGTCGAAAAACTTGTTCTTAAGGATGCCCGAATAAAGGTGAAAATGATGGCAGAGATCACCAAGCTTTCAGTTGGTAGCATTCACACCATTCTTCATGACCATCTTAACCTTTCAAAGGTCAGTGCAAGGTGGGTGCCACGAATGCTCACAGCGCCTCAGAAAAAAGTGCGAATCGCATGCTGTAGAGAGCTTTTGGAGATGTGTAGTGAGAACGCGGACGGTGTTATTGATCGAATTGTTACTGGGGACGAAACATGGGTCCACCACTATGACCCTGAAAGCAAACAAGAGTCCATGCAGTGGCATAAAAAAGGAACAGACCACCCGAAGGAGTTCAAAGTCACTCCGTCTGCCGGGAAGCTCATGGCCACAGTTTTTTGGGACTCAAAAGGAATCTTGCTTGAGTACAAAAAAAAAAGGTGAAACCATCAACGCCACATCCTACGCTTCCAATTTGCATAATTTGCGTGAGGAAATTAAAAAGAAAATACGGGGTAAACTCGCAGCGGGTGTGTTGCTTGTTCATGACAACGCTCCTGTTCACACGGCGCGAGTTTCCAAGGCTGCTACGCGAGATTGTGGTTTCGAAGAAATCCAACACCCACCCTATAGTCCAGACCTTGCCCCTAGTGATTATTTCCTGTTTCTGGATTTGAAAAAAATTTCTTCGTGCAAAAAGATTTTCGGATGATGAAGAACACAAGTTGGCAATAAATGGGTATTTTGCAGAGAAAGAGGAAATTTATTTTTTTGAGGGTTTAAAAAAAGCATCTCAAGATGTAACAAATGCATTGATGTTAGGGGAAATTATATTGAAAAATAAAGACAATTTAAATTGAATTCGCATTTTCTTTCATATCGATACCGAGAATATATTGAACGCCCCTCGTATGTATATAAAAGACAATGAAGTCCGTGTGTGCGCGCATAACTCGATAACGGATTGTTGGATTTTAACGATTTTGGGCTTGACGGTTTCGTTTTGGACCAAGGCTAATTTTTGCATTTGCATTTTTGCACTTTAAAAACAATAAACTGGGTAGAAATCGAGTAGTGACACTTCAAATACAAAAAAAATATTTTTAAATATACCTAATAAGTTTGTTTATGTTTAATATGTTACACAAAGTAACTTGGATGAAAGTTTGTATGGGGAAAAGCACTATAAAAAAATAAACTGGATAGAAAAACGATTAGTGTGCCTTTCCAATACCACAAAAATTATTTTATTTTAAAATATATAAAAGACAATGAAGTCCGTGTGTGCGCGCATAACTCGATAACGGATTGTTGGACTTTAACGATTTTGGGCTTGACGGTTTCGTAAAAGCACTATAAAAAAATAAACTGGATAGAAAAACGATTAGTGTGCCTTTCCAATACGAAAAAAATTATTTTATTTTAAATTCTTTAAATTATTTCATTGACTGAATTCGGCGATCCCAAGACAAATTTGATCATGCCGCCAGTGAGAAGGTCAAACGTTTCACGTCGCAGCCGCACAACGTATGGCGAGTGTTCGTGAAAATGAAAATCAGGAAAAACAGTCAGATCGGAATATAAACAATCGAGAGAATATGTCGGCACTTCGGGAAAGAATAACGCAAGAACAACGTGCAGTCGTCCGAACTGGAGACCGAGATAGACAACAACATAATCGTCATCAGCATAGCGTTCAAATAAATGAAAACCAACGATGAAGAAGAAACGTCGTGAATGTAGAATTGTAGCGAGTAGCATTCCAATACCAATGCACGGTTGAATACAGCACACTTCCATGTGTCTCGATTGGTTCTATGAAACACCTGGATTATGCTGCATGAGTGGAAAAATTAAATTGCCGTCTTTGCCAGATCCACCTGAGCCATTACGCTCATTGACTTACGAAAATACACTCAAATCCCGACAATTGATGAGAGCTCAACAATATAACGGTTGTTTTCAAATGACGTCTTTCGGAGCAGAAGTTATTCAAGACAATCGCCAATATAATCCTACATTCAAGGTAAATTCGTTAATTAAGTCCACAGTGTATATGAAAATTGTGAATAGATTTTCATCTGCTTCGAATTTGTCGTTATTGATACAGATACAAGGAAGGACAAATTCATCATCGCTTTGGTTCATTATTGCCGGCACCAAATGAAGATCACAAATTTCTTCAAATGTATTTCATCGGTAATGTGGACAAGGAAGTCGAAATGCGAAGTGCAATTCATCAGAAAATGGATAAAGATATCAATAGAAGTTTGAGAGACGTATTGCATGAGCACAATGCTTACGTGCGAAAAATTCAAAACTGCGTTGGAAACGGATCTACATTCAGCCGATCATCAAGTTGTCATTTCCGCTGACAGACGTCCAGCTGGTGCTCATGCACGTGCTGGATGCATGCGCCAACAGTCGATGAAATTGCTATCATATTTGTTGGTGATCCAGCCCGGAGACGTGATATTGTACTGAAGTGACGAAATAACGGCGAATTACAGCGCGTGTCCGAGATCGATCCGTCATACGACGCACTCCAGTACCCAGTACTATTTTGGCGAGGAGACGATGGTTACCACATAAATATAAAATTGTTTAATACGTTAAATGGTTTGTACATTTGTTTTAACAGACTTTTTCGGATTAACCCTTCGGGATAGGGGTCAGAATTTACCCGAGGTAGGCATACCGGTCGTAAGAGGCGACCAAAATCCACCCTTCGGGATAGGGATCAGAATCTACCCGAGATAGGCATGCCGGTCGTAAGAGGCGACCCAAATCCACCCTCAGTATACGGATAGAGTATACAAAAAATGCAATGATTAATACAAAAAGATATAATACCCCAGGTGGCAGCCCAGTTCTACTGGAAAATCCACGCTCTTCGGAGGCAGGCTCTACGGATTCTGGGGAGAGCCATTAATTGCAATCATCCGACCTTTTTAAAAATAGTAAAAGGGTACCTAGATCACCACCAACGGGATCTGTGCCAAAAGTAAAAACTAATCGAAGTCCTACGACGCCAAAAGATTTTGGACGCCTTTCGCGGGACTCAACGAAATGCAAAAGCTTAGAGGACGAAAACAAGGAACTCCGCATTAAGCTTAACCAAATTGAACAGCTTTACCAAGAGCTAAAAAAAGAGCTAGATCAGCTGAAAGCTAAGAACAAAGCACTTGTTGAATCTCAACTTAAAAAAACAGCCAGAAGCCAAATCATACCGCTCAGCTAGCCGCGATTATCATACGGACGAAGAAGAGCTAGTGCGCGAAACGGATTGGATCACTAAGAGGAGACCGAACAAAAAACGGAAAGCCGGCTCCTCACCAGAAGTCGTTGTGCTAAAAGATAGACAACCCAAAAAGGCAAATGCCAACGAAATAGAAATGCTAAGGAAAAAACCTCAAAATAAGGTATACCTTCCACCTCCAATTAACGTTGTCGGAGTTTCAGACTACAGCAAGCTAAGTAGCCTTCTTAAGGAAATAGCAAAGTCAACATTCAAAGTAACATCTCTGAATAATAATGTGTGCAAAATAAATATAAGCGATCCTGAGAGCTATCGCGCAGTTTCTCAAAAACTAAATACTGAGAAGGTACAATGATACGAGTACACTTATGAAAACAAGTCTGAAAGGCCACACCGAGTTGTAGCCAGAGGGCTCCACTCTTCGTGCCACAAAGAAGATGTTTTGCAAGATCTTAAAACTAATGGTTTCAAAATTATCGACGCGGTTAATATACTTAAAAAAGAAAAGCCAAAAACGGAACAAGACGAGGAAATTGTTGTCAAACGCGGACTTCCGCTATTCATGCTTAGTTTCGAAAATTCTGAAAACATGGAAACAATGTACAACATTAAAACTATTCTAAACATAGTGGTTATAATTGAGTCGATGCGCCAGAGGACTCGTCAGATTCCTCAGTGTAAGCGTTGCCAAGGCTACAATCACACGCACACGTATTGCCAAAAAGAGCCGCGTTGCGTAAAATGTGCCGGTAAAAATTTATCGAAGGAATGCGCTCTAAGTAGACAAGACCTACCAACATGCATAAATTTCAATGGAAAACATCCGGCAAATTATCGCGGATGCGAAGTAGCTAAAGAACTTCAAAATAGGCGCGACAAAATAAAGAAAACTACGCTGCCAATCGCAAATAAAACAAAAAAAAACCTGAAAAGGGCAACAATAAAACCAATGAAGTACGAAAAAAGGCTAACGAAATGGTTAAAATACAACAACCAAGAGAAGGAAAATTATTTAGAAAAAAGTCGCCGAAGTGTAACTACCGTTCTTTCCAATCCAAAAGTAATTTACCTACTACATTATGTGTTCCAAAGTGTGAAGCGTCTCTATTTTTAGGTGATTGCTGAGTCAAAAACGAAACAAGTTGGTCAAATTGTGTCACAGGAGCGTGGTGAGCTAGTTACATTTGTTGGCATTATTAATGCTGTTGGTTCAGCTCTCCCCCCAGTCTACATTTTCCCCAGAGTAAAGTTTAAAGATGTTTTTTTAAACGGTGCTCCTAATGGAAGCATGGTACTGGCAACAAAAAGTGGATGGATGACCGCCGATAGCTTTGTAGAAAAGCTGAAACATTTGAACACTTATGCAAAGTGCTCCAAAAATGATCATATTCTTCTAGTTAAACAGAATCATAATGGCAACTGAGACGATGATGGTCAAAATTGAGCATCGCGCTGTAATTAAATTTCTCACTAAGCAAGGAAAAAGTCAAAAAACTATTCATGAAGAGATGGTGGCTGTTTACCAGGGTTCCGCATCCGCACCTTCATTATCAACTGTGCAAAAGTGGTCAAGTGAGTTCAAGAGAGGCAGAGAGAGCATTGAAGACGACCCCCGCTCCGGCGCCCCGGCTACTGCTTGTACGGGAGAAAGCATCAAAGAAGTCGAAAAACTTGTTCTTAAGGATGCCCGAATAAAGGTGAAAATGATGGCAGAGATCACCAAGCTTTCAGTTGGTAGCATTCACACCATTCTTCATGACCATCTTAACCTTTCAAAGGTCAGTGCAAGGTGGGTGCCACGAATGCTCACAGCGCCTCAGAAAAAAGTGCGAATCGCATGCTGTAGAGAGCTTTTGGAGATGTGTAGTGAGAACGCGGACGGTGTTATTGATCGAATTGTTACTGGGGACGAAACATGGGTCCACCACTATGACCCTGAAAGCAAACAAGAGTCCATGCAGTGGCATAAAAAAGGAACAGACCACCCGAAGGAGTTCAAAGTCACTCCGTCTGCCGGGAAGCTCATGGCCACAGTTTTTTGGGACTCAAAAGGAATCTTGCTTGAGTACAAAAAAAAAAGGTGAAACCATCAACGCCACATCCTACGCTTCCAATTTGCATAATTTGCGTGAGGAAATTAAAAAGAAAATACGGGGTAAACTCGCAGCGGGTGTGTTGCTTGTTCATGACAACGCTCCTGTTCACACGGCGCGAGTTTCCAAGGCTGCTACGCGAGATTGTGGTTTCGAAGAAATCCAACACCCACCCTATAGTCCAGACCTTGCCCCTAGTGATTATTTCCTGTTTCTGGATTTGAAAAAAATTTCTTCGTGCAAAAAGATTTTCGGATGATGAAGAACACAAGTTGGCAATAAATGGGTATTTTGCAGAAAAAGAGGAAATTTATTTTTTTGAGGGTTTAAAAAAAGCATCTCAAGATGTAACAAATGCATTGATGTTAGGGGAAATTATATTGAAAAATAAAGACAATTTAAATTGAATTCGCATTTTCTTTCATATCGATACCGAGAATATATTGAACGCCCCTCGTATGTATATAAAAGACAATGAAGTCCGTGTGTGCGCGCATAACTCGATAACGGATTGTTGGATTTTAACGATTTTGGGCTTGACGGTTTCGTTTTGGACCAAGGCTAATTTTTGCATTTGCATTTTTGCACTTTAAAAACAATAAACTGGGTAGAAATCGAGTAGTGACACTTCAAATACAAAAAAAATATTTTTAAATATACCTAATAAGTTTGTTTATGTTTAATATGTTACACAAAGTAACTTGGATGAAAGTTTGTATGGGGAAAAGCACTATAAAAAAATAAACTGGATAGAAAAACGATTAGTGTGCCTTTCCAATACCACAAAAATTATTTTATTTTAAAATATATAAAAGACAATGAAGTCCGTGTGTGCGCGCATAACTCGATAACGGATTGTTGGACTTTAACGATTTTGGGCTTGACGGTTTCGTAAAAGCACTATAAAAAAATAAACTGGATAGAAAAACGATTAGTGTGCCTTTCCAATACGAAAAAAATTATTTTATTTTAAATTCTTTAAATTATTTCATTGACTGAATTCGGCGATCCCAAGACAAATTTGATCATGCCGCCAGTGAGAAGGTCAAACGTTTCACGTCGCAGCCGCACAACGTATGGCGAGTGTTCGTGAAAATGAAAATCAGGAAAAACAGTCAGATCGGAATATAAACAATCGAGAGAATATGTCGGCACTTCGGGAAAGAATAACGCAAGAACAACGTGCAGTCGTCCGAACTGGAGACCGAGATAGACAACAACATAATCGTCATCAGCATAGCGTTCAAATAAATGAAAACCAACGATGAAGAAGAAACGTCGTGAATGTAGAATTGTAGCGAGTAGCATTCCAATACCAATGCACGGTTGAATACAGCACACTTCCATGTGTCTCGATTGGTTCTATGAAACACCTGGATTATGCTGCATGAGTGGAAAAATTAAATTGCCGTCTTTGCCAGATCCACCTGAGCCATTACGCTCATTGACTTACGAAAATACACTCAAATCCCGACAATTGATGAGAGCTCAACAATATAACGGTTGTTTTCAAATGACGTCTTTCGGAGCAGAAGTTATTCAAGACAATCGCCAATATAATCCTACATTCAAGGTAAATTCGTTAATTAAGTCCACAGTGTATATGAAAATTGTGAATAGATTTTCATCTGCTTCGAATTTGTCGTTATTGATACAGATACAAGGAAGGACAAATTCATCATCGCTTTGGTTCATTATTGCCGGCACCAAATGAAGATCACAAATTTCTGAAATTGCTATCATATTTGTTGGTGATCCAGCCCGGAGACGTGATATTGTACTGAAGTGACGAAATAACGGCGAATTACAGCGCGTGTCCGAGATCGATCCGTCATACGACGCACTCCAGTACCCAGTACTATTTTGGCGAGGAGACGATGGTTACCACATAAATATAAAATTGTTTAATACGTTAAATGGTTTGTACATTTGTTTTAACAGACTTTTTCGGATTAACCCTTCGGGATAGGGGTCAGAATTTACCCGAGGTAGGCATACCGGTCGTAAGAGGCGACCAAAATCCACCCTTCGGGATAGGGATCAGAATCTACCCGAGATAGGCATGCCGGTCGTAAGAGGCGACCCAAATCCACCCTCAGTATACGGATAGAGTATACAAAAAATGCAATGATTAATACAAAAAGATATAATACCCCAGGTGGCAGCCCAGTTCTACTGGAAAATCCACGCTCTTCGGAGGCAGGCTCTACGGATTCTGGGGAGAGCCATTAATTGCAATCATCCGACCTTTTTAAAAATAGTAAAAGGGTACCTAGATCACCACCAACGGGATCTGTGCCAAAAGTAAAAACTAATCGAAGTCCTACGACGCCAAAAGATTTTGGACGCCTTTCGCGGGACTCAACGAAATGCAAAAGCTTAGAGGACGAAAACAAGGAACTCCGCATTAAGCTTAACCAAATTGAACAGCTTTACCAAGAGCTAAAAAAAGAGCTAGATCAGCTGAAAGCTAAGAACAAAGCACTTGTTGAATCTCAACTTAAAAAACAGCCAGAAGCCAAATCATACCGCTCAGCTAGCCGCGATTATCATACGGACGAAGAAGAGCTAGTGCGCGAAACGGATTGGATCACTAAGAGGAGACCGAACAAAAAACGGAAAGCCGGCTCCTCACCAGAAGTCGTTGTGCTAAAAGATAGACAACCCAAAGAGGCAAATGCCAACGAAATAGAAATGCTAAGGAAAAAACCTCAAAATAAGGTATACCTTCCACCTCCAATTAACGTTGTCGGAGTTTCAGACTACAGCAAGCTAAGTAGCCTTCTTAAGGAAATAGCAAAGTCAACATTCAAAGTAACATCTCTGAATAATAATGTGTGCAAAATAAATATAAGCGATCCTGAGAGCTATCGCGCAGTTTCTCAAAAACTAAATACTGAGAAGGTACAATGATACGAGTACACTTATGAAAACAAGTCTGAAAGGCCACACCGAGTTGTAGCCAGAGGGCTCCACTCTTCGTGCCGCAAAGAAGATGTTTTGCAAGATCTTAAAACTAATGGTTTCAAAATTATCGACGCGGTTAATATACTTAAAAAAGAAAAGCCAAAAACGGAACAAGACGAGGAAATTGTTGTCAAACGCGGACTTCCGCTATTCATGCTTAGTTTCGAAAATTCTGAAAACATGGAAACAATGTACAACATTAAAACTATTCTAAACATAGTGGTTATAATTGAGTCGATGCGCCAGAGGACTCGTCAGATTCCTCAGTGTAAGCGTTGCCAAGGCTACAATCACACGCACACGTATTGCCAAAAAGAGCCGCGTTGCGTAAAATGTGCCGGTAAAAATTTATCGAAGGAATGCGCTCTAAGTAGACAAGACCTACCAACATGCATAAATTGCAATGGAAAACATCCGGCAAATTATCGCGGATGCGAAGTAGCTAAAGAACTTCAAAATAGGCGCGACAAAATAAAGAAAACAACGCTGCCAATCGCAAATAAAACAAAAAAAACCTGAAAAGGGCAACAATAAAACCAATGAAGTACGAAAAAAGGCTAACGAAATGGTTAAAATACAACAACCAAGAGAAGGAAAATTATTTAGAAAAAAGTCGCCGAACGCTGTTCCACAAACATACGCTGAAGTTGCGTTGCAAGGACGCGAACAAACAAATAAAACATCTGATCCAGTCTCCCAAGTTTTCTCTGCAATTCTTGCCAGGCTAGAAGAACAGAGTCAAATTAATAAACGTATGTTTGAAAAACTCGACAAGCTCGATGATCAACGTGCAATAATATAAATATGACGGACTTAGTTAAATTAGTGACATTGAATGCGAACGGCCTTCTGCATAAGATGGACGAACTCGAGTATTCATTCATAAATATGATATTGATATTTGTTTGATTTCGGAAACCCATCTGACCAAAGAATCCAGCACAAACATTCGAGTATACATTGCCTACCACGCATATCACCCTTCGGAAAGGGCGAGAGGCGGGGCATCCTTGTTGATCAAAAATACCATTGAACACTCAATCAGTGGAACAATTGAGCTTGACAAACTGCAATTATGCACGGTGAGCGTAAAAATTAAACACATAAAATATGTTTTTGCAGCTATCTATTGCCCCCACGTGCAACGATGGAAAGAAGCGATTTTATAAGAATCTTTTACTCACTTGGACGAAATTTCGTCATCGGAGGTGACTTTAACGCAAAACATACCTTCTGGGGCTCGAGATGCATTTCAGTAAAAGGTAGAGTTCTTTACGAAGCCGGTATGGAATTGGGGGTAGACGGAATTCCTCAGGTAAACCGATGTACTGGCCCTCGGATACGGCAAAAACACCAGACCTCATCAATTTCTTCATCTCGAAAGGGTTGTCGGGAAACTCTTTTGTAGTTGAGGAATGCTTCGATCTTTCTTCTGATCATTCACCGATCATTTTGACAATTAACGTCTGTTTACGAAAAAAAGAAGGTCCGCCCAGACTAACTAACATGGAAACAAACTGGGAATCCTTTAAAAAATACAGTGAAATTAAAATCGATCTCAAAGTGTCTCTTCGAACACCCCACGAACTTGAAGACGAAGTCGATCAATTTATTAACGTCATACAATGCTCAGTCTGGAATACTTCCCATAAACGGAAAATAACCAACAAATTGCGAAATAAAATATCCCCTGGAAATCACTCAATTGTTAAAAAAGAAAAGGAGAGCGCGCAAAAGATGGCAATAATCTCGCGCTCCCCAGGATAAAACCACTCTTAACTACCTTTGTAGTAAACTTAAGAGAGAAATTCGAGACTTTAAAAATCGTCAAATGTCTACATATCTTGGAAGCCTAACTGCGGATAAAAATACAAATTACTTGCTCTGGAAAGCCATGAAAGGCATTAAAAAACCAAAAACGCAAGCGCCACCCATCAGGAAAATCAATGGAGAATGGGCGAAGAGTGACAAGGAAAAAGCCGAAATATTTGC
Source organism: Portevinia maculata (assembly GCA_949715645.1). Lineage (NCBI taxonomy): Eukaryota > Metazoa > Arthropoda > Insecta > Diptera > Syrphidae > Portevinia > Portevinia maculata. Next base: position 42,266,670 of record OX454528.1, read on the forward strand.
CGAACATCTGGAAGAAACATTTAAACCATTTGATGGTCAAGCGTTGCTCGAATTTCCTGTCCTAACCGTGGCACCTGACAATTATAGAATAAAAAGTGTATCGCTAGCCGAATTACGCTTCGATATAGAGAAACTAAAACTAAACAAAGCTCCTGGATATGACTTAATCACAGGACAGGTTCTTAAAGAGTTACCTAGGAAAGCTTTAATAAAGTTTGCATATCTTATAAATGCATCGTTTAGGTTATTGTACGTTCCACGACAATGGAAGATAGCTGAAGTTATAATGGTTCCAAAGCCCAGTAAACCACTAAATGACAAAAAATCATATAGGCCAATATCGCTCTTACCGATAATGTCGAAGGTATCGAAAAACTTTTGTTAAAGCGCTTACATCCGATTATCGAAGAACGTCGATTAATACCTGACCACCATTTCGGATTCAGGATTAAGCACTCTACAATCGACCAGGTTTACAGAATAACCAATGTAATTGAAAAAGCCCTAGAGGAGAAAAAAATATGTTCTAGTGTTTTTCTCGACGTCTCTCAGGCCTTTGATAAAGTATGGCATACAGGGTTTTGAACATAAGCTAAGACAAGCTTTTCCGAAACAGTTATCCGATATCCTTAGTTGTTACTTATCAGACAGACTCTTTCGTGTGAAACAGGGAAATGATTACTCTGAATTCAAAGAAATCGCGGCAGGAGTTCCCCAAGGAAGCGTTCTTGGACCGATCCTATTTCTAATATACACTAGTGATATTCCGCAAGAAGAAGGCACAACAGTAGCCATGTTTGCAGACGATACAGCTATATTAGCGGTCAGTAATACCGTTGAATCAGCAACTAATAAACTCCAACGTTCTATTGACAAAATTTGTGATTGGACAAAGACTTGGCGTATTGCTCTCAACGAGGCCAAATCAACGCACGTGAATTTTACTAACAAAAATGTAGACAACTTACCCATTTTTATTGATTCGGTACGAATTCCGTACGCAAACGAGACAAAATATTTGGGAATGACACTCGATGTACACAAATGCACTGGCTGCTTGGTAGATTTTCCCAACTCAGCATGCAGAACAAGCTGCTTTTATACAAGCAAGTACTACAACCGGTTTGGACATACGGTATACAACTTTGGGGTTGTACCAAATACAGTAATATCAAAATTTTACAAACTTTTCAAAACAAAGTGCTAAGAAAAATAGTAAATGCACCATGGTTTATCAGAAACACTGATATCCACAGCGACCTAAGTATGGCTACCGTCGAAGATGAAATAAAACATTTTGCCCGCAAACAACAGACACGCCTTCACGGTCATTGCAATAACACCATGCTACAAATTCGAGACGATACTAACCTAGTGCGCCGATTACAAAGGATAAAACCATTCGAATTAGCGCAATAAGATGTAACCGCGTGCTTATCGCGGTATTAGCAGGTGCCTCCATTGGGAAGCTGCCTGGCAAACGCGTATTTTACAGTTTAAATAAAACTACTAGATAGGAATAACCAAGTTGTAGTATGCAGGTTTCGAAGGGAGGTGGTTTTTGTTTTCTTATCTTAAGTGAGAAAGAGTCGCATGTACGATTTTCCACCTACCCCTATTATTCGTCCGAGCCTTGGAACCAGAAGTCTCGTGCTTTTAACCAGGATAGGTAAGGATAGCAAGCTGAGAGTAACGTTAATATAACTATGGCTTGGGAGTAATATTAGAAACTCTATAAAAAAAAAAAACTTTTTCGGATAGCATGAAAAATTTTCGTTTGTATTACAGGAGCGGAATCAAATAAAAAGGTCAGCGCGATGAATTATTACTCATATCGACTCATGATTCGTGTGGTTGACAACTATTTGCTGCGATTTCGACGTTTACTGCAGCAATACATCGTTGATATGTACGTGAAGATCGAAACAGAGCGCCTTACCTTTAGCAGATTCAACCAAACGAAACTTCGCTCTGAAGAATACATCCAATTTCGTGATGCTATAAGTTCGGATGAAAATGTAGCCGATATCGGTCGTGTGACAATTCTTCCTGCCACTCACATCGGAAGTCCACGGCACAAGCACGAATATGCTCAAGATGCGATTACGTACGTACGGAATTATGGGCGCCCGGATTTATTCATAACGATCACGTGTAATCCCAAATGGACAGAAACCACGTAGTTGCTTCATCGCGGCCAGACATCGAGCGACCGCCATGACATCGTAGCACTTGTTTTCAAGCAAATGATTTTTGGAGCAGTGAAATGCTGGATGTACTCTGCGTCCTGACCAAATTAATGAAATCGTTTCTGCTGAGATTCCCGATCAGAGACTGACCAAGAACTTTATGATATTATCAAGACTCATATGATTCATGGCCCATGCGGTAACCACAATCCACTACCACCGTATATGTCTGGAAATAAATGTACAAAACGCTATCCACGTGCATTGGTATCAGACACAATCACTGGCTATGATGGATATCCGCTATATCAGCGTCGATCACCAGCGGATAATGGGAAAACGTTCACGATGAAGGTGAGAGGAGCAAATATTGTCGTCGGCAATAATTTGATTGTGCCATACTGCCCGTTTTTGTCGAAAGTCTTGAAGACTCATATAAATGTTGAAGTATGTTGCTCAGTTAAGTCGATATTTGTGTGCAAATACGTGACTAAAGGTAGTGATATGGCGGTGTTCGGCATTCAGGCTCCTGATAAGCATGATGAGGTGACTCGCTATCAATTGGGCCGGTACGTGAACTGTAACGAAGCTGTGTGGCGAATTTTTTCGTTTCCAATTCACGAGCGTCACCCAACTGTTGTCCATTTGGCAGTTCACTTGGAAAATGGTCAACGTGTCTATTTCACCGCAGTAAATGCAGCCCAGCGAGCCGAACGACCACCTGCAATAACATTAACCAATTTTTTCGACACTTGCCGAAGCGATGAGTTTGCACGAACACTTATTTATTCCGAAATGCCCCGATATTTCACATGGAATGCGTCGTCGAAGAAGTTCCAACGGCGGAAAAAAGGTGACGTAGTTCCCGGATTCGTTCTACTTCGTTCGAAGCGCTGCGGACTGTTGACGGTGTGTTGTGTGCTACATATCGAGAAGCCTGCCAACGCAGTCAATTGCTTGAAAACGACAATCATTGGGACATGACACTGGCCGATGCCACTATCACTGCGCCTGCGAATCAACTCAGGACACTCTTTGCAATCATAATTTCGACATGTTTTCCATCAAATCCTAAAGATTTGTGGAATAAATACAAGGATGATATGGCCGATGATATTTTTCATCGAATTCGCACTGTGACATCAGATAATGAACTGGAGATGTCAGATGAAATGCGCAACAAAGCTTTGATTTTGATCGAGGATATGTGCCTGCTCATGAGTGGCAATTTGTTGTGCAAATTGGGGATGCCACAGCCAAACCGCGCAATGCAAGACGCATTTAATCGAGAATTGGGGCGAGAAATGGATTTCGATCGAATCGCATTGAGTCAAGCTGTTCGAACAAATGTGCCAATGTTGAATCAAGAACAAAAGAAAGTGTACGATGAATTAATGCAAGCAGTCGATAACGAAAATGGCGGAATATTCTTCCTTGATGCGCCCGGTGGAACTGGAAAAACTTTGCTGATTTCACTGATTTTAGCTACGATTCGTTCGAGATCTGCGATTGCCTTGGCACTCGCCTCTTCAGGGATGGCGGCTACTTTGTTAGAAGGCGGTCGAACAGCTCATTCTGCATTGAAATTGCCACTGAATCTGCAAGTGGATGAAGAACCTACATGCAACATTTCAAAGAACACTGCGATGGCGAAAGTACTGCAGCAATGTAAGATTATCATATTGGACGAATGCACAATGGCTCACAAACGCGTATTGGAGTCCCTGAATCGTACTTTGAAAGATTTACGTAATGATAACCGACATTTCGGTGGTGCAATGATCTTGCTATCAGGCGATTTGCGTCAAACGCTGCCTGTCATTCCGAGATCAACTCCGGCAGATGAATTGAATGCTTGCTTGAAGGCGTCTGCTTTATGGCAATACGTAAAGAAATTGCATTTGAAAACGAACATGCGAGTTGCTTTACAAAATGACCAGTCCGCTGCAGAGTTCTTCAGGCAATTGTTGGCGATGGGCAATGGCGAGATTCCAGCAGACTTAGACACCGGCCTGATTGAGTTTCCACAAAATGTTTGCAACTTTACAACGACACCGGAAGAACTAATCATGAATGTTTTCCCAAATATCGCTCAGAATTATGTTGACCATGATTGGCTGAGTGTAAGAGCGATTTGGGCTGCGAAAACCAAGAATGTCGATCATTTGAATTACGTCATTCAAAGTCAAATAGCTGGTGAGTTACATTCATACAAACCAGTCGATTCCGTGATGGATGAAAACGAAGCCACCAACTATCCCACGGAATTTTTGAATTCTTTAGATGTTTTAGGCTTGCCTTGTGCTATTGTGAACGAACGATTCTAAAAGATTTTGTCAATCGCAGTCAATTAAAAAAATTCGATTGACAAAAATACCAAATGAATCGTTCGTTCACAATAGCACACATTGAAAATAGTCAATTATCAATTGTCGATTGATCTTCGCAATAAGGCTGTTTAAAAGTAGGCACAGTAATAATTTTGTTGCGCAATCTAAATGCACCAAAACTTTGCAACGGTACGCGTTCGATTGTGAAGAATTTAAAATTAAATATTATTCAAGCAACGATTTTGATTGGAAAATTTTAAGGCGAAGATGTTCTTATTCCGCGGATTCCACTTATTCAGAACGATTTGCCTTTCGTATTTAAGCGTCTTCAATTTCATGTGCGTCTCGCTTTTGCTATGACAATTAATAAGTCGCAAGGACAATCGCTGGTTGTGTGTGGCATAAATCTTGAATTTCCATGTTTCTCACATGGTCAATTGTATGTGGCGTGCTCACGTATCGGCAAATCTCGCGCTTTGTACGTGTACGCACCCGATAATGGAACGAAGAATGTTTTTTACCATAAAGCACTTAAGTGAAAAAGCGGTAGGTTGGCCGACAAGTAAATCGCTACGGTTTTTGGAATTGTATTTAATTTTACTTTTAATATAACTTTTGAATAAAGAATTTGAATTGACCGGATTACATGAAGCGAAAGCTCGGAATTATTAATTGCATTACCTACCTACATTAACGAATTTGGGCGGAACAAGTTCGCCGTGTCAGCTAGTACGATATAATTAGGCACATAAAGTGGATTGATATACTAAAGCTTTGATAAGTTTTTAAGCCAAGTGGTTAAATTGTTGGTCATATTTGACAGAAATCTGTTGAATATGTTCATGTCCGCTGTCATATAATCTAATCACCATGCCTCGTTTGACCACTTGTTGAATATTACGGCAGATGATAATTTGGTCATATAAGGTCGTAATAAGGCTTACGATTGTCAAAGATCAATAAATTGTTTGATATTTGATAAAATTTGTCAATCAAATTGTTACTCGGTATTATTTTGATATGCGGGTGGCAATGGTGCAGTAGTAGTGTATTCGCTTACGGAATGGAAGGTCGTGCGTTCGAATCCCGGCCAAGTCCATTACTTTATACCGAATACATGAAATCGTAATCTCCCTAAGTAACTTAGACACCACCCGTGGAGAAAAACCCTACAACTGCACGCCAACACTTCTTCCTATCTCTCTATTCTTTCTAAAACCAAGTAGCTTACACTGTGTTCTTAGCATTATAAGGGTACTGTAACAACAGAAAAAATCCCTTTAGCGTAAGCAAATTATAAAAAAAAAAAAAAATTATGAACAACGATTGACAAATGTTTATCTCATTGTGAATATTTAACAAAAACTACTGTGAATAGTGCGCACTTCACATTTGACATTCAGTTTGACATTTCACTTTATTTCATTAGTTGCCGACAGCCAGATTTCTTTTCTTTACGTACGCGTTTTTTTGGATTTGAGTTCAAAATGCAAGTATTCTGTTATAAATAAATATTGTTATTTACTTATATCCTTTTTCCTTTACTAGGACTAAAATTGTAAGCAATAAAAACCAGCTCTCCAGGTTGATAGAGCTTATGGAATAGAGCCCAGACTTTGCAAAGGGAATTTGGCCAAAGCCACTAATAAATAAGAAGTGGACGAAAATAACTGTGGAACTAAATAGTTTGGGACCACCAGAAAGGGATTCAGTAAAGTGGCAAAGGGTGGGTACCTGTTTATTGTTTGTTTTACCATTAAAATCTCATTTATCTCATGAATATAGGTATGGGCGGATTTAAAATGTAAGACAAAAAAGAAAAAAACGGAAAATAAAATTTAAATTGTGGCGACGGGTGGTGGTCCGAATAGATTACACCGACTCACGGAAATGGAGGAAGCAGTCAGTGCATTGATGCACATGGACTCCAGCATCGACCCGCCTGGTGTCGAATTTGGCTTGGACGAAACAATAAGGACCGAAGTGGAAGCTGAAAGTGCCCAAATATCTGTGATTTCACAAACAGCCCCTGCTCGGAAAACTTTGCGAGAAAAAAATGATGAACACCGAATGGAACTCTTAACTAAACAAACCACAGCACAAGCAAGGTTTTATAGTTTTATGGAAAAGAGAGTTGGTGGTATTAAGTATTATGCCAAAAAAAACTTATCAGTTGGAAAAAGGAAATAAAAGTGAGACTCTGAGACTGAAGTCAGAAAAACTGAAGCTTCAAAAAGAAAAGTTTCAGTTCAAAAAAACCTACATGAAAAACAAAGAAAATAATAGGAAAACTAAACACCTAAAACTTCAACTTTTAGAAGAAAAAAAGAAACAAGATATCCAATATCTTCATATGTGATTTTTTATAAGCAGTGTTCAGCTATTTAAGATATTTATTAAATGTATTTATGAATTGTTTTATAGTTTATTTTTCTTACGTTATTAATGCCAGTTAGTTTTTTGTTTGTCATAAAAGTTTCTTTTTAATACAATAAAATAAAGCAATGGAAAATGGTTTTTTTATATTTTTTTTATTGACTTCCAATTTACTTTTTACATGAATCTTAAAATCGAATCCCTTATTCGGTTGCCCTCATTGAATGATGTGTCTGTAGAATCTATAGCAACATCAGTGGTTTCAACAATAATATCGGGTTCTTCTGCTACCATTTCAGGGTTTTCCACTCGATATTTGATACAAATATTGTGAAGAGCTGCACAGACATTAATTATTTGCGTTGCCCTTTTGGAAGTGTAGTGCAGTTCTCGTGTTTGAAGCGTGCATCTAAATCTGCTTTTTAAAAAGCCAATCGTTTGCTCAATGATATTGCGGCCCTGTGCATTCTTCGTGTTAAAATTTGCTTGTACTGAACTTTCTTCGGCATTGCGGTATGGTGTCATTAAATAGGGTGATAGAGGATACCCTCCGTCTTCTATTATAAGTGTTATAAATACAAATTTACATGAATCATAATTTTTACCAAGAATCCGAAAATCCGGACGGCCACCGCGGTAGTCCTCCTCTAATTTCGCTTTCAACGAGGACATATTCCATATATTGGCATCGTGCGACGATCCTGGATTTTTCGCATTAATATACCTAATGCACATTAAGTGGTCACACATCTTAAAAAAAAAATAGAAGTTAGTAGTATATCTACTGAAATGAGGAAAAACTTACAAGCATAGTATTGACGCTATAGAATCCCTTTCGGTTGTAGTACACAATGTCTAAGATCTTTATTCGGACCAATAATTTTGATATGAGTCCCGTCTATAGCACCAATAACTTTTGGAATACTGCTCTTTTGAAAAAAGTGTATCTTCGCCTGACGTTCTTCTTCTTGTGAATAGTTAAATTTTATCCATTTGGGACAAATATTCGTTTCCAAGACATTTAAAACTTCTTTCAAAACAACCGACACCGTTGGTTGCGCCATACCAATGTTGAAATCGTTCCCAACACTCAACTGGTAGCTTCCTTGAGCAAGGAATCTAAGACAGCTGCAAATTTTAGTATGTTCGGGATGGAGTGTTGTCTTTTTGTTGGTTTTAACTTGTCGTGTATGTCTAAAAATACACTAAGGAAGGCTTCTTTCGAGAGACATTCTTTTCTTTCGCGATCCGTAAAAATATTTTATCAATAAGGAATTTGTGATTGACTGAAAATTTGATAAACAACAATAATTTTGACAACCATAATACCAAGGTTGTCAATTTGAACCATTCACAATAGATCTAAAGTCTGAAGAGTGTTCACAGGTAGTCAACAATTTTGTTTGCTGACAACGATAATACCAATTCATCAATTTCGTCAAAAAATGTCAAATATCGTATTGATATTGACAACCGTAATAGGGGTGATAATTTAATCAGAAGTTACGTATATAAAACACAAAAAGAACAAAACAACCATATACTATTAACTGCATTTTTGAGATGTGATATTTAAGCTTTTGCTATCAAAATGCGAAAACCACAGGTCGTTGGTAAGAATTTTGAAAAAGGAAATATCTGATATAAACTTCTATATTTCTGTCTCTAAAGAACCGTGCTAAACTTTAAAAGGTGTTTGCCAATGAAACAACTCCACTCTTTAAACTTTTTTGATTGGGCACACAGTTTGCGCGCTAGAAGCGAAAAGCCACAACCCCTTATAGACCAAGAGCCCACAGCATTTTTTGGGAGTGAAGATATAACCAAAATTAGGATATATCAAAGTTAAGTGCCTAAATAGCTTAAGTCTATTTCGCTAGTCTGGCAGCATTTGTTTGGGGCAAAGGTTAGTAATAGTAAAGTAAAACTGAAACGTTTATTTCAGAAACAACATAAGTCAATGAGCATTAACTTTTCAGGAGCAACAAAAAACTGTTTTATGCGAAAAAATTCCACAACACTACAAGTTGTGAGTATGACAAGTTATAATTTGGTTTAAGATACACTTTAAAACTGCAAAAATGTTTAGTTTTTTAAAGTCTTAACAGGTTTTTAAGCCTTTAAAGTCGCTTGACTTATGTCGTTTCTGAAATAAAAGATTTTTTTTAGATAAAAGCATTTGTTTTTATTATTTATTATAAGCTTTAAGCAAGAAAAAATGTTTACAAATATAAGAAAATAATATTGATTTGTATCGATGGGATAAGAATCTATTGAAACTTTAGTTTTTATTTATTTTATTATTTATTATAAGCTTTAAACAGGAAAAAAAGGTTTACAAAAATTTAGAGAAAATATTATTGATCTGGATTAGATTATAAACTTTTGAAACTTTACAAACTTTTGTTTATATTTTTTTATTATTTATTATAAGCTTTAAGTAAGAAAACATTTAAAAAAATATATAAAGAAATACTATTGATCTGTATTAATTAGATTAGAATCTTTTTCGCAAGTTGGCCAAGCAAAGATTTCATCATAATATTCTGGAATGTTAATGTCTCCTGGTAGATACGATTTTAGTTTTTTTATGTCGTTCATCTTCTATTGATTGTCACCTTAAGCAAGGGTTTGCAGCAGAGCTTCCATTTCATCTTTTTGGAGGTTTCCCAGGTTAAATGTATGACTTATAAAACCATTAATAAAATCTCTCGTAACAACAATTTTATCAGAGAAAGCAGCGTGGGAAAAATGATAAAATTTACTTATAGTAAATGTATATCTATTTTCTTTGGCCACCTGTCTTCCAATAGACTCCATTGAAAGCATGTTTCTTTTAAAAAAGCGTGGCCACCAGCTTTTTTAGTCGATAATGTCTATCGTTTTTGGTAAAATGACCGTGAAGTTTTTTGATACTGAAGAAGATAGTATCAAATCGGCATATTCTTGAACAGTGTAAATTCGTTCCCTTTTTTAATTTTCCTTTTTAAGACGGCGAAGTCTCTATCACATGGTAAAAAAAATGTCCTCGTATAGGAAAATACTGTTCGATATTCTTGAACTTTTTTAGGATACTAAAGATAAAGATGACAAAAACCTTATCATTGTGTGATTTTTATTTTGACCACCACAGCCATCGGAAAAAATATGCAACTCCTGGACGTCCTTCATTTTACTTTCCAAAAAATGATTTAAAACATAGGGACGGGCTACAGTCCGCTTAGGCGAACTGTTGGATACCCTATTCTTATTCCTATCCCTCATAAGTGGGCGTGACAAAAGTCTAAGTATGGTTGAATTGTTAAGAACGCTCTACATATTTTGTTATATAACATTTAAAGGATTTTATAAAAAAAAACGCTCCCTAGCTCAAACTTGGGTGTTTCAATAAAATTGTTTTATTTAATTGTGGGCGTGTCAGTATGTTGCGGTATAATTTCCCGCAACAAGGTCCACTCTTTGTTCCTTTACCCACCCTACCAATTCCCTCTTCACATTGGGGGCGTACCTGGGATCTATAGAAGTGGAGGGCAGCCGTGGTACCATCAGCCATTTGCCCACTTCTCGCGAGCCGAGGACAAAACCCCCACAGGTACACTCGGGCATGGACGGGCGGTCCAAAGCAGGAGAACCACTTACTCAAGGGCCAACGCGCGGCACAGAAGGCTCCACACGAACCGACGGACGGTCAAGGGTTCAGGACACACCAATGGAAGGTGAATATCCCAACAGACGGACGGTCTGCAACGGCGGAGTAGTATACAACATCCACTACCACACTCCCGAACAGACGGACGGTCTGAATACGAAGCAGACGTCAAATCAACTGCTTCAATCACGAGCAAATGGGCTGTGATGCAATTGGGGAGGGCGAGCGGACGGCCCCTTCTAGTAACAATTGCCCCGAACTACCAAAGTCACGGTAGGGTGTCACGATCGATGGGGGAAGGGATGACGCTCCCTTTTGATTCAACCCCGTCGAGGGAGCAACGTAGGAGCACCTGGAGAATGCGGGCGGACGGCCATGTATACGCACCCCAAACCACTACGTCGAACACACAGCGCACCGGAAAACACTTCGTCAAATAATAATAACTAACCACTAAGTCAAATACACTGCGAAATTAGACGAATGATACCAAAAAGTAGAAGCCATGATATGACGAAAAGGAAAGTGGCCAAACAAACGAGCGCAACTTCCACGGAAAACTTTACGGTTAACGAGAGTCAAGGGACAGATGCAAAGGGCTCGAGCACAACAACCAAAAACAAAACAAAACTACCTGTAAGATATGGTGCAAGAATAGCACTTCCCCCATTTCCCCAAACCTGCGCGCGATTCGACCGAGATAGCTAGATTTTAATTGACTTTTATGTTACTTTTAATAAGATGGGTTTCACTCACGGACTTCCTGGGCGTTTGTCCTTCCAACTAGTTCATTGGTGCCTGGTCCTAGGGATTTTATTATCCTACCCTTCAAATGTGTTCTTGTTTGGGAGTATAAAAGGGAGGGAACATGCTCAAAACAATATAAAGTTACTTTAATAATGCACTTTAGGCATTTTTTTTAAAGATGAGTTAATGTAATGTCCTCCTCGAAAGATTCTTTTTGTTTTAATCGCGAATTGTCAAAGTTCAATTGTTTACATTGTCCAGGGTCGGCCGGCGAAATCGTTTGTCACTGAAGGCCTCCGACAGTGGCGAATTCTAAAGTCTGAGTGTGTGAGAGCATTAGCGGGACCTAGTCAGCGCACTTATGTAAAATATTACATAGTGTAGCGAAAACGGCAAGGTCCAGCTAAATGTGCGTGAATGGAGTGGGGAAGGTACAACGGTAGGTAATCTCAGAGCGACAGCTGAATTACCGAGTGGGAGCCGTTGATTCCACTGCCCAAGTATGCGTGGTCATGGGGAAGTATGAAACAGTTGACAATCTCAGCGATACAGCTGAATTGTCCACTGAGAACTGTCGTTGGCTCTGCTTCCCCAGGTTTGTATGAATGTATGAGTGGAGACAGCGGACGACGGCCTGGACAAAAGATTTGGCAATCACTTCTTGGTTGACCAGCGATCGTACAAGACAGTTTTTGTTAGTTTTGGGTTTTTATTAATTGCGAACGTGGAGAAAAGAACAAAAAAAGAACAAAAAGGAACAATCGAGAAGGGCAGAATAGGAGAGTTAAAGAACACAGAATTAAGGAAGAACATATCAGGAACGAGGTTAATTGTGCAGGCGGGACTAATATCCAAAGGACTGGTTTGGACCGACAAGGGTTCAGAAAGAGGAGAGGAAACAGGAAAACAGATAAGTAGAGTGATTTTGTGCGAGGTAGTTAGGAAGATTATTTGGACATACTATATATTTCGGTCGGATCGGTCTTCGTCAAAATCCCGAGAATAGACGGGACACTCGACCATTTTTTTCTTTCTGGAATCTTTCCAACGTTCGGGATATTGCGGTCTTGCACCATTTCCAAAAACGGCTTTTCGTTTCTTTTTGTCTAACTGCAACCTAAATAGCGGTTAATAAAATTTGCCGTGCTCCACCGGGGCATTTATAACGTAGTGGAAAAAAACGGGTTTTTTCTTTGTTTTCAAGTTGCAGGAAGCGGTTTCCATTGGTCGAAATTTTCCGACTTTTTTTCAAGGTTTTCCATTTTTTTCAGTTTAGCACGGTTTCACAATTTTCCAATTGTCCAATCAACAAAAAAAATTGTGTGGCGCCCATTTTTTTCTTATTGCCCTCGGGGAAAAATATTTTCCTCGACGACAGTAAGCCCGTAAGTACCTTTCACGTCATTTCCTAACTTAGCTAAAGATATCAGCGAGCGCTAGGTTATCGAACCCACCCCTAGCTGAGCGACCCGGAATCCAGCATTATTTTCGCTGGAGTTGCACTTTGGGTTTTTTGACAGTTCATATAGATTTCGATTAGGCGGTGATCGCAATATTTTCGCGTTCTTTTTTTCGTTTAATAAAATTATTAATTTCGCGATTCCAAAGTGTAACAATTGGCGCCCAACGTGGGGCATTAAAAAAGGAAAAAATAATTCGTAGTAAAGTAGATGTTCGGTTAATAATAAATAAAAGAAACAAAAAAAATTTAGATAAAGGCACAAGCGTGGAGGGTCCATTGTACCGACAGTGGAGGTGTTTTTATATGTGTTTAGGGAAGTTTCTGTCTCCCATTCGTTTAACAAAACAAAAGTTCGGTTACTTGGGTAATTTTTTTCTTTCTTCAACAGATAAAGATAAATAAATAAATAGCGAATTAAGTGGCTGCAAGGAAATTCATAGGAATTTGCATAGAAAAACAACCAGATAGCGGAAATTGCTTTGGTTGGAAGTGGGAATTTGGTTGCCGTTGTGTGTGCAGTTGTCTCATAGAGGTTCAGCAAATTACAACAAGGGGAGTAACGGAGATAGCGCGAGGTAAACCACCCAGCTATCAACAAGTAGGTCAATTTTTTGCCGTTTGTTATCTTTTTACATAATATATTCGCGCCTCATTAAACTTTGATGAAATTTTATTAAAAATTGATGCAATAATATTATTACATACATTATCGTGGGTTTTCTTTGACATACATATAGTGAATATACCTATAAATAATACATATTCGGTTTACCATATCATTCAAATATACTTACATATTTTTGCTTGCATTTTATTTGATAGCAATCAGGGTTATCACTTTTTCTTTTATTGTGTTTGGAGGGAATATTTTATTTTAAGTAAACTTTTTTTGTGGTTGAAATTATTTGCATCATGGGTTTTCTTGGATTTTATATATATTATATACCTTTAATAAATATTGGTTCTACCATACCACTCAAATACCTGATTAGATATTCATAGTAATTAAACCTTCGATATATTTACCAGTCAATCCGTTTACATACATATCTAGTACATACATATTTTTCCCTTGCATTTGATTTCATTTTAAGTAACATTTTTTTGGTGGTGTAAATTATTTGCATCGCGTTAACCACCCATTTATTTCATCTGATTTCGGGGGTTGTCATACTGTTTTTCTTTATTTTTTATTTTAGGGTATACGATAGGGTTTTTTTGAAAACCCTTTGACTTACCTAGATATAACATCATACCAACAATTGTTCGCCGGGGTGCGGCACACATTAGTAAGTTTTAGCTGTTCCTTTTAGATTCGTTATTCTTACATTTTATGCGGATAACACCTTGTAAATTGAATTACCATACCTATAACTTTATATCAAAAAGTGGTTTTCGTGGGGATATACCTTTATAGTTTTCGGACTGTATCAGTAGTGAATTTAAGGGTCGTTACTTGAGTTCGATTTTTCACTTCGATTTGAAGGAAACGTTTAGTCTTTAGGCAGCTTTTTGCATTTGTTACATCACCTCTATTGCGCTTATTATTCCGCTAATTGGTGTTGAGTGTTTGGAGTTATTTGTTTTACCTTCGGAGTTTTAGTGAAAACTTCCCCTTGACTTGGATTTGCGTGTTGTGCCATTGCGTTTTAATTGGTTTTCGCTTTTTGAATTTTTCTGACTGTTGTAAAGGGGTTATTGTTTGTACAATACAATATTCTGGAGGTTGCATTCCGTACTTTTTCTTAAAACTATTTCTGCTTTTACACACGGGACTTTGCGTGCTTTTAAATTCATAATGGAGATCAATCGATTATCCGCCGATGAGTTGGCGTATGAAGTCGAGGCTCGAAGGCTGCCAACCGGCACAGTAGAGAGCATGAGGAAATCTTTAAGAGCTGCACGGCTGTTGGAGCGCCGGGGCTCAATGGGAGGGGTCGATAGGTTTAACTATCCTTTTTCATTTGAGGAGGATAAAGAGGCCGTCAAGGCAAAGCTGGACGAGATTTACCACCTGTTGAGAGAGTCTCCAAGAGATCCTAAGTCGAAGGAATTCTTGAAGATTCTCTCAAAGATCGAGTGGGCAATGGGTAGGATTGATAGGGCGATCGCATTAGAAAGTAAAGACGTGGACGAAAAGCTCAGTTTGCGTAACGAGCTAGTCTTTGCTTTAGGGAAGCTTACTTCTGGGGGTGAAGCCGATACCGAGGATAGCGCGGACGAGTCAGAGGACGGGGATACGCGGGTTGACGAGCTTCGGGAAGCGAGAGGGGTTACCACTCCACAACTTTTTAGATCGGCTGTCGAACTATTTGATGGGAAGGCACTACTCTGGTATAGGGCGATTAGGAGGTCGGTCTGTTCATGGCAAGAGTTGGTGAGGGAGTTGAAGTTGGAGTTTCTCCCTCCAAATTATGATGATCTTCTTTTAGAAGAAATCAGGCGACGTACCCAGGGGAAGGAGGAGTCCATAGGCATATATGTAGCGACCATGCAGAACATGTTTGGCAGCCTTTCCGATCTGATTTCGGAGAGAAGGAAGCTGTCAATCCTACAGAGGAATCTGGCGCCATTCTATCAGACGCAGTTGGAATTCGGCCAACGAGTCGCAGTAGGCACTTGCTGGAGCCAGATTTCGCTTATATCAGCACTGAGGAACCCAGAATTTCGGTTGTCGCTCAGGACAACCAGCAACGTCGGCAAATGAGGTGCTTTAATTGCGGTAGTGAAGGTCACTTCTCGAATAGGTGTTCCGCTCCTAGGCGTTGTTATGGTTGTGGTGCGTCAGGGGTTTATCGTAGGGATTGCAGACGTTGTTCGGGAAACGCGCAACGGACTCCTGGGTCAGCAGGACAGGAGCGCCGGCGCAATTAGCTAGGTCGTCTGCTGGCGACCAGCTGTCCCCTTCTCTAATTCATTTAGGCTTTACCTTGGAGGCAAACGGGTTAGACAATCGGCCATTTTTGAATGTTTCAATTTATGGAATTCAGTTTCTTGGTCTGCTGGATTCCGGTGCTTCACGCACTATCGTCTGTAGGGACGGGTGGGATATTTTAAAACACTTAGGTTTAGTTTTATCAAAGAGTAGGATTAGTTCAGTAGCATTAGCTGATATAGGAGGAGGCGGGTATATGAGTTTTGGGAGTAGTATCACTACCGATTGTGGTACAAGATAAGTCCGTCTTCTTAGAGTGTTTGGTTATACCAGCTCTACCACACGTCATGATCTTGGGTGCAGATTTTTGGGCACTGTCAGGCGGTGTCCCGGATTTGAGATCGGGCATGTGGAACTTTTCGAGTCAGCAGGCGGTTGGCTCCATTTCCGTCATTAAGGAAAAATCCGAATTGGACGATACTGAAACGAGGCAACTGGAAATGTTGGTTGAGAACATTTTCAGAGTTATGCCTTAGGGCTTAGGATGTACCCAATTGGTGGAGCATAAGATTAGGACGTCGGCCGAACCGATCAAACAAAGGTATTACCCGGTTTCGCCTGTAATGCAGGTTCATATTGATAAGGAACTGAAAGAGATGCTGGATGCGGGAGTCATTGAGAAATCAAACAGTCCGTGGGCATCTCCGATCGTCCTTATCAGAAAAAAGTTGGGTCCTTTCGGTTTTGTGTCGACTATACGAAACTTAATAAAGTTACAGATAGGGATGCTTATCCACTACCATATATATCAACGACCCTAGACAAACTTCGAGATGCGAAATATCTCACGTCGTTAGACATAAAGTCAGCTTACTGGCAGATCCCCATGGAGGAGGGATCCCGACCGCTCACAGCCTTCACGGTTCCAAATAGGGGTCTCTTCCAGTTCAAGCGGCTTACATAACGCACCGGCGACGTGACAGAGATTTATCGACAGCGTTCTTGGTGCCGATCTCGAGCCACACGTCTTCGTGTATTTAGACGATATTATTATCGTCACCAATTCGTTTCAACAACATCTTGAGATACTCGAGGAGGTCTTTAAGCGACTATGTGGAGCGGGATTAAAGGTTAGCCGGGAAAAGTGTAACTTTTGTCGGTCGTCGCTAAAATTCCTAGGTTATGTCGTTGATAGGAATGGACTTCACGTCGATCCAGAAAAGGTGGATAGCATGGTGAGGAAGTTAGGAGCTT
Source organism: Portevinia maculata (assembly GCA_949715645.1). Taxonomy (NCBI): domain Eukaryota; kingdom Metazoa; phylum Arthropoda; class Insecta; order Diptera; family Syrphidae; genus Portevinia; species Portevinia maculata. The sequence continues at coordinate 42,283,552 of OX454528.1, forward strand.
TGTAGGGACTATTTCTTGGTACAGGCGCTTTGTACCCAACTTGGCTGAGTTAGTGCGTCCTTTAACAGATTTGTTAAGGAAGAGTAGGAAGTTTGTTTGGTTCGCAGAATGCGAAGAAAGCTTCCGAAAGGTGAAGGAATGCTTAGTGACAGCACTGATCCTGACGTGTCCGGATTTTCAGCGACCTTTCGTGGTGCAAACCGACGCGTCAGATTTTGGTATCGGGGCAGTACTGTCACAAGAGTTTGAGGAGGGCGAGAAGGTAGTTTGCTACCTAAGTAGGTCCCTCAACCGATGTGAAAGAAACTACTCGACGACTGAAAAGGAGTGCTTGATGTCCAATGGGCAATTGAGAAGTTGCGACCGTACATCGAAGGAATTCGGTTCACGGTCGTGACTGACCATTACTCTTTGGTATGGTTAAGTAACCTTAAGGATCCGTCGGGTAGGTTAGCACGCTGGGCAGTGCGGCTTCAGCAGTTCGATTTTGAGATCGTCCACAGAAAGGGGAAAGAGAATGTCGTTCCGGACATGTTATCGCGAGGAGTTCCGGTGGTGGCCGGAATCTCAGATGCGGATTTGGACCCTTGGGTGGTAAAGATGTGACAGAGTGTCGGTATTTCAAGGCCTTGGGGAATGATTTGCGTAGATCTGGTAGGCCCACTTCCCAAGTCCAATAGGGGTTTTATTTACATTCTCACGGTAGAAGATTATTTCACTAAATTCCCTCTGTTATTCGGTTTAAGATCTGCTACCGCTAAAGCAGTTTGTAGGGAGCTCGAGGACAATGTCTTCTTGCTTTTTGGCGTTCCGTCGGTAGTCGTGTGTGACAACGGCCCACAATTCCGTAGCAAGGAATTGAAAACGCTTTGCCAGGCGTACGCGTCACAATTGAAGTACACAGAGCATTATCATCCGCAGGCTAATCCGGCCGAGCGGATCAACCAGATTATCAAGACAACGCTGAGGGCGTATGTCTCAGAGAATCACAGGAGTTGGGACGTCCAACTACCAAAAGTAGCGTGCGCCATATGTTGTGCGGTGCCAACACGACGTTTTGGGGATGACCCCATATTATGCAAATTTTGGGAGAGATATGATGACTAGCGGACTAGTCGTAGCTCCCGCAATGGATCAATTGGATAGGGACGTAGGAGACGACGAAGAGGCAGCCACTCTAGGTAGTAGAGAAAGGGCAGGTAGTCGGAGCTTAGGTTCAGCGGATCAGGGTCAAAGTAGTATAAGTGGGCGGGAGGTATATACTACTGAAGTAGAGGCGCGTTTCAGGGAACTAAGGGAGGATATCGGTAAGAAGTTAGCGGCTGCAGCCAAGAAGTCCGCGAAAGCGTACAATCTCCGACGGAGAGATGTACAATATCTCCCGAACGAGATTGTTTGGCGCAGGAATTTCGCGTTATTAGATGCCGCTAATTATTACGCCGCAAAATTGGCCCCGAAATTTATCGGACCATTTCAAATTAAGAAACGCGTTTCCCCGTGGACATATACTTTGACCGACGACAATGGTCGCGACCGCGGTACATGGCATGTGAAGGAACTTAAGCCCTATCACAGCGCCGCCGATGAATAGTCCAGCAGTCCCCAGTAACGTAGCTTGGTCTCTTACTAATTTTTGTCTCGCGGTTGGTTTAACTCTTATTCTTTTGCTATCTGGACGGGCTAATTAGCCGATGATGGGAAAACCCCTCCTTCGTTTGTGTCGTTCACCTTAACCTCGGGAAATGGCTTGGGGTTCTTCGAAAACCAAGCACATTTCCTTGAACCCCACCTTCAAGGAAATGTGCTGTGGGGTTTGTTGCGGTATAATTTCCCGCAACAAGGTCCACTCTTTGTTCCTTTACCCACCCTAGCAATTCCCTCTTCACATTGGGTGGTGTACCTGGTATCTATAGAAGTGGAGGGGCAGCCGTGGTACCATCAGCCATTGGCCCACTTCTCTCGAGCCGAGGACAAAACCCCCACAGGTACACTCGGGCATGGACGGGCGGTCCAAAGCAGGAGAACCACTTACTCAAGGGCCAACGCGCGGCACAGAAGGCTCCACACGAACCGACGGACGGTCAAGGGTTCAGGACACACCAATGGAAGGTGAATATCCCAACAGACGGACGGTCTGCAACGGCGGAGTAGTGTACAACATCCACTACCACACTCCCGAACAGACGGACGGTCTGAATACGAAGCAGACGTCAAATCAACTGCTTCAATCACGAGCAAATGGGCTGTGATGCAATTGGGGAGGGCGAGCGGACGGCCCCTTCTAGTAACAATTGCCCCGAACTACCAAAGTCACGGTAGGGTGTCACGATCGATGGGGGAAGGGATGACGCTCCCTTTTGATTCAACCCCGTCGAGGGAGCAACGTAGGAGCACCTGGAGAATGCGGGCGGACGGCCATGTATACGCACCCCAAACCACTACGTCGAACACACAGCGCACCGGAAAACACTTCGTCAAATAATAATAACTAACCACTAAGTCAAATACACTGCGAAATTAGACGAATGATACCAAAAAGTAGAAGCCATGATATGACGAAAAGGAAAGTGGCCAAACAAACGAGCGCAACTTCCACGGAAAACTTTACGGTTAACGAGAGTCAAGGGACAGATGCAAAGGGCTCGAGCACAACAACCAAAAACAAAACAAAACTACCTGTAAGATATGGTGCAAGAATAGCACTTCCCCCATTTCCCCAAACCTGCGCGCGATTCGACCGAGATAGCTAGATTTTAATTGACTTTTATGTTACTTTTAATAAGATGGGTTTCACTCACGGACTTCCTGGGCGTTTGTCCTTCCAACTAGTTCATTGGTGCCTGGTCCTAGGGATTTTATTATCCTACCCTTCAAATGTGTTCTTGTTTGGGAGTATAAAAGGGAGGGAACATGCTCAAAACAATATAAAGTTACTTTAATAATGCACTTTAGGCATTTTTTTTAAAGATGAGTTAATGTAATGTCCTCCTCGAAAGATTCTTTTTGTTTTAATCGCGAATTGTCAAAGTTCAATTGTTTACATTGTCCAGGGTCGGCCGGCGAAATCGTTTGTCACTGAAGGCCTCCGACAGTGGCGAATTCTAAAGTCTGAGTGTGTGAGAGCATTAGCGGGACCTAGTCAGCGCACTTATGTAAAATATTACATAGTGTAGCGAAAACGGCAAGGTCCAGCTAAATGTGCGTGAATGGAGTGGGGAAGGTACAACGGTTGGTAATCTCAGAGCGACAGCTGAATTACCGAGTGGGAGCCGTTGATTCCACTGCCCAAGTATGCGTGGTCATGGGGAAGTATGAAACAGTTGACAATCTCAGCGATACAGCTGAATTGTCCACTGAGAACTGTCGTTGGCTCTGCTTCCCCAGGTTTGTATGAATGTATGAGTGGAGACAGCGGACGACGGCCTGGACAAAAGATTTGGCAATCACTTCTTGGTTGACCAGCGATCGTACAAGACAGTTTTTGTTAGTTTTGGGTTTTTATTAATTGCGAACGTGGAGAAAAGAACAAAAAAAGAACAAAAAGGAACAATCGAGAAGGGCAGAATAGGAGAGTTAAAGAACACAGAATTAAGGAAGAACATATCAGGAACGAGGTTAATTGTGCAGGCGGGACTAATATCCAAAGGACTGGTTTGGACCGACAAGGGTTCAGAAAGAGGAGAGGAAACAGGAAAACAGATAAGTAGAGTGATTTTGTGCGAGGTAGTTAGGAAGATTATTTGGACATACTATATATTTCGGTCGGATCGGTCTTCGTCAAAATCCCGAGAATAGACGGGACACTCGACCATTTTTTTCTTTCTGGAATCTTTCCAACGTTCGGGATATTGCGGTCTTGCACCATTTCCAAAAACGGCTTTTCGTTTCTTTTTGTCTAACTGCAACCTAAATAGCGGTTAATAAAATTTGCCGTGCTCCACCGGGGCATTTATAACGTAGTGGAAAAAAACGGGTTTTTTCTTTGTTTTCAAGTTGCAGGAAGCGGTTTCCATTGGTCGAAATTTTCCGACTTTTTTTCAAGGTTTTCCATTTTTTTCAGTTTAGCACGGTTTCACAATTTTCCAATTGTCCAATCAACAAAAAAAATTGTGTGGCGCCCATTTTTTTCTTATTGCCCTCGGGGAAAAATATTTTCCTCGACGACAGTAAGCCCGTAAGTACCTTTCACGTCATTTCCTAACTTAGCTAAAGATATCAGCGAGCGCTAGGTTATCGAACCCACCCCTAGCTGAGCGACCCGGAATCCAGCATTATTTTCGCTGGAGTTGCACTTTGGGTTTTTTGACAGTTCATATAGATTTCAATTCGGCGGTGATCGCAATATTTTCGCGTTCATTTTTTCGTTTAATCAAATTATTAATTTCGCAATTCCAAAGTGTAACAAGTAGGCGGATTTAATAAAAATTAACACATGAGAATAAAGGGCCCCTAGAGAGTATATATTATAAATTTCAGCTCCCTAGCTCAAACTTTGGATTTTCAAAAATTAATATACCCTTAGAATAGGGTAAAAAAAAATTATTTTATTTATTTGTGGGCGTGTCAGTGGGCGGATTTTGAATTTTTTTTTTTTTCAAAATTTCAGCTTTCTGGCTCAAAATTCGATTTTTTCCAAAATTTTGTTTTTTTGAGTTTGTGGGCGTGTCTGTGGGCGGATTTCAAAAATTCGTAAACTTGATTATTTCGGGACCCTAGAGAGTATATGGTTAAAATTGCAGCTCTCTAGGTCCAGTTTAAGGGCCTAATTTTTGCCGACAGACGGACAGACGGACATGGCTAGATCGACATTACTATCGATGCTGATCATAAATATAGTAACTTTTAGGGGTCTACGGGCAATATTAAGTTATGTTACAAACTATGCGTCAAAATTAATATACCCTTAGAATAGGGTATAAAAATAGCAGACTTCATTTGGACCCCTTCCAGCGATGCATTTATCGTAAACAAAAAAGTTGCGGTGTTGTCCCCAAGATCGTGTATACAAAATACGCTTACAGTAAGTTGTCTAAGTTTCCTGTACAGGTGTACACTGTTCATTACATGGAATTTGAAGATTTTGCATGTAGTAGGTATAGTCCATCCCAAAGTAAAAGAAAGATCCCAACATGCGCAGTAGCAATTTATTTAACCCTCTACTGCATGAATTATTATTTAAAGAGAAAAAAAAAATAAAATACTTTTGAAATAGCTTCTTTGGGCTGTTTTAAGACATCTTTTATTAAAAAACCAAAAAAAAAATCATTTGTTTAAATAATAAGAATACAGACCCAATATGGCTTCGTGTGCATTAACGGTTGTAAGACTAAAACATTTTTGATTTCAGTTTAAGTAAAAAAAATATATAAAAAAGCAGCAAAATATAAAGAAAAAAATATTAATAAACAAAACAGAACAATTCATTTAATAAATAAATAAATGAAACAAAACAAAACAATTCATTGTATCATAAAAAAGTAAAATAATGGTTGAAAGTTGTGTGTTTATACGCCATGAAATTTAGAAAAGCAATTTCTCTTTTCGTTGTAACATAAATAAGCTTTACATTTTTGGCAAAAAGTAAATGAACGAAAAGTACAGTCGTTTTGACAAATTTGGCGGTTCTTTTTTATTTGTGGGAAATGACCGATGTTGTCGAATCGAAATGATAACATTCTAAAATCTTCATGGCGCTTTCTCTTTGGTGTTGAAGTCGCAGGAGATCCAAGTCTAGACCCAATAACTGGATTCATTCCAACATAAGGCGGCATTAAAGTTACTACTTTGTTGTCAAACCAGGACACCAAACTCAATTTTACTCCACTGATAGTTGCCACTTTTTCTATCATACTTCCACGTCCTTGCTTCATAAGTTGTTCCTTCGGAATTCTGGAGTTTGGCACTCGATTGAGTCTTATAGTCCCTAGTTTCAAAAGTCCACTTTTCAACGAATAAACCTGCAAATTTGGACTACCAGTTGTCGAAGAAAATCTTGGGATTAGCATTTTCATGAACTGTTGACGTAAGCCTTGTGACAACGTTACCACTGACCCCCAGATCTGGCGCTCCGTCAGGATACTTATTGCTTTGGTGTCCGTTAAATAAATCAAAATCGTAACTTAATCCCGGAATTCCACTAAGGACTTGATTTTTATAGCCCCATTTATGTGGCTTAGCTGGGTTATATTGCTTCAGTTCATGGCGGCATTTCGTCGGAATAATTTGTTCGTCTACGGCGACGAACTCTTCTTTTGGAATCAAGAGCAAACGTTCTCTTATTTTCTCCAAAAGGGGTATTACTTTGAAGAGTTTGTCATGTCCTTCTGTTCCCAATGGTTTGAAGTTTTGATTATCGTTGAAATGCATTGACCTTTTGATAGTTTCCCACCTATTGCACGTTATTGTTTCACATGTCATTTGTTGTTCTACCGTCTTATTCCAGTATTGTCTGGACGATGGAAGTTGACAACAAGACATGAATATCACCATCCCGATCAGAATTTTTTTTTTTTTTTAAAAAGTCTGATAGTGACTCTAGTTTTTTTTACATATTCTGGAAGCTCGGCCGATCCTGCAAATTTGAGAAGCTCTTCATCGTCATCAGGAAGATGTTTCTTTCTCCATGCTACTTGTCCTTTTTTGTCTTGCTTTTCACGGATTTTGATTTCAACGCTGCTAGAGGCTCATCATCTGAATCTGATTTCGTTTCCTCAACCGTAACGTTGACACTTCGATCATTGATATGCAATTCTGTCTCCAACTCCACATCTAAATCTCCAGCCAATTCATCATCGCTTCGCGATCCGTCTCCAGGAATGGGATTAAGGAATGATGATCCTCCGTAAAAACGACGACATTCCATTTTTCTAAGCAAAAAAGTAACATACGAAACGGTAAAAAAAAACGAAAAAAAACATGTGCACCACAACAAGAGTCAAGTGAAAAAAATGTGTAGATTTACAACCCCTTGCTGCATACGAAGCCAAATATGGCTTCTGCAGTTTTACCTCTCAAACGAGCAAGATAATATTTTTTTTTTAATAAAACTTTATTTGTGGCAAAGAGATATAAGTATCCAATCACAAATATATTTTTATGACCACTTAACTCACCGTACACCAAAGTTATAATTTGTTCAAATCAGAAATTTTTTCACGCTTTCGTTTTCAACGACAACAAGCAAATCACTGACCTACAAGTAGGAATATCTTCGTTGTTTTTTGTCGCACTCGCGCGAAAAGTACCGCTATGTATTCTCAGAAATGCATAGAAGCATTGTATATAAACCTTATAGTAGTGCAACCATTGTATATAAACCTTATAGTAGTGCAACCGTGCGTAAACGACGATACGCCACCAGTGCGCATTCGCCCGCAACAAATCATGATAGTCTAGTTCTACACCATTCTCGTGCTGGGGATATGAGTAGAAGGATGATGCAGGTAGTGGTGGTGGTTGGCAAAGCAGGTTTCGTGTAGATTTATGTTATATTTTTTGTTTGCTTTGATGAAAGGGGTATGTTATGTTTTCTGGATTTTAACACAATTGGTATGTGTGTGTATGATCGTTGAAGGAGAATCGCATTTCAGCAGTGAAGATTCTCAAATGTTTTTTTTTTATAATTCATACGAGTATTTGCAAGTGAAAAGCAGATATTCATATTTAATGGTAGGGGCGATGGTGGATGAAGAGAGGTGGGATAATTGTAGTTGGGTAGATTGATGGTATATTATTTGTTTGCTCTGATCAAAGTTTTTGGGGTAGGTTATGGCATATTGCAATTAGAACAAAACCGTCACCTGGAACTTATTTTGTTGTATTTTATACAATTATAGATTCGCATTTCAGCAGTGAGGCATATCATATTTGCATGTGAAAAAAATGAATTGAGGCAGAGATAAGATAAGACAAGTTAGAGTGTGTGTACGAGCGCGTGCCCTGCTTGTAATAATAGCTGCCGTAGGTTATTCATGAACAACTCCAATTGGTTTATTTATTGGTTCATCAAATAAAAAGGGCATTCATTCATAATCGGTATTTAAAATCATATTAGGTTCATATTTCGTTTGCATTATGTTACACAATCGAATCTCCGAATATAAACAGAATTTTTTCATTTGGTTTTGCACAAGCACCTGAGTGCCTCAGTTTGGGCAGCTAAATATCATTGATTTAGGTATTCTTTTTGATACCTACTTCTTTTGATACCGTCATACCGACCACTAGCTTCCGATATATTTAATGCAAATTTCGGTTTCAGGATGTCCCAGTAGGTAATAAAGAAATGAAGTATAGTTTAAATTTATCTTTTGAAGTAGGTAGGTACAATTATGAAATTTTATAGGTAGGTACCCAAATGCATTAAAATATTGAACTCCATCAAACGCATGGTTAAACGTATCGCATGTTATAGAAACCCACATTTGTTATTCTAGCCTCGTTAATACCTCAGCCAGAAAAAATATAAGTTTCATATGTATGTATATACATACAGTGAAATCTTCCTTGAGTGGACATTAATGGTGCACATTTTTGTCCGCTTAAGAGAGTTTACCGTTTAAGGAAAATTAAAACAACTTATCCATCTTTAAGCTAAAAAGAAAAGTCTTCATATTCACTTATGTATGTATATACAAAGATGGTATATTAATTGTTGGCTCTAATGGAAATTTGGGGTAGGTTATGGCATATTGCGAGGAGGCCGTAGGATGTTTGCTGGTATTTAATACAATTGGTATGTACCTCCGTCTCACCTGATTACGAACAGGTAGTTTCATTATCATGGAGACCGATATTTTAAACAATATCGAGTACGATGACGCAGATGAAGACTACGCAAGGAACAACACTATAGAAACAGTACTAACGAAAGGATGTTCAGAGAAGCTACAGGAAGGAGCTTTGACGTTCTACGCAGGATTTGCAGCGTTTAAGTTACGGAACAAGATTAATTGCGAAGCCTGCACGCAATTTATGATCGATGAGACAAATTCTTATCGAGAACAAGCCTTGTTAATACGTCTCAAGGCTTATGAGACCACACAAACTGTGTCAGAGTTTGGGAAGCTTACGGTGCCTACTATAAGCTTCGAAAATACTGCGAAAAGAATAAAGGAGATATTCGAAACAGTTTTTCCGGAGGACCGCAAACAAGCAAACTTGGTTGAAAACCTCATGTCTCCCATGATAAACTAGTTGGAAGTGACAGAAACCATGACGTGTAGCAATTATGGACACAACGAAGACATCGTTAAATTTATTTTAATCGGATTGATTAAATTTACAATAAAAAAAAAACAACAAGGATTTAAAGCTGCCAAACTTTAAGGATAAGCATCATGTAAATAAATATCTATAAATAAAGTTATATTTTAATAAATGAATGGGTGTGTTTTTCTGATTTTCATATATAAATATTTATATGTACTCATATTTATTTTTATTTGTTTTTAGTTATGGTAATATTAATATATAGTTTATTTATTCTTTATATATACTTTAGGTATGCGCTTTTGGTTAAAGGACCCTATGCGTTGTTATGTTACGTAATATTTTATTTATTTATTTATGAACTATGCGCGAGGAGTAGGCCTAATAGGGATACCTCGGTAAAAAAAAAAAACGCATCAAATGTTCCACCTCCTGGGTGATGCGGAAGAGAACAGACTTGTGTTTTTTTAGTACCGACCACAGCATTAAAAAAAATTTAAATAAAATATTCAATGCTGTAATTGGTACCTATGCCTCGAATATCCAAATTGGTTAAATGAACATTTCTTTATCTTTAAACTACATACATAATATTCTCAGTATTTGTTTTTTTTTTCTTTTAAGAAAGCAATGAAAACATATATTTTTGCATGTCTAAATAGGTAGGTAGTTTGTTTGAGATTCATTCAAATAATAAAAAAAAAAATGTAAATCGACAGGTGAGCTGCCTCTAACATATATACGTATCCAACAACGTGTTCGCTTATAAATATCTGATAAAAAACGAATCGAATATTTCTGAATCAACAAAAGAAATGAAAGAAATCGGTGAATTTTTGGACGAGATATACCCAAAATAGCAAGAGTCTAAAAAACCATAAACTCATAATTTCTTCAGTAGGTAAAGTAAAGGAACAAGACCAAACTGTGGTGGATTCCGGGCCACGAAAGTTTTGAAGGCAACGAAAAGGCCGACGACGGGTTGCGATATCACCTAAACATAATGAAAATGGTTGACTCTGCAGAATGCCGGCTATGTCTTGAGGAAGACGAAACAGCTGAACACATTCTAGGTGAATGTCCGGCCTCAGAGAACAACTGAGTTCCGAAGATATAAAGAAGTGGTCTGCTGGTAGCATTATCCGCTTTATACGGAAAGAAGAAATACTACTAGCTTAACATATTTCTGGCCCAGACGGTACAAACGACCTCATAGGTCGCAGTACCTTTTTCTTCGCCTTGGCGAACCAGAAGCTAAAAAAAAAATATATTGCAAATTTCAGCAGAACCATTTACCACAGGGCATGACAACTAATAATAGAACGAAACGAGGAGTAGGCCGTCTGATTAAAGCTCGGTGATTAAAAACACGTATATCTAATGTTACAACATGGGTAATGCGAAAGAGAACCAATCAAGCAACCTTCATTAGAAGCAAAAAACACAAACAAGTGACCTTCCTCAATGCTTTATTGCAAAAGTGCAGGGACTTTAAACAACGAAAATTCGTATTATCATTGTATATACACTTTATAGTAGTGCCATCATGTCGAATTTTTTGTTTTAGCCGACTAAATGCAGATGGCGTTATGAATTGAGCTAGAATGTTTGTGTCTAAACTTTTGCTGTCATCCTCATTTTAAATACACACTTTGAAAACGAAGAAAGAAAACCAAATAAACTGGTTTATCTCTCTTTATCGAACCTTTCATAATTGCATTCCCATGTATGTTGTATTTTTTTTCTTTGTAAGAAGGATCACATTTTAACCAACGACCATACCACGTCGAGTTAATCGGTTCTCGTCAGATCACCGTAATTAAACGACGTTGGGCGCGGTTAGTACGTAGATGGGGGACCGTTTGAGAACAACCGCGTGTCGTTGGCCAGTCCCATCTACAGAGTTGAGGTAGATAATATACGTGGTATCACAATGGACCTAAATTGGTCTAAGTGTGTCGGCTTCTGCCGACAGCCACATAAACCTAACCTAACCTAAGAAGGATCACAGGCATTTTTGTTGTTTAGCAGCACAGGTAGCATGTAGGATTTCCAAGTAAGTTAATTTGTATGGATAATGGATCTCGCATTATCGATTCTGTGGTCATGCCATATGATTTTCATTTGTATGGAAATGTAAGTATGTATTTATTTTTCTGTGTAATTGATGATTTGCAATGTTGCCTTCTATTAGGCAAGTAGTATGTTTGATGAGAGGGAGATGATGGAAATATAATAAATCTGACTTCTTCGTCTGCGAGTAGAAATGATGGAAGAGGCGATTCGTTTGAAGGGAAAAATTGAATAAAATTTGATTTCGGTATTTTTCAGCAAATGAGGTATTATGAGTTTGTCGCATTTTGGACTCTGACTGTTTCGGCTATATCTTATCGCAAAAGGTACCGATTTCTATAATTTTTTTGTAATTGATTTAGAAATATTCGATCTAATTTATAAAGCAATGATATAATTTTTTTTGTCAGTATTGTGCCATGCCGCACCACCACTTCTTGTTCAATAGGTACCTATAAGATGAATATTTATATGGATAGTAAGCATTTTCGTTGTTTTGCGTAGAGCTAGATTGTTAAATTGGAGTATTGCACAAGTTTATTTATCTTTAATCAACATGTGAAATTGTTGGTATATATTTTAAAGTCCATGTACCTTTTCAATGAAGCATTGAGGAAGGTCACTTGTTGGTATTTTTTGCTTAATGGAGGTTGCTTGATTGTTTCTCTTTTGCATTAAACGTGTTCTAACATTAGATGTACTTCGAGGCATTAAGAACGTCACTACAAAGATTATACTGGCTAACTTTAGAGCTTTTAGCTAAGCTCCAGCAATTGTAGAGTGTTCTATTGTGTCTCTTGGCGGTTCAAGTTGAGTATGACTTTCATTACTAGGTACAGTTCCAGAATATTCATAGTTTTAATTGTAATCCGCGTTGCGACTATTGGATATTAGAAAGAGTTGAACTGCTTTTTGTATTCATATTGGTCTAATTTCATTCGTGAAAGCATAAGTTGTGCATATGAATATTTTTATAATATATAAATTCTAATTCTTTTATACCTAGTATAGGTAGTCCATTGTCTGGTAGTTATTACACTGGACTATGTTGCTACTATGTTACCTATAGTTGCCAATTATATACAGTCTTGTTCGTATTGTGTTCATTGTTTGCACAGTCCGTCTGTTAACCAAGACAGATATCTTGCTCTTAAGCATATTGTATCTAATCTTATCAAATTTAATATCTGATTTAATATCGAATTTAGCACCGACCGCGCTGACCCCAAATTATGCTTGTATTCATTTTTTTTAATACAGATTTATTAAAAGATATTGAAATTTAAAATCTTTTGAAGTTGTATTTAAAATCCGAAATTTCCTATTATGGATAATAGAGTTCCAAATACGCGTTCTAGAGGAAGACCAAGTAATTTGAGAAATTCGTCCACTTTTCGAAATAACTCCCCGTTCAGGAGCAATGGAATCCAGGCCAATAGTTAGTCGTACCCCACCTGGGGCTAGTGTAGGCTTAAGCCAGGATCAGATTTCACCACAACTGGTAGATAACCACAATAGTGATGATAATAATGAGCGATGCGATATTAATGAACGTCCACCTGTTCAAGAAGAAGCCACAGACTCGAGGCAAACCAACGAGTTTTCATTCGTGAAATGCAGTCTATTAGAGATACCTTAGTTCGAAGATTGGACAATTTGAATTTAAATACTCCCAATGTGAATCCTACGAGACCTTCGAACGCTCGTTCCGACTTCGAACATTTTTTAAATAACGCTTCGTTTTCGACCTAACGCACAGTGTCACGAATCGCTGATTTAGCGGAATTAAATTAAGGTAGTGGTGGTGGTTGGCAAAGCAGGTTTCGTGTAGATTTATGCTATATTTTTTGTTTGCTTTGATGAAAGGGGTATGTTATGTTTTCTGGATTTTAACACAATTGGTATGTGTGTGTATGATCGTTGAAGGAGAATCGCATTTCAGCAGTGAAGATTCTCAAATGTTTTTTTTTTATAATTCATACGAGTATTTGTAAGTGAAAAGCAGATATTCATATTTAATGGTAGGGGCGATGGTGGATGAAGAGAGGTGGGATAATTGTAGTTGGGTAGATTGATGGTATATTATTTGTTTGCTCTGATCAAAGTTTTTGGGGTAGGTTATGGCATATTGCAATTAGAACAAAACCGTCACCTGGAACTTATTTTGTTGTATTTTATACAATTGGTGTGTATATGTTAAGATCGGCGAAATAGATTCGCATTTCAGCAGTGAGGCATATCATATTTGCATGTGAAAAAAATGAATTGAGGCAGAGATAAGATAAGACAAGTTAGAGTGTGTGTACGAGCGCGTGCCCTGCTTGTAATAATAGCTGCCGTAGGTTATTCATGAACAACTCCAATTGGTTTATTTATTGGTTCATCAAATAAAAAGGGCATTCATTCATAATCGGTATTTAAAATCATATTAGGTTCATATTTCGTTTGCATTATGTTACACAATCGAATCTCCGAATATAAACAGAATTTTTTCATTTGGTTTTGCACAAGCACCTGAGTGCCTCAGTTTGGGCAGCTAAATATCATTGATTTAGGTATTCTTTTTGATACCTACTTCTTTTGATACCGTCATACCGACTACTAGCGGCCGATATATTTAATGCAAATTTCGGTTTCAGGATGTCCCAGTAGGTACTAAAGAAATGAAGTATAGTCTAAATTTATCTTTTGAAGTAGGTAGGTACAATTATGAAATTTTATAGGTAGGTACCCAAATGCATTAAAATATTGAACTCCATCAAACGCATGGTTAAACGTATCGCATGTTATAGAAACCCACATTTTTTATTCTAGCCTCGTTAATACCTCAGCCAGAAAAAATATAAGTTTCATATGTATGTATATACATACAGTGAAATCTTCCTTGAGTGGACATTAATGGTGCACATTTTTGTCCGCTTAAGAGAGTTTACCGTTTAAGGAAAATTAAAACAACTTATCCATCTTTAAGCTAAAAAGAAAAGTCTTCATATTCACTTATGTATGTATATACAAAGATGGTATATTAATTGTTGGCTCTAATGGAAATTTGGGGTAGGTTATGGCATATTGCGAGGAGGCCGTAGGATGTTTGCTGGTATTTAATACAATTGGTATGTACCTCCGTCTCACCTGATTACGAACAGGTAGTTTCATTATCATGGAGACCGATATTTTAAACAATATCGAGTACGATGACGCAGATGAAGACTACGCAAGGAACAACACTATAGAAACAGTACTAACGAAAGGATGTTCAGAGAAGCTACAGGAAGGAGCTTTGACGTTCTACGCAGGATTTGCAGCGTTTAAGTTACGGAACAAGATTAATTGCGAAGCCTGCACGCAATTTATGATCGATGAGACAAATTCTTATCGAGAACAAGCCTTGTTAATACGTCTCAAGGCTTATGAGACCACACAAACTGTGTCAGAGTTTGGGAAGCTTACGGTGCCTACTATAAGCTTCGAAAATACTGCGAAAAGAATAAAGGAGATATTCGAAACAGTTTTTCCGGAGGACCGCAAACAAGCAAACTTGGTTGAAAACCTCATGTCTCACATGATAAACCAGTTGGAAGTGACAGAAACCATGACGTGTAGCAATTATGGACACAACGAAGACATCGTTAAATTTATTTTAATCGGACTGATTAAATTTACAATAAAAAAAAAACAACAAGGATTTAAAGCTGCCAAACTTTAAGGATAAGCATCATGTAAATAAATATCTATAAATAAAGTTATATTTTAATAAATGAATGGGTGTGTTTTTCTGATTTTCATATATAAATATTTATATGTACTCATATTTATTTTTATTTGTTTTTAGTTATGGTAATATTAATATATAGTTTATTTATTCTTTATATATACTTTAGGTATGCGCTTTTGGTTAAAGGACCCTATGCGTTGTTATGTTACGTAATATTTTATTTATTTATTTATGAACTATGCGCGAGGAGTAGGCCTAATAGGGATACCTCGGTAAAAAAAAAACGCATCAAATGTTCCACCTCCTGGGTGATGCGGAAGAGAACAGACTTGTGTTTTTTTAGTACCGACCACAGCATTAAAAAAAATTTAAATAAAATATTCAATGCTGTAATTGGTACCTATGCCTCGAATATCCAAATTGGTTAAATGAACATTTCTTTATCTTTAAACTACATACATAATATTCTCAGTATTTGTTTTTTTTTTTTCTTTTAAGAAAGCAATGAAAACATATATTTTTGCATGTCTAAATAGGTAGGTAGTTTGTTTGAGATTCATTCAAATAATTAAAAAAAAAATGTAAATCGACAGGTGAGCTGCCTCTAACATATATACGTATCCAACAACGTGTTCGCTTATAAACATCTGATAAAAAACGAATCGAATATTTCTGAATCAACAAAAGAAATGATAGAAATCGGTGAATTTTTGGACGAGATATACCCAAAATAGCAAGAGTCTAAAAAACCATAAACTCATAATTTCTTCAGTAGGTAAAGTAAAGGAACAAGACCAAACTGTGGTGGATTCCGGGCCACGAAAGTTTTGAAGGCAACGAAAAGGCCGACGACGGGTTGCGATATCACCTAAACATAATGAAAATGGTTGACTCTGCAGAATGCCGGCTATGTCTTGAGGAAGACGAAACAGCTGAACACATTCTAGGTGAATGTCCGGCCTCAGAGAACAACTGAGTTCCGAAGATATAAAGAAGTGGTCTGCTGGTAGCATTATCCGCTTTATACGGAAAGAAGAAATACTACTAGCTTAACATATTTCTGGCCCAGACGGTACAAACGACCTCATAGGTCGCAGTACCTTTTTCTTCGCCTTGGGGAACCAGAAGCTAAAAAAAAAATATATTGCAAATTTCAGCAGAACCATTTACCACAGGGCATGACAACTAATAATAGAACGAAACGAGGAGTAGGCCGTCTGATTAAAGCTCGGTGATTAAAAACACGTATATCTAATGTTACAACATGGGTAATGCGAAAGAGAACCAATCAAGCAACCTTCATTAGAAGCAAAAAACACAAACAAGTGACCTTCCTCAATGCTTTATTGCAAAAGTGCAGGGACTTTAAACAACGAAAATTCGTATTATCATTGTATATAAACTTTATAGTAGTGCCATCATGTCGAATTTTTTGTTTTAGCCGACTAAATGCAGATGGCGTTATGAATTGAGCTAGAATGTTTGTGTCTAAACTTTTGCTGTCATCCTCATTTTAAATACACACTTTGAAAACGAAGAAAGAAAACCAAATAAACTGGTTTATCTCTCTTTATCGAACCTTTCATAATTGCATTCCCATGTATGTTGTATTTTTTTTCTTTGTAAGAAGGATCACATTTTAACCAACGACCATACCACGTCGAGTTAATCGGTTCTCGTCAGATCACCGTAATTAAACGACGTTGGGCGCGGTTAGTACGTAGATGGGGGACCGTTTGAGAACAACCGCGTGTCGTTGGCCAGTCCCATCTACAGAGTTGAGGTAGATTATATACGTGGTATCACAATGGACCTAAATTGGTCTAAGTGTGTCGGCTTCTGCCGACAGCCACATAAACCTAACCTAACCTAAGAAGGATCACAGGCATTTTTGTTGTTTAGCAGCACAGGTAGCATGTAGGATTTCCAAGTAAGTTAATTTGTATGGATAATGGATCTCGCATTATCGATTCTGTGGTCATGCCATATGATTTTCATTTGTATGGAAATGTAAGTATGTATTTATTTTTCTGTGTAATTGATGATTTGCAATGTTGCCTTCTCTTAGGCAAGTAGTATGTTTGATGAGAGGGAGATGATGGAAATATAATAAATCTGACTTCTTCGTCTGCGAGTAGAAATGATGGAAGAGGCGATTCGTTTGAAGGGAAAAATTGAATAAAATTTGATTTCGGTATTTTTCAGCAAATGAGGTATTATGAGTTTGTCGCATTTTGGACTCTGACTGTTTCGGCTATATCTTATCGCAAAAGGTACCGATTTCTATAATTTTTTTGTAATTGATTTAGAAATATTCGATCTAATTTATAAAGCAATGACATAATTTTTTTTGTCAGTATTGTGCCATGCCGCACCACCACTTCTTGTTCAATAGGTACCTATAAGATGAATATTTATATGGATAGTAAGCATTTTCGTTGTTTTGCGTAGAGCTAGATTGTTAAATTGGAGTATTGCACAAGTTTATTTATCTTTAATCAACATGTGAAATTGTTGGTATATATTTTAAAGTCCATGTACCTTTTCAATGAAGCATTGAGGAAGGTCACTTGTTGGTATTTTTTGCTTAATGGAGGTTGCTTGATTGTTTCTCTTTTGCATTAAACGTGTTCTAACATTAGATGTACTTCGAGGCATTAAGAACGTCACTACAAAGATTATACTGGCTAACTTTAGAGCTTTTAGCTAAGCTCCAGCAATTGTAGAGTGTTCTATTGTGTCTCTTGGCGGTTCAAGTTGAGTATGACTTTCATTACTAGGTACAGTTCCAGAATATTCATAGTTTTAATTGTAATCCGCGTTGCGACTATTGGATATTAGAAAGAGTTGAACTGCTTTTTGTATTCATATTGGTCTAATTTCATTCGTGAAAGGATAAGTTGTGCATATGAATATTTTTATAATATATAAATTCTAATTCTTTTATACCTAGTATAGGTAGTCCATTGTCTGGTAGTTATTACACTGGACTATGTTGCTACTATGTTACCTATAGTTGCCAATTATATACAGTCTTGTTCGTATTGTGTTCATTGTTTGCACAGTCCGTCTGTTAACCAAGACAGATATCTTGCTCTTAAGCATATTGTATCTAATCTTATCAAATTTAATATCTGATTTAATATCGAATTTAGCACCGATCGCGCTGACCCCAAATTATGCTTGTATTAATTTTTTTTAATACAGATTTATTAAAAGATATTGAAATTTAAAATCTTTTGAAGTTGTATTTAAAATCCGAAATTTCCTATTATGGATAATAGAGTTCCAAATACGCGTTCTAGAGGAAGACCAAGTAATTTGAGAAATTCGTCCACTTTTCGAAATAACTCCCCGTTCAGGAGCAATGGAATCCAGGCCAATAGTTAGTCGTACCCCACCTGGGGCTAGTGTAGGCTTAAGCCAGGATCAGATTTCACCACAACTGGTAGATAACCACAATAGTGATGATAATAATGAGCGATGCGATATTAATGAACGTCCACCTGTTCAAGAAGAAGCCACAGACTCGAGGCAAACCAACGAGTTTTCATTCGTAAAATGCAGTCTATTAGAGATACCTTAGTTCGAAGATTGGACAATTTGAATTTAAATACTCCCAATGTGAATCCTACGAGACCTTCGAACGCTCGTTCCGACTTCGAACATTTTTTAAATAACGCTTCGTTTTCGACCTAACGCACAGTGTCACGAATCGCTGATTTAGCGGAATTAAATTAAGATTAAATTTTTTGTTTTTTTTTAATTGAAACTGTTCACAGAATAGAATATAACAAATTTTTTTAACATATGACTACAAATTTCAAGACAAAACAATACATACAAACCAGCTTATTTTAATTTTTTTAATTATTTGGTACATATAAAAGTTGCAAGTAGGTATTCATGTTCCATGACGCTTTTCTTTCATCTCGGAAAGTATCTTAGACTTGCTAAGAATTGGATCTGAGGTTATAAGCAATCGATTTAAGAGTTCAGTATTTGTATCTACACGTGATATTTTTCTGGTAGGATGTTCCCTAAACCTTCTATTTTCTTTGTTTCTTGCCTCTTGCGCTTCTTCTGAAAGTTGTCCGATTGGAAGTATACAAGTCGAAATTATTTGTTGTCCATGAAAGAAGACCTTATGCACACTTACTGGCTTAAAATACCAGGCAGAATTTTCAAAAGCATCTGCATCTATTGGGAACCCAGACCCAAGAGCTTCTAAGATGATATGAAACTTTTTGATAATTTCTTTATCAATCACTGTAATTTGGGCAGTCTTTTCATTATCTCTAAAAAATCGTCTAGCCTTGTTCCCGTTATTAGGATTGCCAGACTATTGAGTTGGCATATCTACCAATAACCCTGTTTCTCTTGTAAATTTTTCTTGGATTAGTTATTTTCTGGCTTTGACTTTTTCTTTACTGCCTTGGTCTTTTACCTGCCGCAACTTGACATCTAATCTATAATCTTTTTTTCGGTCTTCCTACTCTAGATGAAGAAGGTATTTCATCTAAGATATGTTGTGGTAATGTTAGACTTTCATTTAGCCACGGAGAATTTGAATTTTCGAAGCGCTCTCTATGCCGACCACTTTTGGCCCATGTCTCGTCAAATCTTAAACATACATAAAGTTTTAAAGGTTAATTTGATTGACTTTGTTGCAGCCTCAGAAAATATTACATGGCTGAAGTAACCCACAACAAAAGCAGAAACAGCATCTAAGCGATTAATTTTAAATTAAGAAATCCAAACATAAAAAATTAGCTTTTCGTGATTTCCATGGGCATCCTAAAAATCGAAAAATTTTGTTGAAACACATTTTAGCAGTGCATATTCAAGGCTTTAGAACAAACACGGTCTCCAACTTGGACAACACTGAACAACTAGGTATACTTTTCGTCCAATGAATACAAAAAACACATATTTTATCTATAAATTTTACTTTACATTTCAATTATATACAATTTGGAGTTTGAGATGATTTTTTTTTGTTGCACTAAGCAACAACAAAAAAATTGCACAGTCATTACTTAGGAGGCTTAAGCGGTTTTTGTTTAATTTTGTGCATGTCATTTTCCTTATTAAACCAAGCTAAATCAGCGATTCGTCGCACTGTGCAACGCTGACAAGCACCACCAATAAGTCAACAAACTTCTTTAGTAAGTTCAGTTTGTGAAATTGAAAAGTGGCAAATTGCATTCGACGGGTCCGAAAATATCCACGATTTTCTTTTTAAAGTGGAAGCTGGGAATACACTATAACTTGTCTTATCTTTTTTTATCTCTGCCTCAATTAATATTTTTTCACATGCAAATATGGTTTATAAACCATTTGGGAATCCTCAGTGCTGAAATGCGAATCTCCTTCACCGATGTGAACATACACACCAATTGCATTAAAAACAAAGAAAACAAGTTACAGGTGACTGTGATGGTCTAATTGCAATATGCCATAACCTACCCCAAACATTCATCAAAGCCAACAAATAATATACCATCAACTACTCGACGACAATTCTCCCACCATCGCCCCTGCCTTTAAATATGAATATCGATTTTTCACTTGCAAATGCGAATTATAAAGAAAATCGTTTGAGAATCCTCACATTAGCTGAAATGCGACTCTCCTTTAACGATCATACACACACATACCAATTGTGTTAAAATCCAGAAAACATAACATACCCCTTCCATCAAAGCAAACAAAAAATATACCATAAATCTACACGAAACCTGCTTTGCCAACCACCACCACTACCTGCATCATCCTCCTACTCATATTCCCAGCACGAGAATGGTGTAGAACTAGACTATCATGATTTGTTGCGGGCGAATGCGCACTGGTGGCGTATCGTCGTTTACGCCCGGTTGCACTACTATAAGGTTTATATACAATGGTTTAACTCCCTTAGAATTCCAGACGCAGTTAAGGATTTGCCAAATTTTGATGGTAATCCTCGTCTTCTTTACGACTTCATTTGTAATGTTGAAGAGATATTGAGTTTTATGCCTCATTTAATTAATACGGGATATTACAAAATTGTACTTCGTGCGATTCGTAATAAAATTACTGGACAAGCTAACGAAGTGCTTAATATGTATGGCACTCCGGTGGTTTGGGACGACATTAAGAATAATTTGATTGTGCACTATTCGGACAAACGCAACGAAACGAGTCTAATACGCGATTTACACCAGATACGTCAGAATAAGGATACGGTTGATGTGTTTTATTCAAAAATCATAGAATTATTGTCCGCTATGATGAATCATGTATAAGTACATGAACGTGACCATAATGTAATATTATCGAAACAAATTTTATACGAAGAAATGTGTCTCAACACATTTATATCGGGTCTAAGAGAGCCCCTTGGCTCTACCGTAAGAGCAATGAGGCCAACAAAACTGTCCGAAGCATTGAATTTTTGCCTCAAGGAGCAAAATTGTGTATATTTTCGTGATCAGACAAATTTCGCTCAAAGAAATCCAAATAGACAAGTTAGAGGAAATTGCCCCCAATATAATCAACAATTCCAAACTCGACCAAATTATAACCCCAACAGATATCAGCAGTTTCCAGTTAGACGCCAACCTCTTAACCATAATCCTAGTCCACAAATGCTGCCTAGGCCATATTTTCCTAACAATAACACTCAAACCACATCATACAATCCCTGCTTACCCCAAAATATACCCCTTTCTAGTGGCGGCAATAACAAACAGTATTCAAATCAAACGAGATTCTCGCGTCCGCAACCAATGGATATTGCAAGCGGGAGTACCAATAGGAACTTCCACAACTTGTCTCAAGATAACAAAAATTCATTCAACTCCTTACATAACATCGAAGGTGATGATAGCATTTATCTACAATCACAAGTGCAAGATTTTGATTCCCAGGAACCTCAAGAATACTATCAAAACTTAGACCCTTGTTCAAGTCATATGATCCAAACTATACAACCTGAAGTAGATGACGCAAATTTTCGCACACTTGCCTTGGACACTCAATAGGTTACATTGATATAAATAATTTCAATAGCAACTTACTACCATATATAACAATCAATAGCCTCACTAACTCCAAACTCAGATTTTTAGTAGATACAGGGAGTAATAGATCGTTTATATCCCCAACTTCCGTTGAAAATCTGAATGTTAAAATTGTAGATCCAATAGAAATCAAAACTTTATTCAATAGTCAGTTTGTTAACCAGGAAGTAACTCTGAATGGACTATCTGAATTTAAAACGAACAAATCAATTTCATTTCTGCTCCTCAGATTCCATAGTTATTTTGATGGCCTAATCGGCGTTGATATAATGAAACATCTAGGAATTAAAGTCGATCTAAAAAAAATCTCTGCTTGAGCTGGATAATGTAAAAATACCACTACAATTATTCAAACCAAACCTTATGTCAAGGCTTTACTCTGTTCCAGGAAAAAGTAAAATTGTGTGTCATCTTCCTGTTGATGTTGAGTTTGGCAGCATTCACATAAAACCAACTTTAATAAAACCAGATTTACTTATTCCTGAAGGTGTTTATAAAGCACATAGGTGGCATTCTTTCGTTGAGGTCATTAATTCATCAGACTCTTCACAAGTATTCATCGTAGAACAACCAATTAAATCACTCATAATCAATCCGGACGATGTCACTGAAATACATAATCTTTCAGTATGCAATTTAGAAAACCTGGGTGATCTTGACATTTTGATTCGAGTTGATCATTTAAACTCGGAAGAGCAAAAATCAATTAAAACCCTTTGCAGGAAATATCAGAATATTTTCTTTAAGGAAAGTGAAAAACTGACATTCTCTAGTGAAATCAAACATCAAATAAAAACACGAGATGACATTCCGATTCACACTAAATCGTATAGATATCCACATATCCTGAAAGATGAAATTCAAAGTCAGATTTGTAGAATGCTCGAGGATGGTATCATACGTCAGAGTTTTTCGCCTTGGTCTTCCCCTATTTGGATGGTTCCCAAGAAGAGAGATTCAAGTGGCAAGGAAAAATGGCGGCTAGTAATTGACTACCGCAAGCTTAACGAAAAAACTGTTGACGACAGGTACCCTATACCAAATGTAACAGATATTCTAGACAAGCTTAGCAAATCAATATATTTCAGCATTCTAGATCTGGCATCCGGATTTCACCAAATTCAATTAGATGGAAAAGACGTGCCGATGACAGCTTTTTCGGTTAATAACGGTCATTATGAGTTCCTAAGAATGCCGTTTATCCTAAAGAACGCGCCATCCACGTTTCAAAGAGTCATGGACCACGTTTTACATGACTTACAAGGCAAAATATGTTTTGTATACATGGATGACATTATTGTCTTTTCAACTTCTCTTCAGGAACACATTGAGAACTTGGAGCATGTCTTTAGAAAACTTCAGGATGCAAACTTTAAAATCCAACTTACGAAATCTGAATTTCTACAAAAAGAGGTATCATTTGTAGGTCATTTAGTTACCTCCGAGGGTGTTAGACCAAACCCCTCCAAAATTTACGCCATCAAGAATTTTCCGATACCTAAAACCCCTAAGCAAATCAAATCGTTTTTAGGCCTTCTAGGCTACTATCGTAAATTTATACGAGATTTTGCAAAGGTAACAAAACCTATGACGCAATGCCTTCGGAAGGGTCATGGCTCTAGATACATTCAATGCTTTGAAACTTGTAAGAATCTTTTATGTAATGAACCGATACTACAGTACCCCGCCTTCTCTAAGCCATTCAACCTTACTACTGACGCGAGTAATGTTGCAATCGGCGCAGTACTATCGCAGGGTCCAATTGGCTCAGACAAACCTTTTTGCTATGCAAGCCGTACCTTGTCTAAATCTGAAGAGAATTATAGTACAAAAGAGAGGGAACTACTAGCAATTGTTTGGGCCACAAAATATTTTCGGCCATATCTCTTTGGCAGGAAATTTACCATCATCACCGACCATAAGCCATTAACCTGGTTGTTTTCGTTGAAAGAACCCAACACTAAGCTAGTACGGTGGCTGTTGAATTTAGAAGAGTTCAACTACACAATAGCATATAAGAGCGGGAAAACAAATTCAAATGCTGATGCTCTGTCTCGTATCGAAATTCATTTAAACGAAGGTAACAGCGATCTTCAATCAGATAATTTAGATCTAGTATCTATCAATAACAACATCGACGATTTGGAAAAGCTTGAAACCATTCACTCTTCTCCAGAAAATTCTAATGATGGCATTCCAATTTCAGAAAGAGCTATAAATGAATTTTCCAACCAGGTAATACTAATCGAGAATTTGAATCGCAAAAAGTTGCACTCAACCCTTTCCATTTTATTTAAAAAAAAAGAGACATAAAATTGAATGTAGCAATATTCGTGACGAGAATGTTATGATTGACATTTTCCGAAACTTTGTTAATACAAAAAGAGTAACTTGTATTTTAACAGACGACAAGACATTCAAAGTACTACAATATGTCTTCTCTAAATATTTTAACAACTCCCTCCTAAAACTGGTTAGGAGTAACATTTTTTTTACACGATGTGACTAAGCCTGAAGAGCAAGAGGAAATAGTTAGAACGTACTCGTACCATCATAACTCTAACCACAGAGGTATAAATGAGAGCCTAGCGCACATCAAAAGGAAATATTACTTCCCTAACATGAAAAATGTCATATCCCGAGTTATAAATAACTGTGATACATGCCAAAAAAATAAGTACGACCGTATAAGAGTTCCATTAAAATTTGAAATGACGGAAACTCCGTTAAAACCCTTACAGATACTACACCTGGACATCTACTATATCCACAATGAACATTTTCTAACTATAATTGATAAGTTTACTAGATTTGCGAGCGTTTACCTATTACCATCTAGAGGTAGCATAAGCCTCATACAATCACTCAAACACTTTTTTTGCATCACGGAATTCCCCAGAAAATTGTTACAGACAACGGTAGTGAGTTTTTATCAACACTGTTTAAGGACTTCGTAGCAACGTATGAGATACACCTACACGCAACATGCGCAAAGAACTCCACGGGAAACTCACCCGTAGAACGGTTTCATTCAACCCTAACAGAATTAATTAGAATCATTAGATCCACTCATATAAATAAACCCATAGCCGAGGTTGTAGATGAGGCAGTCATCACCTATAATAGTTCAATACATTCAGTTACCCAAATGACACCATTTGAATTGTTAAACGGACATTTAACAAAAAGGGATCTTTTCCCGGTTGCAAACAACATATACTCAGAACAGGACTATCTCAGGGAACATATAAAAACATATGAGTCTTTAAAAAAGTTAGCTTATAATAGAAGTTTTGCTTATAAGGAAACAGTAATTAAAAAACGTAATGAAATCCGCGGTAATCCTCCACAATTTAAAGTGAATGACAGAATATTTGAAAAAGACGATAGGAGGAACAAACTTGCACCCAAGTTCATAGAGCATAAGGTGTTAAATAATAATAAAGTTACAGTGAACACTAACAAACGAAAGGTGCACAAACAAAAAATAAAGAAAAAACTGAAATTTACCTAATTAATGAAGTTAAATTAATATTTTTGGTATTTTCTCTATAAATCCCTACACTGTTGGAAGGGAGCTAAACACATATATGCAAATTATTAAAGAAAAGGAGATTATTTATTTTACTTTATTTTCTAATATATAATGGAATCTTTCAACACTGTATGCAAGAATTGTAAAGTAACAAGAGAGCAACGCATTATCTTTAACCACCCCTCCCACAATCCCCTAGTTTATAACCATCGCAAGGTAGGCTGAATCTTAAATGCAATAGGGAAAACTTAAAAACTGCGGAAACAACACATCACACTTAGCGAAATTATACTCATGAACTCATCAATTTCACACTTGGGCGGGAGAAGTTACATCATTGTATATACACTTTATAGTAGTGCCATCATGTCGAATTTTTTTGTTTTAGCCGACTAAATGCAGATGGCGTTATGAATTGAGCTAGAATGTTTGTGTCTAAACTTTTGCTGTCATCTTCATTTTAAATACACACTTTGAAAACGAAGAAAGCGAGACCAAATAAACCGGTTTGTCTCTCTCGAATCTTTCCGCCGAACGAATTTCATTCCATTGTGTATGCATTTTTTTTTCATTGTAAGAAGGAGCATAGGCGTAGGCAGCGCAGGTAGCATGTTCATGTACGTATGCTTTGCAAGTAGCAGAGGTTGATGATGGAAACCAAGTAAGTTATTATTTGTATGGATAATGGATTTCGCATTATCGACTCTCTGGATGGAAGGGGCGATTCGTTTGAAACGAAAAATTTAATAAAATTTGATTTGGGTATTTTTCTTTCAAATGAGAAATTATGAATTTTTCGCATTTTAGATTCTCGCTATTTTGGCTATATCTTGTCGAAAAATGTACCGATTTATATCATTCTTTTTGTAATTGATTTAGAAATATTCAGTCTAATTTATAAAGCAATGGCATAATTTATTTTGTGTCGGTATTGTGCCATGCTGCACCACCACTTATTGGTCAATAGGTACCTACACGATGAATATTTATATGGATAATACGAATTTTCGTTGTTTAAAGTCCCTGCACCTTTGCAATAAAGCATTGAGGAAGGTCACTTGTTTGTGTTTTTTGCTTCAAATGAAGGTTGCTTGATTGGTTCTCTTTCGCATTACCCATGTTGTAACATTAGATATACGTGTTTTTAATCACCGAGCTTTAATCAGACGGCCTACTCCTCGTTTCGTTCTATTATTAGTTGTCATGCCCTGTGGTAAATGGTTCTGCTGAAATTTGCAATATATTTTTTTTTTAGCTTCTGGTTCGCCAAGGCGAAGAAAAAGGTACTGCGACCTATGAGGTCGTTTGTACCGTCTGGGCCAGAAATATGTTAAGCTAGTAGTATTTCTTCTTTCCGTATAAAGCGGATAATGCTACAAGCAGACCACTTCTTTATATCTTCGGAACTCAGTTGTTCTCTGAGGACGGACATTCACCTAGAATGTGTTCAGCTGTTTCGTCTTCCTCAAGACATAGCCGGCATTCTGCAGAGTCAACTATTTTCATTATGTTTAGGTGATATCGCAACCCGTCGTCGGCCTTTTCGTTGCCTTCAAAACCTTCGTGGCCCGGAATCCACCACAGTTTGGTCTTGTTCCTTTACTTTACCTACTGAACATGTAAGAAGTAAAGAAATTATGAGTTTATGGTTTTTTAGACTCTTGCTATTTTGGGTATATCTCGTCCAAAAATTCACCGATTTCTATCATTTCTTTTGTAATTGATTCAGAAATATTCGATTTGTTTTTTATCAGATATTTATAAGCGAACACGTTGTTGGATACGTATATCTGTTTGAGGCAGCTCACCTGTCGATTTACATTTTTTTTTTTTATTATTTGAATGAATGTCAAACAAACTACCTACCTATTTAGACATGCAAAAATATATGTTTTCATTGCTTTCTTAAAAGAAAAAAAAAACAAATACTGAGAATATTATGTATGTAGTTTAAAGATAAAGAAATGTTCATTTAACCAATTTGGATATTCGAGGCATAGGTACCAACCACAGCATTGAATATTTTATTGAAATTTTTTTTAATGCTGTGGTTGGTACTAAAAAAAACACAAGTCTGTTCTCTTCCGCATCACCCAGGAGGTGGAACATTTGATGCGTTTTTTTTCACCGAGGTATCCCCATTAGGCCTACTCCTCGCGCATAGTTCATAAATAAATAAATAAAATATTACGTAACATAACAACGCATAGGGTCCTTTAACCAAAAGCGCATACCTAAAGTATATATAAAGAATAAATAAACTATATATTAATATTACCATAACTAAAAACAAATAAAAATAAATATGAGTACATATAAATATTTATATATGAAAATCAGAAAAACACACCCATTCATTTATTAAAATATAACTTTATTTATAGATATTTATTTACATGATGCTTATCCTTAAAGTTTGGCAGCCTTAAATCCTTGTTGTTTTTTTTATTGTAAATTTAATCAATCCGATTAAAATAAATTTAACTATGTCTTCGTTGTGTCCATAATTGCTACACGTCATGGTTTCTGTCACTTCCAACTGGTTTATCATGTGAGACATGAGGTTTTCAACCAAGTTTGCTTGTTTGCGGTCCTCCGGAAAAACTGTTTCGAATATCTCCTTTATTCTTTTCGCAGTATTTTCGAAGCTTATAGTAGGCACCGTAAGCTTCCCAAACTCTGACACAGTTTGTGTGGTCTCATAAGCCTTGAGACGTATTAACAAGGCTTGTTCTCGATAAGAATTTGTCTCATCGATCATAAATTGCGTGCAGGCTTCGCAATTAATCTTGTTCCGTAACTTAAACGCTGCAAATCCTGCGTAGAACGTCAAAGCTCCTTCCTGTAGCTTCTCTGAACATCCTTTCGTTAGTACTGTTTCTATAGTGTTGTTCCTTGCGTAGTCTTCATCTGCGTCATCGTACTCGATATTGTTTAAAATATCGGTCTCCATGATGTGGTCTTCTAATGGGACTTCAACTGAAAATTCTTCATTCGCTGCCCGCTCAATATCCAGTTCTTCGCGATCTGCTTCATCCAGCAATAGCTCTGCTCCAGAATCTTCATAGCCCGAATGATCTGAAGATTTTAAATTTTTAAATATAATTTGCTTAAGATTTCTTATGAATCTGTAAGCCGAGGGGTTTTTCTCATACGATCCCCTATTTGTCCGCACCATCGAAAATAAGTTCTCTGCTGGATCTGTGTTAAGATGCGCAGTCAGGAGAAACTTCTGCTCAGTACTCTTAAGATGTGTCCACATCATCTCAATTCCTAGCAGTGTCTGCTCCAAGCCGAAAAAGCAAGGAGGTTTTTGCAGTCTTCCGGTATATTCCCACTTTTTTATCCACTGGCGAGCATTTCGTATTGACTTAAGTGTGTCGGTCGAATCTGAAATTGGCTGACGACTTGGATTCCTGGAACTCAGTCTGTCGCTATTCAGGTTGTCGAACAAGTCATTCATTTTTTGTATGAAAGTTGCTGTTGATTCGGCAACTTTCTGTTCCTCAACTGTTTTGTAGCAGTTTGCTTTCACTGCATACAAAATTCCGGCAGCTACATTAGCGCTGAATATTTGTGTTGCCAGTTTAACCGATAGTTTTTCAAAACCATTTGGGCAAACATGGCTCTTAGTAAGCTTGAAGAAGACTTGCAAAACTCCTTTCGAGTCTTCTTCATACAGCTTAACAACTACGTTCCAATCTATAATTTCTCCTGAAATTATCATTTTGTGCTGTAACAATATATTCCGCACGCTCTTGAAGAGATGCGGATAATCGTACAGCATGAAAACCCTTTCATTCCCAACATCGTAATAAGGCTTTTCTACTGACACTCATAGCAGTTTGTAAGCCAGTACGTTGTTTGATCCTTGGTCGCAGCTTGTCGCGACGACATTTAGGCCGCATGCCATTATTTTGCTGATGTTTTTGTAATCAGTTGCTACAAAAAAAAGGACTAATTTTATAACCTTTTTGGGAAAAGCATCAATAAAATCGAATTTATCTACCTAATCCCAATTTTTTTTTACAACATAAACTTAATATAGCCTTCTTTCATATTGCATTTGGTTTTTCCCATATTATCGAAGGAGTTAAAAAATTTCGTAAAATTAAATCAAGAAACTACCTGTTCGTAATCAGGTGAGACGGAGGTACATACCAATTGTATTAAATACCAGCAAACATCCTACGGTCTCCTCGCAATATGCCATAACCTACCCCAAATTTCCATTAGAGCCAACAATTAATATACCATCTTTGTATATACATACATAAGTGAATATGAAGACTTTTCTTTTTAGCTTAAAGATGGATAAGTTGTTTTAATTTTCCTTAAACGGTATACTCTCTTAAGCGGACAAAAATGTGCACCATTAATGTCCCCTCAAGGAAGATTTCACTGTATGTATATACATACATATGAAACTTATATTTTTTCTGGCTGAGGTATTAACGAGGCTAGAATAAAAAATGTGGGTTTCTATAACATGCGATACGTCTAACCATGCGTTTGATGGAGTTCAATATTTTAATGCATTTGGGTACCTACCTATAAAATTTCATAATTGTACCTACCTACTTCAAAAGATAAATTTAAACTATACTTCATTTCTTTAGTACCTACTGGGACATCCTGAAACCGAAATTTGCATTAAGTATATCGGCCGCTAGTGGTCGGTATGACGGTATCAAAAGAAGTAGGTATCAAAAAGAATACCTAAATCAATGATATTTAGCTGCCCAAACTGAGGCACTCAGGTGCTTGTGCAAAACCAAATGAAAAAATTCTGTTTATATTCGGAGATTCGATTGTGTAATGCAAACGAAATATGAACCTAATATGATTTTGAATACCGATTATGAATGAATGCCCTTTTTATTTGATGAAATAATAAATAAACCAATTTGAGTTGTTCATGAATAACCTACGGCAGCTATTATTACAAGCAGGGCACGCGCTCGTACACACACTCTAACTTGTCTTATCTTATCTCTGCCTCAATTAATTTTTTTCACATGCAAATATGATATGCCTCACTGCTGAAATGCGAATCTTATTCGCCGATCTTAACATATACACACCAATTGTATAAAATACAACAAAATAAGTTCCAGGTGACGGTTTTGTTCTAATTGCAATATGCCATAACCTACCCCAAAAACTTTGATCAGAGCAAACAAATAATATACCATCAATCTACCCAACTACAATTATCCCACCTCTCTTCATCCACCATCGCCCCTACCATTAAATATGAATATCTGCTTTTCACTTGCAAATACTCGTATGAATTATAAAAAAAAAACATTTGAGAATCTTCACTGCTGAAATGCGACTCTCCTTCAACGATCATACACACACATACCAATTGTGTTAAAATCCAGAAAACATAACATACCCCTTCCATCAAAGCAAACAAAAAACATAGGGACGGGCTACAGTCCGCTTGGGCGAACTGTTGGATACCCTATTCTTATTCCTATCCCTCATAAGTGGGCGTGACAAAAGTCTAAGTATTGTTGAATTGTTAAGAACGCTCTACATATTTTGTTACATAACATTTAAAGGATTTTATCAAAAAAAAAAACGCTCCCTAGCTCAAACTTTGGTGTTTCAATAAAATTGTTTAATTTAATTGTGGGCGTGTCAGTAGGCGGATTTAAAAAAAATTAACACATGAGAATAAAGGGCCCCTAGAGAGTATATATTATAAATTTCAGCTCCCTAGCTCAAACTTTGAATTTTAAAAAAAAAAAAAATTAATTGTGGGCGTGATTTTGAAAATATTTACACATGAGCATAAAGGGCCCATAGAGAGTATATACTATAAATTTCAGCTCCCTAGCTCAAACTTTGGATTTTCAAAAATTAATATACCCTTAGAATAGAGTATAAAAAAATTGTTTTATTTATTTGTGGGCGTGTCAGTGGGCGGATTTTGAAAATTTTTTATCCCGAGCAGTTTTAGGAGTCATAGATCATATATACAAAATTTCAGCTTTCTAGCTCAAAATTCAAAATTTTGTTTTTTTTAGTTTGTGGGCGTGTCTGTGGGCGGATTTCAAAAATTCGTAAACTTGATTATTTCGGGACCCTAGAGAGTATATGGTTAAAATTTCAGCTCTCTAGGTCCAGTTTAAAGGCCTAATTTTTGGCTACAGACGGACGGACGGACGGACGGACGGACGGACGGACGGACGGACGGACGGACGGACATGGCTAGATCGACATTACTATCGATGCTGATCATAAATATAGTAACTTTTAGGGGTCTACGGGCAATATTAAGGTATGTTACAAACTATGCGTCAAAATTAATATACCCTTAGAATAGGGTATAAATATACCATAAATCTACACGAAACCTGCTTTGCCAACCACCACCACTACCTGCATCATCCTCCTACTCATATTCCCAGCACGAGAATGGTGTAGAACTAGACTATCATGATTTGTTGCGGGCGAATGCGCACTGGTGGCGTATCGTCGTTTACGCACGGTTGCACTACTATAAGGTTTATATACAATGGTTAAAGGATATTTTCTCTTTTAAAGTATTTTTGATCGCATGAAATTGTTAATGCTTTTCTCTACTTTATCTTTTTTGCAGCGATATTGGAAAACATAATTGTTTTATTATTGATACGTGTTTTAACTGTCATCGAGTTACACCAAGTAATTATTGTAGTAACTCATGACAAAAGTTTCATGCACGAAGTAAAACATTAGATACAATCAAGAAAATAAAGAAATCATGAAAAATAGCACAATTGACATAAAATAATGTAAAGCAAAGAAAATGAATACTTATCAATTATTAAAGATATTGTTTGAAAAAATAAATAGTTGAGATTTTATTTGTAGTAAAAATATACCTATTATGCACTTGAAAAAATGGGTTATTAAATGTAGGTAGACAATTGGACACTTAGGCCTTTCCATGAAAGTCATATCGGGCGAGCCAGGTCGATTTTAACTGCGTAGAAAAGTGACCCATCTTTTCTGAACTAACCTAAAAAGCTACCTGTCTACCTGCGTGCCCATGCACAAAGTATAACGGAAATTCCATTTCAACCCTTTTTAATAGTTACTCAAAACTTTGGCTTTCATTACTAAACATATATTTGAGAAGTGCAACGCCCAGCAAAATTCTCTTTTCTTTGGGATGGGTAAATGTGTATCTTTTGCATGCTCCAACGACGGTTCTGTGTGGAAAATCACTCATGTCTCGATCGTTGATCGAGAGAAATGTTTCCGCAAGCAGGGGTATATTTGTTGTATGAAATGCGCACATATTTTTTTTTAGCTGTAGTTCTGGTTTTAAAAGTAGTTTTGTTGTCGCTAAAAGAATAAAATCCCTGATGTCAATGACTTATGTTGTTTCTCTTCAAAACACTGAAATAGTACTCCCAATTTTCGTACTTTGAGGGGTCTGACATGTGCAGTTTTTCTCGAAAAAATGAATAACTACGAGTATATAAAAATGAGAAATTTGCAAAAAAAAGAAAATTGAAAAAATCTGACTTATATTGTTTCTGAAATAAACAATTTTTATAAATACGTTTTATTCCAAATCCTGGATCGAAGATATATGCACTTGTGGGTGCCAGACGTTTTGCTATCCCCATGCCAGACGTACTAACAGTATCCCCATGCCAGACGTACTAAGAATACCTATGCAAAAAAATCAGTTTTTGAAATAATTGGTATAATCACGCATTGCATAGGTATACCAAAATAATGGTGGAAGTGTCCTGATACCGAAAATGTGGGTGCCAGACGTTTTGCATGGGGAAACCCCTTGCCAGACGTACTTATAGCCTGATAAATAAAATTGTAAAAACAAATTTATGTGGTTGGTATTATTGCACCTATTTATAAAATAAATGTATTAACAAAAATATGTATTCTTATTCTAATATATTAAATTAACGTCTTTGTTCTTTATACACCAACATAGTTCAGTAACTTTTTTTACTAAATGGATGAATTCAAAAGAAAACTTATAAAAAAAAAATTGCTCGATCACATTTCTAAGAAAATAAAAACATAAATAATAATAAATCCAACTAAATATCTACAGATTACATACACTACAATATTTTGTTTAAGGCTACAAAAATGATTTTAATCACAATCTGATTCATCAGATGAATCGTTGCATACAACATTGTCTTCATCGTCGGATGCATCCAAGTTAGCCTCAGAATATCATCAAGATTGTATTTCCTAGTTCTGCAAAAGCTAACTAAAAATCGGGTCGACTCTGTTTTTTGATTTTGCAGTCTTAAGATTTGGATAAGTGTCAGTTTATCCAAATCTTAAGACTGCAAAATTAACCTGATGGTATTCTTATTCCTAATTTTTTGCACCTAATAGATATCTGGTAACGTGCCGGCATAGATTTTTTTTTGTTAAGGCGACTAAAATAAGGCGGATTTATTTCTTAGTCTGGTTAAAGCGCACATAACGGTAATTGACTTTGTGATTGCGATCTTTTGAATAGTTTTTGAATTTTCGTAATGGCTTTTGGTTAATGTGTCTAATTAAAGAAAATAAAATCATGAAATTTCATGAAACGAAAAAAGCGTTAGGATTTATTTCAAAAATTGTTCCTTAATCTTTGTGTCAGCTCAAATCTAAAGGGTCTTTTAAAAGCCTTTCGAAAGTACTGTATTGTTAATCTTTGATAGATAGAATATAATAGCCAATTAAATAGAATATGTATAGCCATTTTTCTAACGTGCCGTTGTTCGAGTCTTTTGCTAAAATCAGAGTAGGATTCCCATATTTTTACATCATTTTACTCAAAGTATTAAAAACCTAAAACTTTTTCAAAACCTTTACAGCCGTTCTTTAGAAAATGATTTTTTTTTTTCAAAATTTTATTAAATGTCATAAAAAAAATATTTGAAAATTTTTAATAGGTACAAATGTTTCAAATAAAATGGAAGAACAGGGTAAGAAGTAACACTTTCGATTTAATTTGATGCTGCTCCTTAGATTTAGCAAATCACTCAGCTAAAGCTTAGTTCAAGTTAAAGAGCGATATTTCAGCTACAAAATCCACCAATTAAGTCCTAAAAAAGATAGGGGTTATTACAACTTACTCCGATTACGCGGTAAGTTCAAACATAGGCCGGGGTAATATGTAACAGACATCACATCTGTTTTTAATAAAGAATAATAATTTCTATTCATATTCGCAGTACCATGACTTTTATTATGAGAATAATTCGATACAAAATAAAGAAACTTGTAACGGCCGCCTGTTGCAGTTACAATGATGCAATATTGTGTATCATATTTGATTTATAAGAGGTATGGTTGTTCTTTCTTGTTCACATGCCCAATAAGGCATATATGCACATGCGATCATGTATCATATTTGGGTGGGGGCACCTTTTATGATCATCACGCCCATGTATCACATATGAAGAAAAAGAAAATTCAAAAATTTTTAAAATCTAAAATATAAATAAAATATAAAAAATAAATAAAATTCTTAAAATAGATATTAGGCATTGCCTAAAACTTAGCTTCCCCAGCCATTTGCTTGTGCGAAGTGGAAGGGACCTACAATTTTAAGCTGAATCCGAATGGCAAGTTTGAGAAGCTTCTCATGACAATTGATACTCTTGGATGTTTGTCAGACGTTGGCAAGAGGTGGGGCAGAGGAAAAACTCAAGATGTGTCTTGGCCCCGGCGGGATTTGAACCGGGGACCTTTCGATTAATAGTCCAACACACTAACCTCTGAGCCGCTGCGCCCGAACATCAAAAATCATCAATCATAATTCACTTAAACAGAAAAAAAACAGATAAAGAACAGAACAGTTTAACAGGTGGATTCAACATCAGTTTCACAGTTCACACATACATAATGCGAGTGGTTCTGTTATACACCGTAACATGTTACAACTGCCCCAAGAAAACGTTAGGTACAACAAGCCCACCCATATAATTTATTACAAGGAACACTATAAAAGAAGCAGAACGCGCACATAGTATACATTTATACTCAAATTTCACTGAAACATAAATACGTAACCACAAAAAATAATTTCTTGTATCTTAAGAGCAATACCAAAAATACCAACGATGAAGTACCTATTAACCCTCTGCGACTGACGTGCTTTAGTTTTCACAATCTTACTGACGTGGTAGTCTACCAGACACCATTTTGATAGCTTCTGCTTTTTAAACTTATTTTATTTTGCATCTTTAATTCGTCATATTTTAAACTTAAGGGTATATTATTAGCATTAAAAAATAAAAACACAAACAATTTGAAACACATTTTGATTTTAACAACATTTATTGATGTAACATAAATTAATACTCAAAAACAAACATAGATAAAAAGTAAAAAAAAAAAAAAAACATAAATAATTTCTTCATTTACATAAACATTTATAAAACTTAACACTTATAAGAATCAATTAAAAAAAAATGAGATCAATCCACTGGTTGGAAAAAAAAGTATAATAGTTCAAAAATCATAGTTTTTGCTGGCAGTCTGCGCAAAGTGGCTTTGAGCATTGCAAACAGATTGACTTTGAACAGTCACAACAACAATATCTTGATTGCCTTTTTAATTTTGGTGGGCAAATGGAACATAATTTTCTTGTAACTAACTGATTTTGTAGAACTTTCGGTGGTGGAGGAGGGAGATCCTTAGCCAAAATTCTACTTATTGTCATCCGCAGCTCTCTGGGCAATCGCTCGTTGTACACACGATATTTCATCTGATCCAGCACTAATTCTCTTGCCATATTCAAAATAAAAGTACCCCGTCTCATTTTACAATTGCTGTCTGCACACATTTGATATAGTACAAAGCTGTTTATTGCTGACATATCCAAAATCCTTTGGAAAATTGCCATAGGCCAACGGCGAGTTTTGCGGCTGCAGGAATAAATTGAACACTTTTTATCAACTTCATCAACTCCGCCTTTAGTATGATTGTAGTCAGTTATCATTATTGGTTTACCTGTGTCAGTATCCACATCTTCATTGTGGTGGGAAGAAGAAATTAAGAGGACAGCTTTGTTTTTTTTCGGAACATATGATAACAATGTGAAGTCTTTTGTGAACCCATACACTGAACTCTCTAAATCTCTTTTCTTGTCCGGCAAGAAGCATGGTGGTATCTCCGTTTTATTTTTTTTTAGCGTACCTAAGTAAGTAAGTCCTCTTTTGAGCAAAGTTTCCATCAGTGGAATTGAACTAAACCAATTGTCTGCTGTAATGTTCCGATTTGATTTTTCCACAACTTTCGCTAGTCTCAAAACAGACTGACTAGGTATTGCCATTTTTCTATCTTGTTCACTCAACCCTATACCATCCGAGTCTTTACCATGGTAGATGTAGGCATTATAAATGTAGAATGTACGAGCATCTACCAATAGCATTATCTTGATGCCATATTTTGCTGGCTTCTGTGGCATGTAAATGATAAACTTACAACGACCTCTAAATGGCAGCAACATTTCATCTATACATAGGTATGGTCCAGGAGTATATTGGGTCTGGCTATTTGTGATTAATTTGTTGAACAAATCAGAGATTGGAGCAAGTTTATCATCTTTCAGACGTTCCTCTCTAGTAGTTGAGTCATCAAACCGGAGGCAGTTAATCAAGCAAGAAAAACGCCATTTTGACATAACGCACCGAAATATTTCATGGCCAGTGCCATCTGTAGCAAATATCATGCTCAGATCGGAGTGATTGCACTTAAAAACGGACGAGTAGTACATTATACCGATGAAGGCTTTTATTTCAGTTACATCGGTGTCCATTAGATCTGTCCTAGCGCTTTGTTTGAATTTTATTCTATAATTTTGTAGTTTTTGGTTTGTATGTGTCACCAAACATTCCAACATTGTATTATCAAAAATCTTAGACCAAAGTTCAAAATAGCCTTCGAAGTTAAGTGTGTGCAAACGACCAGGTAATCTTATAATATTGTGGGCTGCTGTTCTAGATGCCCTAGGGCACTCTTTTTTATTCCATTTAAAACCCTTCTTACCTATATAAAATTCTTCATGCAACTGTTTATTGGTGGTAGAATTTCTAACATCTGCACTTGGTTCTTCATGTTCTTCGATATCTGAAACTTCGTCGTGCGCTTCCCCTTCTGAAATTTCGTCAGCTTCAAAGACTTCATTTTCTGGCTCAAAACTCGGGTCCTCATCTTCATTGTCGCAATCACTGAACTCGTGTTCACTTTCTTCATCTAACCATTGTTCTATTTGCTCGTCGTAACTAACAAATGTTCCAGCCGACGTTCTTTTAGATCTATGATCCATCTAAGAAATAAACAAGTTGAAGTAATGAAAACAATTTCACTGACGTGTTGCTTAGGAGACACTATGAACATATAACTATTACTCTGAGGTGGTGGCCTAACAGACACCTACCTTAACACTGATGTGGTTGCCTACCAGACACTTTCCCTTGAACAACGAGGCACGCGCACGCAAGGACCGCTCCCACAGGACTAACGCACGCATGAGCATAGTAGGAGAAGGTATAGAGAATGAAAGAATTGAAAAAAAATAATTAGCGGAGATACACAAGTTTTTTATTTTTTCGGTGTCTGGCAGGCGTCACGTTAGTCGCAGAAGGTTAAACATCTCAATTTCGTGGACCCCACGCACATCTTCATCCACTGACAAAAAATGCACAACCTAAGTAGATACTCCTTTTGTTTTCGAGAAGACCCCAGTTGTGTTATATTTAAAAAACGATCAAAGTCGTTAGAGCCATTTCTGAGAACATCGCTGTTGTAAAAACCAGCTGTATGGGGGGAACCGTTAATGAAAATCATAGAATTAAAAAAACCGCAAAACTCCACTAACTTTATGAAGCAATATTGGATCCGAAATAAATGAGGACATTGGGTAATATGAAAAAATAAAAACTGAGTAGGTACCTGCTTAAAACTCAGCTTTTTGAAGCAAGTGCTCCATTTGGTATGAATAAAAACGCGAGTAGGTGGTTAATAATATAGCATCATCTAATTTGATGAGCAGATGCTCAGGATGAGTAGGTTCCTATCTGCTCCGAAGTTTGGTATGCATAAATCATAGCACCTGCTCCTTATTTGCGCGTTAGTCCAGTTGGTTGCTAGCTATAGAAGAAAATAGCGTTTTCTTTTTTGTTTCTTTAATCAATTCATGGCCAATGTGTGCTATTAAGATTAAGCGAATCATTTCCTGTGGAATAATTCAGAACGCAATATAGGCGATCCCGGTTTTCAAAATGGAATTGCGAAAGACATTGGAGTACATCAGATCACCGTCAACTGTTGTCTCGTAGTTGTGGCGTTGTGGCAATAATTCAGAACCGAAGCAATTGGATCAATTTCACTACTGCAGATTGAAAAACGAGAATGGCGAGAAAAATGCAATTCTCCTTCAGCAAAAGGTGCAATTGATTTTATTGCATCCACGTTCCCGTTATCGAACCGGCTGTTCATTGAGGTGAATAAGTCAAGAAAAAAGATTGCACAGCATAAATATTCAGGCGAAGTGCAATACTAGAGAAGAATTTACCTTTCTTGACCAGGGGTGGAATCGGCTAAGGTGATAGTTGATTGTTGACAATCAAAATCATACCTTTACGTCCACGTAAGGTGATAATCAAATTGACTATCACCTTTTTGCAGTCAATTTCATGTGACAGCTATTTAGGTGTCGCTTTCATACATTTTTGTTATTTTCGTAGGTATGCACCTCGGCTTCAACTCCAAATAAATTAAATACTTTAGTGAAAAAAGAATATATATTAAATAAATTCAAATAAAAAAGTGAAATTGGAAAATTCGTGAAGTGCAATGTTTACTTCATTAGAACTTTTCTTCACAAATGAAGAAAATAATTACAAAAATGTCCAAATATTAAGAAGAAACCTGAGAAATAAAGCAAATATCTTGGAACTTCCAAACCCGATGTAAGAATTCATATAATTATAAATATTCATTGTTGATTGCTATCATTTATTATTGTGTATTTTAGATTTTTGAAAAACTTAAAAATATTGCTTTTCTAAAGCTTTGTACACATTCGTATTGCAAAATAAAAAAAAATAAAATAAAAAAATAAAAATAACTAACTATAATATCACTAGTGATGAGATCATGCATACATATGACTTTTTCGTAAATACGTTACACAAGTGATAACTAGGACTTCGAGTTGAACTCCATTAATTTGATCACATTTGCCTCTTCTGCCACCTCTAGTTCCAAGCGCCTCATTTCGAGTTCTTCCCTTTTGAAAGAATTTTGCGATTCTAATTCTTTTATTTTGGTATCGCACAACTGTCTTAAACAGTCGCGAATCTCCACCAAGGTGTTGTTGGTTTTGTTGGTGTTCTCCACTTGACTAGCAAAGAATTGTTTTTGTATTTCAATCTGCTCTTGCAGAACATCTTGCTTTTGTTTAAAAATTCGTTGTCGTCTCTTTGGTGTTGCAGCTGGAGGGATGTGTGTATTAGTCGAATCTTGCAACGGCGTTCCAGTGAGGTCACCTAGAAGCTGCTCAAGGCCATTGTCATCATACACGTTTTCATTGGTTACTGTTTATGAAAATAGAAGATATGTATTAATATGTATTTACAAATATTTAGATATATTCTACCTTGTTCACTTTTGCCAAAACTCAATGAGTTCGGAATACCGCTCACACATGCTTCCAAACCACATGCAGCA
This sequence comes from Portevinia maculata, assembly GCA_949715645.1. Taxonomy (NCBI): domain Eukaryota; kingdom Metazoa; phylum Arthropoda; class Insecta; order Diptera; family Syrphidae; genus Portevinia; species Portevinia maculata. Next base: position 42,323,867 of record OX454528.1, read on the forward strand.
ACTATGGCTTCATCCGTCTCGTCCAAGCTCTTCAAATCGAATGGACCACCACCAGTTTTTTTGAGCGAATTCCTGTTGTGGGTATACTTTTTTTTTGTCTTGTATTTTCTTAGAGTCCATATCTATTAGATTAGGATTTAATAAATTTATAAACTTAACAATTGGTGTGTATGTTTATTACTTACTCTTTTCCACTCAGCAACAGTTTTTGTTGGCGGCCCATTTGTATTTAGTATCTTGGTGAGCGCTTCCCATTCCTGCCTCTGTGATGTCCGGGCAGTGCTGGAAAGTGCATTATAGCACCTAGCCAAATCAGGATTTTCCTGCATGTAGGTCGAAAGGATCCTTACTTGTTCTTTGTTTGCTTGAGACCTTAAAAAAACAACAAAATATTGTAATTTGTGAATATATTATTTTCTCAATTTCATTTACATTTCTTACAATGCAAAATAAACACACATCAGCTGCTTGGAATGACAGCGTCGGCAAGGAAGTGACGTTTAAAACTCTAAGTGCTGCCACTAATCAATCATTTTTTTGTGATCGCTTTACGCAGAGCAAAGAGGAGTTGATAATCAAAAACGACAATCAAAAAGCGACAATCAACTATCACCTTAGCCGATTCCACCCCAGGATCGGCGCATGATTCGCGAATTCGAACAAAAAATTCTCCTGTATATAAAATCATGCAATAGAATAAAGCAATCCGTTGGCCTTTTCTTTTCAATAATGCAAACTAAATTTTTATTATTTTTTTTTATTATTTACATAAACTGATCACGTGCTATTTCATCGAGCATCTGCACTCGTTTATTATGGAGTACCTGCCGTAAGCACATGGACTGTTATATTCATACCATTCATTATATGGGTACTGTCTGCGCATACGAAACATTCATCATTCAAAAGCCATCAATTCGCTCAATCAATAAAATCATAGTAGTAGTTAAATTAAATTTGTGCATTATTCAAGTATTCAAACTTCTCCTTACTTTTTTAACAGAGACAAGTTCGATTAAACGTCAAACTATAAGCAAACAACAGATATGACTTCAACGTGCAAATGAAATTTTCAAAAAGATAGCCTTCACTTATCTTCTCTTATCTGCTAACAACGAGAGTCGCTATCGCAAATATCAAATAGAGAACTTGACTTTACTTAAAAACAAAAAATCCAAATAAAATGCATTATTTGTTCTAGCAATCGATTGAACAACGGAAGCACATATGCACATATTTTACTATTTAAACTGTATAAGCGATTATTTTAAACAGAATAAACATTATCGTCACTGCAGCACCACTGCATTGCGTTGCGATTTTTTGTGTTATTATCCGGTTCACCAGACTTCACTAATTTGACGAACCATTCATTTGTATTATTGCAGCAATACAGCAAGCAGTAAGTTCTTTACCATTTTTCGAAAGCTCATTTGCTTTACTTAAACATTATTATTCAAACACTTTAGAATTGATGATAATTCCAGTATCAAAATTTATCATCCAAACGCAAGCGCACTGCCGTCGATCATGCAATCAGTGTCTTGAATAAGTGTTTAAGTTTCCTAAAATGCTTGTTGTCTTATATGTTGTATATTGTAGAATTGATGACGTCATCATCGGAGCGCCCTTCGTACAGCAAAAAATGCACAGCTGTCGATCAAGCAACTAAAGTCCTAAATAAATTTCTAGATTACTACGAAAAAGAACAGTTTTGCGATATCACTCTTATCACAGAAATTGATGGCATTAATGTACGGGCTCATCGCATTGTTCTTTCAGCGATGAGCAATTACCTTGAAACAAAGTTTTCTAATACTATGAAGGCAAATACTTTAGATAAGTTGAAAATAAAGGAAATCGAGGGTGTTACCCTTAATGTCATAATCAACTTTATGTACACGGGCTCCATTGAGCTTTGCAATGAAACGGTTGAAAGTGTCATAAAAGCAGCCAACTTTTTTCAAGCGGATTCATTAGTAACCGTCTGTTGTAATTTTATGGCAGAGCAGATCGATGTCAGCAATTGCTTGGCTTATGCAGCTTTCGCAAAACAATACAACTTAACCCAATTTGCTGAAACGTCATTGATATTTGCGAGCAAACACTTTAAACAAGTTAGCGGTGAAAAAGAGTTTCTCGAATTAAATGAGAAACCACTGGCCGATTTCATTTCTAGAGTCGATATTCGTGTGGACTCGGAGGAAGACGTGTTTCATAGCCTGATAGCATGGGTGGATTATGACGAGGAAAATCGGAGAAACTTGACTCTTAACCTTATAAAGCACATTCGTTTCAGGTCATTGACACCAAAATTCATTCAAGACAACATTCTACTGGTATGTCATATGCCTGATTGCGTTGTTTTTGTAAATAGATGGCTACAATGGCACATGTCACCCGAAAAACGTTCAGAATTAGGCGTAGAGCAAATACAATCTAGGAAAGCATATGATAGACTAGTTCTTGTATGTTATTCATCGAGCTATAACATGGCTCTTCATACTTTTGATCCAGATTTTAATACTTGGTCAGTCCAGGAGTTGCCTCATGCATTGCAAGAAAAAGCTGACTTTGCAATATTTACTTGCGTAAACAATGACAAATTGATTATCGCCGGTGGGCGACCAACCTGCTCGGTTGAATGTTTCGACTATGAAACAAAGCAATGGAATGATATTCCTTCAATGCAAGTTTTGCGTAGATTTTGCCAAATAGTGGAAATAAATGGAAGTTTGTATGCGTGCGGCGGAATAAATTCGATGGCACAAGACTCGCTGCTGAAATATGATAAACATTTGAGCGCATGGCGAGCTCTGGAAGATCCGCCCGTACAATTCTACTCGGAATGGTTAGCAGTAGTTGACGGATTATTATATACACTTAGACCAAGAACTGGAATGCAGTGCTATGATACCGTTACCAATACATGGACCATAAATACATTTCCAAAAGAAAAATCAGTCATCGTTGGAGCTAATGGCCACTTATATGCATTTGGAGGTAATTGTAATAAAGTTTTCCGTTACCAAGCCTCATTCGACACTTGGAAAAATACAGGTTATTTAGACATCGGCGAATGTTTGTCATGTACTACTTTTAGGAATCGGCTAATAACTTATTCATTAAAAGATAATGTCAAAATTGTAACTGAATATAATCCAGAAACAGACGCAACTAAGATCCTAGCTTCACCCGATCCACATCCACCAAATCCTTTTATTGAGAAGTTATTAAATTTAAAATTGTGAGTGTAATATGTCAAACAAAATAAAAATGATATTTGATTTTGTTTCAAACGCTGAAGGCTTTCATTTCAACCTTAAGATATTTTAGTCACTTTCTTGGTTGTTCAAATTTGGCTACGTTGAAAAACTAGATATTCAACAACATATTTCATGCACTACCCTTGGGGTACATTAATGTCGACCCATAATTTGTAAAATGGTTACTATGGGTCGTAGACACCGCAAAGTTACTGTATTTGTGATCAACATTAAAAGTTCTGTCGTTCTAGCCATGCCCGTCGGCCCATCGCTTATTCGCTTCAAGTCCTAAAATTCTAGGTAGAAAGCTAAAGTTTGTAATATATCTTAATGTTGACCGTAGACCCTAAAAGTTACTATGTTCGTTATCAGCATCGATAGTAATGTCGATCTGGCCGTGTCCGTCCTTCAGTCGATTGACAAAAACCAAGTCCTTAAACTCGAGCTGTAAAGTTGAAATTTTGAAACACATACTCTCAAAGGATCCGAAAAGCGCATGTGTAAGTATTTTAAAAATCCACCCACGCCCACTATTTAAGAAAAAAAACAACCGTTTTATTGATATATGTTCACCACGTAATTATTGGCTTTCATTACTAAACACATATTTGAGAAGTGCAACGCCCAGCAAAATTCCCTTTTCTTTGGGATGGGTAAATGTGTATCTTTTGCATGCTCCAACGACAGTTCTGTGTGGAAAATCACTCATGTCTCGATCGTTGATCGAGAGAAATGTTTTCGCAAGCAGGGGTATATTTGTTGTATGAAATGCGCACATATTTTTTTTTAGCTGTAGTTCTGGTTTTAAAAGTAGTTTTGTTGTCGCTAAAAGAATAAAATCCCTGATGTCAATGACTTATGTTGTTTCTCTTCAAAACACTGAAATAGTACTCCCAATTTTCGTACTTTGAGGGGTCTGACATGTGCAGTTTTTCTCGAAAAAATGAATAACTACGAGTATATAAAAATGAGAAATTTGCAAAAAAAAAGAAAATTGAAAAAATCTGACTTATATTGTTTCTGAAATAAACAATTCAAATACGTTTTATTCCAAATCCTGGATCGAAGATCATTGTGGGTGCCAGACGTTTTGCTATCCCCATGCCAGACGTACTAACAGTATCCCCATGCCAGACGTACTAAGAGTACCTATGCAAAAAAATCAGTTTTTGAAATAATTGGTATAATCACGCATTGCATAGGTATACCAAAATAATGGTGGAGGTGTCCTGATACCGAAAATGTGGGTGCCAGACGTTTTGCATGGGGAAACCCCTTGCCAGACGTACTTATAGCCTGATAAATAAAATTGTAAAAACAAATTTATGTGTTGGTATTATTGCACCTATTTATAAAATAAATGTATTAACAAAAATATGTATTCTTATTCTAATATATTAAATTAACGTCTTTGTTCTTTATACACCAACATAGTTCAGTAACTTTTTTTACTAAATGGATGAATTCAAAAGAAAACTTATAAAAAAAAAATTGTTCGATCACATTTCTAAGAAAATAAAAACATAAATAATAATAAATCCAACTAAATATCTACAGATTACATACACTACAATATTTTGTTTAAGGCTACAAAAATGATTTTAATCACAATCTGATTCATCAGATGAATCGTTGCATACAACATTGTCTTCATCGTCGGATGCATCCAAGTTAGCCTCAGAATATCATCAAGATTGTATTTCCTAGTTCTGCAAAAGCTAACTAAAAATCGGGTCGACTCTGTTTTTTGATTTTGCAGTCTTAAGATTTGGATAAGTGTCAGTTTATCCAAATCTTAAGACTGCAAAATTAACCTGATGGTATTCTTATTCCTAATTTTTTGCACCTAATAGATATCTGGTAACGTGCCGGCATAGATTTTTTTTTGTTAAGGCGACTAAAATAAGGCGGATTTATTTCTTAGTCTGGTTAAAGCGCACATAACGGTAATTGACTTTGTGATTGCGATCTTTTGAATAGTTTTTGAATTTTCGTAATGGCTTTTGGTTAATGTGTCTAATTAAAGAAAATAAAATCATGAAATTTCATGAAACGAAAAAAGCGTTAGGATTTATTTCAAAAATTGTTCCTTAATCTTTGTGTCAGCCAACGACCATACCACGTCGAGTTAATCGGTTCTCGTTAGATCACCGAAATTAAACGACGTTGGGCGCGGTTAGTACGTAGATGGGGGACCGTTTGAGAACAACCGCGTGTCGTTGGCCAGTCCCATCTACAGAGTTGAGGTAGATAATATACTTGGTATCACAATGGACCTAAATTGGTCTAAGTGTGTCGGCTTCTGCCGACAGCCACATAAACCTAACCTAACCTAACCTTGTGTCAGCTCAAATCTAAAGGGTCTTTTAAAAGCCTTTCGAAAGTACTGTATTGTTAATCTTTGATAGATAGAATATAATAGCCAATTAAATAGAATATGTATAGCCATTTTTCTAACGTGCCGTTGTTCGAGTCTTTTGCTAAAATCAGAGTAGGATTCCCATATTTTACATCATTTTACTCAAAGTATTAAAAACCTAAAACTTTTTCAAAACCTTTACAGCCGTTCTTTAGAAAATGATTTTTTTTTCAAAATTTTATTAAATGTCATAAAAAAAATATTTGAAAATTTTTAATATGTACAAATGTTTCAAATAAAATGGAAGAACGGGGTAAGAAGTAACACTTTCGATTTAATTTGATGCTGCTCCTTAGATTTAGCAAATCACTCAGCTAAAGCTTAGTTCAAGTTAAAGAGCGATATTTCAGCTACAAAATCCACCAATTAAGTCCTAAAAAAGATAGGGGTTATTACAACTTACTCCGATTACGCGGTAAGTTCAAACATAGGCCGGGGTAATATGTAACAGACATCACATCTGTTTTTAATAAAGAATAATAATTTCTATTCATATTCGCAGTACCATGACTTTTATTATGAGAATAATTCGATACAAAATAAAGAAACTTGTAACGGCCGCCTGTTGCAGTTACAATGATGCAATATTGTGTATCATATTTGATTTATAAGAGGTATGGTTGTTCTTTCTTGTTCACATACCCAATAAGGCATATATGCACATGCGATCATGTATCATATTTGATATATGGAACGTGGGGGCACCTTTTATGATCATCACGCCCATGTATCACATATAAAGAAAAAGAAAATTCAAAAATTTTTAAAATCTAAAATATAAATAAAATATAAAAAATAAATAAAATTCTTAAAATAGATATTAGGCATTGCCTAAAACTTAGCTTCCCCAGCCATTTGCTTGTGCGAAGTGGAAGGGACCTACAATTTTAAGCTGAATCCGAAAGGCAAGTTTGAGAAGCTTCTCATGACAATTGATACTCTTGGATGTTTGTCAGACGTTGGCAAGAGGTGGGGCAGAGGAAAAACTCAAGATGTGTCTTGGCCCCGGCGGGATTTGAACCGGGGACCTTTCGATTAATAGTCCAACACACTAACCTCTGAGCCGCTGCGCCCGAACATCAAAAATCATCAATCATAATTCACTTAAACAGAAAAAAAAACAGATAAAGAACAGAACAGTTTAACAGGTGGATTCAACATCAGTTTCACAGTTCACACATACATAATGCGAGTGGTTCTGTTATACACCGTAACATGTTACAACTGCCCCAAGAAAACGTTAGGTACAACAAGCCCACCCATATAATTTATTACAAGGAACACTATAAAAGAAGCAGAACGCGCACATAGTATACATTTATACTCAAATTTCACTGAAACATAAATACGTAACCACAAAAAATAATTTCTTGTATCTTAAGAGCAATACCAAAAATACCAACGATGAAGTACCTATTAAACATCTCAATTTCGTGGACCCCACGCACATCTTCATCCACTGACAAAAAATGCACAACCTAAGTAGATACTCCTTTTGTTTTCGAGAAGACCCCAGTTGTGTTATATTTAAAAAACGATCAAAGTCGTTAGAGCCATTTCTGAGAACATCGCTGTTGTAAAAACCAGCTGTATGGGGGGAACCGTTAATGAAAATCATAGAATTAAAAAAACCGCAAAACTCCACTAACTTTATGAAGCAATATTGGATCCGAAATAAATGAGGACATTGGGTAATATGAAAAAATAAAAACTGAGTAGGTACCTGCTTAAAACTCAGCTTTTTGAAGCAAGTGCTCCATTTGGTATGAATAAAAACGCGAGTAGGTGGTTAATAATATAGCATCATCTAATTTGATGAGCAGATGCTCAGGATGAGTAGGTTCCTATCTGCTCCGAAGTTTGGTATGCATAAATCATAGCACCTGCTCCTTATTTGCGCGTTAGTCCAGTTGGTTGCTAGCTATAGAAGAAAATAGCGTTTTCTTTTTTGTTTCTTTAATCAATTCATGGCCAATGTGTGCTATTAAGATTAAGCGAATCATTTCCTGTGGAATAATTCAGAACGCAATATAGGCGATCCCGGTTTTCAAAATGGAATTGCGAAAGACATTGGAGTACATCAGATCACCGTCAAATGTTGTCTCGTAGTTGTGGCGTTGTGGCAATAATTCAGAACCGAAGCAATTGGATCAATTTCACTACTGCAGATTGGAAAACGAGAATGGCGAGAAAAATGCAATTCTCCTTCAGCAAAAGGTGCAATTGATTTTATTGCATCCACGTTCCCGTTATCGAACCGGCTGTTCATTGAGGTGAATAAGTCAAGAAAAAAGATTGCACAGCATAAATATTCAGGCGAAGTGCAATACTAGAGAAGAATTTACCTTTCTTGACCAGGATCGGCGCATGATTCGCGAATTCGAACAAAAAATTCTCCTGTATATAAAATCATGCAATAGAATAAAGCAATCCGTTGGCCTTTTCTTTTCAATAATGCAAACTAAATTTTTTTATTTTTTTTTATTATTTACATAAACTGATCACGTGCTATTTCATCGAGCATCTGCACTCGTTTATTATGGAGTACCTGCCGTAAGCACATGGACTGTTATATTCATACCGTTCATTATATGGGTACTGTCTGCGCATACGAAACATTCATCATTCAAAAGCCATCAATTCGCTCAATCAATAAAATCATAGTAGTAGTTAAATTAAATTTGTGCATTATTCAAGTATTCAAACTTCTCCTTACTTTTTTAACAGAGACAAGTTCGATTAAACGTCAAACTATAAGCAAACAACAGATATGACTTCAACGTGCAAATGAAATTTTCAAAAAGATAGCCTTCACTTATCTTCTCTTATCTGCTAACAACGAGAGTCGCTATCGCAAATATCAAATAGAGAACTTGACTTTACTTAAAATCAAAAAATCCAAATAAAATGCATTATTTGTTCTAGCAATCGATTGAACAACGGAAGCACATATGCACATATTTTACTATTTAAACTGTATAAGCGATTATTTTAAACAGAATAAACATTATCGTCACTGCAGCACCACTGCATTGCGTTGCGATTTTTTGTGTTATTATCCGGTTCACCAGACTTCACTAATTTGACGAACCATTCATTTGTATTATTGCAGCAATACAGCAAGCAGTAAGTTCTTTACCATTTTTCGAAAGCTCATTTGCTTTACTTAAACATTATTATTCAAACACTTTAGAATTGATGATAATTCCAGTATCAAAATTTATCATCCAAACGCAAGCGCACTGCCGTCGATCATGCAATCAGTGTCTTGAATAAGTGTTTAAGTTTCCTAAAATGCTTGTTGTCTTATATGTTGTATATTGTAGAATTGATGACGTCATCATCGGAGCGCCCTTCGTACAGCAAAAAATGCACAGCTGTCGATCAAGCAACTAAAGTCCTAAATAAATTTCTAGATTACTACGAAAAAGAACAGTTTTGCGATATCACTCTTATCACAGAAATTGATGGCATTAATGTACGGGCTCATCGCATTGTTCTTTCAGCGATGAGCAATTACCTTGAAACAAAGTTTTCTAATACTATGAAGGCAAATACTTTAGATAAGTTGAAAATAAAGGAAATCGAGGGTGTTACCCTTAATGTCATAATCAACTTTATGTACACGGGCTCCATTGAGCTTTGCAATGAAACGGTTGAAAGTGTCATAAAAGCAGCCAACTTTTTTCAAGCGGATTCATTAGTAACCGTCTGTTGTAATTTTATGGCAGAGCAGATCGATGTCAGCAATTGCTTGGCTTATGCAGCTTTCGCAAAACAATACAACTTAACCCAATTTGCTGAAACGTCATTGATATTTGCGAGCAAACACTTTAAACAAGTTAGCGGTGAAAAAGAGTTTCTCGAATTAAATGAGAAACCACTGGCCGATTTCATTTCTAGAGTCGATATTCGTGTGGACTCGGAGGAAGACGTGTTTCATAGCCTGATAGCATGGGTGGATTATGACGAGGAAAATCGGAGAAACTTGACTCTTAACCTTATAAAGCACATTCGTTTCAGGTCATTGACACCAAAATTCATTCAAGACAACATTCTACTGGTATGTCATATGCCTGATTGCGTTGTTTTTGTAAATAGATGGCTACAATGGCACATGTCACCCGAAAAACGTTCAGAATTAGGCGTAGAGCAAATACAATCTAGGAAAGCATATGATAGACTAGTTCTTGTATGTTATTCATCGAGCTATAACATGGCTCTTCATACTTTTGATCCAGATTTTAATACTTGGTCAGTCCAGGAGTTGCCTCATGCATTGCAAGAAAAAGCTGACTTTGCAATATTTACTTGCGTAAACAATGACAAATTGATTATCGCCGGTGGGCGACCAACCTGCTCGGTTGAATGTTTCGACTATGAAACAAAGCAATGGAATGATATTCCTTCAATGCAAGTTTTGCGTAGATTTTGCCAAATAGTGGAAATAAATGGAAGTTTGTATGCGTGCGGCGGAATAAATTCGATGGCACAAGACTCGCTGCTGAAATATGATAAACATTTGAGCGCATGGCGAGCTCTGGAAGATCCGCCCGTACAATTCTACTCGGAATGGTTAGCAGTAGTTGACGGATTATTATATACACTTAGACCAAGAACTGGAATGCAGTGCTATGATACCGTTACCAATACATGGACCATAAATACATTTCCAAAAGAAAAATCAGTCATCGTTGGAGCTAATGGCCACTTATATGCATTTGGAGGTAATTGTAATAAAGTTTTCCGTTACCAAGCCTCATTCGACACTTGGAAAAATACAGGTTATTTAGACATCGGCGAATGTTTGTCATGTACTACTTTTAGGAATCGGCTAATAACTTATTCATTAAAAGATAATGTCAAAATTGTAACTGAATATAATCCAGAAACAGACGCAACTAAGATCCTAGCTTCACCCGATCCACATCCACCAAATCCTTTTATTGAGAAGTTATTAAATTTAAAATTGTGAGTGTAATATGTCAAACAAAATAAAAATGATATTTGATTTTGTTTCAAACGCTGAAGGCTTTCATTTCAACCTTAAGATATTTTAGTCACTTTCTTGGTTGTTCAAATTTGGCTACGTTGAAAAACTAGATATTCAACAACATATTTCATGCACTACCCTTGGGGTACATTAATGTCGACCCATAATTTGTAAAATGGTTAATATGGGTCGTAGACACCGCAAAGTTACTGTATTTGTGATCAACATTAAAAGTTCTGTCGTTCTAGCCATGCCCGTCGGCCCATCGCTTATTCGCTTCAAGTCCTAAAATTCTAGGTAGAAAGCTAAAGTTTGTAACATATCTTAATGTTGACCGTAGACCCTAAAAGTTACTATGTTCGTTATCAGCATCGATAGTAATGTCGATCTGGCCGTGTCCGTCCTTCAGTCGATTGACAAAAACCAAGTCCTTAAACTCGAGCTGTAAAGTTGAAATTTTGAAACACATACTCTCAAAGGATCCGAAAAGCGCATGTGTAAGTATTTTAAAAATCCACCCACGCCCACTATTTAAGAAAAAAAACAACCGTTTTATTGATATATGTTCACCACGTAATTATTGGCTTTCATTACTAAACACATATTTGAGAAGTGCAACGCCCAGCAAAATTCCCTTTTCTTTGGGATGGGTAAATGTGTATCTTTTGCATGCTCCAACGACAGTTCTGTGTGGAAAATCACTCATGTCTCGATCGTTGATCGAGAGAAATGTTTTCGCAAGCAGGGGTATATTTGTTGTATGAAATGCGCACATATTTTTTTTTAGCTGTAGTTCTGGTTTTAAAAGTAGTTTTGTTGTCGCTAAAAGAATAAAATCCCTGATGTCAATGACTTATGTTGTTTCTCTTCAAAACACTGAAATAGTACTCCCAATTTTCGTACTTTGAGGGGTCTGACATGTGCAGTTTTTCTCGAAAAAATGAATAACTACGAGTATATAAAAATGAGAAATTTGCAAAAAAAAGAAAATTGAAAAAATCTGACTTATATTGTTTCTGAAATAAACAATTGAAATACGTTTTATTCCAAATCCTGGATCGAAGATATAAGCACTTGTGGGTGCCAGACGTTTTGCTATCCCCATGCCAGACGTACTAACAGTATCCCCATGCCAGACGTACTAAGAGTACCTATGCAAAAAAATCAGTTTTTGAAATAATTGGTATAATCACGCATTGCATAGGTATACCAAAATAATGGTGGAAGTGTCCTGATACCGAAAATGTGGGTGCCAGACGTTTTGCATGGGGAAACCCCTTGCCAGACGTACTTATAGCCTGATAACACTCTTAAGATGTGTCCACATCATCTCAATTCCTAGCAGTGTCTGCTCCAAGCCGAAAAAGCAAGGAGGTTTTTGCAGTCTTCCGGTATATTCCCACGTTTTTATCCACTGGCGAGCATTTCGTATTGACTTAAGTGTGTCGATCGAATCTGAAATTGGCTGACGACTTGGATTCCTGGAACTCAGTCTGTCGCTATTCAGGTTGTCGAACAAGTCATTCATTTTTTGTATGAAAGTTGCTGTTGATTCGGCAACTTTCTGTTCCTCAACTGTTTTGTAGCAGTTTGCTTTCACTGCATACAAAATTCCGGCAGCTACATTAGCGCTGAATATTTGTGTTGCCAGTTTAACCGATAGTTTTTCAAAACCATTTGGGCAAACATGGCTCTTAGTAAGCTTGAAGAAGACTTGCAAAACTCCTTTCGAGTCTTCTTCATACAGCTTAACAACTACGTTCCAATCTATAATTTCTCCTGAAATTATCATTTTGTGCTGTAACAATATATTCCGCACGCTCTTGAAGAGATGCGGATAATCGTACAGCATGAAAACCCTTTCATTCCCAACATCGTAATAAGGCTTTTCTACTGACACTCCTAGCAGTTTGTAAGCCAGTACGTTGTTTGATCCTTGGTCGCAGCTTGTCGCGACGACATTTAGGCCGCATGCCATTATTTTGCTGATGTTTTTGTAATCAGTTGCTACAAAAAAAAGGACTAATTTTATAACCTTTTTGGGAAAAGCATCAATAAAATCGAATTTATCTACCTAATCCCAATTTTTTTTTACAACATAAACTTAATATAGCCTTCTTTCATATTGCATTTGGTTTTTCCCATATTATCGAAGGAGTTAAAAAATTTCGTAAAATTAAATCAAGAAACTACCTGTTCGTAATCAGGTGAGACGGAGGTACATACCAATTGTATTAAATACCAGCAAACATCCTACGGTCTCCTCGCAATATGCCATAACCTACCCCAAATTTCCATTAGAGCCAACAATTAATATACCATCTTTGTATATACATACATAAGTGAATATGAAGACTTTTCTTTTTAGCTTAAAGATGGATAAGTTGTTTTAATTTTCCTTAAACGGTATACTCTCTTAAGCGGACAAAAATGTGCACCATTAATGTCCCCTCAAGGAAGATTTCACTGTATGTATATACATACATATGAAACTTATATTTTTTCTGGCTGAGGTATTAACGAGGCTAGAATAAAAAATGTGGGTTTCTATAGCATGCGATACGTCTAACCATGCGTTTGATGGAGTTCAATATTTTAATGCATTTGGGTACCTACCTATAAAATTTCATAATTGTACCTACCTACTTCAAAAGATAAATTTAAACTATACTTCATTTCTTTAGTACCTACTGGGACATCCTGAAACCGAAATTTGCATTAAGTATATCGGCCGCTAGTGGTCGGTATGACGGTATCAAAAGAAGTAGGTATCAAAAAGAATACCTAAATCAATGATATTTAGCTGCCCAAACTGAGGCACTCAGGTGCTTGTGCAAAACCAAATGAAAAAATTCTGTTTATATTCGGAGATTCGATTGTGTAATGCAAACGAAATATGAACCTAATATGATTTTGAATACCGATTATGAATGAATGCCCTTTTTATTTGATGAAATAATAAATAAACCAATTTGAGTTGTTCATGAATAACCTACGGCAGCTATTATTACAAGCAGGGCACGCGCTCGTACACACACTCTAACTTGTCTTATCTTATCTCTGCCTCAATTAATTTTTTTCACATGCAAATATGATATGCCTCACTGCTGAAATGCGAATCTTATTCGCCGATCTTAACATATACACACCAATTGTATAAAATACAACAAAATAAGTTCCAGGTGACGGTTTTGTTCTAATTGCAATATGCCATAACCTACCCCAAAAACTTTGATCAGAGCAAACAAATAATATACCATCAATCTACCCAACTACAATTATCCCACCTCTCTTCATCCACCATCGCCCCTACCATTAAATATGAATATCTGCTTTTCACTTGCAAATACTCGTATGAATTATAAAAAAAAAAACATTTGAGAATCTTCACTGCTGAAATGCGACTCTCCTTCAACGATCATACACACACATACCAATTGTGTTAAAATCCAGAAAACATAACATACCCCTTCCATCAAAGCAAACAAAAAACATAGGGACGGGCTACAGTCCGCTTGGGCGAACTGTTGGATACCCTATTCTTATTCCTATCCCTCATAAGTGGGCGTGACAAAAGTCTAAGTATTGTTGAATTGTTAAGAACGCTCTACATATTTTGTTACATAACATTTAAAGGATTTTATCAAAAAAAAAAACGCTCCCTAGCTCAAACTTTGGTGTTTCAATAAAATTGTTTAATTTAATTGTGGGCGTGTCAGTAGGCGGATTTAAAAAAAATTAACACATGAGAATAAAGGGCCCCTAGAGAGTATATATTATAAATTTCAGCTCCCTAGCTCAAACTTTGAATTTAAAAAAAAAAAAAAATTAATTGTGGGCGTGATTTTGAAAATATTTACACATGAGCATAAAGGGCCCATAGAGAGTATATACTATAAATTTCAGCTCCCTAGCTCAAACTTTGGATTTTCAAAAATTAATATACCCTTAGAATAGAGTATAAAAAAATTGTTTTATTTATTTGTGGGCGTGTCAGTGGGCGGATTTTGAAAATTTTTTATCCCGAGCAGTTTTAGGAGTCATAGATCATATATACAAAATTTCAGCTTTCTAGCTCAAAATTCGATTTTTTCCAAAATTTTGTTTTTTTGAGTTTGTGGGCGTGTCTGTGGGCGGATTTCAAAAATTCGTAAACTTGATTATTTCGGGACCCTAGAGAGTATATGGTTAAAATTTCAGCTCTCTAGGTCCAGTTTAAAGGCCTAATTTTTGGCTACAGACGGACGGACGGACGGACGGACGGACGGACGGACATGGCTAGATCGACATTACTATCGATGCTGATCATAAATATAGTAACTTTTAGGGGTCTACGGGCAATATTAAGGTATGTTACAAACTATGCGTCAAAATTAATATACCCTTAGAATAGGGTATAAATATACCATAAATCTACACGAAACCTGCTTTGCCAACCACCACCACTACCTGCATCATCCTCCTACTCATATTCCCAGCACGAGAATGGTGTAGAACTAGACTATCATGATTTGTTGCGGGCGAATGCGCACTGGTGGCGTATCGTCGTTTACGCACGGTTGCACTACTATAAGGTTTATATACAATGGTTAAAGGATATTTTCTCTTTTAAAGTATTTTTGATCGCATGAAATTGTTAATGCTTTTCTCTACTTTATCTTTTTTGCAGCGATATTGGAAAACATAATTGTTTTATTATTGATACGTGTTTTAACTGTCATCGAGTTACACCAAGTAATTATTGTAGTAACTCATGACAAAAGTTTCATGCACGAAGTAAAACATTAGATACAATCAAGAAAATAAAGAAATCATGAAAAATAGCACAATTGACATAAAATAATGTAAAGCAAAGAAAATGAATACTTATCAATTATTAAAGATATTGTTTGAAAAAATAAATAGTTGAGATTTTATTTGTAGTAAAAATATACCTATTATGCACTTGAAAAAATGGGTTATTAAATGTAGGTAGACAATTGGACACTTAGGCCTTTCCATGAAAGTCATATCGGGCGAGCCAGGTCGATTTTAACTGCGTAGAAAAGTGACCCATCTTTTCTGAACTAACCTAAAAAGCTACCTGTCTACCTGCGTGCCCATGCACAAAGTATAACGGAAATTCCATTTCAACCCTTTTTAATAGTTACTCAAAACTCTGGCTTTCATTACTAAACACATATTTGAGAAGTGCAACGCCCAGCAAAATTCTCTTTTCTTTGGGATGGGTAAATGTGTATCTTTTGCATGCTCCAACGACGGTTCTGTGTGGAAAATCACTCATGTCTCGATCGTTGATCGAGAGAAATGTTTTCGCAAGCAGGGGTATATTTGTTGTATGAAATGCGCACATATTTTTTTTTAGCTGTAGTTCTGGTTTTAAAAGTAGTTTTGTTGTCGCTAAAAGAATAAAATCCCTGATGTCAATGACTTATGTTGTTTCTCTTCAAAACACTGAAATAGTACTCCCAATTTTCGTACTTTGAGGGGTCTGACATGTGCAGTTTTTCTCGAAAAAATGAATAACTACGAGTATATAAAAATGAGAAATTTGCAAAAAAAAGAAAATTGAAAAAATCTGACTTATATTGTTTCTGAAATAAACAATTCAAATACGTTTTATTCCAAATCCTGGATCGAAGATATAAGCACTTGTGGGTGCCAGACGTTTTGCTATCCCCATGCCAGACGTACTAACAGTATCCCCATGCCAGACGTACTAAGAGTACCTATGCAAAAAAATCAGTTTTTGAAATAATTGGTATAATCACGCATTGCATAGGTATACCAAAATAATGGTGGAAGTGTCCTGATACCGAAAATGTGGGTGCCAGACGTTTTGCATGGGAAAACCCCTTGCCAGACGTACTTATAGCCTGATAAATAAAATTGTAAAAACAAATTTATGTGGTTGGTATTATTGCACCTATTTATAAAATAAATGTATTAACAAAAATATGTATTCTTATTCTAATATATTAAATTAACGTCTTTGTTCTTTATACACCAACATAGTTCAGTAACTTTTTTTACTAAATGGATGAATTCAAAAGAAAACTTATAAAAAAAAAATTGTTCGATCACATTTCTAAGAAAATAAAAACATAAATAATAATAAATCCAACTAAATATCTACAGATTACATACACTACAATATTTTGTTTAAGGCTACAAAAATGATTTTAATCACAATCTGATTCATCAGATGAATCGTTGCATACAACATTGTCTTCATCGTCGGATGCATCCAAGTTAGCCTCAGAATATCATCAAGATTGTATTTCCTAGTTCTGCAAAAGCTAACTAAAAATCGGGTCGACTCTGTTTTTTGATTTTGCAGTCTTAAGATTTGGATAAGTGTCAGTTTATCCAAATCTTAAGACTGCAAAATTAACCTGATGGTATTCTTATTCCTAATTTTTTGCACCTAATAGATATCTGGTAACGTGCCGGCATAGATTTTTTTTTGTTAAGGCGACTAAAATAAGGCGGATTTATTTCTTAGTCTGGTTAAAGCGCACATAACGGTAATTGACTTTGTGATTGCGATCTTTTGAATAGTTTTAGAATTTTCGTAATGGCTTTTGGTTAATGTGTCTAATTAAAGAAAATAAAATCATGAAATTTCATGAAACGAAAAAAGCGTTAGGATTTATTTCAAAAATTGTTCCTTAATCTTTGTGTCAGCTCAAATCTAAAGGGTCTTTTAAAAGCCTTTCGAAAGTACTGTATTGTTAATCTTTGATAGATAGAATATAATAGCCAATTAAATAGAATATGTATAGCCATTTTTCTAACGTGCCGTTGTTCGAGTCTTTTGCTAAAATCAGAGTAGGATTCCCATATTTTTACATCATTTTACTCAAAGTATTAAAAAACCTAAAACTTTTTTAAAACCTTTACAGCCGTTCTTTAGAAAATGATTTTTTTTTCAAAATTTTATTAAATGTCATAAAAAAAATATTTGAAAATTTTTAATAGGTACAAATGTTTCAAATAAAATGGAAGAACGGGGTAAGAAGTAACACTTTCGATTTAATTTGATGCTGCTCCTTAGATTTAGCAAATCACTCAGCTAAAGCTTAGTTCAAGTTAAAGAGCGATATTTCAGCTACAAAATCCACCAATTAAGTCCTAAAAAAGATAGGGGTTATTACAACTTACTCCGATTACGCGGTAAGTTCAAACATAGGCCGGGGTAATATGTAACAGACATCACATCTGTTTTTAATAAAGAATAATAATTTCTATTCATATTCGCAGTACCATGACTTTTATTATGAGAATAATTCGATACAAAATAAAGAAACTTGTAACGGCCGCCTGTTGCAGTTACAATGATGCAATATTGTGTATCATATTTGATTTATAAGAGGTATGGTTGTTCTTTCTTGTTCACATGCCCAATAAGGCATATATGCACATGCGATCATGTATCATATTTGATATATGGAACGTGGGGGCACCTTTTATGATCATCACGCCCATGTATCACATATGAAGAAAAAGAAAATTCAAAAATTTTTAAAATCTAAAATATAAATAAAATATAAAAAATAAATAAAATTCTTAAAATAGATATTAGGCATTGCCTAAAACTTAGCTTCCCCAGCCATTTGCTTGTGCGAAGTGGAAGGGACCTACAATTTTAAGCTGAATCCGAATGGCAAGTTTGAGAAGCTTCTCATGACAATTGATACTCTTGGATGTTTGTCAGACGTTGGCAAGAGGTGGGGCAGAGGAAAAACTCAAGATGTGTCTTGGCCCCGGCGGGATTTGAACCGGGGACCTTTCGATTAATAGTCCAACACACTAACCTCTGAGCCGCTGCGCCCGAACATCAAAAATCATCAATCATAATTCACTTAAACAGAAAAAAAACAGATAAAGAACAGAACAGTTTAACAGGTGGATTCAACATCAGTTTCACAGTTCACACATACATAATGCGAGTGGTTCTGTTATACACCGTAACATGTTACAACTGCCCCAAGAAAACGTTAGGTACAACAAGCCCACCCATATAATTTATTACAAGGAACACTATAAAAGAAGCAGAACGCGCACATAGTATACATTTATACTCAAATTTCACTGAAACATAAATACGTAACCACAAAAAATAATTTCTTGTATCTTAAGAGCAATACCAAAAATACCAACGATGAAGTACCTATTAAACATCTCAATTTCGTGGACCCCACGCACATCTTCATCCACTGACAAAAAATGCACAACCTAAGTAGATACTCCTTTTGTTTTCGAGAAGACCCCAGTTGTGTTATATTTAAAAAACGATCAAAGTCGTTAGAGCCATTTCTGAGAACATCGCTGTTGTAAAAACCAGCTGTATGGGGGGAACCGTTAATGAAAATCATAGAATTAAAAAAACCGCAAAACTCCACTAACTTTATGAAGCAATATTGGATCCGAAATAAATGAGGACATTGGGTAATATGAAAAAATAAAAACTGAGTAGGTACCTGCTTAAAACTCAGCTTTTTGAAGCAAGTGCTCCATTTGGTATGAATAAAAACGCGAGTAGGTGGTTAATAATATAGCATCATCTAATTTGATGAGCAGATGCTCAGGATGAGTAGGTTCCTATCTGCTCCGAAGTTTGGTATGCATAAATCATAGCACCTGCTCCTTATTTGCGCGTTAGTCCAGTTGGTTGCTAGCTATAGAAGAAAATAGCGTTTTCTTTTTTGTTTCTTTAATCAATTCATGGCCAATGTGTGCTATTAAGATTAAGCGAATCATTTCCTGTGGAATAATTCAGAACGCAATATAGGCGATCCCGGTTTTCAAAATGGAATTGCGAAAGACATTGGAGTACATCAGATCACCGTCAACTGTTGTCTCGTAGTTGTGGCGTTGTGGCAATAATTCAGAACCGAAGCAATTGGATCAATTTCACTACTGCAGATTGAAAAACGAGAATGGCGAGAAAAATGCAATTCTCCTTCAGCAAAATGTGCAATTGATTTTATTGCATCCACGTTCCCGTTATCGAACCGGCTGTTCATTGAGGTGAATAAGTCAAGAAAAAAGATTGCACAGCATAAATATTCAGGCGAAGTGCAATACTAGAGAAGAATTTACCTTTCTTGACCAGGATCGGCGCATGATTCACGAATTCGAACAAAAAATTCTCCTGTATATAAAATCATGCAATAGAAAAAAGCAATCCGTTGGCCTTTTCTTTTCAATAATGCAAACTAAATTTTTTTATTTTTTTTTATTATTTACATAAACTGATCACGTGCTATTTCATCGAGCATCTGCACTCGTTTATTATGGAGTACCTGCCGTAAGCACATGGACTGTTATATTCATACCATTCATTATATGGGTACTGTCTGCGCATACGAAACATTCATCATTCAAAAGCCATCAATTCGCTCAATCAATAAAATCATAGTAGTAGTTAAATTAAATTTGTGCATTATTCAAGTATTCAAACTTCTCCTTACTTTTTTAACAGAGACAAGTTCGATTAAACGTCAAACTATAAGCAAACAACAGATATGACTTCAACGTGCAAATGAAATTTTCAAAAAGATAGCCTTCACTTATCTTCTCTTATCTGCTAACAACGAGAGTCGCTATCGCAAATATCAAATAGAGAACTTGACTTTAATTAAAAACAAAAAATCCAAATAAAATGCATTATTTGTTCTAGCAATCGATTGAACAACGCAAGCACATATGCACATATTTTACTATTTAAACTGTATAAGCGATTATTTTAAACAGAATAAACATTATCGTCACTGCAGCACCACTGCATTGCGTTGCGATTTTTTGTGTTATTATCCGGTTCACCAGACTTCACTAATTTGACGAACCATTCATTTGTATTATTGCAGCAATACAGCAAGCAGTAAGTTCTTTACCATTTTTTGAAAGAATTGATGATAATTCCAGCATCAAAATTTATCATCCAAACGCAAGCGCACTGCCGTCGATCATGCAATCAGTGTCTTGAATAAGTGTTTAAGTTTCCTAAAATGCTTGTTGTCTTATATGTTGTATATTGTAGAATTGATGACGTCATCATCGGAGCTCCCTTCGTACAGCAAAAAATGCACAGCTGTCGATCAAGCAACTAAAGTCCTAAATAAATTTCTAGATTACTACGAAAAAGAACAGTTTTGCGATATCACTCTTATCACAGAAATTGATGGCATTAATGTACGGGCTCATCGCATTGTTCTTTCAGCGATGAGCAATTACCTTGAAACAAAGTTTTCTAATACTATGAAGGCAAATACTTTAGATAAGTTGAAAATAAAGGAAATCGAGGGTGTTACCCTTAATGTCATAATCAACTTTATGTACACGGGCTCCATTGAGCTTTGCAATGAAACGGTTGAAAGTGTCATAAAAGCAGCCAACTTTTTTCAAGCGGATTCATTAGTAACCGTCTGTTGTAATTTTATGGCAGAGCAGATCGATGTCAGCAATTGCTTGGCTTATGCAGCTTTCGCAAAACAATACAACTTAACCCAATTTGCTGAAACGTCATTGATATTTGCGAGCAAACACTTTAAACAAGTTAGCGGTGAAAAAGAGTTTCTCGAATTAAATGAGAAACCACTGGCCGATTTCATTTCTAGAGTCGATATTCGTGTGGACTCGGAGGAAGACGTGTTTCATAGCCTGATAGCATGGGTGGATTATGACGAGGAAAATCGGAGAAACTTGACTCTTAACCTTATAAAGCACATTCGTTTCAGGTCATTGACACCAAAATTCATTCAAGACAACATTCTACTGGTATGTCATATGCCTGATTGCGTTGTTTTTGTAAATAGATGGCTACAATGGCACATGTCACCCGAAAAACGTTCAGAATTAGGCGTAGAGCAAATACAATCTAGGAAAGCATATGATAGACTAGTTCTTGTATGTTATTCATCGAGCTATAACATGGCTCTTCATACTTTTGATCCAGATTTTAATACTTGGTCAGTCCAGGAGTTGCCTCATGCATTGCAAGAAAAAGCTGACTTTGCAATATTTACTTGCGTAAACAATGACAAATTGATTATCGCCGGTGGGCGACCAACCTGCTCGGTTGAATGTTTCGACTATGAAACAAAGCAATGGAATGATATTCCTTCAATGCAAGTTTTGCGTAGATTTTGCCAAATAGTGGAAATAAATGGAAGTTTGTATGCGTGCGGCGGAATAAATTCGATGGCACAAGACTCGCTGCTGAAATATGATAAACATTTGAGCGTGTTCTTTGCAAGAGAAAGGGGCTGCATTCTCAATATGTCTGATAAGTCCGATTTAAGAATATAAGTAGATTAAATTGAATAAAATGAAACCAACTACTTCGTTACACGTTATAAACCATAATGAATTTATTTTATTACAAAACGTACAAAAAAGGCTGGATGAATTATTTAACCTTCACCTAACCTTTACAGCTGTCATAAATTAATTCATGGATTCGGTAGCGGATGCATCCAGGGTTTTATGGGAAGTAATTTGCAGTTTAGGGTGACGTCAGAGTCACCAACATGCTCCCCCCTCGGTGACGAAGTTCACGAACGGTCGCCACGCTGGTGTTCGATTTCGAGGCCGCGACTGTGACTGGGTACCATCGTCAATTTTGTTGTTTACCTGACTCTTCTCATTATCATGTAGAGATGTTTGTACATGAAAATAGAAAAACGGTTAATAAATTGTAAACAAAAGACATGTAGTGAGGACACACGCAGAAAGCAGTAACAGAAATATGAAAGGAGATCAAGCGAAAGAGAATTTGAGAAATTTTTAATAATGACGCGAGAGCCGCTTCGATTCTCCAAACTCCAAGTCTCCAATTCTCGCTCAGCTAATCTATGCACAAAAGATCCCGTTCTCGTTGACTACTATTTGCTGATGTTTTTTTTGTATGTAGCAGATTGTTGAATGGTCCTTACGGTGATCTGTTTTGGGTTTGATTAATGTTCGACGGCGATCAATTACTGCAGCTTAGTTTTCGCGTTTTAATTGTTGCAGTCGGTCGTGGTTTTTTTTTTTTTTTTACGCGGGCGCGAAGTGATGACTCCGAGTGTGTGAAGTGTTTTTAAGTGATATAGATATTATAGGAAATTGATTTATTTCGTTGGAATATTATTCATCGTTGGATCTCGAATTGGATTATCCTGTTATTTGATGAAGCGCAGAATGCAAGGATTGGTGAATTCAGGTGAGTTTGATTATTCAAATTTCATTCATACGGTTATTATGTGAGAATTATTAATTCGTACGGGAATTCTTGCTTTAAAGCAAGTTGATATGTATGTACATTCATGGGTACATAAGTAGGTATTGGTTTATGGTTTCGGTGATGATGCCGTAAATCGATTGTTTGTGGTTTCGTTTCGCGTGCGGGATGCGGGTAGGCGAATTGATTCGGGTTTTCAAGTGAGTGTGAGTGTGAGTGAGAAAGTGATATAATTAAATTAATTTATTAATTCCATTGCTGTGTTGTGATGAATCCATTTTTATCGTAGCATGCATACAAGAATGAAAGCGAGACTCGAGTTCGAGTTCGAAAGTGTTTGCATGCAATTATAGTAAATAGTTTGTGTTGTGTTGTGTTGTGCTTAAAAACAGTAGTGGGTAAAGTTTTCGGGATTTAATTACCAACTATTGTTTTGATGACAGTTGTCATGTGCAGCGATATTTTTGTGATCAAAATGTTTGTGTTGCTAATTTAATTGATTGATCTGTGTTGAAAGAATATTATATGATTCTGATTCTGTGTTGTTATTATATTGATAGAAAATAAATATATTTTGGAAATTATAAAATAAATTATTTGTTTTCATTTTGATTTGTTTGTGTGTTGTCTCGTGTTGGGTTTTACGTTTGAGTGGCATTATTCGTTTGTGTTTATGGGTAATGGACAAAGTTTAGTTATTGGCCGTCGGAATTCTCCATGCGTGGTTTTTATTTTAACGACTCTGGTGATGTTGTCTGCGCCTGGATATGTATGGATAATGCGGCCTAAGTTCCATCGGGCTGGCGGGAGTCGTTCATCCTTCAACAGAACCAACTCTCCAACCTTCATTTGCGGCTGCCTTTTTAGCCATTTTGGTCTTTGTTGAAGACGTGCCAGGTACTCGACTTGCCATTGATCCCAAAATGTTTGCAAGTGCGCTTGCAGGAGTTTCCATCGGTCAACACATTTCATTGCTCTTCCGTGATCTGATTCTGGTACGACGAAAAGTGATTCCCCTATTAAGAAATGTGCCGGAGTCAGTGCTTGAAAGTCATCGGGATTTTCCGTAATTGGACAAAGTGGCCTAGAGTTCAAACAAGCTTCTATCTGAACCAGAAGCGTGGTGAGCTCTTCAAAGGTCAAAGTTCCATTTCCGACAATTCGCTTCAAATGGTATTTAACGCTCTTTACTCCTGCTTCCCACAATCCGCCGAAGTGGGGCGAAGCAGGAGGAATGAAATTCCATGTTGTTCCTTGTGTTGCTAATACATCCGCGATTTCCTTCCAGGCATGCATTGCTGCCTTCAAAAGTCGACGCAATTCGACGTCTGCTCCCACAAAGTTTTTTCCACAGTCGCTGTATATGCGCCTGCAGACTCCTCGTCGTCCTGCAAATCTCCGAAATGCAGCTAAGAAGGCTTGAGTTGTTAGGTCACTCACTGCCTCCAAATGGATTGCCTTCGTCGCTAAGCAAATAAAAATTGCCAAGTAGCCCTTATAGCACTTGGCTCCTCGGCCTTTCCAGGCGCGAATAGTAACTGGGCCTGCATAATCCACCCCTGTGTGAGAAAATGGTCGAGAAACGGTGACTCTCGGAGCTGGTAACTCTCCCATCAGTTGATGTACTGGTCTCGTCCTGTATCTGAAACAGATGATACAGTGGTGTATGCATTTTTTGATGGCACGTTTCATCGAAAATATCCAAAATTTTGATCGTAGATAAACTGTCATTTGCTGAAGCCTACCATGTAATGTCCGCTCATGAGCATTTTTAATTAACAGCTCGGTTAAACGATGTGAAGATAAAATCATTGGGTGTCGTTGATCGTAGTCCAGGTTAGACATCGAAAGTCGTCCTCCTACTCGCAGAATGCCGTCCTTGTCCGTGAAAGGGTTGAGTGGTCCCATACCTCTAGCCTTGGTGATGCCGTCGGGAAACATTTCACTTTGGGCAATTCTGACGAGTGTTTTTGTTGCAGTGTCGAGTTCGGTGGTGGTAATAGAGCCGATGACGTTTCGCGGATTATGTCGATGCTTACGCTGGATGAACCGATTGCAGTACGCAACAGCCCTAACTAGTCGATTAAAATTTGATGACCTTGTAATGAGGTGACCTAATGGATTTGCGGCAATTTCTGCCCGATGAACGCGAACATGTTTTTTATCCGGGTGAGTTGCGTACAAACATATTCAGAACCTTTTTGAACGTAGGTTTCTATTAATATTTTAAACTATAGTGAACATCACATTTCATAAATTTCAAAACCTTAATGAATACTGGTTATGTGTATCCAAGTACATAAAAAGTGTACGCCTAAACAGCTGGTGACCTAGTTTCTTAGGCCTGTCATACAAAGAATATATACTTACCCTAAGCACGAGCCAGAACTTACGATATTTACCGTGGTTCTCGGCGCAAATAAATATTTCACCAATATTTACAATCACCAACTGTGCTATAGGTATGCAAACAACTAAAAGGTTTGCACCCTGAATAAATAATGGTTTAATCCTAGATGTAAAACAATCTTAACCGATTATACCCATTTGGAATATGTTTGCTTTTAGTTAGAGTCCAATTCTAGTTCAAAGTAGTTCGTTAGCTATAAGCAATAGTTGGCTAGGAAATAATAAATAACACCACGACTAGCAATTAGTTTTAAGATAGATCTTAAGAAATAAATAAAATTTGAATTGTGATAATAACCACTTAAATGAGAACTTTCTGTACTTATTTCAAATCAGCGGTTTCTTATTTTCCAATAATGTTTGTTTAAGTTATTGTGCTAAGGAGGAAGTGAGTCGCAGAGGTCTTGATAGTCGCTGAGTTCATGAAGTAAACCATTTGAGGTTTTTTCAGATAAGGGGTCATTACTAAAGAGTACATGAGTGAAGTTATGACCAAGGTGTCCCTATACCCTCTAGGTATGGTGACTGTGGGCGGGTACAGACACACTCAGGGGCCCAAATCACATCTAAGGTACCCCACCTCTTCGCTTTAGGAGTTTTATGTTTACCACCATTGAGAATTCGTAGGGCAGGCGCATCCTAACTCGCTATAAACAACCATCTACAACTAGACTTCATTAATGCTATCCAGCAACAGGCATGTAAACATGTGTGATCAGTTTCGTAATAGGTACAAGATCCCACCCCACCGACGAGCTAGTGTCGTGCAACCGCAAGCATGCCTACAGTACCTATTGACGAAGCACCCCTCGATGAAATCATTGATACATCTGTGGCCGGGATGGGTCAATGAATTACCACCTTTTATCAAATCGTGGATTGGCTCAATAGTCCTTTGGGATTTTTTGGCCATAGTAAATAGTCTTCTGTGGTTTTACCTGTTTTTGCCTAGAATGGAAATAAATCCATGTCCCCGTCTTTGTATGAAAGGATAATTCTTTAGTAGTCTTTGAGTTACACTTAAGGCAGAGATTAAGTGTCGTGACCTTTTTTTTTAGCAGACTTCGGTGGCTTGGGGCCCCATTAGCATCAAAGTTCTACGGCTCCTTCTCCCTTCATGCATGGAAGTTAATGAAGATCCTGAACTAGGATCAAGACGGCTGGTTACCAATACATATAGCTTCTCTTTTAATGCTATCTTGGTGAATAGAAATGGAAATCAACCCCCGGGACTCTTCGGACAGTAGAGCAAAAGAAGCCCAACCAAAACGATTTGATAACATCGTCTAGGGTAACATCGAAGTTCATTACAGAGTCGTGATCACGACGACTTCAAAATAATTAAAGCTCAAATGCATTATTTTTATTTAATATTGCCTTGTATCAAATTGGTTACAAAAGTTTACAATTTAAAAGCTTGGCTTTGTGCCGTCTGCCTGATTGACAGCCATGACAGCCATGACAGCACAAAGCCAAGCTTTTAAATTGTAAACTTTTGTAACCAATCTTGTACAAGGTAATATTAAATAAAAATAATCTAATAAGTAAATAATCATACTTTATTAAATCAACCGCCTTTCCGTAATTGTCAAAGTCAAAATTACCCTACTCTACCCTACATCTATAAATATAAGTTATGGTTTTAACCGCGGGGTTTGTGTAAAAAAAATATTTTTTATCCGGTCTATGACCGTTTGTAATGAATGCTTTATTTGAACTCCAATCTTAATCTAAATTTTACAAGTGTTTATATCCTAAGGTAAACAAATGAAGTGTAGTGAATAGCAGACGCCGAGTCGGCGCTTTCCAGGAATCTAGAGTGCAGAAGTAGGTGTCTTGTGACCAGGTCGGTGGGAGCTTATCGTTTGCCTCTGCAGGTTTGCTGACTAGATGTTTCCTGGAAAATAATCTGCAATCTGATCGTATCTGCACGCGCACTGTAGTTTGGCGGAAGTTGATTGACTTCTGCTTCGGCCAATCTTTTGGGTGTTAACTCCTCCCTTCTTAGATTCGAGTGTCCTCACTCGACGCCATGTAAAGTATGGGGATGTTTTTTTCTGCGTTTGGCTATACTGGTTCATATTGACCTTCTAGAGCTTCTTCCTTTTTACTTTGTTCGGTGTGGATCACGATCTTCTTCCGTAGTGGAAAGATTTTAACAATCACAATTATCAATAGTGCTAAGACTATAAGAGCTATGAAGCTAGAGTTGGCTACCAAATGCCTCATGTTTTCTTCTTTCAGCTGGTTTATATGTAGGTTATTGTTAACATGCAATTCCTTAACTGCTTCCAAAGGTGAGTAGCTCTTCACAGGTGTTGCTTGGAGAGATTGAATGCAAGACTGCTGGTAGTGGCTGTGATGAAATTTTGTCCATTGATCATTAATGATGTGTTGTGATATAAGATGATAAAACTTCCGGTAGATTGACACTCTCGATGTCGATTAAGATGGTGTTGTTGAACTGGTTGAGAAGGAGAGTCCCTGGGTACAGGTTTTCGACGGTTGGAACGTGTTGATTGTTTACCTCTTCACACTTCGTTTGTTTACTTTTTAACAAATTTCGGATACAATTATCTTCGTTTAATCTAACAATTTGGTTCTGGTTACAGATCATTACATTGTTATAATTTTTACATTTTTGTTCTATTCCATATATTTCATTACTACATTCTATTATATTATTGTATTTAATTTTAACTATCTTTCTGCCATACTTAATTGGCTTGATAAGTAAATTATTACAAGACATATATTCAGTGATAGGTAAGCTTATAATATAAAGTATAGTTGAATGGTTTGATGCAATTTTAATTGTAGCAAATTCGAGTATTTCTTCTACATTTATGTGTTTCATATTGTTTTTATCAAATATTTCTTTTATTAATTTAATTTCGGAAGCTGATAGTATAAATGAATTTATTATCTCTGCTTTTGCCCAGAGCAAGGCATATTCTACATTAGTTATTTCTGTTCTTATAACGTCTAGTTTATATTTTATAATTAAAAATAACTTATTCCCTATATTATCGTTTGCCTTAATTAGATTTAGTACATTGTTTGTAATGTTCGTTAATTCATTGATTTTATCTGTATGCATTTTATTTATTAAGACTTGTCGATTATTATTTGATAATTCGTTGTGCATTTGAGCTTTAATTATTTTGAAGTCGTCGTGATCAGGACTCCCAGGCAGCCATTTCCACGCGCTTCCTAGAAAATTTAGAGATCTGGCTTCTCTTCTTGGTTTTAGATTTTTTAGCTGTGTTAGGGTTTGGGATGTAGATTCGGAGAGGATGGTGAAGTAAGGATCGGATTTGTTCACGTGATTAAAGGTTTGCTGCTTAAGGTTTTGGAGAATTTCCTCATACGTTTCTAGATTTATAACATGGATTACCTTGAATGTACCGGTTTGAAGTTTTGCTGTTCCCATAATTATTGAGACAATTTTGGAATTTGAATAGTCCAGGATCTGAACTTCTGCATTTAAGGATGTCATGAAACATAATAGCCCTATTTGTACTAATTGGTTCATATTGGTTCAATTGGCACACTTTATCGCTGGTCGCTGTCTGCTTTTTGTCTGAATGTTGATGTTGCAGCTTACTTACTCTTTTCTCCAGGTGAGTTGAGCACGGGGGCTACTTAAGATCACTGGCTACTACTTTGTTATATGCACAAAAATGGGTTCTTATACTGCTATAAAAAACATATTTTTTATCCGGTCTATGACCGTTTGTAATGAATGCTTTATTTGAACTCCAATCTTAATCTAAATTTTACAAGTATTTAAACAAATGAAGTGTAGTGAATAGCAGACGCTGAGTCGGCGGTTTCCAGGAATCTAGAGTGCAGAAGTAGGTGTCTTGTGACCAGGTCGGTGGGAGCTTATCGTTTGCCTCTGCAGGTTTGCTGACTGGAGGTTTCCAGGAAAATAACCTGCAAACTGATCGTATCTGCACGCGCACTGTAGTTTGGCGGAAGTTGATTGACTTCTGCTTCTGCCAATCTTTTGGGTGTTAACTTATATGTTGTGGATTGATAGCACTCCCGCTTCTGTTTCTGAGTTTATTCACTGGTTTTCTAAATGCCTTAAGGTCCCGTTGATTCAATGGAGAGCAATATAGGATACACGTATTGTTATGAAAGGTGGCCCATAACCAACGGATCCATGAACTTCAAAGGATAAAGTAGCCCTAGTTTCTACTTTTCTGTTTCGAAGTATACATACACTCCGTTCCATGTGTTTACTACAGGTAGTTTCTTAATTTAGTATTACGAAATTTTTAAATCCTTGGATAATATGGGAAAAACTAAAACATGTGTTTTTGTTGTGGACAAAATTGGGATTAGATAGATAAATTCAATTTTTATGATGCTATTCCCAATAAGGTCATAAAATTATTCCTTCTTTCGTTCCACTTGTTTATGAATAGTTATTAAATCTAGCTGTTCTTTAACAGATGTGAGTGCAGTTGTTTTTAAGCAAGGACTAAGGGAAAAATATTTTAAAGGAAACAAATTATAATGAATAGACAATACCGGCAAGTTAATGCTCCTAATTCAACAATTGAAATGAAGGTTGCTTGTTAATATATTCCTTATATGATTCCAAATATACAGTCCTTATTTTAGGAACTTCTTGATAGTACAAAAATATTTTTTTTTGTTTAGGGAGAAAACGTTAACAATGGTTCTGATTCTGGATGCCCTGGAATCTGAAAATAATACTGATGGCGCTATATCGGATGAAGATTCTGGTGCAAAGGAATGTGCTGACCCCAACAGGATGAACCTAAACCAACTATTAGTAGAAGCCTAAGTAAGCTTTAAAGATTTGATGAAACAAAAAAAGGATGAACATTCGGAAGTTTGTGCAAAATTGGCATATGGGTAATAAAGACCATCTGATTTAAACCTTAGTTAGTTTTTTTACAATAGGGATCATATTTTTTATTTTTTACTTCTTTGCTTGTAAAAAGGAAATCCAAATCCCAGAGCACTTAGACTCGGTAACAGTTCATTGTACCATGCTGATTTGGTGTCATTCGTTTCTCTTCATTAATGGGTGGATGAGCATCGCACGGGTCACAAGCCAACATAATTAAATCTACACCGTCACCACCCCTTTAATCACTACTGCCTCCTTAAACAATGAATTCGAAAAGCCACTGGAAATTTTTGAAAATTGAAAATTGATAGTGTGAATATTATAACAAAGTACACCAATTTAACTCAAGGAAACCAAAGACTGGCCAATAACAAAAATATGTCTTTCTTCGGCTAGTCATCCTCACTAGATACATGCCATTACCAAGAAGAAACATATTTTGGGAAGATCGTCAAGATAGTCCGAATAATTTGTTGTCAAATGTTATGCACAGGAAAAGCTTCAACGATATTTTTGTGAATATTCGTATTTGTGACAATGATAATCTTGATGCTCACGATAAAATGGCCATAAGACCGATGAGTAACCATTTGAATAAAATGTTTTTCAAATTTGCACAAATAGATATGCAATTATCAGTTGATGAAGCGATGATTCCATACTTTTGGAGAAATTCTTCCAAACAATTTGTGCGCTTGAAACCTGTTCGATTTAGATACAGAAACTCGCCTCATATTGTGTGCAGTTTGAATTTTATCAGCGACGAAATCAAAAAGAGATACATACAACAGTATTTCTTGGTGAGTTCGCGGTTCTCGGCCTAGCAGAAGTTATTGAAAATGATACCACTTAATCTTTTTTGTTAATTTTGAAGTGAAGGATTTTTGTTAATTTTTATTTTTTTCATTTTTTGTAAGTTGAAACAGCCAGCGTTGTGCATACGCAATACCTCTTAAAAACAAATATTGGTAGCGCAGATCAATTTCAGGCAGTAGTCTTAGCATTATATCCAACAATTGGAAAACAAATATTCGGATATAAATGGGCAAACTTGCCAAATGCACAGTAGCTGGTCCAGATGGTATTTCCTCTATCGTTCTTCTACGCTCCCAAAACCACTGCATAAGCTTTTCTATCCGTCCTATTCTTCAGAGCTCTTTCCGAGAAGATGGAAAACAGAATTTATCCAGCCTGTACAAAAAAAAGGCGAATCTTCTTCTCCCTCCTGCTACCGACCAATTGCATTTACCTCACTTCTTTCTTATGTAATGGAAACACTAATCAACCATCAGCTAATGAAATCCCGAAAACTTCTTAATGATCGGTATTGTGTTGGCAGCAACAGAACTGCTGATTTGATGACATGTCTAACCGAAAAGTGGAACCAATCTCTTCACCAAGGTGGTGACAGTAAATTTCGTTGCGCTTAATATTTCATAGGTATTTTACAGAGGGCATTAAGATTCCTTGTCGAAATGCGTGAATTTGGAATCGATGACTATTCTTCAATGGATAAGAAATTACCTTTCGAACCGTTCAATTCAAGTTGTTTTTTAGGGTTTCAAGGCTGCAACTCACCACATAAATGCAATGCTATGTTCTGTCCCCGACTCTACGACCTGGTCACAAGACACCTACGTCTGCACTCTAGATTCCTGGAAACCGCCGACTCAGCGTCTGCTATTCACTACACTTCATTTGTTTACCTTAGGATATAAATACTTGTAAAATTTAGATTTAGATTGGAGTTCAAATAAAGCATTCATTACAAACGGTCATAGACCGGATAAAAAATATGTTTTTTATAGCAGTATAAGAACCCATTTTTGCGCATATAACAAAGTAGTAGCCAGTGATCTTAAGTAGCCCCCGTGCTCAACTCCCCTGGAGAAAAGAGGCCAATAAGTAAGCTGCAACATCAACATTCAGACAAAAAGCAGACAGCGACCAGCGATAAAGTGTGCCAATTGAACCAATATGAACCAATTAGTACAAATAGGGCTATTATGTTTCATGACATCCTTAAATGCAGAAGTTCAGATCCTGGACTATTCAAATTCCAAAATTGTCTCAATAATTATGGGAACAGCAAAACTTCAAACCGGTACATTCAAGGTAATCCATGTTATAAATCTAGAAACGTATGAGGAAATTCTCCAAAACCTTAAGCAGCAAACCTTTAATCACGTGAACAAATCCGATCCTTACTTCACCATCCTCTCCGAATCTACATCCCAAACCCTAACACAGCTAAAAAATCTAAAACCAAGAAGAGAAGCCAGATCTCTAAATTTTCTAGGAAGCGCGTGGAAATGGCTGCCTGGGAGTCCTGGTCACGACGACTTCAAAATAATTAAAGCTCAAATGCACAACGAATTATCAAATAATAATCGACAAGTCTTAATAAATAAAATGCATACAGATAAAATCAATGAATTAACGAATATTACAAACAATGTACTAAATCTAATTAAGGCAAACGATAATATAGGGAATAAGTTATTTTCAATTATAAAATATAAACTAGACGTTATAAGAACAGAAATAACTAATGTAGAATATGCCTTGCTCTGGGCAAAAGCAGAGATAATAAATTCATTTATACTATCAGCTTCCGAAATTAAATTAATAAAAGAAATATTTGATAAAAACAATATGAAACACATAAATGTAGAAGAAATACTCGAATTTGCTACAATTAAAATTGCATCAAACCATTCAACTATACTTTATATTATAAGCTTACCTATCACTGAATATATGTCTTGTAATAATTTACTTATCAAGCCAATTAAGTATGGCAGAAAGATAGTTAAAATTAAATACAATAATATTTTTTTTTTTTTTTTTTTAAATTCTGGCTCGCCAAGGCGATTTATAAAAGGGGGGGTACTTCGACCTAAAAGATTTTTTGTACCATATGGGCCAGAAAAATTTTAAACTAGTAAAATTTCCACTTTCCGTGTAAAGCGGACAATTTTACCAGTAGAAGAATTCCTTATGTCCTCGGGGCTCAATTGTTCCCTGAGAAAGATCTTCTTTCTAATTCCATTAAGGGCTGGGCATTCACATAAAATGTGTTCAGCTGACTCGTCCTCTTCAAGACAGAGTCGGAACTCAGGAGAATCTGCTATTCTCATTTTGTGTAGATGATATCTTAAACCGTGGTGACCAGTAAGGTAACCTACTAGGTTTTTGATATCATGCCTGCTTAGGTTTAGACATTTGCTGGCATTATGATTGAAGGGCCGAATGACTCGTTTGGCCTGTCTTAGACCTGGGATGTTATCCCAATGATAGATACATTTTCTATGTTCCCAGCTTTTAATTGCTGCCGTTGCTGCTGATCTAGGAGTGCAGCAGAAAGGTTCGGGACCTATGAAAGGTGTTTCTGAACCTTTTCTGGCCAGTTCGTCGGCCTTTTCGTTACCTTCTACCCCGACATGACCCGGAACCCACCATAATTTGGTCTTGTTTCTTGCTCCGAGTATTTGTAGGGTATTGAAGCAGTACATGACTGATTTGGAGTCAATGGTATACGAGCTAAGGGCGTTTATAGCTGCTTGACTGTCCGTGAAAATATGAATGGTTGCACCTTTTATGCCAGATAAGATAATGTGGCTGGCGCATTCTTGAATGGCGTGGAGCTCCGCTTGAAATACGCTGGGACTTTTTCCCATGGGTATCGTAAAGCGTTTTTGTGGTCCGTATATTCCCGCTCCTACCCCCGTTTCCATTTTAGAACCATCCGTATACCACTTTATGCCGTTATGGCTGTTTGGTGGGTTATTGCTAACCCATGCTTCTCTTTTGGGTATCTCCGTGGAGAACCGTTTGTTGAAGCATAGTGTTTTTTGAATGCGGTCTGTGACCGCGCAGTTCATGTTAAGTTCTGGCAGTTCATCGAGAAGGGTCTTAAGTTCCGGATGATCATTAAGACTTATCTCGTTTAGCTGTATTAGACTTATTGCACTGCGGATCGCCACTTTTTGGACGTATATGTGGAGGGGTATAATTCCTATTATTGCCTCTATGGCAGCTGTTGGACAGGTACAATTGGCTCCGGAGATACCAAGGCACGCAAGCCCTTGTACCTTTTTGAGCTTCTCTATTGCGACCTTTTGTGTGGATTTTGTCCACCATACTATGGAGGCGTATGTTATGATGGGTCTTATCATCACTGTGTAGATCCAGTGGACGATCTTTGGAGAGATTCCCCAGGTTCTACCATATGTGCGACGACAGGCCCATAAAGCTCTATTAGCTTTACTGATTTTGTTGTTTATGTGAGAGTTCCAGTTAAGTCTCTTGTCCAGGATTACTCCAAGATACTTGACTTCGTCGGAATACTCTACTACCGTGTCGTTTATTGTGATTAGGCCTAGGTCTAATTTCCTCCTTTTAGTGAAACGAACGATGACGGCTTTACTGGGATTTATGGAAAGATTTTCCTTAATGCACCAGTCTATGGCTGTCTTTAGAGCATTTTTCATTTTTGATGTGACTCCTATTGAGTCTTTGCCCCTAACTATGATGACAATATCATCGGCGTACCCAATTGTGGTGTAGCCCAAACTGCTCATCTTGTGTAGCAGGTCATCGATGACCAATGACCACAGAAGAGGTGAGAGTACTCCCCATTGTGGGCAGCCCCTTACGGCTGTTACTGATACTGAGGTCGTTCCTGACGATGAAGTTATTTTGCGACTTTCCAGCATCGCTTTGATCCATTTAATAGTTGGTTTATCTATATTTCTATGGTACAAAGCATTTGATATGGATTCATATCCAGTGTTGTCGAAAGCACCCTCTATGTCCAGAAAGGCACAAAGTGCGATCTCTTTGCAACAGTAGGCGTTTTTTATCTCTGTAGTTAGTCTTAACAGAGCGCCTTCCGTGGATTTGCCCTTTTGGTACGCATATTGGTGAGGGTGCAGAGGCATGCTTTTTGATATGCATTCTCTAATGTGAATGTCAATAATCCTTTCCATTGTTTTCAGAAAAAACGATGTCAGGCTTATCGGACGATATGATTTAGGTAATTCTCTCGGCTTGTTTCCCGGTTTAGGTATAAACGTTTACGTCCCTCCAGGTAACTGGTATATACCCCCAGTTGAAGCTTAACCTAAATAAGGCAATCATGGATGGTAGTAAAAATTCTATTCGATTTTGAATGAGGGCTGGAAAAATACCGTCTGTACCTGTTGCCTTGAATGGTTTAAATGAGTTAATTGCCCATTTAACCTTATCCGGAGTAAAAAGTGTTCCGGATAAACTATTAATTCTGCTGAGGTTTCTGGGAATTGAGACCTCCGCTATATGGTCATCTCTAATGACTATCGTGTGCGAACCTGGGAAGTGAGCCTGAAGCAAAGTTTTCAGCGTTTCTTCCCGGTCGCGTGTGATTGAACCATCTGATTTAATTAACAATCCCATGATACATTTATATAATAGAATGTAGTAATGAAATATATGGAATAGAACAAAAATGTAAAAATTATAACAATGTAATGATCTGTAACCAGAACCAAATTGTTAGATTAAACGAAGATAATTGTATCAGAAATTTGAAAAAAAAAAAACATCCCCATACTTTAAATGGCGTCGAGTGAGGACACTCGAATCTAAGAAGGGAGGAGTTAACACCCAAAAGATTGGCCGAAGCAGAAGTCAATCAACTTCCGCCAAACTACAGTGCGCGTGCAGATACGATCAGATTGCAGATTACTTTCCTGGAAACATCTAGTCAGCAAACCTGCAGAGGCAAACGATAAGTTCCCACCGACCTGGTCACAAGACACCTACTTCTGCACTCTAGATTCCTGGAAACCGCCGACTCAGCGTCTGCTATTCACTGCACTTCATTTGTTTACCTTAGGATATAAATACTTTTAAAATTTAGATTTAGATTGGAGTTCAAATAAAGCATTCCTTACAAACGGTCATAGACCGGATAAAAAATATTTTTTTTTTACACAAACCCCGCGGTTAAAACCGTAACTTATATTTATAGTTGTAGGGTAGTGTGGGGTAATTTTGACTTTGACAATTACAGAAAGGCGGTTGATTTAATAAAGTATGATTATTTATTTATTAGATTATTTTTATTTAATATTACCTTGTACAAGATTGGTTACAAAAGTTTACAATTTAAAATCTTGGCTTTGTGCCGTCTGCCCGATTGACAAAACATGACAGCACAAAGCCAAGCTTTTAAATTGTAAACTTTTGTAACCAATCTTGTACAAGGCAATATTAAATAAAAATAATCTTAAATAAAGTATGCCGACTTCTTCTTGTAGATCGTACATAAACTCCCACACCTCTCCCTCAATAGTTGTGGTGGTGAGACCGGTTTTCATTGTTTCTTTGATTTTGTGTAATTTTGCATTCTCACGAAGTAAGAATATTCTGCGGTTTCTAATCTAAATTGATTTCTTGTCAGGATTGGACCTTTGTGTCTTTTTTGAAACATTTTAAGCAAATCAGAAACCCCCCGTCTGCATGTAGGGGAAAGGTGGCATGAAAGAGCCAGTTTCAGGAATAAATTGCTAAAAAATAGTACCACTTACTTTGTTAAATTAAAAGCTTCATTACGATTTAGTATATTTATTTTTTAATAAGTAAGTAAAAAAAAGGAGTTAATAACACAAGTAAAATCCAAAATTTTTCCATTTTAAAAAAAATATAAAAAGCAGCTCTTTCAAAACCATGAGGCAATGAAAGAGCCAGCCCTCGTTATGAAAAAAAAAAAAAAAAAAAAAAAAAAAAGTTTTGGGTTAAATAGAACATTAGAAACATTTATTGCAATAATAATTTCGAATGCCCTTGGTTCCGCATGATTCATGAGCCCATCCATCACATACCTTGCATTTGTACCAATTCTGCTTGCTTTTGGTGCAGCTACCATTGCATACTACACAGTTGTTACCATTTTTTTCTGCATTTGCGTCAACTTGTCTTGGGTTATCCCTTAGTTCCGATAATAGCACTTCACTATCTGAATTTGATGAAGAGTATATTTTGTTGTTGGTTCTACCTTTTCAGGTGTTTCTGTGATCACAGCACAAGACCTTTTACGACTGTTGGGCTTTGTTTTATTTCTGGAACCTGCCTTCGCGAAAGGACGTAAAAGTTCAGGTGTTATTGTAAAGGGTTTTTCAATAAGAGCGCTACAAAAGTTTTTTTTAAATAAAACAAAAACGGTTTTGGATATCAATGAAATTCTTTATTCCTGTGAAAGTACGTTCGATGCCATTATGTATGGAACTCGATTTCTTTTGCATGGCCACCACGGGCACGCTTGCAGAAGTCCAGACGCTGAACCCAATTTTCGACGGTTTTCAAGCATAAATCAGCCGATACTGCTGCAATTTCACGTTCGATATTCGTACGAAGTTCATCAATCGTCGCTGGCTTGTTGGCATAGACCATAGACTTGACGCAGCCCCACAGGAAATAGTCTAAAGGCGTCAAATCGCACGACCGAGGCGGCCAAGCGACTGGACCATTTCGTTTTTCTACTAGACGCTCAATTGTTGATCTGCTAGGACGATTATGACGACCATAAATTGGACGTAGCGCTCTTAACGTTGAGGCTACTGACTCCGAATTTCGGTAGTAAATTTTAATAATTTTGACTTGTTGTTGGCTCGTATATATTTCCATCATGAAATGGCAAACCTTACTAAAGAGAAATGTCAAAAGAGCGGCAAGAAATTCGGCGTCGTTTGCTGTCCCTGTCGTTCTACTTTTGTATCGTCCCTGTTGAAAAACCTTTTATTATGTTGTGAAGTGCTTTGTTGTGGGGACAGTATATTTTGCGGTGGAGTGCTTGGTTGTGGTAATGTTTCTCTTAACGGTTGCTGACTTGGAGTGCCGTCTGGAGTAGGATCTGGTCTATCAGTGACATATGAGGAGAGAAATTCGTCATCCGAAAATATATTTGAGTTTAATGGATAAACTCCTGTTTTGGTAAAACCTTGAGCAACATTGTGAGGAGTGAATGCTGCTGAATACGCATGTTTAACCAACTCCCCGACTTGGTATATCGTCATTGTTTTCCCAGGATTTGATAACATCCACTCATTCATAGCGATCCTGTATCGAATTTTAAATGGGCCATAGACCGTAACATCTAGTGGTTGCATTTTATGGCTACAGTGTGGTGGAAATGTTAGTATTATTATATTATTTTCTCTTGCAAACTTAATGACTCTCAGATTAATATGTGAACTGTGATTATCCATTAAGATCAACGCTGGGCTTTCCTTAGAAGGCCTTGCATGTTGCACAAACTGTTCTAGCGAATTCAGAAATAAGTCTTCATTCATCCATCCCGATGGATTAGAAAGCCCCAATGCTCCCGGTAGACCATTCACCAACATTATATCTTTATAGTTTACCCGGGGAAAAACAAGAACGGGTGGAAGAGTAGAACCAGCAGCGTTGATGAAGAAAAGAGCTGTAACCAAAGTTCCTCTTTCGGCTGATGTTACCTGCCCAATTTGCTTGGATCCTCGCTCAGCGATTACTTTAGGCGGATTTATAATTGTGCTGCAACCTGTTTCATCAGCATTAAATATCATATGTGGTGGAAATTGGTACTTGGCAAGAACAGCTGTTAATTTATCAAAAAATAGTCCAGATGAGTTGCGCTGATCGTCTCTTGTCGCGGACGCACGCGCTTATTTTTTTGCCCGTCATCGCCAACAGTTGTCGCGACCATACGGTTCGCGAAAAAAAAATCGAAAAAAACAGCACGCAGTGTCGGTGTCAGTGCTTACAAAAAAACATAGGGACGGGCTACAGTCCGCTTGGGCGAACTGTTGGATACCCTATTCTTATTCCTATCCCTCATAAGTGGGCGTGACAAAAGTCTAAGTATGGTTGAATTGTTAAGAATGCTCTACATATTTTGTTATATAACATTTAAAGGTTTTTTTTAAAAAAAAAAACGCTCCCTAGCTCAAACTTGGGTGTTACAACAAAATTGTTTTATTTAATTGTGGGCGTGTCAGTAGGCGGATTTAAAAAAAATTAACACATGAGAATAAAGGGCCCCTAGAGAGTATATATTATAAATTTCAGCTCCCTAGCTCAAACTTTGAATTTTCAAAAAAAAAAAAAATAATTGTGGGCGTGTCAGCGGGCGGATTTTGAAAATATTTACACATGAGCATAAAGTGCCCATAGAGAGTATATATTATAAATTTCAGCTCCCTAGCTCAAACTTTGGATTTTCAAAAAAATTGTTTTATTTATTTGTGGGCGTCAGTGGGCGGATCTTGAAAATTTTTTATCCCGAGCAGTTTTAGGAGTCATAGATCATATATAAAAAATTTCAGCTTTCTAGCTCAAAATTCGATTTTTTCCAAAATTTTGTTTTTTCGAGTTTGTGGGCGTGTCTGAGGGCGGATTTCAAAAATTCGTAAACTTGATTATTTCGGGACCCTAGAGAGTATATGGTTAAAATTTCAGCTCTCTAGGTCCAGTTTAAAGGCCTAATTTTTGCCGACAGACGGACGGACGGACGGACGGACGGACGGACATGGCTAGATCGACATTACTATCGATGCTGATCATAAATATAGTAACTTTTAGGGGTCTACGGGCAATATTAAGGTATGTTACAAACTATGCGCCAAAATTAATATACCCTTAGAATAGGGTATAAAAAGCCACAGTCGGGTATTCCATCGTGTCCCATCCCACTCCATCACTGTTGTTTTTGCTTGGCTATTGCAAGTGCCGTACGATTTTCGTGTGTGTACTTGCAATGGTTGAGTAAAGACAGCATCAGGCGGATAGCGCTCCGTGTGGTGTTGATTTTGTTGATAGACCAAAGCAAATTGCCTAACGGGCATAACACCTGCAGTAATTTGTTTTGGAAAGTCAACGTGCGTCTTCACTTCACGGCTTAGGTTTTTAGCGTCAGAGTTTGTGTTTTTTTTATGTTTGTGATTTCTAATGTGTAGAAATTTTGTATTGGATGTGAGCAACATCCGTGGGTTGAGGACAAATTTTGTTTCATTATACGCCAATGTCTCTTTCAATAAACCAGCTGTTTTGGCACTAAGTGAAACACAGGTTAACGTCGGCTACGATTTAATGGAGTTTAGTCTACCTGGTTACAACTTAGTGCCATTATTCTTCCCCCATCGCGTTCTCGCCGTTTATATACGTAGTGACGTAGCCTATCAACTTCAGCCTCAATATGGCAAATGTTCCAATCCAGAATTTAATTTCATTTCGCTAAAATTCCATGTCCGTAGGCAATTAATCCAATACTGTTTTATTTACAGAAGCCCAAATTTGGACAGACACGCAACTTATAATGAGTTAGATGCCCTATCTGATTCCATCACAAGAATTGTGACCCTTCACCCTCGTACTGAAATCGTCATTGCGGGCAATTTCAATATACACAATTCAAGTTGGCTTCGACATTCTGGCCAGACAACACCCGAAGGAAGGTACGTCGAGATCTTTTGCTCAGGTAAATAACCTGACTCAGCTTGTAAATGAGTCGACACGAATACCGGACATTAGCAGTCAAACTGCCAACACACTGGACTTGTTTCTTACCTCTCACCCCCCTCCGCGAAGGGTCAGTCACCATGACGTGTGTACCATCATTGCACTCGATGGTGCCGGTGGGGAGGCTTACGGCGCAATGACTCAATGGACTGTGCTGTCGCTAGTAGGGCTACCTATGGCAGGCAGCCCCCTGAGGAGTGCCAACTAAGAACTGCCCAGGACTTTCCGTCCATCCTCAACCTCTACCCCCCCCCCCCCCCCCCCACCCCTTATGATCCTTTGACCCATCCTCTCTCACTCCTCTCCCTCTCCCCGTCACCTACCCAAACCTAATTTCAGTGGTGGAGCGAGCAAAGAGTAAAACGTGCCCAAGGATGAAAGGTTGGGGGTCAAACCAACCGCGTACGAGCTCCCTCAGGTGCCCAGGCGAAGACCATGAGGTAACTAAATGCCTTACCACGGCATGGTGTCGCTGCCGGCGCGGACAATACCTTCCGGCCATACTCGTGGGATTCAAAATTTCAAACCTAAATAAAAACATAGGGACGGGCTACAGTCCGCTTGGGCGAACTGTTGGATACCCTATTCTTATTCCTATCCCTCATAAGTGGGCGTGACAAAAGTCCAAGTATGGTTAAATTGTTAAGAACGCTCTACATATTTTGTTATATAACATTTAAAGGATTTTATCAAAAAAAACGCTCCCTAGCTCAAACTTGGGTGTTTCAATAAAATTGTTTTATTTAATTGTGGGCGTGTCAGTAGGCGGATTTAAAAAAAAATTAACACATGAGCATAAAGGGCCCCTAGAGAGTATATATTATAAATTTCAGCTCCCTAGCTCAAACTTTGGATTTTCAAAAAAAATGTTTTATTTATTTGTGGGCGTGTCAGTGGGCGGATTTTGAAAATATTTATACATGAGCTTAAAGGGCCCCTAGAGAGTATATATTATAAATTTCAGATCCCTAGCTCAAACTTTGGATTTTCAAAAAAATTGTTTTATTTATTTGCGGGCGTGTCAGTGGGCGGATTTTGAAAATATTTATACATGAGCTTAAAGGGCACGTAGAGAGTATATATTAAAAATTTCAGCTCCCTAGCTCAAATTTTGGTTTTTCAATAAAATTGTTTTATTTTTTTGTGGGCGTGGCAGTGGGCGGATTTTGAAAATGTTATATCCCGAGCAGTTTTAGGTGTCATAGATCATATATAAAAAATTTCAGCTTCCTAGCTCAAAATTCGATTTTTTCCAAAATTTTGTTTTTTTGAGTTTGTGGGCGTGTCTGTGGGCGGATTTCAAAAATTCGTAAACTTGATTATTTCGGGACCCTAGAGAGTATATGGTTAAAATTTCAGCTCTCTAGGTCCAGTTTAAAGGCCTAATTTTTGCCGACGGACGGACGGACGGACGGACGGACGGACATGGCTAGATCGACATTACTATCGATGCTGATCATAAATATAGTAACTTTTAGGGGTCTACGGGCAATATTAAGGTATGTTACAAACTATGCGTCAAAATTAATATACCCCTAGAATAGGGTATAAAAACACAAAAAACAAGGATGTTGAAGATGATACGCTAAGTATCGGCGGTGCGGACGACACAATAATGGTGGAACCGCACAACACACTAAATGAGGCTCTAGAGGCCGGAAACATGGACGAAGAGATATCGAAGGAAAGGGAAGAGCAGCTATTAGCTGAACCCTCTGACGAGAATATCGAAGTAACGGCGGTGAAAAAGAAAAGGAAACTGTCCCCTGGTCTGCTGAGGAAAAGGGGATTCAAAAAGGCCAAGCATATCTATGACATTCTCATCGCCAAAGACAAATCCTGCCTAACGGAGAAGGAGAGAGTCACGCTAGAGTGGTCCAGAGAAGTCATCGCACAGGACATTCTCACGAAGCCCGTGCGTGGACGCCAAAAAACCGAGCGGGCAATATGCAGTGGAGTGTGGCAAAAAGATAGAGCAGGCCTTAGGCTCAGCGATTGTCAGCCACATACTCAAGAATGCAGGTGCATGTGCTCCCGCCTATGGCAAGATGAGGTGGATTAAAGGAATCACCTACATCGATTGTAAGGACCAGGCTTCCAACGACTTTGCCAAGACTGTGATAAATGGCCTAGAACTCTGGGAAGGAGCAATGCTTAAAGCTGTCCCCATAGAAGAGGTCCCCAAGAAGGCAAAAGGGAGAATTGTAATCCCCGAAATGGGGGTGCGCAAAGAGGAAATACTCCGCGTCTTACAAGCGCAAAACCCCCAGATACCTATGAAGGAATGGGAAATCGTAAGCACGGAAGAACCAAGAAA
Source organism: Portevinia maculata (assembly GCA_949715645.1). Classification (NCBI taxonomy): domain Eukaryota; kingdom Metazoa; phylum Arthropoda; class Insecta; order Diptera; family Syrphidae; genus Portevinia; species Portevinia maculata. The sequence goes on from OX454528.1 coordinate 42,366,927, forward strand.
CGGTGCCAGAGGGTATATCATCGTCTTCGATGAACCGCCAGCACTCTTGAAAAAAGATATGCAGATGTCGTTATCTTTTGCCGCAAGCGAGGTTACTCTCAAGCTGCTCAAACGAACTGCAGAGACCGAACAGGCGACCAACGCTAGGAGGGAGGAGACTATGCTCATTAATGAAGATAGTCCAAATCAACCTCTACCACAGTAAAGTCGCCTCAGACAACTTGAGGCTGCTCTTTGACCAGGAGCAGCTGGATATGTCCCTAGTCCAAGAACCATGGATCAATAATAATCGAGTGATGGGGCTAGGGTCAAAAAACTTTAAGACCTTTTATATAAATGAAAGAGGAAAGGTGAGATCGTGTATCGTAACAAACAAGAACCTTCATGTACTAATGTTATCTCATTTGAGCACAGGTGACTTGACGCTAGTGGAGGTTAGAGGGAACGAAGAGAACTGCACGGTGGCGTCAGTGTATATGCCCCACGATGACGACACATCAGTCCCCCCGGATTCGGTAAGGGCGCTTGTATCAACGTCCGAAAAAGGTAAGAAAAACTTAGTCTTAGGCGGTGATGTTAATGCCCATCATACTATCTGGGGCAGCTCAGATATCAATACAAGGGGCGAGGCTCTGTTCGACTTTGTACTCAATTCCAACCTTCTCGTCTGTAATAGGGGTAATGATCCCACCTTCATTACAGCTAACAGAAGGGAAGTATTAGACGCAACCTTTGTATCTCAAAACAGTTCCATACAAGTTACGAACTGGAGAGTGTCCAGCAAGGCATCGCTTTCACTGCTGGATACTTTTTGACATATAAATTACACCCCAGGATAGAAAAATTTCCAGGAACCCAAGAAGGGCGAACTGGGAGAAGTTCAACTCAGAACTTCAGAGGTTCAAGAACGTATGCCCGATAAAATACCTTAACACCGAACAAGAAATCGACGACGCAGTCGAAACACTTACTACGGTGCTCTCGATTTCCTTTGAAAAATCCTGCCCAGTTAGCAGAAAAAATGGGAAGAAACGCCCACCCTGATGGAACTCCAAGATCGCGGAGCTAATGCAGGCATCGAGATCTAGATGGAACCTTGCAAAAGAGGGACTTATCGAATGGACGACATACAAGGAAAGCGTTAAACTCCTCAAAAAGGAGTTAAGATTCGCCAAGAGGAGCTCCTGGAGAAGTTTCTGCGAACCAATTGAATCCACGACGGAGGCGTCGCGGTTGAGGAAAATCCTATCAAAAGCACCGATACCGATGTCCTCGCTAAGAAGGAACGACGGTAGCTGGACAGAATCACATGAGCTAACGCTGGCGGCACTGATAGAAACCCACTTCCCAGAATGCACTGATGTACGCGATACAGTTACACAGGGCAAGAAACAGGGAATGGATGTAGATACAATCGACGAAATAATCGACGAGAGAAAGATAGCCTGTGAAATCAACTCGTTTGCCCCCTTCAAAGCTCCAGGAGTGGACGGTATTCGGCCAATAATGCTTCAAAAGTCTGAGGAAGCTACTATCCCAAGGCTGATATGCATCTACTCAAGCTGTCTAAGGCTATGCTATGTTCCGATGGCCTGGCGAGAGGTGAGGGTAATATTTATCCCAAAAGCAGGAAAAGCCGCCCACACAACACCGAAAAACTACAGACCTATTAGTCTGTCCTCATTCCTGTTGAAAACAATGGAACGACTAATTGATATGTATGTAAGAGTGGCTATAGGCGACAACTAGCTCTCGAACTCACAGCACGCATACATGAAGGGCAAATCTACAGATACTGCGCTGCACAGGGTAGTGTCAGTAGTGGAAAGGTCCTTGGAATACAAGGAATACACTTTGAGCGCGTTTCTAGACATAGAGGCTGCCTTCAACAACATCGAGGCCGACGCGATTATGCACAGCCTAAGAAGGGCCCAGCTCAACGACACTCTCTGCGACTGGATTGGTCTTATGTTAGGCACACGACGGATTAAGTCCTACCTAGGAGATATGTAGATTGAGAGGAAAGTTAGCGGGGGAACACCACAAGGTGGCGTCCTCTCTCCACTCATATGGCTACTGGTAATAGACGAGCTATTAAAGATACTGGAGAGGGAAGGCTTCATTGTGAGCGCTTATGCCGACGATGTAGCGATCCTAGTCCCAGGCAAATTCATACCAGTTCTCAGTGAACGACTCAGTTACGCGCTCTTACTTGTCAACAACTGGGTTGCGGGCAGAGGACTGGGGGTAAACCCAGCGAAGACAGAAGTTGTGCTGGTCACAAAAAGAAGGATATTACCTGTATTTAAACCACCAAGTATGGGTGGAGTGGATCTACAAATATCCAAGACAGTAAGGTACCTGGGCGTTATCCTAGACTCCAAACTCACCTGGAAGGAAAACATAGAGGATCGGGTTAGAAAAGCGTACGTGGCACTATATGCGTGCAGACAAACGTTCGGTAATACGTGGGGATTCAAACCATATGTGGTACACTGGCTGTACACAACGGTGGAGAATCCCATTCTCACGTACGGCGCGGCGGTATGGTGGAAGGCTACTGAAAATAAGTGCGATCTTTCAAACCTCACCAAAGTCCAAAGGACAGCCTGCATCGGGATAACGGGGTCCTTAAGGACTACACCCACTGCAGCCATGGAGGTTCTACTTAATTCGTACCCCTGGACAACTACTGCAGCAGTAAGGCGGTAAAAACGGCCATCAGGCTCAGAGAGTTGGGACTGTGGTCTTTTAAACCATACGGACATCCCTCCGTGGAGACACAATGGAGTGCATCGAAAAAGAAAGTAGCCACTGACTACTTACCCCACACCCTCGTCTTCAAAAGGAGATTCGATATCAGAATCCCCGAAAGAAGCAAATGGAGTAATAAAATGGTCACGAAAGAAGAGGAGATAGCTATCTACACCGACGGATCCAAGATGGACGTAGGTACAGGTGCAGGCATCTTCTGTGAGCCTCTGGACCTGAGCGAATCATTTAGGCTCAGCAATGAATGCAGTGTGTTCCACGCAGAGACAGCTGTGATCACTCAGGCGGCCAATGATGTGCAGAGGTGAAAAATACCTGACAAACATATCACCATTTACTCTGACAGCCAAGCGGCTATAAAAGCTATGGAGTCAGTAGTAATCAGGTCAAGGGCGGTGTTAAAATGCAAAAAATACCTAGACGAGATATCAGCTGCCAATACGGTAACCTTATGCTGGGTACCAGAACACAATGACATCTTGGGCAATGAGAAAGCGGACGAACTAGCAAGGAAGGGATCGGAGATGAGTGCATCTCTGGCCCTAAAATCCATAAGAACCCCGCTAAGCACATTAATGCTAAGTATCGACACCGAATCCATAAGTAAAGCAAACTTACGTTGGATCAATCTTGATACATGCAGACACACAAGAAAGCTCTGGCCAGCGGTCAACCAAACGAAATCTAAAACTATGATTGGGTTTAACCGCATAGACATCCGAACACTGACGGGGGTCCTCACTGGACACTGTATAGTGGACCTACACGCGGAGCGGCTGGGCATACTGCACAACGACTACTGCAGGAGTTGCAGGGACGTTGAAGAAATAGAATCTATACGTCATCTGCTATGCGAATGCCCTGCCCTTAGAACAAAAAGATTGAAGATTCTTGGCAGCTACTTCTTTGAGGAGCTGGAGGATCTGGCTGCTTTAGAGCTAAAGAAACTCCTGAGATTCACATATGAATCCGGGTGGTTCTGCTAAAGCGTATTACCGAGCTGTTAAACAGCGGTTTCCTTTATCTCTCTTTTCAGGTTCCCGGAAAATTTTAAAAAACCCCTAAATGGACACAATGGACCCAACTGTTGGTCTAAATGAGCCGTGACACCCGTCACAAGGGCATCCATATACCTACCTACCTACCTACCTCTCACCCCGATAAATACGGAATAAACGTATTATCGCCTCTAGGTTCGTCAGACCATTGTATCATATCAGCTCAATTCTTGTACTCCAACCACATTGTTAAAGAACAAACTCCCAAAAGAACCATATGGCAATACGAGAAAGTTAATTGGGAAAACCTTAACGGTTTCTTTAAGAGTTTTAACTGGTCGCTGTGATTCCTCGACAGTGACGTGGATGCTGCTGCTGATATGGTATCAAACATAATTCACCTGGGTATGAAGTCTTACATCCCTAACATGATAAAAAGTATCAAACCCAAGGTAAACGCGTGGTATGCCTCGAGCTGCAAAGAGGCTATCAAGTTAAAAGAGGTAAGCTTTCGGTCATTCAAAGATAACCCATCTGAGGAAAGCCGAAAAAAGTTTAAACAAGCCAGAAGTGACTGCAAATTCTCCTATGATCAAAAGTTGAGGCAAAAAATACTACAAAGTCCCACGGGTAGTAAAAACTTTTGGTCATTTGTTAAAAACATCAAGAATTCGGCCTCATCATCTATCCCGACACTCATTTACTCATGTTGTATGATGAATTTAATGAACTTGATTTCTAATTAATTAAAATCTCAAGAACCTCTTTAGTTACAATATTGATCTGGCTTTATTGGTGGTTGGAGAAAGAGTGACTAATTTCACATTACTAAAATAATGGAAATGATATTTCTTTACAATTGACAACCTTCTGACCTTGGACATTTCAATTTTGACATTCAACATAAAATTCAATCAGAATGGGCAAGTTTCATTACATAAAATTCAATCAGAATGGGCAAGTTTCATTACATCGACTTATTACATTAATTGAATTACATTGAATTGAATTTGAATGGAACACAACATTCTCCCCGCCTGTGAACGACGTTCGCAATTTTCCTCAGTTACGTCACGTTACGTAGATCGCCTCTATGCCACCTCTGATCGTTGTCTTCAGTATCTTCTCAACTAGTAGGTGTCTGTTTGTCTTCTTCAGCTCACATGTAAATAGAGAAAACATTATAACACAGAAATTGAAACATGTATATGACAACAACTGAGTACGGAGACGAGAATAACAACAAACATTCCATCTCTTTGCTTCTCATAATGCACAAAAGCTGACTAAAAGTGCCACTCTTGCTGTGACTTGTGCTTTTCGTAGTAACTTCGTTGTGTTATGTGTTGTTAATTTTAGTCGAGTCGATAATTAATTAAAATATTTTATTTGTTTAAAGTGCGTGTAGAGTCGGTTTTATTTATGTACTAAAGGTAGAGGTTTTAGTGTGCAATGAAGGATTCAGGTGAGTTTATATCAGTTTATTAAGTTTTTCGATGAAAAAAATGTGTTTTAATTTCGCGAAAATTTGCGGAGCTCCACTACAATTGCATGTGTTTGTGTGTGCCCATTTGTCAATGGAATTTTTATTTTTGTCGTCTCCCCTTTTTCGCGTTTCTTCTTCTTGTTGATTGTTGCATTCGTTGGTGTTTGCGGGTTGCGGTGCGGAGTATTCGTAGTGAGTTGTTTTTATATATAATCATTGTATATAAACCTTATAGTAGTGCAACCGTGCGTAAACGACGATACGCCCTCAGTGCGCATTCGCCCGCAACAAATCATGATAGTCTAGTTCTACACCATTCTCGTGCTGGGAATACGAGTAGGAGGATGATGTTGGCAAAGCAGGTTTCGTGTAGATTTATGGTATATTTTTTGTTTGCTTTGATGGAAGGGGTATGTATGTTTTCTGGATTTTAACACAATTGGTATGTGTGTGTATGATCGTTGAAGGAGAGTCGCATTTCAGCTACTGTGAGGATTCTCAAATGATTTTCTTTGTAATTCATATTTGCAAGTGAAAAATGGATATGCATATTTAACGGTAGGGGCGATGGTGGATAAAGGAAGGTGGGAGAATTGTCGTCGAGTAGTTGATGGTATATTATTTGTTGGCTTTGATGAATGTTTGGGGTAGGTTATGGCATATTGCAATTAGACCATCACAGTCACCTGTAACTTGTTTTCTTTGTTTTTAATACAATTGGTGTCTGTGTTCACATCGGTGAAGGAGATTCGCATTTCAGCAATGAGGATTCCCAAATGGTTTATAAACCATATTTGCATGTGAAAAAATATTAATTGAGGCAGAGATAAAAAAAGATAAGACAAGTTATAGTGTATTCTCAGCTACATTGCGAACGATCCTTAAGGGTTTCCACTTTAAAAAGCAAATCGTGGATATTTTCGGACCCGTCGAATGCAATTTGCCACTTTTCAATTTTATAAACTGAACTTACCTACTGAAGGAGTTTGTTGACTTATTGGTGGTGCTTGTCTGCGTTGCACAGTGTGACGAATCGCTGATTTAGCTTGGTTTAATAAGGAAAATGACATGCACAAAATTAAACAAAACCCGCTTAAGCCTCCTACGTAATGACTGTACAATTTTTTTGTTGTTGCTTAGTGCAACAAAAAAAATCATCTCAAACTCCAAATTGTATATAATTTTTTTTATAAGAAGGTCAATTTGAAGAGAAAGTGTTTATATCGGTTTTAATTGGTTCGCGTATATTTTATAGCTTTTTTTTATCTTTTATCAATAAGTTAAAAGTCAATTGATATAAAAGTAAGTTTTTCTTAAATAATTAAAGATTTTGTTTAATAGGTATAAGGGGTAAATGAAAGTAAGATTTATAGATAAAATATGTGTTTTTTGTATTCATTAACCGAAAAGTATACCTAGTTGTTCAGTGTTGTCCAAGTTGGAGACCGTGTTTGTTCTAAAGCCTTGCATATGCACTGCTAAATTGTGTTTCAACAAAATTTTTCGTTTTTAGGATGCCCATGGAAATCACGAAAAAGATTTTTTATGTTTGGATTTCTTAATTTAAAATTAATCGCTTAGATGCTGTTTCTGCTTTTGTTGTGGGTTACTTCAGCCATGTAATATTTTCTGAGGCTGCAACAAAGTCAATCAAATTAACCTTTAAAACTTTATGTATGTTTAAGATTTGACGAGACATGGGCCAAAAGTGGTCGGCATAGAGAGCGCTTCGAAAATTCAAATTCTCCGTGGCTAAATGAAAGTCTAACATTACCACAACATATCTTAGATGAAATACCTTCTTCATCTTGTTTGTTTGTTTGTTTGCTTTATTCATCTACCGAGCTTAACTCTAACAGATTACAGATATAATATATGGTGATATAATAATTAAAAGTATATAGTAGATATGGTACAATAAATTTTAAGTAACTATAGGAATTAATAAAATTAACTAGAAGCAAAATTATATTATGATACATGAATATTTAAAATTACTGATTTAACTTTCTCTCTATCATCACATAAATCAATTTCTGTACAAACTGAATTGAATAAATTAATACATTTAGTAGTAGACTCATTAAGACCATAATTGTAAATATGCCTAGGATTAAATAATAAATTTCTAGATCTGAGTATTCTTTCAGGTGCGTAAAACAAAAAATTCTTTAAAATATCAGGACACTTTATACGATAAGAAAACACATCATGAACAAACAGTATACATTGAACATTACGTCTTTTCTCACGGGTATCTAACCCTATTAATGCACATCTAGTAGAATAAGAGGGTCTTTCATCAAGGTTCCATTTCAATTGAGCAATTACAAATCTTGTAAATGACTTTTGCACTCTTTCCAACCGATTATGGAATCTAGAGTAGGAAGACCGAAGAAAGCTTATAGATTAGATGTCAAGTTGCGCCAGGTAAAAGACCAAGGCAGTAAAGAAAAAGTCAAAGCCAGAAAATAACTAATCCAAGAAAAATTTACAAGAGAAACAGGGTTATTGGTAGATATGCCAACTCAACAGTCTGGCAATCCTAATGACGGAAACAAGGCTAGACGATTTTTTAGAGATGATGAAAAGACTGCCCAAATTACTGTGATAGTTAAAGAAATTATCAAAAAGTTTCATATCATCTTAGAAGCTCTTGGGTCTGGGTTCCCAATAGATGCAGATGCCTTTGAAAATTATGCCTGGTATTTTAAGCCAGTAAGTGTGCATAAGGTCTTCTTTCATGGAAAACAAATAATTTCGACTTGTATACTTCCAATCGGACAACTTTCAGAAGAAGCGCAAGAAACAAGGAAAATAGAAGGTTTAGGGAACTTCCTACCAGAAAAATATCACGTGTAGATACAAATACTGAACTCTTAAATCGATTGCTTATAACCTCAGATCCAATTCTTAGCAAGTCTAAGATACTTTCCGAGAAGAAAGAAAAGCGTCATGGAACATGAATACTTGCAACTTTTATATGTACCAAATAATTAAAAAAATTAAAATAAGCTGGTTTGTATGTATTGTTTTGTCTTGAAATTTGTAGTCATATGTTAAAAAAATTTGTTATATTCTATTCTGTGAACAATTTCAATTAAAAAAAAAACAAAAAATTTAATCTTAATTTAATTCCGGTAAATCAGCGATTCGTGACACTGTGCGTTAGGTCGAAAACGAAGCGTTATTTAAAAAATGTTCGAAGTCGGAACGAGCGTTCGAAGGTCTCGTAGGATTCACATTGGGAGTATTTAAATTCAAATTGTCCAATCTTCGAACTAAGGTATCTCTAATAGACTGCATTTCACGAATGAAAACTCGTTGGTTTGCCTCGAGTCTGTGGCATCTTCTTGAACAGGTGGACGTTCGTTAATATCTCATCGCTCATTATTATCATCACTATTGTGGTTATCTACCAGTTGTGGTCCTCTCGCGATTGTCAGTCACCTTGACGTGTGTACCATCATTGCATTCGATGGTACCGGTGCGGAGGCTTACGGTGCAAAGATTCAACGGGCTATGCTGTCTAAGGGCCACCCATGGCAGACAGGCCGACTGATGAGCGCCAACCAAGAACTGGCAAGGACTTAACGTCCATCCACCCCTAATCCAGAGTGTCATGCGACCCGTGCTTATTGGATGGTTTGCAGCCAGGGGTATCCGGCTGTATTTTAGCGGAGCCTCTCTGATACCGGGCCACCTCAGAGAGTAACCATGGCCTTACCACGCTAATGCGGGGCTCTGGCGTGGTTGACCGTCTTTCCCGCGCTACTCGTAGGAAATGAAACAACCAAATAAAAGCAAACAAAACAAAACAAACAAATTGCGGGGACAGACCGCAGACGAAGTCATTGGTCGGATGGAGCAGGACATCCATGACGACCGCCTGGCACATGATAGACCCGGAACAAGTCGAAAGGGAGGCTCTAAACTGGTGCAACCCAGCACCAGTCAAAGAACCATCGTCACCACGGGGGTGCCAAAGCCACGGGGGTGCCAAAAGGCCCGGGAAGAAGCCCGGTAGCACCGACAGGTGCATGCAGTGGGGATAGGAGCCAAATCCTAATCCCCTCCCTGACCGGGGAAGTAATGGTGGAGGGAACTAAGGCAGTGGGAACGAGCATAGCTCAAGTACCAGCCCCTGTACCCCCCGACAACAACACCGGAAGGAAGAGGAATAAGCCAGCCTTACCTCCACCTGGGAAACCAGGCGCGAGGGACGACCCTATGCGAAGGGGACTTAGTGGTGCTGGCACTAAATGGTACCTCCGCTACCTCAATAAAGGCTTCGGGTCCGAGGAAGCCAAAAGGAGGGCCGAGGAGCATCGGGCCAAGCCCGAAAGTACAAAAGTGGAGACGGGGAAAAGGGGGAACAGCAACATCACCCCCCCCCCCCACAACAAATAAAGCCAAAAAACATAAGGTGGATGAATGTACCGAGGGGGCCACGGGAAAGCCTGCAAAAGCAAGCGCCACCGTGGTCGGTCGAAGCTATGCTACGGCGGTGAAAACCTTCCCGGCTAGCAGTAGACGCGAGACAGGTGCGATTGCTGAGGAGGTTGCTGTTCTCCCGGTGAAATATCCGCAGGAGATCCTCAGCAACCCAGAACTTACGGCACTTGAAGACGCCATTGTGTTGGAAATGGCCTTGGGATGGGAGCATAAGCTCAAATTCCAGGGCATAAATTTCAAACATGGAATGCTCTTAGTGGACTGCGAGACTCCGCAGACAGCTGAGTGGCTAAAGGCAGTAGCCCCAAAGTTGGGGAAATGGAAGGGGACACGCCTCATGGCTTGCAGTGGGACTGATATACCACGGTCCTACTCCATAACGATATTCCTTCCACGCAGTGCAGAACAAGAAGCTAAAACCTCCTTGGCACTGCTAGAAGCACAGAATGTGGGACTTAACGTCCAGGCGTGGAAGATTCTCAATTGTCGAAAAGAGGGAACCGGGCAGGTACTGGCTCTTGGCATCGACCGAGAATCCTTCGACGCCATAAAATCCCAAAAAGGATCCCTGAGCTACCGATTCGGTAGGGTTGCGGTGTGCGGACTCAAGAGGTCGGACGAGATCTCTGGGCAAACAGCCCAGCCAGCATCAAATCTGAATTCGCAGAGCGCGCAGTCCGAGGTGGAGCATACTGCTCCTCCGAAGACTAAAGCACCTTCTTCCGTTGTCCAATCGACGGAGCAGGCTCCTGAGGAGACCGAGGAGTCTATGTCCAGCTCGGAGAGCATGATCTCTGAGGGGGAAATTCACAACACGGTCATCGACCTCTTCCAGGAAATCACCCAGGAGGAGGAAGATTCGTTGCTGAAGGAGGACGGGGCAACTGCCCCGCGCGAGCAATAGCTCGATGAACCCCACCAACAGCAAAATCAAACTAGCACAGGTAAACATTCACCATGCTATAGCCGCCTCGGCGACTATATCTAGGATGTTTACCTGCCAAAGCCTAGGGCTAGTACTAATCCAGGAGCCATGGATCCTGAAAGGACAAGTCAAAGGATTGGCGAGCAAGGATGCAAAGGTAATATGGGACACTCGGGCCGAGAAACCGAGAGCTTGCATTCTAATAAACAATAAATATAAATTTATTCTACTTTCAGAATACGCGACACGAGATCTGGTGCCAATTCAGGTACATCTGGATGTTGAAGGATGTCACCGCACCATTGTCATCGTATCGGCGTACTGTGCAGGTGATGAGCCGGTTGTATCATCCCAAATGCAGCGACTGGTGGAGCATTGCAACAAGCTCCGCATGTCGCTCCTTATAGGGTGTGATGCAAATGCCCACAACATCATATGGGGGAGCACCGACACCAACACCAGGGGTGAGTACCTACTAGAATTTATTATGAGTTCGTCACTTGATATTATAAACGTGGGAAATACCCCCACTTTTGTAACTACTGTCAGGGAGGAAGTACTAGACCTCACGCTTGGTAGCCCAAGCGTAAGTAAATTAATTAGTAACTGGAGAGTATCTAGTGAGCCGTCATTGTCTGACCATCGAATAATAGTATTCGACCTGGACAGCACAAGTATCACGAGAAATCCAGTAAGAAACCCAAGGAAAACCAATTGGGAAACTTATAGAACTGCTCTAGAGAGCAATCTGGGGCGCCTTAGTCTGAGGAAGGCTCCGGGACACCCCCTAGAGCTAGAGAGCGCAGTGGAAGGCATAACAAACTGCGTTCGAAGAAAACTGTCCTCTAAGTAGAAAACGGGACAGGAAACAGACGCCATGGTGGAGCATTAACTTGTCAAAATTAAGATCCGAGGTGCGGAAGCTTTTCAATAAAGCAAAGCGCAGCGGAGAATGGCAAAGCTACCAAATGGCCCTTACTACATACAATAAGGAAATAAGAAAAGCTAAAAGAAATAGCTTCAGAAAATTCTGTGAGACAATCACCAGCACCCCTACTGCGGCAAGGCTACACAAAGCTCTTGCGAAGTCAGTAGGGGTGCCGATGTCTCTGAGGAAACCAGATGGCGAGTTCACGGAAGATGAGAATCAAAGGGCACTATTGCTACTAGAAACTCACTTTCCTGGCAGCTCGCCTAGTACTGAGCCAGGAATCAATACCACTTCAATCAGACCTCGGAGGGAAGACTGGGAAACAACATCAACCATCTGTTGTGAGGGACGGCTGAAATGGGCAATAAATTCCTTTCAGCCTTTCAAATCTGCCGGAGTGGACGGCATTATACCCGCCCTTCTTCAAGAAGGGCAAAGGGTACTAATACCACACCTGCTAAAGATAACAAGGAGCAGTATTGCCTTGGGCCACATACCAATGCAATGGAGACGAGCAAGGGTTGTGTTTATACCAAAAGCGGGGAAAAAAGACCCCACACAGCCAAAATCGTACAGATCCATCAGCCTTACGTCATTTCTTCTGAAGATGACAGAAAAGGCTGTAGACAATTAAGGGAAGATGTTCTGAACACATCCCCCTTACATCATCGTCAGCATGCATACAGAGCGGGCAGATCAACAGAGACCGCCCTATATCAGCTGACGGAGATAATTCGAAGTGCCCTGGAGGCAAAAGAAATAGTACTGTGCGCTTTCCTAGACATAGAGGGAGCACTTGACAACACCTCACATGATGCGATCAAACGATCCCTGGATAGGAAAGGAGTTAACAGTACAGTATCCAACTGGATGTGTGAGCTGCTGAGCACTAGATCAGCAGAGACTCAAACACCATCTGGAACCATCAGAGTAAACACAACGAGAAGATGTCCACAAGGAGGGGTACTATCACCCTTAATGTGGAGCCTAGTTGTAGACGAACTGCTGGAAAAATTAACCAACCATGGCATCAACTGTCAGGCGTACGCCGATGACATTGTATTGATTGCCAGGGGCAAGTTCGAAGAAACCCTTGGAGACATCATACAAAAAGGGGTTTAAGTAACCAAGGAATGGTGCCATAATGTCGGACTTAACATCAATCCGGCGAAAACAACGATAGTACCATTCACAAGGAAAAGACAACTTCAAAGACTTAAGGACATAAACCTATCAGGCACGACACTGATACCAGTCAAAGAAGTAAAATATCTAGGACTCCATCTAGATAGTAAACTCCTCTGGCGAAAACATACAGAGGAGATATCCAAGAAGGCCACCCGCGCTCTCATGATATGTAGGAGCCTAGCGGGGAAGGCATGGGGATGCAGCCCAAGCATCCTGCGATGGATGTACACTGCAATCGTGAGACCAATGATCACATACGGAGCCATAGCATGGGCGAAACGAACCAGTCTAGTCACAACGCGAGAGACACTCGGCAAAGTGCAAAGACTGGCGTGCCTGTGCATTACCGGAGCAATGCGTAGCTGCCCAACAGCAGCCATGGAGGTGCTATTGGAACTGACCCCTCTACACATCATGGTGATGAACGAGGCAGACAAAACAATCCTTAGGATGGCAAAGGAGGGAATTGGGAGAGGGAAATGCATCGGTTCGAAAGAACACGGTGACTTACTCAAAAAACTCCCACTTCTTGGCATACCTAGGGACGACAGCATCAGGAAGTTCAACTTCGAGAAGAATTTCCAGATAAAGCTCAGCAATAAGGAGAACTGGAGCAACGAATCCATAACTTATGGACTGAGCAACCACACAACAAAGTGGTATACGGACGGCTCGAGGACTGAGGAGGGAACTGGTGCTGGAGTGTTTGGGCCGGGAACTAAGCACTACGAATCCATGGGCAAATGTACCAGCATCTTCCAGGAAGAAATATGTGCCATAGACAGGTGCGTTCGAATCAACCTCGAGAAAAACTATAGAAATTGCAACATAGCAATAATGTCTGACAGCCAAGCAGCTATAAAGGCTCTTGACGCCTACGTTATCAAGTCAAAACTCGTGTGGGAATGCCTACAAGGACTGAATAGACTAGGCAAGAATAACAGAATCTCCATCTGCTGGGTGCCTGGCCATGTTGGCATTACGGGCAATGAGGCAGCGGACTCTCTGGCAAGAAATGGGGCAGAGGAACCCTTCATAGGACCTGAACCATTCTGCGGGATAGGAGAACACACTATACGCGAAGAGTTCAGGAGACTGGAGGAAGAAACAAAGGCCAAAACCTTTCTCAACCTCCAAGGTCTGAGGCAAGCAAAGAAACTCTTAGGAAATTACAACCAAAAGAGATTCAAAGTTTGTATCGGCCTTAACAAAAACAACCTAAGAATCCTAACAGGCCTCCTCACGGGGCACTGCAGACTCAAGGAGCACCTGAGGAAAATGGGCATATCGGAGGACGGGCTCTGTAGATTCTGCAGTGAAACCGGCGAAACTCCAGACCATATACTGGAATCCTGTGGGGCACTGACCCACAAAAGGATGAAACATTTGGTCAGGCACCAAATAACAGACAAGGACATACAAACCATGGACCCATAGCTCATTCTCAGATTCATCAAAGAAACTGGACTGGACGCTGTGCTCTAAGGAGTGTGACCTGCCAAGGATAAATCAGAGCAATACCTCGACACGCTTCACAAAGAAGTATCTAGAGAGGGCTCTGAACGAGGGCAAGCACCTCTCCGAGGCACAAGCAAGGGGACACAATAGACCAATAGGTCGCAGTGTAATATACCCTAACCAAATATTATTATTATTATTATTATTACCAGTTGTGGTGAAATTTGATCCTGACTTAAGCCTACACTAGCCCCAGGTGGAGTACGACTAACTATTGGCCTGGATTCCATTGCTCCTGAACGGGGAGTTATTTCGAAAAGTGGACGAATTTCTCAAATTACTTGGTCTTCCTCCAGAACGCGTATTTGGAACTCTATTATCCATAATAGGAAATTTCGGATTTTAAATACAACTTCAAAATATTTTAAATTTCAATATCTTTTAACAAATCTGTAATAAAAAAAATTAATACATGCATAATTTGGGGTCAGCGCGGTCGGTGCTAAATTCGATATTAAATCAGATTTTAAATTCGATAAGATTAGATACAATATGCTTAAGAGCAAGATATCTGTCTTGGTAAACAGACGGACTGTGTAAACAATGAACACAATACGAACAAGACTGTATATAATTGGCAACTATAGGTAACATAGTAGCAACATAGTCCAGTGTAATAACTACCAGACAATGGACTACCTATACTAGGTATAAAAGAATTAGGATTTATATATTATAAAAATATTCATATGCACAACTTATCCTTTCACGAATGAAATTAGACCAATATGAATACAAAAAGCAGTTCAACTCTTTCGGATATCCAATAGTCGCAACGCGGGTTACAATTAAAACTATGAATATACTGGGACTATACTAATGAAAGTCATACTCAACTTGAACCGCCAAGAGACACAATAGAACAATCTACAATTGCTGGAGCTCAGCTAAACGCTCTAGAGTTAGCCACTATAATCTTTGTAGTGACGTTCTTAATGCCTCGAAGTACATCTAATGTTAGAACACGTTTAATGCAAAAGAGAAACAATCAAGCAACCTCCATTTAGCAAAAAATACCAACAAGTGACCTTCCTCAATGCTTCATTGAAAAGGTACATGGACTTTAAAATATATACCAACAATTTCACATGTTGATTAAAGATAAATAAACTTGTGCAATACTCCAATTTAGCAATCTAGCTCTACGCAAAACAACGAAAATTCTTACTATCCATATAAATATTCATCTTATAGGTACCTATTGAACAAGAAGTGGTGGTGCGGCATGGCACAATACTGACAAAAAAAATTATGTCATTGCTTTATAAATTAGATCGAATATTTCTAAATCAATTACAAAAAAAATTATAGAAATCGGTACCTTTTGCGACAAGATATAGCCGAAACAGTCAGAGTCCAAAATGCGACAAACTCATAATACCTCATTTGCTGAAAAATACCGAAATCAAATTTTATTCAATTTTTCCCTTCAAACGAATCGCCTCTTCCATCATTTCTACTCGCAGACGAAGAAGTCAGATTTATTATATTTCCATCATCTCCCTCTCATCAAACATACTACTTGCCTAAGAGAAGGCAACATTGCAAATCATCAATTACACAGAAAAATAAATACATACTTACATTTCCATACATATGAAAATCATATGGCATGACCACAGAATCGATAATGCGAGATCCATTATCCATACAAATTAACTTACTTGGAAATCCTACATGCTACCTGTGCTGCTAAATAACAAAAATGCCTGTGCTCCTTCTTACAAAGAAAAAAAATACAACATACATGGGAATGCAATTATGAAAGGTTCGATAAAGAGAGATAATCAGATAAACCAGTTTATTTGGTTTTCTTTCTTCGTTTTCAAAGTGTGTATTTAAAATGAAGATGACAGCAAAAGTTTAGACACAAACATTCTAGCTCAATTCATAACGCCATCTGCATTTAGTCGGCTAAAACAAAAAAATCGACATGATGGCACTACTATAAAGTGTATATACAATGATATAATTGAATTAGTGGACTGTATTATGTATGATAATGATCATGTTATTATTATTTTATTTTGCAAAAATGTATTATGTTGATGATGTATGTTGCCAGATGAGTAAATGCATTGTATATACACTTTATAGTAGTGCCATCATGTCGATTTTTTTGTTTTAGCCGACTAAATGCAGATGGCGTCATGAATTGAGCTAGAATGTTTGTGTCTAAACTTTTGCTGTCATCTTCATTTTAAATACACACTTTGAAAACATAGAAAGAAAACCAAATAAACTGGTTTATCTCTCTTTATGGAACCTTTCATAATTGCATTCCCATGTATGTTGTATTTTTTTTCTTTGTAAGAAGGAGCACACCTCCTTGCGGGGTCAGTCACCTTGACGTGTGCACCATCATGGAACGTAAATTCGATGGTGCCGGTGCGGAGGCTTACGGCGTAAAGAGTCATCGGGCTATTCTGGTAAGGGACAGGCCGTCTGATGAGCGTCAACTAAGAACTGACCAGGACTCCACGTCCGCCCCCCTTCCCCCTTTAACCGCTTTCTCTTTCTCCCCAATTACCCCCTATCCCCTCCCTCAAATCCCTAAGTCCTACTTCCCCAACAAACCCCTAATCTAAAGGTAGCAAGCGCCGAGAGATGCATGGCTAAGAGGGTGCTTAGTCGTTAGTTTGCAGACTTCGGATACCAGGCGACCTCCGATTTTAAGATAGCCTTCCTGTGGTTAGACGGGTAGACCACGGGCGACACAATATCCCGAATACTCGTGGGAATCAAAATTGATCCAAAACAAAAAAACCAAATAGAGAATGATGCCTCTAAGATTGCATCATCAACTAGGGATGTTTTAGAACACCCTGTCGATGACGACACGACATCTGTCAATGGGATAGAGTCTGTAATCATCGACTCTGAAATGGGGGAACCTGAAGAGAACTTGTCTCAACTCAGTGACTCTATTTCAGAATCTAGCACCATATGCAACAGCATATTATCGGATGAAAGACATCCCGATACAGAGGACGTAACTAAGACAGTCGGCAATGTGGCACGGACTGAGTCTGAGTACGTCAGATTCACACCATCGGAACAGCGCAGATTTAGGCGCGCGCAGAAGAAGGGGAGCACCATTGAGCAGGCCCGAATCTATGCGAAACAAACGATGGTCAACAAGGGTCCCGAGGTGAAGCGAACGCGATCCGAGGATAATACCCCGCCTCAATCCGAAGCGAAGCGAAGTCGCACTGGGAAGACAACCGTCGACAAAGTCTCGTATAGCAATATAACGAGCTATGTCAGACTGGGGGTTGTACCAGTGGACATCGATCGTAATCCTCTCTCCAACGAACAAATGGGTTTGATACAAGAGAGGATTATGGACATCACGATTGAAAAACGTGACGAGGAGGTCAAACCAGCATTCCGCGGTACTACTTTCAAAGCCGGATGGCTTATGATAGTATGTGCGGACGCCATTACTGCAAAGTGGATGGAGACAAACTTCGCGAAGCTTAAGGAGAAATGCGAGTTAGAGGTGATGCTTGTGGGAGAGGAAAATTGTCCAAAACCACATGTCATCAGAGGGTTCTTCCCGCAGAGTACCGGGGTAGCTAGCGAAAGGATCCTGGCTTTATTAGATGGCCAAAACAGAGAACTAAACACGAGAACGTGGAGAGTTCTGCAAAGATCGGATGAGAGAGACATCGCTCATATGGTCTTTGCAATCAATGACAGCTCCATGAGGAGACTTGTGGAGCTAAAGGGGATGGTCTCGTTCCGATTTGGACAGACCAAACTCATATTAAAAAGTGCTGATAAGACGGCCAAACAGGGCCTGAAAGATTCTCAAAAGCACATCACCAAAGCTCACGGCAGCACCGTAACTGATCCAATTGGGACCAGTACCAGCACTGCCGCGAAGCCAGCAGCTTCCAGCACGGCAACACCAGTGCTAGAAAGAGAAGCCACAAGCGCAAGACCAAACGCAGCCGAAAAGGCCAATAGTGCGCACAGCACCGCCAAAGAAAGCCAACAACGGTTCAGGCCTAAACTAGGTATGGATAGTAAGAAGGCATGGTCTCCCTCAACAGGGTGTCGTACGAAGGAGAGGTGACAATAAGCCTAACAAAGTACGTAACCCTGAATTCGCACGGAAATAATGACATCCCGTCTAAGCGTGCTGCAGGCTAACCTGCACAGGGCTATGGGTGCCTCGGACACCTTTAGCCAGCGATGTGCCGAAGGGAACATCGCTATTGGTCTAATCCAGGAACCATGGGCAAACAATGGTAAGATATCTGGATTAAACTGTAAAAATAGAGAGATCATTTTCGCCAAAGGTCCTTTCAGACCACAGGCGGCCATTTCTATTAAGAAAGATATAAAATTTTCTCTCATTCTAGGTTTCACAACTAGGGACCTGGTGTCAGTTCTAATAGAACGCCACAAAGGCCGACAGCTACACAAATTTGTGTGTGCATCGGCGTACTTTGCTGGAGACACTGATGTAGTTCCTCCCCTACCAGTACAGGAACTTGTCCGGTACTGTGAGGGCCAAAAAGTACACATCATAATCGGCTGCGATGCAAACGCACATAACACGATTTGGGGCAGCCGAGATACTAACAATAGAGGTGAGTCGTTATTAGAATTTTTATATAGCAACAACCTCGTTTTTCTAAACAAGGGAAATAGTCCCACTTTTAGAAATTCTATAAGAGAAGAGGTCCTAGACCTTACTATCTCATCTCCTTTTATGAAAGATATCATAGAGGGGTGGCATGTGTCTGGCCAGGCATCTCTATCGGATCATATGCACATCCGATTCGAGATAAGATGCAATGCCGAACACGCGTCAGTCCGTTATGGCAACAGACTGACTAATTGGAGAACTTACCGCGAAAATCTAGCGGTCAGATCTGACATGCTGCCAGAAGCACCATCAACAACAAATGATGCAGATGCTGCGCAATGTCAAATAAATGATATTATTCTTGCCTCATTCAAAAGTAGTTGCAAGGTTAAAAGAACCGTGGTTAAAAGGTGCGTACCATGGTGGAATGATAACCTTGAGTCTTTTCGAATGAGAGTGAGAAAGCTTTTTAACAAAGCCAAATGCACCGGCACTTGGGAACAATATAAATCTATGCTGACCATATACAACTTAGAGTTGCGCAGATCCAAAAGAGCCTCATGGCGTGCAAACTGTGAGAAGATCGAAAAACTTCCAGAGGTGGCACGCCTCCAAAGGGCTCTGTCAAAGGATCAAGCAAAAAGCATGGGATTGTTAATCAAATCAGATGGTTCAATCACACGCGACCGGGAAGAAACGCTGAAAACTTTGCTTCAGGCTCACTTCCCAGGGTCTCACACGATGGTCATTAGAGATGACCATATAGCGGAGGTCTCAATTCCAAGAAACCTCAGCAGAATTAATAGTTTATCCGGAACACTTTTTACTCCGGATAAGGTTAAATGGGCAATTAACTCATTTAAACCATTCAAGGCATCAGGAACAGACGGTATTTTTCCAGCCCTCATTCAAAATGGAATAGAATTTTTATTACCATCCATGATTGCCTTATTTAGGTTCAGCTTCAACTGGGGGTATATACCAGTTACCTGGAGGGAGGTAAACGTAGTATTTATACCCAAACCGGGAAACAAGCCGAGCGAATTACCTAAATCATATCGTCCGATAAGCTTGACATCGTTTTTCCTGAAAACAATGGAAAGGATTATTGACGTCCACATTAGAGAATGCATATCAAAAAGCATGCCTCTGCACCCTCACCAATATGCGTACCAAAAGGGTAAATCCACGGAAGGCGCTCTGTTAAGACTAACTACAGAGATAAAAAACGCCTACCGTTGCAAAGAGATCGCACTTTGTGCCTTTCTGGACATAGAGGGTGCGTTTGACAATACTGGATATGAATCCATGTCAAATGCTTTGTATCATAGAAACATAGACAAACCAACTATTAAATGGATCAAAGCGATGCTGGAAAGTCGCAAAATAACTGCCTCGTCAGGAACAACCTCAGTATCAGTAACAGCCGTAAGGGGCTGCCCACAAGGGGGAGTACTTTCACCCCTTTTGTGGTCATTGGTCATCGATGACCTGCTACACAAGATGGGCAATTTGGGCTACACTACAATTGGGTACGCCGATGATATTGTCATCATAGTCAGGGGCAAAGACTCAATTGGAGTCACATCAAAAATGAAAAATGCTCTAAAGACAGCCATAGACTGGTGCATCAAGGAAAATCTTTCCATAAATCCCAGTAAAGCCGTCATCGTTCCTTTCACTAAAAGGAGGAAATTAGACCTAGGCCTAATCACAATAAACGACACGGTCGTAGAGTACTCCGACGAAGTCAAGTATCTTGGAGTAATCCTAGACAAGAGACTTATCTGGAACTCTCACATAAATAACAAAATCACTAAAGCTAATAGAGCTTTATGGGCCTGTCGTCGCACATATGGCAGAACCTGGGGAATATCTAAAAAGATCGTCCACTGGATCTACACAGTGATGATAAGACCCATTATAACATACGCCTCCATAGTATGGTGGACAAAATCCACACAAAAGGGCGCAATAGAGAAGCTCAAAAAGGTACAACGGCTTGCGTGCCTTGGTATCTCCGGAGCCATGCGAACCTGTCCAACAGCTGCCATAGAGGCAATAACAGGAATCACACCTCTCCACATATACATTCAAAAAGTGGCGATCCGCAGTGCAATAAGTCTAATGCAGTTAAACGAGATAAGTCTTAATGATCACCCGGGTCTAAAGACCCTTCTCGATGAACTACCAGAACTTAACATGAACTGCGCGGTCACAGACCGCATTCAAAAAACACTATGCTTCAACAAACGGTTCTCCACGGAGATCCCCAAGAGAGAAGCATGGGTTAGCAATAACCCACCAAACAGCCACAACGGCATAAAGTGGTATACGGATGGTTCTAAAATGGAAACGGGGGTAGGAGCGGGAATATACGGACCACACAAACGCTTTACGATACCCATGGGAAAAAGTCCCAGCGTATTTCAAGCAGAGCTCCACGCCATTCAAGAATGCGCCAGCCATATTATTTTGTCTGGCATAAAAGGTGCAACCATCCATATTTTCACGGATAGTCAAGCAGCTATAAACGCCCTTAGCTCGTATACCATTGACTCCAAATCAGTCATGCACTGCTTCAATACCCTACAAACACTCGGAATAAGAAACAAGACCAAATTATGGTGGGTTCCGGGTCATGTCGGGGTAGAAGGTAACGAAAAGGTCGACGAACTGGCCAGAAAAGGTTCAGAAACACCTTTCATAGGTCCCGAACCTTTCTGCTGCACTCCTAGATCAGCAGCAACGGCAGCAATTAAAAGCTGGGAACATAGAAAATGTATCTATCTTTGGGAAAGCATCCCAGGTCTAAGACAGGCCAAACGAGCCCTTCGGCCCTTCAATAAAAATGCCAGCAAATGTCTAAAACTAAGCAGGCACGATATCAAAAACCTAGTAGGCTACCGTACTTGTCACCATGGTTTAAGATATCATCTACACAAAATGAGAATATCAGACTCTCCTCAGTGCCGACTCTGTCTGGAAGAGGACGAGTCAGCTGAACACATTTTATGTGAATGTCCAGCCCTTAATGGAATTAGAAAGAAGATCTTTTTCAGGGAGCAAATGAGCCCCGAGGACATAAAGAATTCTTCTACTGGTAAAATTGTCCGCTTTACACGGAAAGTGGAAATTCTACTAGTTTAAACTTTTCTGGCCCATACGGTACAAAAGATCTTTTAGGTCGAAGTACCCCCCATTATAAATCGCCTTGGCGAGCCAGAAATTAAAAAAAAAAAAAAAAAAAAGAAGGAGCACAGGCATTTTTGTTGTTTTGCAGCACAGGTAGCATGTAGGATTTCCAAGTAAGTTAATTTGTATGGATAATGGATCTCGCATTATCGATTCTGTGGTCATGCCATATGATTTTCATTTGTATGGAAATGTAAGTATGAATTTATTTTTCTGTGTAATTGATGATTTGCAATGTTGCCTTCTCTTAGGCAAGTAGTATGTTTGATGAGAGGGAGATGATGGAAATATAATAAATCTGACTTCTTCGTCTGCGAGTAGAAATGATGGAAGAGGCGATTCGTTTGAAGGGAAAAATTGAATAAAATTTGATTTCGGTATTTTTCAGCAAATGAGGTATTATGAGTTTGTCGCATTTTGGACTCTGACTGTTTCGGCTATATCTTATCGCAAAATGTACTGATTTCTATAATTTTTTTTGTAATTGATTTAGAAATATTCGATCTAATTTATAAAGCAATGACATAATTTTTTTTGTCAGTATTGTGCCATGCCGCACCACCACTTCTTGTTCAATAGGTACCTATAAGATGAATATTTATATGGATAGTAAGAATTTTCGTTGTTTTGCGTAGAGCTAGATTGCTAAATTGGAGTATTGCACAAGTTTATTTATCTTTAATCAACATGTGAAATTGTTGGTATATATTTTAAAGTCCATGTACCTTTTCAATGAAGCATTGAGGAAGGTCACTTGTTGGTATTTTTTGCTTAATGGAGGTTGCTTGATTGTTTCTCTTTTGCATTAAACGTGTTCTAACATTAGATGTACTTCGAGGCATTAAGAACGTCACTACAAAGATTATACTGGCTAACTTTAGAGCTCTTAGCTAAGCTCCAGCAATTGTAGAGTGTTCTATTGTGTCTCTT
Organism: Portevinia maculata; assembly: GCA_949715645.1. Lineage (NCBI taxonomy): Eukaryota > Metazoa > Arthropoda > Insecta > Diptera > Syrphidae > Portevinia > Portevinia maculata. The sequence continues at coordinate 42,389,925 of OX454528.1, forward strand.
GGCGGTTCAAGTTGAGTATGACTTTCATTACTATAGTCCCAGTATATTCATAGTTTTAATTGTAATCCGCGTTGCGACTATTGGATATTAGAAAGAGTTGAACTGCTTTTTGTATTCATATTGGTCTAATTTCATTCGTGAAAGGATAAGTTGTGCATATGAATATTTTTATAATATATAAATTCTAATTCTTTTATACCTAGTATAGGTAGTCCATTGTCTGGTAGTTATTACACTGGACTATGTTGCTACTATGTTACCTATAGTTGCCAATTATATACAGTCTTGTTCGTATTGTGTTCATTGTTTGCACAGTCCGTCTGTTAACCAAGACAGATATCTTGCTCTTAAGCATATTGTATCTAATCTTATCAAATTTAATATCTGATTTAATATCGAATTTAGCACCGACCGCGCTGACCCCAAATTATGCTTGTATTAATTTTTTTTAATACAGATTTATTAAAAGATATTGAAATTTAAAATCTTTTGAAGTTGTATTTAAAATCCGAAATTTCCTATTATGGATAATAGAGTTCCAAATACGCGTTGTAGAGGAAGACCAAGTAATTTGAGAAATTCGTCCACTTTTCGAAATAACTCCCCGTTCAGGAGCAATGGAATCCAGGCCAATAGTTAGTCGTACCCCACCTGGGGCCATAGGCGCCCCCAGGATTTTTCCCAGGGGGGGGCAGACAAAATATTTTGATGAAATTTTTAAGGCAATTTTAAATTTCATTGACAATTGATTTAATTTTTTTATGGAACCTACTCACCTTTTTTTCTTTTATGATAATAATTAATACTAAAATAACGCTCATTAAAAATTTATTTTTATTGTTTTGAAAACAGGAATTGCAGTTTTCGTGGTTTTTTACCAAAACGATCTATAATTTTATTATAAAAATCCGTATCTTCTTGTATTAAATTTTTGTGAATGTTCATCATGCACAACGCATCAAGCCTTTCATCGCTCATTTTTGACCTAAGCCAAGTTTTTACCTTCCTCAATGTACTGAAAGATCGCTCTGCTGTACATGTAGTGGCGGGAATGGAAAGTCCTATAGAAAGTGCTGCGAAAACCGAAGGAAAAAATTCTTCCGCATTTTTCAACACATCACATACATTGGTATATTGAGTTTGGTCAAAATTCATCTTATTGTAGTTAAACCACATAACGGACTCGGCAGAAAAATTATCCAGAAAGGATCCATATTTACCAGTTATCTTTTGGACAATCGAATTGAAATTGGATGAGTCCATGCTTTGCATATTTTTAGGAGATAACTGAAATATTGCGTATGCGGGCTCATTTTCTTCTGAAAACCGCTCTTTAAGGGACATTATCAGAGAATTCAAGTAAGGAACGAGAATTGATATTCTAAAATATTTTTCTGGTGAAGTCGAAGGAATATTCGATCGGTGAGTTTGTTTCTTTACAATTCTTGGGCAGCTCAATTCAATACCGGATTCACTTAAACATTTTTGAATTGTTTCCCAAAGCGTTTTGAAGGAATTCTCAGCATTCTCCCGATCTTCTTCAAAATGCTTGTTTAAGATAGTGATGTGCTCTTTCACACTTAATAAATTCTGGTCAACTCCCTGTAAAATATTTGCGACTGGTTCAAGTATCGATGAGTAATGAGCCATTATAAACAAGCAGACTAAAAAACTCGAATTAGAGCACGAGTAATACAGTTGAAGGGCACGTTGTTTTGTAACACGGTTTCCCTCGACCGCCAGTTTTTGCAGTGCTTCCATTACAACGAGTATGTTTTCCCTGAATACTCGTATACTTTTGTATTTTGCTGTCCATCTTGTTTCACAGAACAGGGGGATGCTGGGAATACATTTTCTTCGCAAAGGACTTTCCCGGAAAAAAGTAATTATTTCTTTTATCGTCCCAACAGCATTTCTGATCTCGGACACTTCGCTTACATCATTTATCACTAAATTTAATTTGTGGGAGCTGCAGTGGAAAAAATTTGCCTTTGGGTACAAATCTTGTATTCTTTTCCTTACCCCACTCAATTTTCCAGCCATGGTGGAGCACCCATCATAAGCTTGTCCAACCAAATTTGACAAGTTCAACCCGAAATTTGTTAGTGACGATGAAATTGTGTTCGCTATGGTAGCAGCATCCATACTTTCTAGAGTTACAAAACCTACAAAATCTTCGCGCACTTGGAATTCACCTGTTGGCATTTTATGGACAAATCGTATTCCCAATGACAGATGTTCTGTGCCGGATATATCGCTTGATTCGTCCGCTATTACAGAAAAAAATCGATTTTTGTTGACGTCTTCAATTATTTTTTCTCTTAAAATGTCATTGCCAATTTCAATTAACTCATTTTGAGTGCGGTGAGAGATGTACGTTGCGTTAGCTGGTGAATGGAGCAGATGATCTTTCAAAATTAAGTCTCCAGCATCTTCTCTAAAATGCAGCAAGTTGTTAAAAACTGCAGTTTCATCTGTCTTACCCCTTAAGGAAATATTGTTTGTGGCACAAAACACGATTGTTTTAACTATCGGTAAGATTTTATTCCTGTTTGTTTCGATTTGTTTTTCTATCGAAGTGTTGATCAGTTGGTCAACACTTTTGGCCTTGTTGTCTAAAACTTTGCAAAATTCGTTAACTTTTTCTGTAGATTCAGAGTGCCACTTTGATTTCAAATGTTGTTTCGTATGTTCATGGAAGTCTTTGTACCTACTAAATTCTTTCAGAATAAAGCCACCTTGAAACCCGCGATCAACTTTTGGCCTAAAAAGAACACAATAGCGGCAAAGAACACCTCTTAATTTGGCAGAATATGATATAAATGGGTAATCAGTTAGCCACTGATATCGAAATACCCGAGGTCCATCTGTGTCATTCTTAAAATCATATGATTTTGGTGGAATCCATGGTTCTCTCAAGGCCTTCAAAATTTGATCATCGGGTATTTTTGAGTGGTTTACGAAATTTCCAATGTCATATTCATGGTATATTATGTTCGTCGAAGAAGATGCCTTCGGCTCTTTTGGCTTTTCATTGCTTATCTTCGAAGATGCTTTCTGCTCTGGCTTCTCGGTATTAGCAGTTTCATCTTCTACGAGCCGGGGTCGTTTAAAGAAGTTTCTTATGTCCATTTTAATGTTGGTTAAAAAAGTACTAAAAATTAAAAGATAAGAATATTATCCAAACTAAAAATGATATTCAGATAGCCAGATAGCATAATATTTTTATCCTGATCGCAGTAGAACTCGTGTGTGTATAAGCTTGCGATTTGTATATTAGAACTTTACCAGTAAATGCGTCAGACATAAACACAATCACAATTTACATCCACCCGAGTTATATTGAGACACATAATTTCTAATAATAGTGCTGTTTTTTCGTAAGGATTTATACGCTGTTATGAACATGTTAAATCCAACAACACCCTTAGGACAGATGAATTCAATTCCTTAGCAGGGTTTTCAGTTTCGAGATTTGGCGAATTATATTCAAACTGGCGATTTGAAATTTGGTCGGTATAAGATGCAACTAAAAGCTAGAGCGAGTAGGTATAAGATGCAACAAAAAGCTAGAGCGAGTAGGTAGGGTTTAGGCAAGAGGGGCAATTTTCTAAAAAATTGACTTAAGACAGAAAAAAAATTATTTAAAAACAAAGGTAAGACCTGCAATGCCATGCTTTACTTTTTTGGAAAGCCAGAATTCTCTGCTTTAATCCCAGTTTTAAATTAAGTTGTGTTAGTAAATAATTTTTGAAAAAATTATTTTCAAACCCGAAATTTTGAAAAAAAAATTCAAACTAATTTTTTAATTAATAAAAGCATTGATTTTTTATTCAAAAACAGAATATCGGATGCTCATAGGTCTTCTACTTTTTGAGAAAACTAAAAATAACAAAAACCACTTTTTTACGAAACATCTTTATTTTTATTTCTTACGTGACTGGACTCTCAGGTGAATTAACGAATGAAAGGATTAACCTTGTTTTTATTATTTTTTAAATATCAAGTATAGGCCGTCCCAAAGTAAGTGAAAATTTCTTGCGCAGGTCTCTTCACATCAGCGATTTTATTCTCTTAGCGACAACAAAACTACTTTTCCAACCAGAACTACCTACAGCTAAAAAAACATAGGGGCGGGCTACAGTCCGCTTGGGCGCACTGTTGGATACCCTATTCTTATTCCTATCCCTCATAAGTGGGCGTGACAAAAATTTAAACGATTTTATCGAAAAAATGAAGCTTTTGTAAATAAAAACGCTCCCTAGCTCAAACTTTGGTTTTTCAATAAAATTGTTTTATTTAATTATGGGCGTGTCAGTAGGCGGACTTAAAAAAAATTTAAGCATGAGCATAAAGGGCACCTAGAGAGTATATACTATAAATTTCAGCTCCCTAGCTCAATCTTTGGACTTTCAAAAATTAAAAAAAAAAAAATTGTGGGCGTGTCAGTAGGCGGATTTTGAAAATATTTACACATGAGCATAAAGGGCCCCTAGAGAATATATATTATAAATTTCAGCTCCCTACCTCAAATTTTGGTTTTTCAATAAAATTGTTTTATTTAATTGTGGGCGTGTCAGTGGGCGGATTTTGAAAATTTTATGTCATAATAAGTTTTATGGGCCATGGATCATATATAAAAAATTTCAGCTCTCTAGCTCAAAATTCGATTTTTTCCAAAATTTTGTTTTTTTGAGTTTGTGGGCGTGTCTGTGGGCGGATTTCAAAAATTCTTAAACTTGATTATTTCGGGACCCTAGAGAGTATATGGTTAAAATTTCAGCTCTCTAGGTCCAGTTTAAAGGCCTAATTTTTGCCGACGGACGGACGGACGGACGGACGGACATGGCTAGATCGACATTACTATCGATGCTGATCATAAATATAGTAAATTTTAGGGGTCTACGCCCTACGGGCGATATTAAGGTATGTTACAAACTATGCGTCAAAATTAATATTCCCTTGGAATAGGGTATAAAAAATGAGTGTGCTTAAGACCACACGACTGAAGTAAAACTTCTTTCGCTCCATCTAATTTAAATTGTGGGCGAATTTTGAAAATTTTAGTTTTCTTGACCCTTAACCCAACCTACTCTAAGCTTCTTGGTGCATCTTATACCGATCACCCTGTATATTTGTCTTTTTTCTAACTTTCACTACCCACCGCACAGATGAAAATTTATTGAAGAATTTCCAACATAAAATTTCCAAATATAAATATAAACACACAATAAAAAAAAATAATATGGATAGGTACATATGAGTATATGTACAAGTACATAACATGTAAATTTCTTGATGCAAAAATTACGAGTTGCTCGATTTTATTTTGTGTTTAAGATTTTTGAATATTCTGCTTTTTTTAACCTGACAACCCTGGTCCTTAGGGGTAAGGATTTATATTCATTTTAATGCAAACAGCATTATTTGATTCAAAGAATAATTAAATTTAATAATATGTTCTGAACTTACTCAATTGAAAACACTGAATGAAAATAAATATAAATTGAAAACACTGGATTAATTAGCTAAATGTATGAAAGCGTGTTGCTTTAAACCACTTTAGTGAACGACTGAGCTTAAATTATTTTACTCTAAAATGAAGATAGATGCACAAGCACAATACTCAGTAAAATCTAACGGTATCCTTGAGCGGCGCGAGAAAATCATTTCTCATTGACCACCAGGTGCACTTGGGACCGACCAAGCAAATCACAACCGTAGCACAATATTCAGTAAAATCTAACGGTATCCTGAAGCGGCGCGAGAAAAACATTTCTCATTGACTACCTGCTGTACTTGAGACCGCAGCAGAATTTAGGGCCTCGACCAAGAAATAATTGCAACAACAAAACCATCTCCGCAACTGATAGTCCAGTTGGCAAAAAAAAACAATCGTACCTAATGCAAAAATATTCTGATCTATAAATTCGTATTTAAAAAAGTGACTGTAAGTGGTATTCTTGAGATACTTTTTAACTGTTATACCGAGAACAACTCAACGCTCTTAAAAGTTTTGACAGCCTTTTCTATAGGAAATTTAATTACATATCTTTCTATTTTGCAAAGAATATTTTTTCGTATGACTTAAAAGTTTACAGTTAAAGAGATACATAGGTATAGGCGGTTCGATACCTCACAGTTGCTAGCGGTTGGCTACATCCCGTTTCCCTAATTGTAGCATCTAAATCGTATGCTTTGACATCCATCCATAGGTATATGAACAAATTTTCAACATGAAATTAAAAATGTAATCCATTTTTATAATCAGTAAACAATGTTCATTGTACCTATACAAGGGTTGGCGAAACAATAGAACTTAGAATTTACTAGACCAAAGTCCAGAGTCAGGCGTGGGGCATCCTATGGAAATTGACAAAAAAGTGAAAAAATTACCAATTAGTCAAAATTCCCTATTAACAACTAATAAAATGTTAGTAGACAAAAGTCGTAGCTCAGAGCCAGGGGTGGGCAAGTGCCCCCCCTTGCCCCCCCCTGCGGGCGCCTATGCCTGGGGCTAGTGTAGGCTTAAGCCAGGATCAGATTTCACCACAACTGGTAGATAACCACAATAGTGATGATAATAATAACCGATGCGATATTAATGAACGTCCACCTGTTCAAGTAGAAGCCAAAGACTCGAGGCAAACCAACGAGTTTTCATTCGTGAAATGCAGTCTATTAGAGATACCTTAGTTCGAAGATTGGACAATTTGAATTTAAATACTCCCAATGTGAATCCTACGAGACCTTCGAACGCTCGTTCCGACTTCGAACATTTTTTAAATAACGCTTCGTTTTCGACCTAACGCACAGTGTCACGAATCGCTGATTTAGCGGAATTAAATTAAGATTAAATTTTTTGTTTTTTTTAATTGAAACTGTTCACAGAATAGAATATAACAAATTTTTTTAACATATGACTACAAATTTCAAGACAAAACAATACATACAAACCAGCTTATTTTAATTTTTTTAATTATTTGGTACATATAAAAGTTGCAAGTAGGTATTCATGTTCCATGACGCTTTTCTTTCATCTCGGAAAGTATCTTAGACTTGCTAAGAATTGGATCTGAGGTTATAAGCAATCGATTTAAGAGTTCAGTATTTGTATCTACACGTGATATTTTTCTGGTAGGATGTTCCCTAAACCTTCTATTTTCTTTGTTTCTTGCCTCTTGCGCTTCTTCTGAAAGTTGTCCGATTGGAAGTATACAAGTCGAAATTATTTGTTGTCCATGAAAGAAGACCTTATGCACACTTACTGGCTTAAAATACCAGGCAGAATTTTCAAAAGCATCTGCATCTATTGGGAACCCAGACCCAAGAGCTTCTAAGATGATATGAAACTTTTTGATAATTTCTTTATCAATCACTGTAATTTGGGCAGTCTTTTCATTATCTCTAAAAAATCGTCTAGCCTTGTTCCCGTTATTAGGATTGCCAGACTATTGAGTTGGCATATCTACCAATAACCCTGTTTCTCTTGTAAATTTTTCTTGGATTAGTTATTTTCTGGCTTTGACTTTTTCTTTACTGCCTTGGTCTTTTACCTGCCGCAACTTGACATCTAATCTATAAGCTTTTTTTCGGTCTTCCTACTCTAGATGAAGAAGGTATTTCATCTAAGATATGTTGTGGTAATGTTAGACTTTCATTTAGCCACGGAGAATTTGAATTTTCGAAGCGCTCTCTATGCCGACCACTTTTGGCCCATGTCTCGTCAAATCTTAAACATACATAAAGTTTTAAAGGTTAATTTGATTGACTTTGTTGCAGCCTCAGAAAATATTACATGGCTGAAGTAACCCACAACAAAAGCAGAAACAGCATCTAAGCGATTAATTTTAAATTAAGAAATCCAAACATAAAAAATCTTTTTCGTGATTTCCATGGGCATCCTAAAAAACGAAAAATTTTGTTGAAACACAATTTAGCAGTGCATATGCAAGGCTTTAGAACAAACACGGTCTCCAACTTGGACAACACTGAACAACTAGGTATACTTTTCGGTTAATGAATACAAAAAACACATATTTTATCTATAAATCTTACTTTCATTTACCCCTTATACCTATTAAACAAAATCTTTAATTATTTAAGAAAAACTTACTTTTATATCAATTGACTTTTAACTTATTGATAAAAGATAAAAAAAAGCTATAAAATATACGCGAACCAATTAAAACCGATATAAACACTTTCTCTTCAAATTGACCTTCTTATAAAAAAAATTATATACAATTTGGAGTTTGAGATGATTTTTTTTGTTGCACTAAGCAACAACAAAAAAATTGTACAGTCATTACGTAGGAGGCTTAAGCGGGTTTTGTTTAATTTTGTGCATGTCATTTTCCTTATTAAACCAAGCTAAATCAGCGATTCGTCACACTGTGCAACGCAGACAAGCACCACCAATAAGTCAACAAACTCCTTCAGTAGGTAAGTTCAGTTTATAAAATTGAAAAGTGGCAAATTGCATTCGACGGGTCCGAAAATATCCACGATTTGCTTTTTAAAGTGGAAACCCTTAAGGATCGTTCGCAATGTAGCTGAGAATACACTATAACTTGTCTTATCTTTTTTTATCTCTGCCTCAATTAATATTTTTTCACATGCAAATATGGTTTATAAACCATTTGGGAATCCTCATTGCTGAAATGCGAATCTCCTTCACCGATGTGAACACAGACACCAATTGTATTAAAAACAAAGAAAACAAGTTACAGGTGACTGTGATGGTCTAATTGCAATATGCCATAACCTACCCCAAACATTCATCAAAGCCAACAAATAATATACCATCAACTACTCGACGACAATTCTCCCACCATCGCCCCTGCCTTTAAATATGAATATCGATTTTTCACTTGCAAATGCGAATTATAAAGAAAATCATTTGAGAATCCTCACATTAGCTGAAATGCGACTCTCCTTTAACGATCATACCCCTTCCATCAAAGCAAACAAAAAATATACCATAAATCTACACGAAACCTGCTTTGCCAACCACCACAACTACCTGCATCATCCTCCTACTCATATTCCCAGCACGAGAATGGTGTAGAACTAGACTATCATGATTTGTTGCGGGCGAATGCGCACTGAGGGCGTATCGTCGTTTACGCACGGTTGCACTACTATAAGGTTTATATACAATGTTAATATTTTTATTTTTTGTAGTATTATTGAGTGGTTGATTTAAAATATAGTTAATGTTGGGTGCTGGTAAGTTTAAGAATGTGAGTGGTCGCTAAGTAGTAATTTGTTTTGAATGCGAGTGTGCTTGTTTTAAATGCATTTAAAAAAATGTGACATCGTATTAGTGTTTAAAGTGTGAATGATGCCAAGTATTTAAGTAAATGTTTTGAGTGAGTTCGATGTCAATTGAGTGCTTGGAGTGAGTGTTTTGATTAGTGTAATGTGATTGATATCGTTTGAGTGTCTTGAGTAATTGTTTCTAATGAGTGTAGTATCACATAAGTTTGAGTGATTGTTTTTAATGAGTTTGGTATCATTATTCTGATGATGTATTGTGAGCGTGCAAGTTGAATGAGTATTTGAGTAATGTGATTTTGTGAGTAAATGAGTGAGTTGACTTGTTAGAATGAAATGAATCTGTTCAACTGAGCGCGTGTGTTGAATGAATGCTAGATTTTTGGTATTTGTTAGATAGCTGTGTTTTCTACGGTGGTCGTGTTAGATGGTAAGCGACATATTTTGGTGATAGGTCTCTTAAATTCTCCTGTTTGCGTTCTAAGTTTGACAACACGAACCAAGTTATCCGTTCCTGGATATAGTAAGGTGATACGGCCAAGCATCCATTTCGAGGGTGGTAAACGTTAATAAAACTAAGTCACCGACCCTGGGCTGTGACTCGATTTTTAACCATTTCGGTCGTTATTGTAGACGAGACAAATATTCTCCGCTCCACTGCTTCCAAAAAATATGAACGGCGGTTTGAATCCTCTTCCATCTGTCTATATACGACGCATTGTCTGTTGATAGATCGGCTTGTGGTATGAGTTGAGCTGAGGTACCTATTAAAAAGTGTGCTGGTGTTAGTGCTGAAAAATCATCGAAGTTATCGGTAAGCGGACATAGAGGTCTCGAATTGAGACACCCTTCTATCTGAGCAAGAAACGTGCTGAGCTCCTCGAAAGTCAGAGTTTCGTTTTTGACGATCCTTTTCAAATGAAATTTGACGGATTTCACTCCTGCTTCCCATAGTCCTCCAAAATGGGGAGAAGCAGGAGGAATAAAATTCCATTTTGTTCCGATGTTCGTTGTGGTTGTGGCTATTTCAGTCCAATCAATGTTTGCGGCCTTGAGCATCTTCTGTAGCTCGGTGTTTGCTCCTACAAAGTTTTTGCCGCAGTCGCTATAGATCTCCGAACAAACTCCTCGACGTGCGGTGAATCTCCGGAAGGCTGCTAAAAATGCTGTGGTGGTCATGTCACTAACTGCCTCAATGTGAATGGCCTTTGTTGCCAAGCATATAAATATCGCAAAGTATCCCTAGCATATTTTGCCTCCGCGTCCCTTCCAAGCCTTGACTTCTATCGGTCCAGCATAATCGACTCCGGTGTGTGTGAAAGGTCGCGATATCCTCACGCGAGGTGCTGGTAAAATTCCCATCAGCTGTTGCATGGGCCTTGCCCTGTACCGATAGCAGATGATGCAATGATGGATACATTTTTTGACGCTTCGCTTAATGTTTAAAATCCAGTATTTTGTGCGTAGATATACAACCATTTGCTGGACTCCTCCATGGAAGGTCTTCTCATGTGCATCTCGGATGAGCAGTTGGGCAAAATGATGTTCCGGTTTGAGGATGATTGGGTGTTCTTGATCGTATTCTAGAGTCGAATTTTGCAATCTGCCTCCAACCCTTAAAATGCCCTGGCTGTCGATGAACGGATTAAGAGATCCAAAATATTTTGATGAGGATGGTTGTTTGGTAAGTTCATCGATCTCCTTGGAAAACATTTCTCTTTGAACAAGCCTAATGCAAATCAGAGTTGAAGCCTGCATATCTGAAGGAGAAAGTGGTGCCGCAATTAGACTTACAGGTAATTTTTTGAGACATATTAAGGCGATTCGGCGACAGTATGAAACGATTCGGATTAATTTTTGTAGATTTGAATGCTTGTAGATTTGCTTCATTAACTTGTTCTTATTTTCAGCGATGCAATGTGTGTGTCTTTTTACAGGGCGTTTCTCTTCTTCCGTTTCCAACGTAGATGGTTGACTTGGGGGAGAAAATAACCAATTCGTTTGTAAATAATCCGGTCCCTTCCACCAAAGACTGTTGTTTTTTAGCTCCGATGGTGATGTTCCTCGAGAAGCCAAATGTACTGGATTATATTGCGTAGGAACATGCTTCGAAATGTTGATATTGGCAGTCCTGAATTTCTGCGACTCGATTACTAATGAACGTTTTCCATTTCGATGGTGGCGCTGTTATCAAACACAGCGTGATAGTCGAATCAGTCCACGCGAAGGTTTCAACGTCCCCTAACTGCAAAACCTCAACAGTGTAGTTTAAAAGTCGGGCTAGCACAACAGTTCCACAGAGCTCAAGCCGAGGTAGTGAAACGGTGTTCAGTGGCGCAACCCTGGTCTTCGACATTATGAGGTGAGTGTGAACTCTATTCTGACTATCTAAAACCCTAAGGTACACTGCAGCCCCATATGCTTTCATAGAAGCATCACTAAACCCATGTAGCTGTAATTCCTTGTTTTGCCTTTCAGTGAAAATCCAACGTGGTATACCAATGTTTTCCAGCAATGGTAGCTGTGATCGCAAAGAAAGCCATCCCTCCTGGACCTCAACTGGAACCGGTACATCCCATGTCAAACCCTTCAGCCACAATTTTTGCATAAATATTTTTGCCGAAATTATACAAGGAGATATCCAACCTAGTGGGTCAAAGAGTTTGGAAATTGTTGAAAGTATGGTTCGCTTTGTGACGTCAGAAGATTCGGTGTGAACCCACTGAAAAGAAAATGAGTCGCTAGAAGGAAGCCATTTTATACCTAATGTCTTGATATGTTCCGAAGACTCAAACGGCAGCAGAAAATTAACTTCTCGTTCTTGGGGTGCGACGAGACTTAAAACTTCTTCGCAGTTGCTTCCCCAGTTGCGTAAATTGAAGCCAGCCGATGAAAGTAGATTGCTGATTTCCGTTAATTTCTGTTGGGCCTCCAGAATTGTGTCTGCTCCGCTGACTAAGTCGTCGACATCCATGTCCTCTCGTATCATTTTTGCTGCAGATGGATAAGTCTCCTTTTCGTCATCCGCCAACTTGTTTAGAGTGCGAGTAGCCAGATACGGTGCAGAGGCTGTTCCAAAGGCCACGGTCTTCAGTCTATACATCTTCATAGGATCCATCCTGCTCTCACGCTAGAAAGTTAGCTGATAGTAAGAATCTGCTTGACCGATCTTAATTTGCCGGTACATTTATTCGATATCAGCTGTTAAGGTAATCCTGTACTTCCTCCATTTTAAGATGATGTCCATAATGTTTGCTTGCGTTTTAGGTCCGACCATAAGATGTTTGTTTAAGGAAGTCTTGTCTGTGGTTTTGAAGGCAGCATCGAAAACCACCCGCAATTTTGTTGTAGTACTGGACTCCTTAAACACAGAATGATGTGGCACAACGTAATGGAACGGTGTTTTAAGAACTTCATCTCGGCGGACATCTACTTCAATCATCTGGTCCAGCTGTAAGTATTCTCCTATACATTTCTTATACTGAGTGTGCAGCGATGGGTTGTTTTCAAATCGTTTTTCCTTTTGGTAGAATCTGCGTAGCGCTCCCTGTTGACTTTCTCCTAGTGCTGGGTGAATACCGTCCTTGAATGGCAAGGAAACCTCAAAACGTCCTCCTGGCAGACGTCTAGTGTGTGACTGGAAATGCTCTTCACATACAGCGTTTTCTTTCGTCTCAGGTTCCTTAAACGGGGACTCCTCGATTTCCCAAAATTTACGCATCTGTGTGGCTACGTCAAAAGTTTCAATCGGGGCACTACCTAGAACAATCCACCCAAGCTGAGTGTTTTGAGCAATTGGAGCTATAGGCTCATTTCCTCGAACTATTTCGGGCAAAACTATTTCGCAAAATATGTCGTTACCTAAGAGCAAATCAACATGTCTTGGCTTGTGAAAGGAGGGATCAGCTAATTTTAACCCTCGGATATGACTCCATTTGTTTGGAACCAATTCCTCATTTGGTAGCAGACCTGTAAAAGTTTTGAAAATTAACGCCCTTACATCGGTAACAAAATCGGTTTGTGCTGATTTGAGTTTAAAATCAACATAGTTTTGACAAGACCCGCTTTTAGTGTTGCCCAATCCAGTGACTTCAGTAAATGTGCGACGTTTCTTAAGCCTTAGTTGTTGTACAGCTGCTTCGGTGATAGAAGTGGCCTCCGAACCTGGATCTATCAACGCCCTCAACTTGATGTAGTCTCCGGTTGAAGATTGTATCATCACAATGGCTGTCGCTAGCAATATTTGTGTATTTCTGTGTTGCGAAATGTGGTAGTTGCGAGAAGCCGTGCTTGTACTAGCTTCATCATGCGATGGGTTGAATGGTGGTGCGCTGGGATTAACTTGGGTTGAGACCTGATATGACTGGTTGTTGGAATTGGGTATAAACGGCTGTGGATCGAAATTCGAATGTGATTGAGCGGGTGCAGATAGTGAATTTGAATGTGGCAAACGATTAGGTTTAGGGTTTGACCGTGTGAGTTGTGACTGTATGGAACACGATTTTGTTCATTGGAGGAGTGTAATAGCGAATGATGTTTTTGTTGGCAGTGGTAACATGGATTCTGACTTGGACATTGTTGGGTCTTATGGTTGTAAGCCAAACAATTTTCACAAACTCCTAGCTGTTCCACCATCTTAACCCTAGCGCTAATGTCTAAACTCAAAAAAACATAGTAGGAGCGAAGGGAGTGTTGACCTCTACGACAAACAGAACAATTGTGCTTTTCATTATGAATGGAGTTGAAATGCATCACCCTTGACTTTAGCTTATTCTGATCTCCTTGAAATGATGTCCTTGAAATGACCTTTTGTTGACACACAACTTCCAAAGAACGAAATCGAGTTTCCAAAAAGATCGAAAATTCTTTAAATGTTGGTAAATCCTTCCTCATCCCTAATTTTTCCTCCCACATTTGTTGTGTAGACCTAGGTAACTTTTGAAGCAAGGTAAAAATTATTATTGTGTCCCAATGCTCGATTGGAACACCTAAGCCCTTTAACGAAAATGCAGCACCTCGGTTGACGTTTCCAGTAAACCTTTAATAGAATCTGCGGTTTCAGAATTAATAATTGGTTGATCGAAAAATATTTTCAACTGCGTACTAACCAAAATGCGCTTATGATCGTAACGCGTGGTTAAAATTGACTATGCTTGATCATAATTATCGTTGTTGACCTCGAGGTAATCTAACAATAACGCAGCATTACCTTTCAAACAAGATTTTAAATATGTTAACTTCTCGATTTTAGACAATGACGAATTATCATGGATCAATGTGACGAAAAGATCGTGCAACGGACGCCAGTTATTATAGTCACCGGAGAAAATCGGAGGAGTGATGGATGGAAGTCTAATCTCATGCGAATATGAAGTTTTGGCGGCATTGCTTGAATTAGATTCCTGAGTTTTGGCTGTCTTCTCAACTCGCGAATTTTCGTTGAGACTATCTAACCTATCTAGCTCATTCAATAACACTGTTTTATACAGAAAGTAAGTTTCCATAACTTCATCGTATAATTCCTCACTATCCTTCGGAATGTTTTCATTATCCTCAGAATTCACGTTAATAAAACTAAGTCACCGACCCTGGGCTGTGACTCGATTTTTAACCATTTCGGTCGTTATTGTAGACGAGACAAATATTCTCCGCTCCACTGCTTCCAAAAAATATGAACGGCGGTTTGAATCCTCTTCCATCTGTCTATATACGACGCATTGTCTGTTGATAGATCGGCTTGGGGTATGAGTTGAGCTGAGGTACCTATGTTAGTGCTGAAAAATCATCGAAGTTATCGGTAAGCGGACATAGAGGTCTCGAATTGAGACACCCTTCTATCTGAGCAAGAAACGTGCTGAGCTCCTCGAAAGTCAGAGTTTCGTTTTTGACGATCCTTTTCAAATGAAATTTGACGGATTTCACTCCTGCTTCCCATAGTCCTCCAAAATGGGGAGAAGCAGGAGGAATAAAATTCCATTTTGTTCCGATGTTCGTTGTGGTTGTGGCTATTTCAGTCCAATCAAAGTTTGCGGCCTTGAGCATCTTCTGTAGTTTGCTCCTACAAAGTTTTTGCCGCAGTCGCTATAGATCTCCGAACAAACTCCTCGACGTGCGGTGAAGATCCGGAAGGCTGCTAAAAATGCTGTGGTGGTCATGTCACTAACTGCCTCAAGGTGAATGGCCTTTGTTGTCAAGCATATAAATATCGCAAAGTATCCCTTGCATATTTTGCCTCCGCGTCCCTTCCAAGCCTTGACTTCTATCGGTCCAGCATAATCGACTCCGGTGTGTGTGAAAGGTCGCGATATCCTCACGCGAGGTGCTGGTAAAATTCCCATCAGCTGTTGCATGGGCCTTGCCCTGTACCGATAGCAGATGATGCAATGATGGATACATTTTTTGACGCTTCGCTTAATGTTTAAAATCCAGTATTTTGTGCGTAGATATACAACCATTTGCTGGACTCCTCCATGGAAGGTCTTCTCATGTGCATCTCGGATGAGCAGTTGGGCAAAATGATGTTCCGGTTTGAGGATGATTGGGTGTTCTTGATCGTATTCTAGAGTCGAATTTTGCAATCTGCCTCCAACCCTTAAAATGCCCTGGCTGTCGATGAACGGATTAAGAGATCCAAAATATTTTGATGAGGATGGTTGTTTGGTAAGTTCATCGATCTCCTTGGAAAACATTTCTCTTTGAACAAGCCTAATGCAAATCAGAGTTGAAGCCTGCATATCTGAAGGAGAAAGTGGTGTCGCAATTAGACTTACAGGTAATTTTTTGAGACATATTAAGGCGATTCGGCGACAGTATGAAACGATTCGGATTAATTTTTGTAGATTTGAATGCTTGTAGATTTGCTTCATTAACTTGTTCTTATTTTCAGCGATGCAATGTGTGTGTCTTTTTACAGGGCGTTTCTCTTCTTCCGTTTCCAACGTAGATGGTTGACTTGGGGGAGAAAATAACCAATTCGTTTGTAAATAATCCGGTCCCTTCCACCAAAGACTGTTGTTTTGTAGCTCCGATGGTGATGTTCCTCGAGAAGCCAAATGTACTGGATTATATTGCGTAGGAACATGCTTCCAAATGTTGATATTGGTCAGTCTCTGAATTTCTGCGACTCGATTACTAATGAACGTTTTCCATTTCGATGGTGGCGCTGTTATCCAACACAGCGTGATAGTCGAATCAGTCCACGCGAAGGTTTCAACGTCCCCTAACTGCAAAACCTCAACAGTGTAGTTTAAAAGTCGGGCTAGCACAACAGTTCCACAGAGCTCAAGCCGAGGTAGTGAAACGGTGTTCAGTGGCGCAACCCTGGTCTTCGACATTATGAGGTGAGTGTGAACTCTATTCTGACTATCTAAAACCCTAAGGTACACTGCAGCCCCATATGCTTTCATAGAAGCATCACTAAACCCATGTAGCTGTAATTCCTTGTTTTGCCTTTCAGTGAAAATCCAACGTGGTATACCAATGTTTTCCA
Organism: Portevinia maculata; assembly: GCA_949715645.1. Classification (NCBI taxonomy): domain Eukaryota; kingdom Metazoa; phylum Arthropoda; class Insecta; order Diptera; family Syrphidae; genus Portevinia; species Portevinia maculata. The sequence goes on from OX454528.1 coordinate 42,406,693, forward strand.
GCAATGGTAGCTGTGATCGCAAAGAAAGCCATCCCTCCTGGACCTCAACTGGAACCGGTACATCCCATGTCAAACCCTTCAGCCACAATTTTTGCATAAATATTTTTGCCGAAATTATACAAGGAGATATCCAACCTAGTGGGTCAAAGAGTTTGGAAATTGTTGAAAGTATGGTTCGCTTTGTGACGTCAGAAGATTCGGTGTGAACCCACTGAAAAGAAAATGAGTCGCTAGAAGGAAGCCATTTTATACCTAATGTCTTGATATGTTCCGAAGACTCAAACGGCAGCAGAAAATTAACTTCTCGTTCTTGGGGTGCGACGAGACTTAAAACTTCTTCGCAGTTGCTTCCCCAGTTGCGTAAATTGAAGCCAGCCGATGAAAGTAGATTGCTGATTTCCGTTAATTTCTGTTGGGCCTCCAGAATTGTGTCTGCTCCGCTGACTAAGTCGTCGACATCCATGTCCTCTCGTATCATTTTTGCTGCAGATGGATAAGTCTCCTTTTCGTCATCCGCCAACTTGTTTAGAGTGCGAGTAGCCAGATACGGTGCAGAGGCTGTTCCAAAGGCCACGGTCTTCAGTCTATACATCTTCATAGGATCCATCCTGCTCTCACGCTAGAAAGTTAGCTGATAGTAAGAATCTGCTTGACCGATCTTAATTTGCCGGTACATTTATTCGATATCAGCTGTTAAGGTAATCCTGTACTTCCTCCATTTTAAGATGATGTCCATAATGTTTGCTTGCGTTTTAGGTCCGACCATAAGATGTTTGTTTAAGGAAGTCTTGTCTGTGGTTTTGAAGGCAGCATCGAAAACCACCCGCAATTTTGTTGTAGTACTGGACTCCTTAAACACAGAATGATGTGGCACAACGTAATGGAACGGTGTTTTAAGAACTTCATCTCGGCGGACATCTACTTCAATCATCTGGTCCAGCTGTAAGTATTCTCCTATACATTTCTTATACTGAGTGTGCAGCGATGGGTTGTTTTCAAATCGTTTTTCCTTTTGGTAGAATCTGCGTAGCGCTCCCTGTTGACTTTCTCCTAGTGCTGGGTGAATACCGTCCTTGAATGGCAAGGAAACCTCAAAACGTCCTCCTGGCAGACGTCTAGTGTGTGACTGGAAATGCTCTTCACATACAGCGTTTTCTTTCGTCTCAGGTTCCTTAAACGGGGACTCCTCGATTTCCCAAAATTTACGCATCTGTGTGGCTACGTCAAAAGTTTCAATCGGGGCACTACCTAGAACAATCCACCCAAGCTGAGTGTTTTGAGCAATTGGAGCTATAGGCTCATTTCCTCGAACTATTTCGGGCAAAACTATTTCGCAAAATATGTCGTTACCTAAGAGCAAATCAACATGTCTTGGCTTGTGAAAGGAGGGATCAGCTAATTTTAACCCTCGGATATGACTCCATTTGTTTGGAACCAATTCCTCATTTGGTAGCAGACCTGTAAAAGTTTTGAAAATTAACGCCCTTACATCGGTAACAAAATCGGTTTGTGCTGATTTGAGTTTAAAATCAACATAGTTTTGACAAGACCCGCTTTTAGTGTTGCCCAATCCAGTGACTTCAGTAAATGTGCGACGTTTCTTAAGCCTTAGTTGTTGTACAGCTGCTTCGGTGATAGAAGTGGCCTCCGAACCTGGATCTATCAACGCCCTCAACTTGATGTAGTCTCCGGTTGAAGATTGTATCATCACAATAGCTGTCGCTAGCAATATTTGTGTATTTCTGTGTTGCGAAATGTGGTAGTTGCGAGAAGCCGTGCTTGTACTAGCTTCATCATGCGATGGGTTGAATGGTGGTGCGCTGGGATTAACTTGGGTTGAGACCTGATATGACTGGTTGTTGGAATTGGGTATAAACGGCTGTGGATCGAAATTCGAATGTAATTGAGCGGGTGCAGATAGTGAATGTGGCAAACGATTAGGCTTAGGGTTTGACCGTGTGAGTTGTGACTGTATGGAACACGATTTTGTTCATTGGAGGAGTGTAATAGCGAATGATGTTTTTGTTGGCAGTGGTAACATGGATTCTGACTTGGACATTGTTGGGTCTTATGGTTGTAAGCCAAATAATTTTCACAAACTCCTAGCTGTTCCACTATATTAACCCTAGCGCTAATGTCTAAACTCAAAAAAACATAGTAGGAGCGAAGGGAGTGTTGACCTCTACGACAAACAGAACAATTGTGCTTTTCATTATGAATGGAGTTGAAATGCATCACCCTTGACTTTAGCTTATTCTGTGCCCGTGTTCTGTAACTATCGCATCGTTATATTTATCACATGAACGATGTGAATCGAAACAAAATTTCATTATATCACATTTCCGTGTTCTGTAACTATGCGATGCGAAAACTATACCACATGGAACATTGTGAAATGAAACTCCTGGAAATATGTGATAAATCGGTGTTCTGTAACTTTCGAATGCGATAAATTATTCACTTCAACTGTCAAAATTTATCACATTTCAATTGGCTTGCGAGAAAGGGATATTGAACAATTTTAAACGGATAGGGGACAGTGAACATTTTTGATTTTTTATTTAACAAAATATACAGTTCGTTGATCAAGTTCAACGTTTAAAAAAATGCAAAAGAAATAAAAAATAACTAATAAAAACAGTCAGAATTAGTGGAGAAGAATGTAGGTATAGGTACCTATGTATGTACATTCTGTCGAAAGAATTCAGCAAGCACTTAAATAAGATCCATTTTGAACATTCTTGGAACTGTGTTGCTATAAAAATAAACAGCTTGGTACATCCAACAAGAGAGACTAAAGGTTCTTGTTTTAAAAGAAAAAATATATTTCATTTATTTTTTTCATAGACAGACAAAATAAATGCAAAATTTTAACTTCATTAAATTCATCAACATAGAACATAGCGTTAGGATCAGATTAATTTCAAAAAAATTTGTCTGAGTCTAGCAGAACGAGCGATCATCGTATTTTTGAAAATTCAACAGAAACACGTAATTTTCCGATAATCCGCTAAAAAGTCGCGCTACACCGCTCCTATCCCAACGACATGTAAATACACAATGAATTTCCTCGCCAAACTACCCTTCGATTTCCAGTATTTTGACAATCCTTCCAATTTCCCATGATAATAAAAGTAACCAAGGTATATTTTATCGCATAGAGTTACAGAACACAACTTCTTTCCACATGCGATAAACGGTGGAATTTTGTGTTCCAAAGTTTTCGATGCGAAGAGTTATCGCATGAATTACAGAACATGGGCACTGATCTCCTTGAAATGATGTCCTTGAAATGACCTTTTGTTGACACACAACTTCCAAAGAACGAAATCGAGTTTCCAAAAAGATCGAAAATTCTTTAAATGTTGGTAAATCCTTCCTCATCCCTAATTTTTCCTCCCACATTTGTTGTGTAGACCTAGGTAACTTTTTAAGCAAGGTAAAAATTATTATTGTGTCCCAATGCTCGATTGGAACACCTAAGCCCTTTAACGAAAATGCAGCACCTCGGTTGACGTATCCAGTAAACCTTTAATAGAATCTGCGGTTTCAGAATTAATAATTGGTTGATCGAAAAATATTTTCAACTGCGTACTAACCAAAATGCGCTTATGATCGTAACGCGTGGTTAAAATTGACTATGCTTGATCATAATTATCGTTGTTGACCTCGAGGTAATCTAACAATAACGCAGCATTACCTTTCAAACAAGATTTTAAATATGTTAACTTCTCGATTTTAGACAATGACGAATTATCATGGATCAATGTGACGAAAAGATCGTGCAACGGACGCCAGTTATTATAGTCACCGGAGAAAATCGGAGGAGTGATGGATGGAAGTCTAATCTCATGCGAATATGAAGTTTTGGCGGCATTGCTTGAATTAGATTCATGAGTTTTGGCTGTCTTATCAACTCGCGAATTTTCGTTGAGACTATCTAACCTATCTAGCTCATTCAATAACACTGTTTTATACAGAAAGTAAGTTTCCATAACTTCATCGTATAATTCCTCACTATCCTTCGAAATGTCTTCATTATCCTCAGAATTCATTTCATCGTAATGGTCACATATTTTCTTTAAATTATCCTCTAAAACGTTTAATCTACTAATCAAATAGTTTTTTGTCTTAATTTCAGCACTCACTTTTCCGAAGCTTTTCCTTTCTTTGCCAATTAGATTGCACAATTTCTTAAATATTTTCATCGAAATAGCATTCATTTTAATTTGTTTAATTTATATGGACTAGTAATAAAATGTAAGTAAAAATCGCACTCACTTTGAGTTTCCTTTAATAATTTCTTGACTTCTTGTCTTCAGGTACTGTGGACTCCAATGGCACAAATGACGACACTCAAAAATGTTACGGACTGGAACTGTATTCACTTCAACGGTGCAAGACAACGGCACAGACTTCAACGGTACAAGACTCCAACGATGAATAAAGAACGGCACGTCAATCCAACGGGACGATATTCCAACGGGACAAGCTTCCAAACGACGTAAGTAAGACGCAGCACAATATAACGTTTATATGGACGATTATTACGTATGCATAGAACATCAACGACGTACTCACATGAATTTTGTTTAATTAGCTTTTCCTTTGTTGGCAGGTACTCGGACTCCACTTGGATGCAACTCAATTTGTTCAACAATTCCAGCAGGCAGATTTAGATTTGAACACCAAAATGCACAGTTCCAACGACGTAGTGGGACGGTTCTTCAACGGGATACCAATACAGCGGCACGGAACTGCAACGGGATGAGACTCCAACAGCAATCCCAGGAATTCCATAGCACAAATGAATTGAAGTTGCAAATTGTAAAACTAATTGTCGATTTGTATAAAATAAATCCGGCTCGAAGGACCAAAATGTTGTATGATGAATTTAATGAACTTGATTTCTAATTAATTAAAATCTCAAGAACTTCTTTAGTTACAATATTGATCTGGCTTTATTGGTGGTTGGAGAAAGAGTGACTAATTTCATATTACTTAAATAATACGAGTAGAAATGATATTCCTTTACAATTGACAACCTTCTGACCTTGGACATTTCAATTTTGACATTCAACATAAAATTCAATCAGAATGGGCAAGTTTCATTACATCGACTTATTACATTAATTGAATTACATTACATGACATACAGCTGTCAGTTCTATAGATAAGGCCAATCTGCTTGCTGCTCACTTTGCAGTCAGCTCAACGCTCACAGATTGTGCTTTTCTCCCCCTGTACTCCAGCGCGTAGAATACTCCATGGGACCAATCCACTTCCGCACTCGTACAGCCGCTAGAGTACCTACTTCGAGATCTTGACATACACAAATTCGCTGGTCCAGATGGCATTTCCCCCATCGTTCTGAAGAGGTGTTCTTCCTCGCTGGCAAAACCATTGCGTAAGCTTTTCCATCTGTCCTATTTTTCAGGACTCTTCCCGGGAAGATAGAAAACAGCGTTTGTCCAGCCTGTCCAAAAAAAAGGCGAATCTTCTTCTCCCTCCTCCTACCGACCAATTGCACTTACGCCCCTTCTTTCTAAGGTCACGGAAACGCTGATAAACCGTCAGCTAATGAAATATCTTGAATCACGAAAACTTCTTAATGCAGTATGGTTTTCGCAGCAACAGGTCCACTGGTGATTTGATGACATATCTAACCGAAAAGTGGAACCAATCTCTTTATCAAGGTGGTGAAAGTAAGTATGTTGCGCTTGATATTTCAATGGCATTTTACAGAGTTTGGCATCAAGCTCTCTTGTCGAAAATGCGTGCATTTGGAATCGATGATACTCTTCTTCAATGGATTAGAAATTACCTTTCGGACCGTTCAATTCAAGTTGTTTTGGACGGTTTCAAGTCTGCAACTCAAAAAAAAAAATTCTGGTGTCCCCCAAGGCTCTGTTCTGTCCCCGACTCTCTTTCTCATTTTTATAAATGATCTCCTGACTGTTACTTCTAATCCAATCCATTCCTTTGCTGATGACAGCACCCTTAGCTTTTCATATTCGTTTCTTGGGTCATGCCCCTCATCTTCGGGTGTGGAATTGGAACGGCAACGTATGTTAAGCTCATTAAATTCCGATCTTAACAGCATAACTCAGTGGGGTAAAACCAATAGAGTGGAATTTAATGCTTCCAAAACACAATGCTGTCTCCTGTCATTAAAGCAAAACCCACACACACTGCTTTTCTTTTAAATTAATTTTTTAATTGTTACTGAATATCAACTTACGTACTAGACAAAAATGATTAAATCTAACTTAAAATTAACAGGATACTTATTCTTATTTATTGGTCCTTATGCGGACGCCCTAAACTTAACTATATCTTATAATTATTGCCTTTCGGCCTAAAAACTATTTACAAACTAATCTTACATATATGTATTCGTCGAGAAAATCAATTAAAACTCGGTATCATTATTAAGATTTTATATTTTTTATATAAAACAAACTACGAACTACCTATTCTACTTACTTAAACTACCTAACATATTCTTCGTTGGAATGAACATATATAATTATGATTCTGAGCACTCGTTGCCTTGCGCAACAAGTGGTCAAAATCCCAATTGCTTTCCGAGCGCCTGGCAATCGTCAACGTGCACACGCGCTACCCTGAGCTAACTGAAGCCTTAGAGCCTCAATCTTCTCCCGGAAGCACTACCACAAGTTGACGAGCCCGGCCTCTCCCAGAAACGCTCTAGCTAACTTAATCTAACTTATAAACTAAGAGGATGTTACCTAGAGTAACGCACCGTCTTGGGAGGGCATGTTGACCCCTCCCCCCTCAAAAAGCCACCAAAATTCGGCAAATTGTTTTTCTGTATCGAATTTATCCCTCTCCGCTATTGCGGTACTAAAACGGAGGAGCTCATGAGCATTGGCGACGTCCTCGCCGCGGATGAGCCGCTTATCTCTCGCGCTGCGAAAACGGTGGTATAATACCGGGATACCATCCCTCGTCTGTACCAGCCCTTTTGCGTCAATATAGATAAATGCCTCTGGCGGGATAAAGCCAGACCGGAGCGTACTCTCTATGTACATTTCATTGGCCCACACACACTGCCATTATCTATGAATGGCACTTGCATCGCTGAGACCGAAGACTTTCTCGGTATGTGTGTTAATGACAATCTTCGTTGGAATGACCACATATTCGATGTCGCAAAGAACGCCGCAAAATGTCTAGGCTTCCTTAAGCGTTGTAAGAAATATTTCACCCCTTCTGATCTGGCTACAATTTATAAGTCGTTTATTCGCCCCAAACTCGAGTACAACGCTCATATCTGGTCCGGTGCACCAATAACTTATTTGGAGCTACTTGACAGGATCCAAAAACGCGCAATTTTGTTTTTAGATCCGTTTATATTAAAAAAAATATTTTCATGTTCTCGTTACGCAACCAAAGAAAATAAAAGATCACTTATTCAATTTTTAATAAAGTTTTATTTTGAATGAAATAAGCTTCCGATTCCTTACCCTTGGCGGGGGGAAATCTTCAGCTGAACGCAGAGCTACAACTATGCTTAGGTCGGCAGTTCGATTGAAGATCGTTATTTTATCTTTATTACTTCTGATTCAAGACATAGTATTTAATTAGCTTTTGCAAGAAAGATCTTGCTATTATGATACATAATAGTTGCTTAGTTTTCTATGCAAGAAAGATTTTGCTCTTATGATACATTGAAGATGTACACTTGTGTCAACAAATGAAGTTGGCACTGCCATTATTTATGTCTTGTATCAGATTACATTTTATAGTTTTGTTTATGAAGACTTTGTCTTCAGTGATTTTATATAATACAATGTTTATGAAGACTTTGTCTTCAGTGGATTTACAGTTCAATATGTGGGATTTGTGGGAATGTAACCCTCCCTCCTTAAGTTCGATGCTCTACTGAGTATCGTTACATTTATTTTCAATTTTAATTTTATGGGTTTTCTTTCCCTTACAATATACATAGTATAAGAATTACAATTACAATAATTATGATTACAATACTTGTATATGATATGACATGTTTTATATTATTTTGATATTTTATTTCTTACAATTCTTTTAGGTTTTCAATTTGATTTACATGTATATCTTCTAAAGTTATATTTATTTTTGTAAAGTTCAATGTGTTATATAATGGAATTACAATATTTTGCTTAAAAATTTCTTTTCGATTTGAGTACAAAGTTGTATTAATTTTAATGTTACAATCTTTAAAATGTATAAGGTTATTTTTAACAATTTTATATTCAATATTATTACAATATTCTTTTAAACTTGATTCTAATAAGTTTTTCGTTAAAATAAGTCCATCTTCTAATTCTATTAATTCTTGATCTTTATTTGATCTTATTCTACAATTTTCATATTTTGTCTTAAATAGGTTTTGGATACATATTGAACTTTCCTTTAAATGCTTTACATATTTTATTTCATTTTTTTCATATAATGTCCCGTTACAAATGATATAATTATATTTGGATACTTCAACTTCGAGTCCATGATCGTTTGGTATTGGTAGAATCATTAAGCTTTCATATTTATATGTAAATGCTGGTATTTTTAAACTAATTGGTTGTTTCTAGTTAATAAGTTACTCTCAATATATTCTAATTTATCAATGGTTATATTAAATCTTTCATTTTCTTCTTTGGTTAAGATATTTCTCCCTAGGATTCCTAATCTTGAAAATACTACGTTGTCCTGTAATTTTTCTATCTCATTGTTTACCAGCATTATATCAGTATTGATTTGTAATGAAAGTATGCTTTTAGCTAAATTCTCCTGTTTTGCCTCTGTTGAATTGATGAAATTTCTTAACACATATTGGTGTTTGTTTATTCTATCTGCCAGTGTTTCTAATTTTGTTTGGAACTGTGTATTAATACCTATTTGTTTATTTAACTCTGTTATAGCATTCCTGTTATTTTCTTCTATTGTTACCTTCTGTTGTCCAGTGACAAGATTCTAATTTATAATATGCTTCGCTAAGAGATTTAATATTGTGATTAATTATAATCGAACTAGCATTTGGTGGAATTTTTTCACAAAACTTGCTTGGATTGTATTCCTCTACTTTTATTTCAGTTAAATAATGTTTGTTATTTAATCTGCAAAGTATGTCTGAGAACGAGTGGTAGAATTGGGAAATATTTTTGAAAAATATCTTTTCTGCTTGTTCCTTTAATTTTAAAAAGGTTTCCCTTTCACCGAAATTATTAACTAAAATTGTTTTTACTTCGTTCCAATTGTTTGGGTCGCCACCCCGTAAAACTACATCTAAGGCAGACTCTATTATTCTAGAATTGATTTCGTTCATTATAAAATCCTTAGAACCCTCATTATATGTGCTTGTTGCATTTATTATGAATTCAGTTTTTTTTAAAAATTATTAAGCTACATGATCTACCATTAAAATTTGGCAAAGTTTTTAATAGTTTAAGGGGGTCAATATTTATGGTTGCCATTTTTACCTGTTTTTCTTTAATTATGTCTTCTTCTGTTGTTGTTTCCTTTTGAGCTGTTGATGGATCTGTTGTTCCTTGGGCTGTTGATGAATTTGTTGCTCCTTGGGCTGTTGATGGATTTGTTGCTCCTTGGGCTGTTGTTATATCTGTTGCTCCTTGGGCTGTTGATGTATCTCTTGCTCCTTGGGCTGTTGATATATCTGTTGCTCCTTGGGCTGTTGATATATCTGTTGCTCTTGGTCCTTCAATGCAATTGTCTTCTGATTTCAATGCAACTGGTATGTGGTAAGGCTTGTATTTCCTCATATGTTTTGCCTCAATAGTTGTCGTCTCAGTTTTTGCTGTAGTGCTTTAAAATGGTCTTGAAAATCAGCTGTACCCTCGTCGTCTATCCAGCTTTGTGAGTTATCTTGTGTTCTAGTTGAATTTTCTTCCTGTGGTGCTTCTACTCCCTCTTGAGTTTTAATTTCCTCTGGTAGCATTAGGAAAAAAAAAATTTCGTATATATATTTTTTTTCCCACTCAGTCCAACATTCCCTCTACGAGATTTTGTGAAATTGTCCTTTATGGATCCTGGTTCACTATGTTTTTCACTAAGATTTTTTTTTTTTAATATTTATTATTATACTTTTTCCAGTTTAACATTCTCTCCACGAGATTTTGTGAAATTGTCCTTTTATGGATCCTGATTCACTATGTTTTTCACTGAAGTATATTTTTATTTGTCCAATACCGTTTTGTAATTTTAATTTACCGGCAAACTATTTTAATTAGTTAAAGGACTATTGAATCCCGAACAAAACTTTTAAAAAAGTAAGATAAACGTATCTTATAGATAATCGATCTTTCGAGATCCTACCGACTGCGCCAATTTTGTTTTTAGATTCGTTTATATTAAAAAAAATATTTTCACGTTCTCGTCAGAGAACGCAACCAAAGACAATAAAAGATCACATATTCAATTTTTAATAAAGTTTTATTTTGAATGAAATAAGCTTCCGGTCCCTTACCCTTGGTGGGGGGAAATCTTCAGCTGAATGCAGAGCTACAACTATGAACAAGAACTAAATCTAACATGAGAAAGGAACCCTTTATATAGTGATTTATCTGCTTAGGTCGGCAGTTCGATTGAAGATCGTTTTTTTATTTTTATTACTTCTGATTCAAGACATAGTATTTAATTAGCTTATGCAAGAAAGATCTTGCTATTATAATACATTGTAGGTGCTTAGTTTTCTATGCAAGAAAGATCTTGCTCTTATGATACATTGAAGATGTACACTTGTGTCAACAAATGAAGTTGGTACTGCCATTATTTATATCTTGTATCAGATTACATTTTATAATTTTGTTTATGAAGACTTTGTCTTCAGTGATTTTATATAATACAATGTTTATGAAGACTTTGTCTTCAGTGGATTTACAGTTCAATATGTGGGATTTGTGGGAATGTAACCGCGCGATAAAACTCATTGGCGACCGAGACATTGCGAGATCGATTGACTCTCTTAGCCTTTCGTTATTTTATCGTTATTTCCACCATAAGTGCTTAAACGAAATAGATAATTGCATTCCACCCCTAGAACATTTCAACCGCAATACCCGCCATGCCAGGAATGCGCATCAGTGTACCCTTAAGCCTGTATTCGGACGTACAGTGAAATACAAGGAATCTTTCCTTAGCCGTACAACACGAATGTGGAATGTTCTTCCCCACTCCATTTTTCCTACACATTATGATTTACAAACATTTAAAACCAACGTGCATCGGCATCTCTCCCTATCTTCTAAACCTAATTTCCTTAACGCCCGCACTGTGTAGCTAATACATTATAAGGGTAGGCATCAAACAATCCCTTTAGTGCGTGTCCATTATAAAAAAAAAAAAAAAAAAATTATCTTGTTAAAGCTAGTTGCTCTGGAAAGCGAGGCACTTTCAGGCTTCCTAATAGCCAAATCCTTACGTTGACCCATGAAGCCCCTTAACCAATGTATACTGGCTTCTTTGTTTGCTTTGCATTTTTCTGGACAAACGGAATTAGCTTGTGCATATTCAAAAGCTAATTTTCGAGTCTGTTGTCCTGTTAGTCCATGACACATTTTAAATGCTCTTTTTAAGTAGTCTGCCAACAGCGTTTCTTGGCATGTAGTGAAAACACGCTTATTGCCTATATTGGGAGTATGAGAATAAGATTGCTCACCAGACATCTTAAATTTTTTAACTTTTTTCGCCAAATATGCTCTTGAAATATTTAAGGAAAACCCTGTTTTATTTATGCTCTGTCCTTTTTCCACAACTTCTTGCACAGCTTCTTCTAAAAGTTTCCTTGCCGGCCTTTCACGTCTTTTCTTATTCACACCTTTATTTGAATCCATCCTGAAAATGCAAATTAAACTTTCAATTCTAAAAACTAGCTTATAAGACCAAGCCCACAAAAAGATGTTTTCAAAGAGCCAGTTCAAAAAGTGATGAAAGAGCCGGCTTTTACATCACACCTCAGGCCGGCTCTTTCAAAACACATCCTGTTTCAATTAAAACTTCAAATTATTTTATTCCACGAAAAGATTCCACTGTTTTCGTGGACACGAGGTTAAATATATGGGAAAGCAATAGAAACTTACGCCGTGCATACATAGTTTACAGAGAAAAATACAAAAAAAATGTTGAACTTCCACAAAAAAAAATTTTTCTTCCACAAAAACAATTATAGATGCTCTGCTTCGTTGCGCATTTGACAATAACTGATAAACTTCGGTAAATGACAGCTAGTAAGCGTTGCTATGAAACAAAAATTATTTTAAAAAATTGACTGCTTTGATTTAGGAAATACAACAGGTGGCTCTTTCAAAAGCTGGCTCTTTCATGCCACTTCTCCCCTACTTTATCATGTACTTCGTCCTGTTCTCATTAACTTCAATTTCGCCTCTTCTTTAACCGCCGGCCGTAAAAGCTCATGACTACGGTACGATGGAAACGGCCAACGATGTCAATTTCTTTCGCAATTTTATTAACATCGTGTTTTCTATAAAATCCGTTCAAAAATGTAAAAAACAGTTATGTTTTACAAAATATGTACACAATGTCCTTCTTGACAACTGTTCACCCATACTGGTAGCGGACTGGTATGTAGCCTTCTCTTATGTTTCTTACTGAAATTACATTTAATACCTGTGAATTTTATGTCAATATTATTTTGTTTTTGTACAGTTCAAGTCTTTCCTTGATTAAATCACACAAGGATTTCAGTAAAAATACAATACCAACAATCGGCACTAACAGTGTGTTGTGTTAGAAGTCGGGGATTAGCCTAATTAAAATAAATTGCATTTAAATATTTTATTAGCCAGGCTCAAATTCCATTAGCCGCGCTCGTGATTATTCGAATTCCGAAATGAATATTATAAGAGGCTGTCTCTAAATCTGGTGGGTGCTATTAAAGTCTAGAGTATAAGAAGGTTGGCATAATACAGTCACTAGCCATAATGACTAATACCGACGAGAGCCCCGACATCTAAAGAAAATTAAGTGAACTTAAGGTACTCCGATCCACCACAAAGTCAAATATTACGCGAATTCGTCAATATGTAAATGAGAAGTCAAGTAGTCTCTCTCTTCCAGAATTAGAGCGTAGGCTCGGGATTTTAGAATCCTATTTTAAACAGCTGCTGCCAGTTCAGTCATTAATTGAGAACCTAACACCTCAGGACGATAGCGTCGGTATTCGCGGTGAGCTAGAGAATTCTTATATCGAAACGAAAGTGCTGATTATGGGTTGCATAGCCGACCACAAATCACGGATACCTGATTCAGGCGCGCTGAACGCATCATTCGCAATTCCAAATACTGCGCATACTTCCAATTTGCAAAAAATTAAGTTACCATCCTTTGGAGGGAAATATTCTGAGTACCCCAACTTTATTGGAATCTTCAATAAATTGGTTCATATAAAGTATAAACCCCAGCTACGATCCCATAGAGAAATTTAATTATTTGAAAGGATGCTTGTATGATTCCGCTTTGTCGACAATTTGCGATTTAGACGTCACTGAACTTAATTACGTCAAAGCGTTGACGAAATTAAAAGACCGCTTTGATAACAAGAAGCTTATGTTTCAAGAACATATTACAAACATATTCGAGTTGGCGAAGGTACCGAAGCCTTGTCCGATCCAGATTAGAGCGTTAATAGATAGCATTAGTGCACATTTGAGCGCAATGTTGTCCTTGGGTACTTATGAGAATATAGTGCATGCCATTCTTATTCAAATAGTGACAGACAGGCTGGATCTGGACTCGCAGGAGAAGTGGAACGAGGCGGTTGACTTCACTAAATTATCGTCGTGGGTCGTTCGTCGATGTCAGACATTGGAAGCTCGTAAGTCTAGTGAACTGACTACTTCTGTTGATCGACGCAATTCTGCTCGTGAGCCCAAAGAGGGTTCTCGGTTTAAACATAAGAAGGCAGTACAGAATTCGTTCACTGTTTCATCATCAGGCGCAGCTTGCATGTTTTGTAAAGAACCTAACCACGCAATCAACATGTGCCCATCATTGTTAAAGCTTTCCGCTAGGGAGCGATTCAATCAAGCAAAAATCATGGGATTGTGTATCAAATGTCTTGGCAAAGGTCTTATGGTTAGGAACTGCTCTCCAAAAGGTTGTGATGTATGTGCCCTTCCTTACCATACAAAGCTTCACCTTTTTAAAGTTTCACCTGGGGCAAATCAATCAAATTCAACGGAACAGAATGTAAGCGACGAGGTTAGCATACAGACATCATTGGTGAGCAGTGATAAGGTCTCAAACGAAGGCTATGTGTTCCTGGCAACTGCTATAATCTCCATAAGAACATTGAGATGGCAGATCCAAGTTTTAATCAACTAAATGGCACCGATGTGTTGATCGGGGCTGACACGTTTTTCCGAGTGTTGTCTGTTGGGCTACAACTATCCATTATTGCAAAAGACGGTACTCGGTTGGATAACGGCCGGACGATTTCAGTACAATCATTTCATTTATTTCATTAAAATGGTTTGTACATTAAGATAAAATCTTTTTAAGTACTTAGAGGTGTAATAATAATAATAATATTTGGTTAGGTATATTACACTGCGACCTATTGGTCTATTGTGTCCCCTTGCTTGCGCCTCGGAGAGGTTCATGCCCTCGTTCAGAGCCCTCTCTAGATACTTCTTTGTGAAGCGTGTCGAGGTATTGCTCTGATTTATCCTTGGCAGGTCACACTCCTTAGAGCACAGTGTCCAGTCCAGTTTTCTTTGATGAATCTGAGAATGAGCTGTGGGTCCATGGTTTGTATGTCCTTGTCTGTTATTTGGTGTCTGCCCAGATATTTCATCCTTTTGTGGGTCAGTGCCTCACAGGATTCCAGTATATGGTCTGGACTTTCGGCGGTTTCACTGCAGAATCTGCAGAGCCCGTCCTCCGATATGCCCATTTTCCTCAGGTGCTCCTTGAGTCTGCAGTGCCCCGTGAGGAGGCCTGTTAGGATTCTTAGGTTGTTTTTGTTAAGGCCGATACAAACTTTGAATCTCTTTTGGTTGTAATTTCCTATGAGTTTCTTTGCTTGCCTCAGACCTTGGAGGTTGAGAAATGCTTTGGCCTTTGTTTCTTCCTCCAGTCTCCTGAACTTTTCGCGTATAGTGTATTCTCCAATCCCACAGAATGGTTCAGGTCCTATGAAGGGTTCCTCTGCCCCATTTCTTGCCAGAGAGTCCGCTGCCTCATTACCTGTAATGCCAACATGGCCAGGTACCCAGCAGATGGAGATTCTGTTATTCTTGCCTAGTCTATTCAGTCCTTGTAGGCATTCCCACACGAGTTTTGACTTGATAACGTAGGAGTCAAGAGCCTTTATAGCTGCTTGGCTGTCAGACATTATTGCTATGTTGCAATTTCTGTAGTTTTTCGCGAGGTTGATTCGAACTCACCTGTCTATGGCACATATTTCTGCCTGGAAGATGCTTGTACATTTGCCCATGGATTCGTACTGCTTAGCTCCTGGCCCAAACACTCCTGCACCAGTTCCCTCCTCGGTCCTCGAGCCGTCCGTATACCACTTTGTTGTGTGGTTGCTCAGTCCATAAGTTATGGATTCATTGCTCCAGTTCTCCTTTTTGCTGAGCTTTATCTGGAAATTCTTCTCGAAGTTGAATTTCCTGATGCTGTCGTCCCTAGGTATGCCAAGAAGTGGGAGTTTTTTCAGTAAGTCACCGTCGTTAAAAGCTACTTGCAATTTACGCTGGGATAACGAGTCTTGACTACTATATTATAACCTCAGCATACGTTATGAGGGGCAAGATTAGAGTACTTACCAGCTTTCATCGTGTTTCAAGCGGAGTAAAGTATGCACTTAGCCATAACTTGCGAAGGCATCCGTAGATACGACCAATGACCACGTTGATGTGATTGTAGCCAGACAGATTGCGATTAATTGTGTAGCCAAGACTGGTAGTTGTCTCTACGGCTTTAATTTTGCTACTATTAAGATTTAAATCAGGTAGAAGATTGAGGTTAAATTTTTTCCGCTGATGGTTTAACGGTGGTTTTTTCTGAATTTTAAGCCGTTTTAAATGATTGGCACTGTTGATCACTCTTCTTACCGTCGAAACACTAGCACTAACGCCCGCTTTTTGCTTTATTTTCGCAGCTGAGTCGCAGGAATTGGACGCACCTCGCAAAATTGCTCTTCTATCAGCCGCTGTTGTGGACGTTTTATAACCACCTTTCATATTTTTCCCGAACGACTCTTTATTTCTCAAGTACGAATAGATCAAGTTAGAGCTTCGTCCAATTTTGCTAGCTATAGCACGCCCGGTTAATCCTTGTTCCTTGAGTAAATCGATCTTAGCCTTCTCAACACTGCTAAGTGATTTTTTTCTACCCATCGTTCTCCAAATTTACAAACAAATGACAATTAAATAAATTAATTCACTCAGAAAACTTTAAAAATTGTTTAAACGGGTTAATCTTCTCGGAACACACATGAACAATGAAGATAATGACTATGTACCTATTCAGTTGACGCAAAAAAAACTGCATTTTTCCGTATGAAATTCTTTGCGAGAGAGCCAGAGAAAAAGTAACGGTGCTTTTTGAATTATTCTTTCTCATTTCTTTTGGCAACATTATAGACAAATAGTTAGCAGCATCAAATTATAGTTATATGTACATTATGTGGAAATAATGAGCCATATGGATTTGAAAAAGCTTGTACCTATTCAGTTGGAACGGAGTGTATCTCTTAGAAATAACATTTACCATAGTAAACGTTGATTTTTCATGCACACTGTGCTGGTTTCCTAACCCATTGAAAAATAAAAATAAAATTATTTAAAAGTGCAATCGACCAGAGACGAGAAATAAGAGTTCGGTAGAGTTGTGTCGAAATGGGGAGGGGAGAAAAAAAAACAGTGGAATAAAGACGACAAAAATTACAGTGCTAGAATAAGCTTACGTATAATTATTGTAAGACAATCATTGATGTATCGTAGCAGCAGCAACAAGATATTCGGCTTACTTAAGAGGAGCATTGCCACTGTTCGGCTGCTTAACAGCTGGTGAGGTTGATTGCGTTGGTTGTATTTATGTTGATGGTAAGCCCTTCGAAGAGATGACTCTTGAAAGAAGGTTGGTAGCAGACATGGTTATAACTAAGAACGCTTTTGACTGGTGGTAGTGCAAAAATAAACCAAAAAATGTCGACACTAGCGATAAACAAATTAAGGGCCGAGAACCGATTTTGCTTTTCTTTTTTTTTTTAGACGGATGAATTGCACTATACGTTACACAGTACACGGCAAAAAATGTATAAACACTAGGTCTAACGATTTATTCCAATTTAAGATTGTTAGTGGAACTGACACACCGTGTTTGCTCACTTTAGCTGGACGATAGGAAAAACGCGTTTATTCGTGCCTACTTTGCATTGTCGATATGTCTGCGAAATATCGTGGAACGATTTTGAAAATAGGAGAACTTGGCAGCGCAAGGTCCTATGATGAGTAAAGAGGAAAGAGCTTGGGGGAGTACTTCATTGAGACGACTGCCAGATTGTCGAATGGTAGTTTTATGGTGAGATTGCCGTTTAGGGCAAATGTAGACCTGTTAGGGGATTCTCTTCAAATTGCTTACAAAAAATTTTTGAGCTTAGAAATAAAATAAGAGAGAAACCCATTATTTAAAGAGCAATACACCGCATTCTTGCAAGAGTATGAAGATTTAGGACATATCGCACTCTCGCTCAAATAGTGTCATAATGCAAAAAACCATTTTTTTCGAGAAAAAAGCTTTCAAATGTTTGGGCCGCCATTGCTTTTGCCTTACATTACAATGAAATATTTGTGTCATCTAGGGACAAATATTCGAACAATGAATATGACACTTTTTGAGATAATAGTTTGAAGTATGGGGGACGTAATGGTGCAATAAATGGATTTTCTAATTTTTTTGAGTTATGACACTATTTGAGCGGAGGTGCGATATGGAAGTTGTACTTCCACACGAGATATCTCGAGTCAAATATGTATTATACTACACATCAATATGTCCTACGTCCGGAATCCTCCACTACAAAACTGCGAGTCGTTTTTGATTGCAGCAGCAAGACGTCATCGAATTACTCTCTCAATGATACACTTATGGTCGGTCCTACGGTGCAGGAAGACTTGTTTTCGATAATTCTTCGGTTCCGGTTTCACAAATATGCTCTTACCGCCGACATTTCGAAAATGTATCGGCAAGACTTCGTCACCACCGAAGACTCATACTACCAATTCATCTTGTGGCGATCGAAACCCAGTGATCCACTTCGCACATATCGATTGAAAACTGTAACATATGGTACGGTCTCGGCACCGTATCTTGCAACGCGATCCAGCAGATCGCAATTGATAGTGAACGGGCCCACCCTCGAGTTTCACAGATCATTCGAAATGATTTTTATATAGATGATCTGATAACTGGCGCCGATACCCCAGGTGACATACAGCCCATTCGAAAGCTTGTCGAACAACAGCTGGCAGCGGCAAATTTCACGCTGCGAAAGTGGTATTCAAATGATTTATCGTTGTTGGCAGACCCCCCAAAGCATGATTTGCAAAAACCACTTCGCATCAATAACTCGTATGTCATCAAGGCATTAGGTTTAGTGTGGCACCCGCACACGGACACATTTGGATTTGTGTCACCGCCACTCTGTCGGGGCGAACGAGTTACCAAGCGATTGGTTCTCTCTGATTTGTCTCACCTATTCGATCCACTAGGGCTAATAATCCCAGTCGTTGTACGAGCAAAGGTATTTATGCAAGAGCTATGGCGGGAGAAGATAGACTGGGACGAATCATTGCCGGAGGAAATGTATTCTCGGTGGCTTGGTTTCTTGGGTGACTTTACGACCCTGAAACACATTAAAGTACCCAGATTTGTTTTCGTGCAAAATCAGATGGCCCAGCTGGACCTACATCAATTTGCCAATGCATCCATTAGAGCATTCGGCGCATGCATCTACGTTCGGTCAATAGATATTAGGGGAAATGTGGCCGTCCATTTCGTAGCGGGTAAAAACCGAGTAGTACCATTAGTAATAGAGTCGTTGCAGCGATTATAGCTATGCGGCGCTCTCCTCCTTGCAGAGTTGATGGTGTTGTGCCTTGCCAATACGTTGACCCATCAGCGGAAATCGTCAGCTTGACCCCTCAGCGGAAATCGTCAGGTGCACGTTTTAAGGGAAATACTCCATGACGCTAAGAAACATATGAATTTACTACGATGAGCAATTGATTTGGTATGGGTAAGTGCAGAAACAAATAATTTAAAAACAAAAAATATATACCTATATTGTGTTGTCATTAATATTTTTGGGTCTAGTGATACCTAAGTTGTTTGTCGTGTTAAAGGGTGAACAAACCAACTAAAATCGTATCTGAACGGCTAAAAGTTCCGCGAATTGCTAGTACCCCATCACCGAAACTAACTAAAAAACCCTGTGATAAAACAGAACGCGAAGCAAATATGTCGTACGAAGTGATATCGAAAGTAGTAGCGCGCGTAATCCCTCAGTTCTCGGGGCTTAGGTCGCCTGATCTGTCCACGAGAGTATACGAGTTTTTAAATGCTTGTCAACTAGGCCTTAAATGCTTGGAAAGCGGAAGTGAGGAGCTTTATGTTTCTCTAATTACAACAAGGCTAACGGGTGACGCATTTGAACTCATTAGAAACAACACCCCAAAAACAATAAAGGAACTGAAGTTAATTATTAAAAATGCGTATTTGCCAGTGACCACATTAGATAGCGTGATGACGGAGATAAAACAATCGCATCAGCTTGCAACAGAGGACACACACTCTTTTGCAAGGCGTCTTTTGTGCTTGCAGACCAAGGCAAAGGATATAATTGATTCCAGCTACACCCCCTCGGACTCAGTGGCCCTCATAAAGGAACTGAAGGGATCAGCGGTAGTAGCGTTTAAGAAGGGTCTGCTCGATCCTTGCTTACGTCAATTTATGCTAACTACAACAGAGACAGATTTGCACAAATTGGTAGAACAGGCGCAAAAAACATCCCTACTTATTCAGTCACCACAAGGTTACTTAAATTACTCTTTGCCACAACATTTAGCACCTCAATACACAACCCACCAAACTCCTTTTATACCTAGCTTTCATAACTCAAACCCATACACACCTCACCCACAACAGCTACCATATATGGATCAGAATGTACCCCGTTTTCAGAACCACGACCCAAGTCACATATCAGAACAAAACTCCCCCCACCCAACTACTAGGCAACTAAATAGGTCCCATAATAGACAATCTATTAGTAAATGTGGATTCTGTGGGAAATCTAACCACACCTATGTTGATTGTCGAGCTAGGAAAAATACACCATACTGCGATACTTGCGAAGACTATGGGCATAATCAGAATAGTTGTCCGCAATCACAAATAAGAGTGACGCGTACAAGGAATAGACCCATAGCTGCAAAATGCAAATGGTGTGCTAGGGTGGGGCATGTGGAAAACGATTGTTTCGCTAATATAAATTATCAGAGGGAGCAATCGGGAAACCACCCGGGGGCCAGTTTAGCCCAATAAACTGCGCCCCAACATCGCTATTATCCACTAAACCGCCACCAAGTTATTCTGCAAAATTGCTTAAATCATCAAAGTTGCGCGACGGAGCACAACTTAATGTATTGAAAACCGAGCAATTAAGTAGAACTAAAACGATTAAGAAAAACGCCACATCAGCAAATTCATGCAAGCAACGACTCAACGTACAACGACCTGTGCTGGGTGAGAAAAAAACAAACAACAAATTGTTAGGGAAAAATATACCCGAAGAAAACTCGCCAGTGTCAAGTTCGTACGCATACCAATCCGTTCGAAAGAGAATGCAAAGTGCAAATGAAGCAACTGCAACTAGGGCAAACGTGAGCCTAGGTCAGGTACGCAACATTCTAAATGGATTTTTTGGTATTAGGTTGCTCTTGACACATATTTGCATTCTTTGGAATGAGTGTATGGTCAAGGTGAATAAGTTCGCTGGGTATATGGCGGCGATTTTCAAGGCACATTACGCTAAGCACCCAATGTTAGCATTAAAAACCCTTCGTAAGAACAAGCACGATGTGTTCGTCGAGCTGCCGATGCCATTGGCCAAGTCCGGGAAGGTACTTGTCCTGGTTGATACAGGAGCAGACTCGAGCTTGTTGAAACGAAGCTCCTTACTAAATGCAAATAACATAAATTGCCGAGAATATAAACAATTGGGTGGTGTTTTCGGTGGTGTAAGTACAACACTGGGTACAGTCAAAACCAATTTACCTTTTCCAAAGAAATTCTTTACAAAATGGCACATTTTCGATTGCCTAAACGACATACCTGCTGATGGGATAATTGGCCGTGATATCCTTTGGAATCAAACAGTTGTCGATGCAGTGGCCAAAAGAATAAAGTTTTTGGATAAGGTACAAGATCCTCACTGAATAAAAATGTCAGGAATATCAAAATTGGCGCTAGGACACAATCCATTGTATCGCTAGAAATTCCAAATTCCAAATCAAAAGATCTGCTGATACATTCGCAGGAAATTGATGATGGTATTTATGTGGGAAATACAATAGTTAAAGCAGATAACAATCGTGTCACTGTAGCAGTTTTAAATTCTACAACTGCAGACTATTATGTTAGCGAAAATTTTGTACCTATCCACTCAAACTTAAATAATTACAAAATTCTAGACTCGACAATAAGAAGCAAGACCAAACAAAGTCGCGAAGCCGTCAGTAACGAAATTTCATTCACTCGACAAGACAACGGCGCAGTTGGGCCCGGTAATATTAGAGATAGTGGAAACAGAACCCCACAATTCGAATTGCTAATCCGGAAGAAATTCAAACCGTACTTCGCGATTTCCATAATTCAGCTCTCGGAGGTCATCAGGGGGTGCAAAGAACACATGCGCGTATCCGGAAACAGTTTAGATGGAAAAGCATGCAAAGGGATATCAACAACTACATTAAAGGGTGCGAAAAGTGCCAGAAGAATAAGTTTGCCAAATTAACTAAAATGCCTATGATAGTAACTGACACTCCTCGCCTACCCTTTGAAAAGGTATATATGGACATGGTTGGTCCTTTGCCGCTTACTTATTCGGGTAATAGATACATACTAATATTTCAAGATGATCTGACGAAATATATTGCATGTGTTGCGATACCGGAAGCCGAAGCATCTACTGTAGCAAGAGCCTTTTATGAGGAAATTATTACACGTTTTCGAATCGCAAATGTTCTTGTTACGGATAATGGGACAAACTTTACTTCAAGGTTGTTTACTGAAACATGTAAACTGCTGGGAATAAAGAAAATCCACATTACTGCCTACCATCCACAAGCCAATGGTTCTCTAGAACGGAGTCACAGACCCTTAGCGGAATATCTAAGGAGTTTTGTCGACAACGATGAAGAAAGTTGGGATCAATGGCTCAGCCAGGCGATGCACGTGCACAATAATACCAAGCACACTGCCACTAAACAGACACCATTGAATAGTTTGTATGGTTTCGAATTCGAAATGCCGACGAATTTGAAAAGTCTTCCTGCCCCGTTACACAATGCAGATGATTACCCTCAGCGGTTGAAATACCAACTACAAAGGTCTCATGAATTAGCTAGAAAAAATTTAGATCAAGCTAAGAAAATGTCTAAGAAACAGTACGATCGTCACATAAACCCCGTTTCGTTTTTGGTCGGGCAAAATTTGCTGTTCCGAAACCCTGTCAGAAAAAACAAATTCTTGCCTATCTGGTTAGGCCCCTATGAGGTAGTGTCTGTAAGTGGGTCTGTTAATACAAGCATAAAAGTAGGTAGCAAAAATAAGAGAGTGCATAACAACCAACTAAAGCCGTTTTACAACTAAAATTACCGAACACAATTTATTTATTTAAACATATAACTAAAATACCTCTTTCATTTCAGATAAGACTTGCTGTTTGTTAAGTGTTCAAGGTATTAATAAGTTTACGTGTTTATTTTCAAAATAAACATTTGTTGCCACTTTAATATAGTTTTTTCGATCTCTACAGTTAATAAGATAATTTGTTCTGCCTAGTATTAAATATATATTAAAATCCAAATAGAAATGTATAGGTTATTATTTAAATTAATTTTTATTACCCTTGAGGCAAATGTAGTCACGTTGACCGAAACCGCATCACCACCAGTACCATTCCGACTCGAAGAACTACCACACTCCCCAGTACTATTTGAAATGGTGGGACATGCAGTATTCTACAAGGACGCATGGACGATTTTCACCAAGATGACACCGATGGACTACTCGACCGTGTTGAATTTTACCGACATGAGTGACGCCAAAATAACACACTTGTGCTTGTCGTTAGAGCCCAGTTTTCAACTTTCATGCAAACTGATGAAGTAGGGGTTATCGCGAGAAACTTGCGTCTGACTAATATATGCCTGCAACACCTTGTTGTACAACGCCGAAGCAGAAGAGCCATTGAAACGATTGGAAATTTCTTTCATTGGGCGTTTGGGACTATGGACAGCGAAGACTCCAACAAGATCTACAACCAGCTTCAACTTTTGGACGGAAACGACAGGAAAGCATTTGACATCATTAAAAAACAAATAACGGTTGCTAGTTCGAATTTCGACCGGCTAAGCAAACCCGTACAAATATTGTCGGCAGAGGTGGAACAAATTGCGAAAAATCTCGACAACATCACCGTGGATTTTGACAATTTCGCAGCCTTAGCAAACAAGGAAATCGCTGCCCTAAGATTAAAAGCGGAGATAAGCGAGATAATCACACTGGTGACCTCTAAACTACTAGAGGTACAAAACCAACAATCCATCGAACTCTCTATCCTTGACGATCTTTATCAAAATAGACTACACCCGTTTATTTTAGACACAGGCAACATAACATCAATGCTGGAAAAATCAAAATCGAAGGGATTTTTCCTAGACTCTTCCACCCTACACCAAGCCGCGCAACTTTCGACCTACCTGCACGATGGAGCAATCGTCCTAAAAATAACAGTGCCACTACCAGAAGCTACTCGTACCTTATTCTCTATACACAAGATGTATCCGGTACGCACGAGGCTCGACGAGCATTTGGGATTTGGTTTTAGATAGCAAAACCGCGTATATTGCCGAGGCAGATGATCATAGTTTATTTGTAAGCATGTCGCAAGAAGATTTCATGCAGTGTTCCGATATAATGTTTAACTCATCGTTAACAATAAAAGTATGTAGACACAACAGGCCCATACACACCAGTGGTAGCTCAGAGTGTCTAGTCGAACTTTTGCAACATGCTGCCACGTCACAAATGAACTGCAACTATGTTGCCTCACCAGCCGCCTAGGGGACCCTCACCAAGATGTCAACGCGAAATCAATGGTTATTCAATGTCAAAGAACCACTTGTCCTGAACTTTAATTGTGATGGAACATCCTACGCCCCGCAGCTTAACGGTTTAGGGATACTTCACATCTTAAAACCTTGCGAAATAAGTACGAAGGAAATGCGCATACCGTACGAGCAAGTTCGGGAAGTAAGCGTAAAGATCCAGCAAACGAAAGTGAACCATTCAGAATTTATTGAAGTGCTTAGAACAAAATACAGCAATCTGACAAAGGGCACTCCCATGAAGCGACCGCTATTACATCTAGGCAGTCATAGTGATATGATCGCAAGTCTGGCAGAAGGAAAGAAATCGCTGGAAGACCTGAAAATGGAAGCAGAACGGGCAGAAGACAGTAAAAGCGTAAGCAACCAACAGTGGGAAGTAGAATTGCACCGGTACTCATTAACGTCCGTCAGTGTTCTGATAGTAGCAGTCGTCGTAGTAAAACTGATGAGATCCTGGCATTTACGCAGAACCGCACACGACAGTACCCCCAGCTCAACTCAACTCGTTACAAATATAACGAATGCCATCCCCGATAAATCCGACGTTGTTGAGATAGGTGATCCTCCAATTCGCAGTGCTACAACCAGGAAGTCGACGAGAGGTATTACATTTGCCCGAGTGTAGATTGTTTTGTTAGATATTTTTAAGTTCCATTTTGAACTATTTTAATATCCGTTTTGAATTTAAATTTCAATTTGTAAGTTTTTCTAAATTCTATTACTCTTATTGTATAAAATAATAATTAAGACGTACAATAGCCCGTAAGCCTAGCTGTTATTCTTTTAGAATTTGTCAAATTCAAATATAGGGTAATGTAATGTCAATCCGATAAATAATAAGGAAAATATATATTTTCGTTTGTAAAATAAGAAATGATATTTTGTATACGATTAATAAATTTGATAACCAATTAACTTTATGTACTGTAAAAGACTTAAGTCTTATTTTAATGTTCACTTAAATAAGAATTGAATTGAACTGAAACAATGCAAATGTTAAAATTAAGTTAAATCAATACAAATGTTAGAATTAAGTTTTATATATAGTAACCATTACAATTGATGTATGTAAACCTATTTTTAAGTTGTAATTTAAATAAATTGTATTCGCTCTAGTCGGTTGAGTCATCCGACCGGTGACGACATTTTCCCGGGGGTGGAGGGATGTTGTGCCTTGCCAATACGTTGACCCCTCAGCAGAAATCGTCAGGTTGACCCCTCAGCGGAAATCGTCAGGTTGCTATAAGCCGACAACTCCAGTTGTGTCACCTTGCAGAAATATTATACTGCTAGCACTGCTTTCCGGATGTCGCAATTTGAGTCATCGAATTTGCAACCATCGATTAATGCTGAGTGTTCAAGCGTGCCGACGTTTTCGATATAGGTTCATGATCGGTAGGATGACACAGCCGCGATGAGTTTTGATTAAAAGTTCGAACGTGACGGGTCTTTTGATTGTTTAATATAATATAACAATGGATCGAGTAGCAACCAACGTGAAGGTCGAACCAAGGAAGGTGTATCTGTGGACCGACTCCAGGTGGTGTCAGACTGGCTCCTATCTCCTTCTTCAACCTGGAACACCTTTGTCGCCAATCGGGTGGCAAAAATACAAGAATTAACCAAGCAGGCCACGTGGCACCATGTAGATTCAAATAGAAATGCGGCTGACATTGTGTCGAGAGGATCAACAGTAGGCGGCCTGATTAACTCCATGTGGTTTCAAGGACCAGAATTTCTGAAGTATTTGTCAGGCCATTGGCCGTCTCAAGAGAGGCTTATTTCAACGCAAACACTGGAGAAACAACAAAAAAATACAATTCTTGTGACCGCTTTGAATAGTGAGTTTCTTGCATACGAACGATTTAGCAACTTCGAACAGGTCTGCCGAGTATTCGCCGTCGTATTTGGGTTTTACAATCGCTTAAAAAAGGGACCCAATGCGCCATTGGAAAAAATATTCAGTGTCAAGGAACTCGACTTTGCTTTTCTACGGATAGTTTGGAATATTCAGCAAAAGGAGTTCGCCAAGACAATTCATCTGTTGGAAAGGCAACAAGAGATCAAAGTCAGAAGTCCTATCAAGGGACTTTGCCCGTTTCTAGATCTCTAGAGTGGTGTTCGGCTACTTCGGGTCGGCGGTCGCAAATTTACCTTACGACAGCAAACATCCCGTTCTTTTGTCTAAATATTCAAATTTCATTTACGCTTACTTTACTTATTTGCACAAACGATTTTATCACGCAGGTCCGACGGCATTAGTCGCTATTAGACGGCAACGAGTTTGGGTAGTAAACGCAAGGGCGTTGGCAAGAAAGGTGATTAGCAGGTGCATCCATTGTTTCCGCTATAAACCGAAGCTACAGTAACAGATCATGGGAAGCCTCCCGGAACGAAGAGTGAAAGGCGAAAGCGCATTCTTGGTTTCTGGAGTCGATTTTTGCGGGCCTATACAAACAACCTACAAACTTCGAGGACGGCGACGTTTCGCCACCAAAGCCTTCCACTTGGCAGTTGTGTCCGACTTGTCATCTAATATGGTCCAGGTTCATCACATCCCCCCCCCCCCCCCGATCGCCTCACTTCGGCGGCCTGTGGGAATCCGCTGTTAAGGCTGCAAAGGGTCTTTTGGTGCGTACCCTCAATTCAAGGCTGCCGACATTTGAAGAATTATCGACAGCCTGTACGGAGATTCAAGCGATCTTAAATTGAAGACCAATATGTCCGTTGTCAACAAATCCTAACGACGAGGAAGTGCTGATACCTGCACATTTTTTGACGGGCCAGTCATTGGTCCGCTAATCTAAGCAAACTTTCTCGTTTAGACAGATGGCAGAAAATTGCAACACTGAAGCAGCATTTTTGACAACGGTGGTCTCAGGAATACATATTTGGACTTTAACAACGAGTAAAGTGGAGATCTGAGTCATCGAATATTGCTGTTGGAACTTTGGCAATCAT
The DNA here is from genome assembly GCA_949715645.1 of Portevinia maculata. NCBI lineage: Eukaryota > Metazoa > Arthropoda > Insecta > Diptera > Syrphidae > Portevinia > Portevinia maculata. The sequence goes on from OX454528.1 coordinate 42,434,097, forward strand.
TTCGGAAGACAACTTACCCCCGCAGCAGTGGTTGCTGGGTCGGGTAGTTGGAGTAAAGCCCGACTCCGACGGTCGGGTTCGTGTCGTCGAATTGAAGATAAAAAAGGGCATACTTCAAAGAACAACTCATCGCATCGCACCACTACCATCAGATACTGATTGAATAGCCGGAGGTCCATTCAAAGGTGGCGGGATGTTGGAGCAACCACTACTACCTCACATCATTAAGTTAATCATTTTCATTATAAAGTTTATTCATCAAATTGAATTCTAAATCTATAAAGTGACACTTGAAGTAAAACTTCTAACATTAAATAATTAATCATACGATTTCCTATGTACTTAAGTAAACAGTACTTAGCAGTTGAATGTACAGTGCGGAGCGTGCACGTGTCTAAATCGTCAAAAATGGGCAGGCCTTAAATCCTTACGATCTGTCGGACCAGATGTCTCACTGGTATGAGACGTTCACACAGTACGTTGGATAGGAACATTTAGCTGGGATATACCTCGACAGCTCTTAGATTTGTTATACCCTATTCTAAGGGTATATTAATTTTGACGCATAGTTTGTAACATACCTTAATATTGCCCGTAGACCCCTAAAAGTTACTATATTTATGATCAGCATCGATAGTAATGTCGATCTAGCCATGTCCGACCGTCCGTCTGTCGGCAAAAATTAGGCCTTTAAACTGGGCCTAGAGAGTGTTTACGAATTTTTGAAATCCGCCCACAGACACGATCACAAACTCAAAAAAACAAAATTTGCAACTGCTCGGGATATAAAATTTTCAAAATCCGCCCACTGACAAGCCCAAAACTAAATAAAACAATTTTATTGAAAAACCAAAATTTGAGCTAGGGAGCTTAAATTTATAATATATACTCTCTAGGGGCCCTTTAAGCTCATGTGTAAATATTTTCAAATCCGCCTACTGACACGCCCACAATTTTAAAAAAAAAACTTTTTTTGAAAATCCAAAGTTTGAGTAGGGAGCTGAAATTTATAACTAGGGGGCCCTTTATGCTCATGTGTAAATATTTTCAAAATCCGCCCACTGACACGCCCACAATTTAAAAAAACAAACTTTTTTTTTGAAAATTTAAAGTTTGAGCTAGGGAGCGGAAATTTATAAAATATACTTTCTAGGGGCCCTTTATGCTCATGTGTTAATTTTTTTTAAATCCGCCTACTGACACGCCCACAATTAAATAAAACAATTTTATTGAAACACCCAAGTTTGAGCAAGGGAGCGTTTTTTCGATAAAATCCATTAAATGTTATATAACAAAATATGTAGAGCGTTCTTAACAATTCAACCATACTTAGACTTTTGTCACGCCCACTTATGAGGGTTAGGAATAAGAATAGGGTATCCAACAGTTCGCCCAGGCGGACTGGAACCCGTCCCTATGTTTATTACACTATCAGCTCTGTGTCGTGGAGTGCTTAAAGCAAGCAACTATCACGAGCAGAAATTGCCGGCATAAAAAGTGCTCTCACAGGCTCATCATTTTGTGCAGGTGTTAGTAAGGACAAAACAATTAAAAATACAATAATTATGTACTTACAAAATACTAACACAGACACAAAATAATGCAAACAATTTAAGACATTAAAGCATTATTACGCAAAATAATTTTTAGCTTAATTTCACTAACATGCAAGTCAATCACATGATCATTTAGATTATAGATTCTACTCATGCGACTAATAGGCTCATGCTTCCCATAATTCGTTCTATGATGTGGGCTAAACAATAGTTCAGCACTGCGCAAATTATGGGCACCACCACGAAAATTAAAGCCAATAGACGACAGCAAGTCAGGTGCATCTATTTGACCGGATATAAGCTGCTGTAAAAAAATTATATCGCTATTAAGCCTTCGTTGAGAAAGGGGTAACATTTGAAGAAGCTTAATACGCTGACTGTAAGGATTAAGGTTAAAAGGATCATCCCATGGAAGTCCTCTAAGTGCAAATCGAATAAATTTACGTTGAATGGCCTCTATTCGATTTGAATGAATGTTGTAGAACGGCGTCCAAACTTGTGAAGCATACTCTAGAATCGGACGGACAAAACAATTGTACAATGACATAGTAACGTATGGGTCATTAAATTCTTTCGCCCACCTTTTTACGAAGCCCAGCATAGAATTAGATTTTTTTAACAATAAAATTGATATGCTTGGCAAAAACCAGTTTGGGATCGAAATAAACCCCAAGATCCTTAAAATTATCAACATTACAAAAAATATGTTGAGACAGAGAATATTGAAAGGTGGAAGGGATATTCTTTCTAGAGAATGTCATATGTTCACATTTAGTGGGGTTCAGGGATAAACCGTTTTTATCACACCAATTGGCGAAGCTATTAATGTCAGATTGAAGAAAAATTCTATCTTGCTGACTAGTGATAGATTTAAATATTTTCATATCATCAGCGTAGATCAGGATATTACTGTGATTTATACATGCTTTAACATCATTAATGGCTAGTATAAATAGAATTGGTTCGAGGTGACTACCTTGGGGAACTCCAGACTCAGCTGTAAAAGATACAGATAGCGATCCTCTAAATTTGACTTGATAAACCCTTGATCTAAGGTATGAATTAACCCATTTTATGAAACTTCGTGGGAAACCAAAAGCCCTGAGCTTAAACTCGATTATTTCATGGGACAGCTGGTCGAAAGCTTTAGAGAAGTCAATGTATATGCAATCCATTTCGTCCTTATTCTGTAAGGCATTAGAACAATCATGCAAGAAACTTAACAGATTAGTGACAGTGGATCTGTTTCTTACAAATCCATGCTGTTCATTACAAATTAAATTGCGACAAAGAAATATTAACTTTTCGCAAACAATTTGTTCAAAAAGCTTAGGGATACACGAAAGCTTTGAAATAGGCCTATAATTAGTGATATCACCACGTTCGCCTTTTTTAACTACAGGTGTGATAAAAGCACTTTTCCATACATAAGGGAATTTACCAGTACTAATGGACAATTCAAACAGATATTTAAGATATGGAGCAATTGCATGACTACATTTTTTAAGAACAATCGGTGCAATGCCATCAGGACCTGACGAATAATCATTCTTCAGAGAAGAAATAAATTTTAAAATTGTTTCCAAGTCAAATGGGAAGCTATTAAAACTTATTTGGGAACAGCTAGTTAGATAACTAAAATATTGCTCATCTATGTGAAGAGGGGCCACCCTAAAAGACTTACTGAAATAATCTGCAAACATATTGCTTGCATCTAGCGAATCAGCAGTTGTAGAGCTATTGTAAGTAAGTTTCGATGGATAACCATCGGTTTTTTTCTTTGAATTAGCAAATCCCCAATTCTAAGGGTATATTAATTTTGACGCATAGTTTGTAACATACCTTAATATTGCCCGCAGACCCCTAAAAGTTACTATATTTATGATCACCATCGATAGTAATGTCGATCTAGCCATCTCCGTCCGTCCGTCCGTCCGTCCGTCCGCCGGCAAAAATTAGGCCTTTAAACTGGGCCTAGAGTGCTGAAATTTTAACCATATACTCTCTAGGGTCCCGAAATAATCAAGTTTACGAATTTTTGAAATCCGCCCATAGGCCCACAAACTCAAAAAAAAAAAATTTTTGGAAAAAATCGAATTTTGAGCTAGACAGCTGAAATATTTTTTTAATTGATCTATGAATCCTAAAACTGCTCGCGATATAAAATTTTCAAAATCCGCCCACTGACACGCACACAAATAAATAACACAATTTTATTGAAAAACCAGCTAGGGAGCTGAAATTTATAATATATACTCTCTAGGAGCCCTTTAAGCTCATGTGTAAATATTTTCAAAATCCGCCTACTGACACGCCCACAATTTAAAAAAAACTTTTTTGTAAATCCAAAGTTTGAGCTAGGGAGCTGAAATTTATAATATATACTCTCTAGGGGGCCCTTTATTCTCATGTGTAAATATTTTCAAAATCCGCCTACTGACACGCCCACAATTAAATAAAACAATTTTATTGAAACACCCAAGTTTGAGCTAGGGAGCGTTTTTTTCGATAAAATCCTTTAAATGTTATATAACAAAATATGTAGAGCTTTCTTAACAATTCAACCATACTTAGACTTTTGTCACTGTTATATATCTCTAATACTTAACAAGTAATAGAATTAAGTAACTAGGTTAAGTATATACCTAAGGTAGAGTAAGAGTACAACGAAGTACATTAGGCTTAAGAGTAATTGTCATCTAAGTTAGTACGTAAGAGTTAGTCAATAAATGAAGTCGGTACAGATCAGACGTGTTTTACTATCAACCGGTACGGGACATAACATTTTGGCGACGAGGTAAAAAAAAATTGTATTAAAATCAAATTAGTAACAAAAAAAAATATGTCATATCGAGAAGACAGTGGTAGCAGTGACTCAAAAAAGGTGGTTGGTGTGCCGTTTTATAATGGGCCCAGATCGTTTATTGGCTCAATCGAACAATTTGTAATCGGAGAAGACTTTGCCGATTATGTAGAACGCATGAAACAATTGTTCTTTATTAATGACACCCGGAAAACAAAAAAACCCCACTTTTTCTAACGTTAGTGGGACCGGATAGTTACAAAAAAATCAAAGACTTAGTGGCTCCGGATTCTCCTACCACGCAAAAGCTTAGTGAATTGATCGCCTTGATAGAAGATGGGTTTTCTACAAAAAAAATGTAATCGCGGAACGGTTTAAGTTTAATTTTGCGAAGCAAAAACAATACCAATCAATTTCAAACTTTATACTGGAAATAAAGATGCTTTCAGTCCATTGCGATTTTAAAAACTTTTTGGTAGAAGCATTACGGGATAAACTAGTGGTGGGCTTACGGGACCAACGGCTTCAAAATCGTTTGCTCAGTGCCAGTGATCTTAATTGGAAGACAGCATGTGATATTGCCAGAGAATTCGAGCTCGTTGAAAATGAACAAAGAGAACTACGTGCTCATGCTAATGTGAACTTTATTAACCGCTTACAGTCGAAAAATCAAAGAGACATGGCATTTAGTCAAAGAGGGAAAATTTTCAATTGCGTTAAGTGCACGTCTTCACACAAGATAAACGAATGTCCCGCCAAATATTCGCAGTGCTTTATATGTGGAAAAACTGGACATTCCGCAAAAGCTTGCCGCAGTAAACCCACACAACTTGATAGTAATAGGCATATGTCTGTACAGAGGAATGCCCATCGTGGGAGATCGTCAGCAAAAGCGCATGCAAAAGCCAAATTAGGCAACTTAAACTACATCAATACTCCTAGTGGGCCGGTGGTAGCTGAATTGAAGGTGAACAGCTGAAAATGGAAGTCGATTGCGGTGCTGTTGTTTCGGTAATTTCAGAAAGAGATTACTATTTGTATTTTAGTAAATATAAAATAAGGTTTGCAAATAGTTGTAAATTAAGAGTAGTTACCGGAGAAGTAGTTGAAGTGTTAGGGGAAATACCTGCTGTAGTTTGTTGCCAAAATAAAGAATTTAAGTTATGTTTGCATGCAGTTAAAAGTAAGACCGATTTTTATCCACTTAGGGGAAGAAATTGGCTAGATGAAATTTGTGCGTCTTGGCGTGATTTTTTTAAATCGAAAACAACCCAAGTGGGGATTTCCTACATAAGCCAGGTGGGTGATGGATTTGGGTTAGATAATCTAAAAAACCAGTTCCCTAAAATCTTTGGACAATCAAAACAACCGATAACTGAAGCGTGATGTTGGGCTTGCGGGGTGGTGTTTGGAAAAAGATGGTTTCCCGTCGAGCGGCGAAAAGTGTCCCGTAGAGATCTCCAGAGCCCAGGCGACCAATTGCTTGTTCAGCCTGTCTACTGTAGTGCGGGGGCGTTGAGAAAAAAATCACGGCGTGTGGCAAAAATGAAAAAAGAGCCAGGCGACCAATTGCTTGTTCAGCCTGTCTACTTTTAATTTCCAACAGACTGTTTTTTGAAATAAAAAGAGGTGGCTCCAACTTGGTTGTCTGCTCACAAACTTTATTTAACAGACTGCAACAATTCATATTTCACGCTGCCCTCTTATACTCAGAAACGCAACGGTGCAGTGTGAATCTTAAAAACAACAATAATTCTTTATTTCGCCGTTGCTGAATTCTGTGTATAGGAGGACTCACATTTGCGTGTTTAAATAACATTTTGAAGTTTATAGGCGATATGTGCTTTTTAAGTTTTAAAAGTGCTTACAAAATAAAAATATGCTTTCTAATGCCAAAATGTGAATGTTATTGGAATGGAACTAATAATTGAAAAAACAATAATAATTGAAAAAGAAAAAAATGGTGACTTAAATTAATATGGCTGCTACAATCTCCCCCTCTGCCTCATGGATCGTCTCGAGAATGTGGCAAGAACAGGTGAAGTCGTCCTTGTTATATGCTTGGATTTGGCATTAGTTGTATTTGCAGGTCTACCTCTTTTTCTGAAAGATATAAGAGGTTTAGGTAGAGGTAGTTCTTCTGAACCACCAGAAAATGGAGTTAACATCGATGCGTGGTAGGTACCCAATGGTACTGATGGATCGTCTTCTGTCGCAATGGTGAAACTTGTAGAACCCTTGCTGGCAGTTATTAGATAGTGTCCGTCTCTCTTTGGTGCGAACTTTGCTGTAAAGCCTTTAGAAGCCTTACTGATGGGATGAGTTTTAACAAGAACTTTATCGCCAACTTTGAATTTTTCGTGGGGTCTTCGCTTTTTGTCCGAATAGACTTTGTTCCGGTCTTGTGATTTGTCGGATGCTTCTTTTGCTCCTTTCAGCGTATCAGCCAATTTCAGCAAGTGTGGAGTAATTGCGGTATAAAGTTTTCCGATTGAATGATAACCCTTAGGTCGTTGTTGACTTCATCAGGAGTACGTAATTCACGTCCGAAGGTTAGAAACGCCGCTGAAAATCCAGTGCTTTCACATTTAGCTGTATTCATGGCGAATCTTATAGCAGGATGTTTGAGATTCCATGACGTATGTTGGTTTCCAACCAAAATGGACAGCTGCGTTTTAAGGTCTCTATTCTTCCTCTCTACCGGGTTTGCTTCTGGGTGAGAAACAGGTGTGAAGGATTGTTTTATCCCTAAGCAGAATGTTAGTTTCTGCATCAACGCAGATATGAACTGTGTTCCATTATCGCTGTGTAGTCGTCTCGGTACGCCAAAAGGTAAAAATATTTCGTTCAATAGGGTAAGTGCGCAATTCTCAGCGGTACCCTCAACTAACGGAAATAATTCCACCCATCGGCTACACAAGTCTTCAACAATTAAAATCCATTGGTGCCCACTGGTACTTTCAGGTAATGGTCCAAAAAGATCGACAGCTATAACTTCGAATCTTTGCCAGCTTGGAGTTATTTGTAATAGACCGACTGGTTTCAGATTTGAAGCTTTATATCTTTGGCAATCGATACACACTTTGATATGGTTAGCTATGTCAGACCTTATGCCGGTCCAGTAATAGCGGCTAGAAATGCGAGATAATGTCTTCTCGACGCCATAATGTCCAGCTGTGGCGTCATCATGGTACTTCTTTAACATCAGCGCCTTCATTGTTCTGGGTACAACCAGTTGACCGTTCGGAATCTTCTTCTGAGCAATAGCGATATAAAACTCCGTCCATTAACATGTATCCACGATTAGTCCACCGAAACAAGTTATCGTCGTTATTTTCAAATGAATCAATTATAACTTTTACATTCGGTTCGGCTATTTGATCTTCTCTAATGTCCTTGGATCCTCGTCGCGGCATATCTACTTCCACTGAACAAAATACACATTTGTTTTGCTTATGGTTTTCGTCGGGACATGGTGGTCGCGAGAGCTTATCGGCAACAGCATTATTTCTCCCAGGATTATATCCTATTTCGATGTTATATGGCTGCAGTTGAAGTGCCCATCTGGCAAGTCTTCCGGTGGGAGATTTTAGGGACATCAACCATTTCAAAGGCTGGTGGTCGGTTAATATTTTGACTTCAGACCCTTCGATGTAGCCTCGAAATTTTTGAACTGCCCACACTACCGCGAGCGCTTCTTTTTTGGTTGTAGAATAATTGCATTCGGGGGATAGTAATAAGCGGCTTGCGTATTCTACCGGGTGTTCCATTTCGTTCTCCCCCTGGAGTAACACAGCACCGATAGCATAATTGCTAGCGTCGGTTTTCAAAACAAATGGTATTCCTTCCTTTACTTGTTGTAGGATGGGAGCGGTCGTTAAGAGTTTTTTTAGTTAATCAAAGGAACTTTGCTCTTGTTCTTCCCATTTCCAGGTTGCTTTCTTTTTTGTGAGGTTAGACAGCGGTTTGGAAATGTTGGCGAAATCTGGTATGAACCTCCTGTACCAAGAACAGGTTTGCAAAAATGAAAGAAGTTGTTTCTGGTTTTTTGGATTTGAACGTTTTAAAATGGCGTCCGTTTTCTCGGGATCAACTTTAAACCCATTTGGTGTCAGAATATGACCCAAATATTTGATTTTAGAGCACTAGAATTTGCATTTTTTTCGGTTAAGGCGAAATCCGAACTGCTTTAATCGGTGAAAAACATTTCCTAGGTCCTCTAAATGGCTTCTGATAGTTTCGGAACAGATAATAATATCATCCAGGTATGCAAGAATCAAGATTTTTGGCAACCCATTTTTAAATTTGTCAATCAGTCTTTGAAAAGTTGCCGGTGCGTTTCGCAATCCAAACGGCATTCGATTGAAAATGTATGTGCCAAAAGGTGTGATAAATGCGATTTTTTGTTGATCTTCTTTCGCTACCTTAATCTGCCAGTATCCAGAACGTAGATCCAATGTGGACATGTAGGGAGTGCTTTTGGCTGCGTGGAGAAGATCATCAATCCGTGGCAGCGGGTAACGGTCTGGAAGTGTTATTGCGTTGAGCTTCCGATAGTGAACACAGACTCGTATGCTGCCATCTTTTTTTGGGACCATAACCACTGGGAAAGCCCAAGGAGATTCCTTTTCTTCGATTATGCCCTTTTTCAACATAACATCGATTTCGGCTTTTAGTTGGATTTTTCTTGCAGGCGAAATTCTGTATGGCACATTAGCAATCGGATCATGTCTTCCAGTATTGATCTTATGTTCAATAAATGGGATAGGGGTTGATATTTCTCCAAATATTCCTTCATGCTCTTTGAGTAACTCTTCCAGCTTACTTTTTCTGTTGCAACTGATTGCAGGACTCTCTTCCGGGCGCAGACTAACGTCAATGGAATAAAGTTCGAACCAGTTATCAATGTTCGAAACATTTACCCTTTTTGGTGCGCTAAATAGGTCCTTCGAATTTTCCGGTGTTCTCATTCCCTGGATTAACGTATCGGAGAAAATAGCTTTGATTCCGTGCGGAGAATAGTCGTTGTCTCTTTTCCGTTTTGGAGTATCATCAATAGGGCTTATCGGCTCTCGACTCTCTATCCAAGCAAGATACTCGTATGCAGCAACGCCTTTCAACTTGTCATCACTTTGAAGTGCTGTATGACTTGGCTTTTGGTTTGGCTGTGGTCGCTTTAACTGGATTTTACAACTCTTGTCTAACCGTTTCGTAGCGTTACTTTGTGCCAGTTTAAAGTTAAAGATAGTTGCCGGATTATCAATGAAATGAAATGCCCTTTGCGCGATATTCAAAACTATTCCGCATTGTTCCAAGAAATCGATTCCGAGTAGAGTGCGGTTTCCTCTTGCTTTTGGTAAAGCGATAAAGCGAATTTTTCGAAAATGTTTACCAATTATGATGTCCACAACTGTAGCATATACAACTTCCTGTCTAGGAACTCCGTCGGCCAAGTTATCTCTGCGTTGACTTTTTGAAACGATCATCCTTTCTTAACCAGTTGTTGATATAACCGTGCTCCCGTAACGCTGGTTCTAGCTGCCGTATCAATATACGCCTCAACCTTGAGACCATTTATATTTACTAGGGGTCGCCCCGTGGTCGAAATTCGATCAATTTTTTCTATAAGTTCATTCCCTCTCTCTCTCTCCCACTCTCTCTCCCACATACCCTCAAGCACAAAACTTAAACTGTGCGCATACAAAGTCGTTGCTCGTGGTTGTTACTGCTCTGTGAACGGAGTTACTACAACAAATGCATGCACATATGAAAACGCCCTTCGCGGCTAAGTCGCCTGTTCGCGCGTTTATTGACGTTTATTGACAAAGTCGCCTGTTTGTTTTTATACCCTATTCTAAGGGTATATTAATTTTGAAACATAGTTTGTAACATACCGTAATAATATTGCCCGTAGACCCTTAAAGTTACTATATTTATGATCAGCATAGTAATGTCGATCTAGCCATGTCCGTCCGTCCGTCCGTCCGTCGGCAAAAATTAGGCCTTTAAACTGGATCTAGAAATAATCAAGTTTACGAATTTTTGAAATCCGCCCACAGACACTCCCACAAACTCAAAAAAAACTAAATTTTCGAAAAAATCGAAATTTGAGCTAGAAAGCTGAAATTTTTTATATATGATGCATGAGTCCTAAAACTGATCGGTAAATAAAATTTTCCAAATCCGCCCACTGACACGCCCACAATTAAATAAAACAATTTCATTGAAAAACCAAAATTTGAGCTAGAAAGGTGAAATTTATAATATATACTCTCTAAGCGCCTTTCAAGCTCATGTCTAAATATTTTCAAAATCCGTCTACTGACACGCCCACAATTTAAAAAAAAAACTTTTTTTTTGAAAATCCAAAGTTAGAGCTAGGGAGCTGAAATTTATAATATATGCTCTTTATGCTCATGTGTTCATTTTTTTAAAATCCGCCTACTGACAAGCCAACAATTAAATAAAACAATTTTATTGAAAAACCAAAGTTTGAGTTAGGGAGCGTTTTTTTTACAAAAGCTTTTTTTTTTAATAAAATCCTTTAAATGTTATATAACAAAATATGTAGAGTATAACAAAATGGTTTAACGTAAAATGTTAAACCATTAAAAGACCTTGCAACATATAGCTGACCGTGTGAACACTGAACACTGGTCGCCTCAACATTATTCCAATTTTATTAAAAGTTTGTCCTTGCGATTTGTTTATCGTCATGGCAAATGCAGGTATAACAGGGAATTGTGTTCTTTGAAATTGAAAGGGTGACACAGTTCCCGAAAAAGTCAAATTAATTCTTGGTATCAAAATTCGTTTTTTCACTGCTGTTCCCGTTAATACCTCACAATCTAAAGTATTGTGGTGCATGCGCTTAACCCTCAACATTGTTCCATTAACTAAACAATGAGCTGTATTTAAATTACGTATTAACATAACAACGCAATTTTCTTTCAAAGTTAACTTAAGTGGTGGCATCCCGCTTATTGTTAATAAATTTAAAAATTCTATTGGAAAATCATTTGTATTTATACCTTCGTTTTCCATTATTTTATCGTAACTGTTGTAGGTTTTTTTTTGTCCATCGATACGGTTCAAAATATCACCATTAATGAGAGAGCAATCTTCATTCATCCGACAAAATTGTCTCTCTTATATCACCGTAAATGTCTTCAATGATATTATTCATATTTCCGATTGCACTCTGTGGTATCTCAATGATATCTTCACCAAATAAATCATAAGTAGTCAAATGTCCTTCTCCCATTTTTTTTAAAAATTTTATAAAATCCACTTCTTCGGGAAGAGCTCGCATATTTTGATTCAACTTAACTTTATGGAATTTATGAAACTCCTCCCAACTTATAATACAATTTTCTATCAAAACTGAATTTGGAGTAAATCACCACATAATAAGACAGATTTGCCTCCAAATAATTAATTTTTTTCTTCACCTGAAGCTAAATCTCTCAATAACTTGTCTATTACTTTAAGTGCAATTTTCGGACACATTGAATATTCTTCTATCAATATCAAAGATGCTGCACTTATAAAACGCCCTTGACTACTATTTGGTCGCACATTGGCTGAAGAATTTTCTAAAATAGGTATGGGCAATTTAAAAACATTGTGTAATGTACGACCATTTGTAAGTAAAGTTGATGCAATTCCACTGTAAGCGGTAGCTATGCAACGTAAATTTAAAGCATTCATTCTATGGATGATTGCAGTTTGCACAAATGTCTTTCCACATCCAGCATGCGCTGACAGACAAAAAACATTTGATCCAGTATCTTTGTATTGCACTTCACGCAAAACTTGATCAATTATATGTTTCTGTTCGTTATTTGCATCATCATACATTTGCTCATAAATGAACTGTTCGTCAAATACGTCCACAGTATCTATATCATTGACTGACAAATTTCTTGGCACAGGTAAATTAAATGCTTCACAATTTAAGTTATGAATAATTAAAACCTCCTAAATCTCAAATAAAGTAAGGCCACTGTATAATATGAACGCAGTCAAACTCCAAATGTACCGGTTCGAATGTGGTTACGGTTCTAAAAATCTAATGATGATAATTGAGATGACTGAATTTAAAAAAAAACATTTGTTTCTATTTTTTACTTACAATCTGAAATGTATTCACAATGAACAATAAATCAAAGCACTTGTTGTTGTTTACACTTGTTTTCACAATTTTTTTGTTTAGTTTGTTATTTTTCACTTAAAAAAATAAAAATAAAACTTAGGCCACTGTATAATATGAACGCAGTCAAACTCCCAATGTACCGGTTCAAATGTGAGTTTGTTATTTTTCACTTAAAAAAATAAAAAAGTTAGCAAAATGCATTTATTTGACCGTTTTTGGAGTAGAGAGCAGATTATTGCCCCACACAGCAATGTTGTTGTTTTGGTAATTTCATCCAATTCGCTTTATTTTACCTGCTGTATTTTATAATGTGTGTTACATATGTGGATGATTTATATATTGTGCACTTCTATGTATTTTGCCCTATCCAAATATGTAATATAGTGTTGGCATATCTATATCTATGTTACGAATAATAGCAAAAATGGGTGGAAACACGTTATAGGCAACTCCGTATTAATATATAGATAGATTTTCAAGTTACTTCAAGCATTTTCAAGTACCTTCAAGCATTTTCAACTAACTTCAAGCATTTTCAAGTAACTTCATCACATGATATAAAATTTTTCCGTTCAGATTGGCAGATTATTGCCTCACACAGCAATGTTGTTGTTGTTGTTGTTGTTGTTGTAAATGTAATTTGATCCAATTCGCTACTTTTCCCCTGCTGTAATTCATAATGTGTGTTATATATGTGGTTTTTTTTTTGTGCACTTCTATGTACTGTCCCCTACCCAAATATATATAGTTTTGGCATACTCCGACGAAGTCAAGTATCTTGGAGTAATCCTAGACAAGAGACTTAACTGGAACTCTCACATAAATAACAAAATCACTAAAGCTAATAGAGCTTTATGGGCCTGTCGTCGCACATATGGCAGAACCTGGGGAATATTCCCAAAGATCGTCCACTGGATCTACACAGTGATGATAAGACCCATTATAACATACGCCTCCATAGTATGGTGGACAAAATCCACACAAAAGGTCGCAATAGAGAAGCTCAAAAAGGTACAACGGCTTGCGTGCCTTGGTATCTCCGGAGCCATGCGAACCTGTCCAACAGCTGCCATAGAGGCAATAACAGGAATCACACCTCTCCACATATACATTCAAAAAGTGGCGATCCGCAGTGCAATAAGTCTAATACAGTTAAACGAGATAAGTCTTAATGATCACCCGGATCTAAAGACCCTTCTCGATGAACTACCAGAACTTAACATGAACTGCGCGGTCACAGACCGCATTCAAAAAACACTATGCTTCAACAAACGGTTCTCCACGGAGATCCCCAAGAGAGAAGCATGGGTTAGCAATAACCCACCAAACAGCCACAACGGCATAAAGTGGTATACGGATGGTTCTAAAATGGAAACGGGGGTAGGAGCGGGAATATACGGACCACACAAACGCTTTACGATACCCATGGGAAAAAGTCCCAGCGTATTTCAAGCAGAGCTCCACGCCATTCAAGAATGCGCCAGCCATATTATTTTGTCTGGCATAAAAGGTGCAACCATCCATATTTTCACGGATAGTCAAGTAGCTATAAACGCCCTTAGCTCGTATACCATTGACTCCAAATCAGTCATGCACTGCTTCAATACCCTACAAACACTCGGAATAAGAAACAAGACCAAATTATGGTGGGTTCCGGGTCATGTCGGGGTAGAAGGTAACGAAAAGGCCGACGAACTGGCCAGAAAAGGTTCAGAAACACCTTTCATAGGTCCCGAACCTTTCTGCTGCACTCCTAGATCAGCAGCAACGGCAGCAATTAAAAGCTGGGAACATAGAAAATGTATCTATCTTTGGGAAAGCATCCCAGGTCTAAGACAGGCCAAACGAGCCATTCGGCCCTTCTATAAAAATGCCAGCAAATGTCTAAAACTAAGCAGGCACGATATCAAAAACCTAGTAGACTACCTTACTGGTCACCATGGTTTAAGATATCATCTACACAAAATGAGAATATCAGACTCTCCTGAGTGCCGACTCTGTCTTGAAGAGGACGAGTCAGCTGAACACATTTTATGTGAATGTCCAGCCCTTAATGGAATTAGAAAGAAGATCTTTTTCAGGGAGCAAATGAGCCCCGAGGACATAAAGAATTCTTCTACTGGTAAAATTGTCCGCTTTACACGGAAAGTGGAAATTCTACTAGTTTAAACTTTTCTGGCCCATACGGTACAAAAGATCTTTTAGGTCGAAGTACCCCCCCTTATAAATCGCCTTGGCGAGCCAGAAATAAAAAAAAAAAAAAAAAAAAAAAAAAAACGAGTATTATAGCAAAAAAGGGGGGAAACACGTTATAGGCAACTCCGTATTAATATATAGATGTCAACAGTGGGAACGTTTCTACCAATTACCGTTGAGTCAATGAGGTTGAAATCTAACATAGCTGGACTGTTGGCATTTTTGTTGCTACATGTAGGACAGTTTGTTCTGCAATATCCAGCAGCCGTAACAGTTTAACGTCTGTTTTTTGGCAGCGCTCTGGTTGTTACCAGATTTCCTAAAACACTGCTCAGCAGAGTGTCCTTGCTTCCTACAGAAAGTACAACGTTTCTTTTTCGGATCCTGTTCTTTCCAAGAACTTGCAAACTTGCTAAAACAAAGGGAAAACTATTTTAACTGAAATAAACTTCCCGTTGAGCACTGTAACTTTGTAAATTAAAAGTAAAATACAACTGCTTCTTTAAACGTTATAATAGTTTCGGTTTTATTCCAACTGTGTTTTAAAGACACAACTGCTTTGGCATTTTATATGGTTTTTGTATACATAACAAAAGTGGAGAGATAGATGAAAATGTTAAATATCGTTCGCTTATGGCTTATTCACAATAATGTTCAATTATTTACATTTGACAATTTTACTTTGTTAATTTGATTGTTGTGGAATAAATTCTTCATCCAGAACATTCACCCCCGCCGTGAACTAGTTTCGCAACAAATCATCCAACTCCAAATGTTTCATAACTCCCATCACTGATACGTCTGGTAGGTAAGGTAGTCATCTCCAATGTTATCGGTTTGTTCCTTTTGGTCTCTGCTTCCTGTTAGACTTTCAATTTGTGTTGATGCTTGCTCTTCGTGTTGTCTGTTGAAGATACAATTAGTGGAACAGAGACAGACATACAAACAGACATAGCAAAACAAAACAACCTAATCTGGAGTGAGTAATATTGCCCTATTTGCCATCTCCTTCTCTCTACATGGAGCATTGATCTTCGATCGCTCTCCTTGTTTTTTCTTCGTATCAAATGACAGTCAATGGAGTCGTGTCGGCTTAGTTTGTATTAAATGTGTAAATTTAACTTTGTTATTTTTTGATTTATTTATTGTGTAATAAGTGAAATAACAGATGCAGATAACGATGCAGTAAGTGATTTGTATGAAGGTGATTTCAAATTTATATAATTCTATTTTGTAATTTGTGTGCTGTGTTTGGATCATTTTTTTTTTTTTTTTTTTTTTTTTGAATGGAAGTTGAGGAATTTCATATTGCGTGTTGATGTGAGTGTATGTGTGACAACTTTTGATAAGAAGAAAGCGGACTGTATTATGTATGTTGTTTTTATATTATGTATTTTATTATTTGAGTGGGTTTAGTGTTGATAAACAAGATTTGTTTTTATATTTTGCGAATTTTTATTCTGTGTAGTGTTGAATATTGAATTATGTGGTGTGGTGTTGGGATAATTATATGTGAATTTAAATTTTATGGAGATTTTCGTTTTTTACTATATTTTTACAGGGTGTTTGTTATAATTTTTTGTTTGATATTTTTCCTGTGAGAAATGTGCATGTGTAGTGTGAGTGTGATAATGTAATGTGTATATGGTGGGTACGTAATATATAGGTAAATATTAATGAAAGTTAAATTTTATTTAAAGTGTTATACGTATACATATTGATAAGGGACGATTTTAGAAGTTATTGTTTATAGTGTTCTAATATTTTCGAGTTTATATGACTGATTAGCCGGTAGTGTTGCTCGGTAGTGAACAGATTTTGGTGATGGGTCGTTTAAACTTACCATTCTGTGTTTTCAAGGTGACCACGCGAATAAGCTTGTCTGCTCCCGGGTGTAGATGTATCACTCGAGCCATGATCCATTTACAAGGTGGAATTCGCTCGTCCTTTACCAAGACCATATCCCCTAACTGTGGTTGTGGTTGAGTGGTTAAGCCATTTTGGTCGTTGTTGGAGACGGGATAGATATTCCGAGCTCCATTGCTTCCAGAAGGTTTGGTATAGCTGCTGTATCCTCTTCCAACTCTCAAGACAGCAGATGTTTTCGTCAGTGATGTTTGGCTCGGGTACACTTAATGTTGACTCTCCAATAAGGAAGTGTGCTGGAGTTAAGGCTGAGAAATCATCTGGGTCACTGCTGAGTGGACAAAGAGGTCTAGAGTTCAGGCATGCCTCGATCTGAGCCAAGAGTGTGTACAGCTCTTCAAAGGTCAGGGTTGAATTTCCGGCAAAGCGTTTGAGGTGATGTTTTACCGATTTTACCCCCGCTTCCCATAATCCTCTGAAATGCGGGGAAGCTAGAGGAATAAAATTCCATTTGACTCCGTCGTTCAAAACAGTTTCTCCAAAAAAGGTTCTCCAATTCTTTGGCTGGGCCCACGAAGTTTTTGCCGCAGTCACTAAAGATCTCCTTAGAGTTACCGCGTCTGGACGAAAGGTTGCAATAAAGGCTTGGGTTATCATGTCGCCGACCAACTCAAGGTGAATTGCCTTAGTAGCCAAACACACAAATATTGCGAAGTATGCCTTAAATGTTTTCGTTCCTCGACCCTTCCAGGCTTTCACCTCGATGGGCCCGGCATAATCAACTCCGGTATAGCTGAAGGCTCGAGAAACTCGCACCCTTGGGAGTGGTAGATTTCCCATCAGCTGACAAACTGGTTTTGTTTTGTGTCTAAAGCATATGTTGCAGCTGTGGATGCATTTTTTGACAGCTCTTTTTAGGTTGAGGATCCAATATTTTGTTCGAAGGTATGCTAACATCTGCTGAGTGCCGCCATGAAGCGTTCTTTCATGTGCGGCTTTTATGACGAGTAGCGTGAAATGGTGACCTGGCTTTAAAATGATTGGGTGTTGTTGGCTATAACTTAAGCCTGCATTTTGAAGCCTACCTCCTACTCTTATAAGCCTATCCTCATCGACAAATGGTAGTAGAGATTTTATCCCTTTAAGATTAGGCTGCTTATCCTTAGGATTGTCAAAGAACATGCTCGCTTGCACTGTTCTTACGGCGACCTGCAGACCTATCTCAATCTCCATCGGTGACAGCGTCAGTACCTCCCGTTGTGCTGATGGTTTGCGTGCATTGGAAGCAAATCTGCAGCAATATGCTAAAATCCTCATTAATCCAGATAGCGTTGAGTGTCGATGGATCAACATATTGACATCATTGTCCTACTGGATGACGCAATGGGTTTGAATTTTGCGACTTTCCTCTTCAGTTGACAAACTCGTTGGTTGGTTTGGCGTTGAGAATTCCCAGTCAGCCCTGAGAAACTCTGGACCATTCCACCAGAGGGTGTTACCATTTAACTCCCATGGCGAAAGCCCACGTGAAGCCAGATCTGCTGGATTATGCGCTGTCGGACATGTCTCCAGATGCTACAATTTGTCAGACGTTGTATCTCTGCCACACGGTTACCCACAAACGTTTTCCACTTCGATGGCGGTGCCATGATCCACGCCAACGTAATCGTTGAATCAGACCACGCATAAATCCTCACATCAATAAACTTTAAGATCTTCATCGCATAATCCAAGAGTGTCGCCATTATGACTGCTCCACAAAGCTCCAACCTGGGAAGTGTAACGGTTTTTAAAGGAGCCATCCTTGTCTTTGACATTAGAAGATGGACATGAATTTTGTTATCGCTATCTAAAACGCGAAGGTATATTGCCGCCCCATAAGCCTTCTCCGAAGCATCGCTTAATCCGTGGATTTCGATTGCCCTTTGTTGTCTTTGCAGGTTCACCCATCGTGGAATTCGGATACTCTCAACCAAAGGAAGCTCTTGAGAAAACGCAAGCCAATCGTCCTTAAGAGTCGCTGGAATGGGTTCATCCCAAGTGAGTCCACGCCACCATAGCTGCTGCATAAACATCTTCGCCTTCACAACGCACGGCGAAATCCAACCCAATGGATCGAACAGGCATGCAATAGCTGACAACATAGTCCTTTTCGTCGGGACCTGAGAAGCATCGCCTAAGACATTGCGGAACGAGAATACATCGTCAGCAGGAAACCATCGTATTCCGAGCGCCTTAATATGCTCTGCCGAAGACCCAAATTGTACCGAAAAGTCCAACTCCCGCTGCTCCAGTGGAATGCCTTCCAACATGTCCTGCGAGTTGCTTGTCCACTTCCGCAAATGGAATCCAGCGGTCGCCAGCAACTGTCGCACCTCATCACGCTTATGTAGGGCAGCTTCCAGTGAATCGGCACCAGAAATTAAGTCATCGACGTACATTTCATCTCGCACGGTCTGAGCTCCCAACGGAAAATGTGACTCTTCGTCCAAAGCCACCTGGTTCAGCGTGCGAATGGCGAGATAGTGTGCACTGGCCGTGCCGAATGTGACTGTATCCAATCGATACATCCTCATGCGTTCCTGGTCACTCTTACGCCAGTATATGAGTTGATAGTACGCATCTCGTTGGCTCATCCGAATCTGCCGGTACATTTTCTCCACATCGGCTGTAAAGGTAATTTTATACGTTCTCCACCTTAAAATGATATCGATAATATTATTTTGCGTTTTAGGTCCTATCAACAATCGTTCATTCAAGGAAGTCCCATCCGAACATTTTGCGGCTGTGTCAAAAACAACCCGGAGCTTCGTTGTCGAACTGGATTCCTGATGGGGCAAAAAATAATGGTAAGGTATTCGCAGTACATCATCGTCATAATGGACTTCCGTCATATAACCCAACGATCGGTATTCTTCCATACACTTTGAGTATTCTCGGTGTAGTGCTGTGTTGTTCAGAAATTTTCTTTCTAATTGTTGGAACCTACGCAAGGCTCCTAGCTTCGAGGACCCAAGCGCGGGTTGCCATCCGTCCTTAAATGGAAGCGAAACCTCATATCGTCCATCTGCCGAATGCTTCGTCGTTTCTCTAAAGTGTTCTTCACACCTCCGATTCACCTCAGTCTCGATATCCTTATATGGGACCTCCTCAATCTCCCAAAACTTACGCAACTGAGTGTCGACATCGACCATTTGGAGGAAGCTATTTACCGATATGTGTTGACTTGCGGGTATCTTACCCAGTAATATCCATCCCAGCTGCGTGTTTTGCGCGATAGGTGACATTTCATCACCCCTGACTATCTCGGGCAGTATTATGTCCGGATATATGTCGCTACGCTACCCAGCAGGAGGTCAACTGTAGCTGGTTTGTAAAAGAGAGGATCAGCTAAAGTGAATCCGCTGATGTGTTTCCATTTATTGAGGGTCAGTTCCTTGGCCGGGAGAAGCCCAGTCAGGGATTTGTACACATAGGCTCGTGTACCGGTCTCGAAATTGGAGTGTAGAGACCCAAACGAAATATCAGCATACCGATGGCATGCTCCACTACTGACCTTTCCCAGCCCTGAAACCTCAATAAATGATTCGGTGATGAACGTCGCTTCCGATCCTGGATCGAGCAGAGCTCTCAGGTGGATATATCGTCCACTTGACGACTTCACCTTCACCAATGCAGTAGCCAAAAGAATATTCGTGTTGTGTTGAGCTGGGTGATTCCTAACCACTCCGCTTGTACTTGGTAGCTCGTCCTGATTAGGGTTATTAACAGCTACCTGATAGGCCTGAGCGTGTACGTTAGTGCCTTGTGGGGTTATAACAGAGTGTTGTGTAGGGTGTGTTTGTGCCTCGGCGGGTTGTACAGATTGTGAAATGTTTGTGGTAGAGGTAGGAGAAGAGTGCAGTAAGGTGTGGTGCTTCTGTTGACAGAAGTAGCAGCGTGCTTGGCTCGGACACTGCTGCGTGACACCGATCTTCTGCACTATATTGCAGCGTTCTACAACGCTCATTTTAACAAACCGGTTGCACGTGCGAATCGGATGTTGGCCCTTGCCACAAACCTTACAACAAAATTGCTTCTTCTGCTTATTTTGTCTTACATGAAGCGCCGTTTTTGTTGCATGACCCTTTTGGATAGGGTTTTTCATCTTCGGCTTCTGCTGGTCTATAACTTTCAACGTCCTAAACCTGGTTTCCAAAAACGTTGCAAATTCGTTGAACGATGGCAACTCCTTGCTAACTCCCAATCGTTCTTCCCACAACTGCTGAGTACATGTAGGTAATTTTTGAAAAATAATATAAATTATTACTAAATCCAAATGTTCCACAGGAATTTCAAGATTGCTCAAAGAATGCATACACTCTTTGGTCGTATCCAGCATCGTTTTGAGCGCGAACGCGTTTTCATTTTGTATAACGGGCTGATTGAAAAGCATCTTTAAATGGGTATTTACTAAAAAAACGCTTATTGTCATACCGCGAATACAAAATGGACCATGCCTTGTCGTAGTTTCCATCATCGATGTCCAAGTGCTGCAACAAACGATCGGCCTCCCCAGATAAACCAGACTTCAAATAGTGAGGTTTCTGAATTTTTGTCAGACCAGAGTTATTATGAATCATTGATTCGAATTTACTTTTGTATTGCCTCCATTTTTCGTATTGTCCAGCGAAAATTGGAAGCGCCATTTCTGGCAAACGTATACCATGCGGAGTAGAACTATCAAGAGACGAAGTGATTTTAGATGTGGACTCCGTAACTTTGTCCAAACAGTCCAGCAGATCGGATTTATACTCGAGATATGTCTCACGTATCTCTTCAACAATTCTCTCATGCTCCTGAACTGCCTCTTTATCATCCAACATAGTAACCAACTTTTCGTTGATCGATTTGCATTGCCTAAACAAATCTTCTAATATGACCAAATGACTATTAATTAGATTTTTCGTCTTTTTGGAATCGACAGACGAACTAAAGCTTTTATAGTCCAATTTGATTATTGAAAGGGCATTTTTTAGGAGTTTTAATTCTTTCGCAGGACTCATTGTACGAATATGAATATATATGGAGTATGGCAAATATAGTAAAAGAGGCTTATTTATATATTACTTACTCACCTGGTACTGCAGCATACAATGGAAATTAATTACGAGACGCGGGAACCCGATTGGCACAAAAAACTCACAAGGTATTGTCCTTGATATATCAATTTGTATTTTTTAATTGAAATATTGTTTATTTTCAAATGAAAATTATTAGTTAAGATATAAATTAAGTTTTAGTTTTAATCTATAGTTTAGAATAGTTTAGATATGTATCACACACTTAAATGTCAATTGTTCTATTAATATGTAATTTGGATCGAATGGACCAAATGTTCTTTCCAAGAACTTGCAAACTTGCTAAAACACATGGAAAACTGTTTTAACTGAATAACCTTCCCGTTGAGCACTGTAACTTTGTAAATTAAAAGTAAAATACAACTGCTTCTTTAAACGTTATAATAGTTTCGGTTTTATTCTAACTGTGTTTTAAAGACACAACTGCTTTGGCATTTTATATGGTTTTTGTATACATAACAAAAGTGGAGAGATAGATGAAAATGTTAAATATCGTTCGCTTATGGCTTATTCACAATAATGTTCAATTATTTACATTTGACAATTTTACTTTGTTAATTTGATTGTTGTGGAATAAATTCTTCATTCAGAACAGATCCTCAACAGCTTTTCCTGGAGGTTTGGCTTCTTCTGTTATTATCTCGGCCTCTCTAGCTTCCCTCAAAAGATCTTGAAAAGTTTTTACCGAGTTTCGCGGAATATTATCTCTTAATTTAAGGCGGATCTGTCCATAAACCATATTAAGCATTATTTCTTCGGAGATATTGTCTGTCAACTGAGAAAATAACGCTCGTTTTCGACGGATGAACTCATGAGTTGGCTCATTATATCGTTGCTTTTGTTCAAACAACTCGACATAAACTCTCCATGCTGGTGTCGGCGGAGCAAATGACGAGCGAAGCAGTTTTACTGCATCATTGAATGTATTTGCCTCGCACGATTTGCCACCAAGTTAATGCAAATCCATCCAGCAGAAGTGGGAAACCAACAATTGCATTCGTGTCAGAAACGTTTTCAGAACTCTTATACACGCTGATCGTTGCTATAAAGTCTTCGAGTTTCGAAGTATTTCTTTCACCATCGAAATGAGCTGTGCATCTGCTGAACGTACCATGGTTTTCTTTAACGCCAATTGCTGCTACCAGTCGTGTTAGCTGATCTTCGGACAAAGTGATTGGCGTAGACATCGTAGATGGCTGGGAGGACGTCGTGGGGCTCGTTGATAGTATCAAATGCGTTTCTGGCAGATAACTTGATGTATTTGATTCAAGTATTGTCGACTCAAAGTCAGATAATTCTGATGTCGGAGACTCGAACACGGGGGATTCCGATTCAGACGTAGAGCTTTGCTTTTCGTTCTGCGTTTTGCTTGCCAACAAACGTTTGCTTCTACGCATATGTCTGAATTTTTGGGGTTTTACTGTCGTTCCACCATAATTGTGCGACCTCTACTGTATTTTCCAAATACTTCGTATAGTCACGTTCGGGTTTTTCCACCGAAGGAACAAACAAAATGTGTGGTCCACTTTTATCGGGCTCTAGTGTATTCCACTTTTTCGGGGTTCTACTGTTTTGTCTACTTTTCCAGAAAACAATTTACAGTAGCCACAATGTTGGCGTCAAATGAAGGGTGATGTTCGGCTTGCGGGGTGGTGTTTGGAAAAAGATGGTTTCCCGTCGAGCGGCGAAAAGTGTCCCGTAGAGATCTCCAGAGCCCAGGCGACCAATTGCTTGTTCAGCCTGTCTACTGTAGTGCGGGGGCGTTGAGAAAAAAATCACGGCGTGTGGCAAAGATGAAAAAAGAGCCAGGCGACCAATTGCTTGTTCAGCCTGTCTACTTTTAATTTCCAACTGACTGTTTTTTGAAATAAGAGGTGGCTCCAACTTGGTTGTGTGATAGGAGGACTCACATTTGCGTGTTTAAATAACATTTTGAAGTTTATAGGCGATATGTGCTTTTAAAGTTTTAAAAGTGCTTACAAAATAAAAATATGCTTTCTAATGCCAAAATGTGAATGTTATTGGAATGGAAATAATAATTGAAAAAACAATAATAATTGAAAAAGAAAAAAATGGTGACTTAAATTAATATGGCTGCTACATAACAAATTTTGTTGCAGACGTTTCAGTTTGTGAAAACGCCCAAACTCGTTTTCACAAACCATATACTGTCCGTTCAGCTTGCGCGAAAAAGTAGAACATGAGTTAGTAAGGCTAGAAAAAGAAAATATATTAGAAAAAGTTAAAAACAGTGCATGGGCGGCTCCGTTAGTTTTAGTGGAAAAAAAGGATGGATCAATTCGGCTGTGTGGTAATTTTAAAATTACAATTAATCCGGTTCTCAATATGGAGGTTTATCCATTACCTATAATTGACGAAATGTTAAACAGATTGGGCGGATTTAAGTTTTATTGCTCTCTGGATTTAACAGGAGCATATCTTCAGTTATCCGTTTCCGAGGCCAGCAGACACTTATTGACGGTCAATACACCGCGCGGCTTATACCAGTTCTGCAGACTACCCTTTGGAGTAGCGTCTGCACCAATGATATTTCAACGACTTATGGATACCATTCTGGTTGGAATATCTGGGGTTGGTGTTTATATAGATGATATCTTGGTTTGTGGTAACAGTTTTGAGGAGTGTAAGGGACGACTTTATAATGTTCTTTCTCGTCTTAACGATCACAATATAAAAATTAATGTGGATAAATCTTTATTTTTTGTTTCCCATGTAGAGTGGTTGGGCCATGAGTTGTCCGAATTAGGAATAAAACCATGTACCGGTAAGTTGAAAGGCATTCTTGAATCACCAGAGCCCACTGATGTCAAAAAACTACAAAGTTATCTCTGGGGTTACTGAATTATTACTCCAAGTTTTTGCCAAACTGTTCAGATAAGCTTAGTCCTCTGTATAAATTACTGCGAAAAGACTCAGTGTGGCACTGGACAGCTGATTGTAGGAAAGCATTTATTGAAAGAAAAAATTTAATGGAAGCTAATAATATTTTGCGTCCGTTTGATATAAAATTACCCATTATAGTTGCGTGCGATGCGGGACCGCTTGGGGTAGGTGCTATTCTGAGCAACATTGATAGCAATGGAGTCGAGCGACCATGCTTTATGGCCAGTTCTACACTTAGCAAAGCAGAATCAAACTATGCACAGTTACACCGAGAGGCACTTGCAGTCATATTCGCAATAAAACGGTTTCATAAATTTCTGTATGGGTATAGTTGTACTATTTATACAGATCATAAACCGCTCGAGGTTCTTCTTGGGGACAAGAAAGAGTTATCAGTCGTAGCGTCCGTGCGGCTGCACAGATGGATATTGTTTTTATCTAATTATCATTTTAAAATTATTTATCGGCCAGCTACCAAACAAAAACATGTCGATGCGCTTTCTAGGTTGCCACTAAATAAGCCTACAGGTGTTGAAGAGTTAACATTTTCTTTAATTTTTTTCAGTTATGATAATTCGGCTCCGGTAAATCTGAAAGATATTACTATAGAATGCAATAAAGATAGTATTTTAAAAGAAATTAAAAATTTTGTTAAAAACGGCGGGCCAGCAAAGATAAAAATATATTGCCATTTTATCGTATTCGACATTCACTTGAATTGGATAATGACTGTCTTTATTATGCCAACAGAATAATTGTACCTGACAAATTCAGGGAGCGTTGTCTAAACATACTACACGAACAACATGTTGGCATGACTCGCATGAAAATGCTAGCACGATCCTGTGTATGGTGGCCTAATATAGATAGGGATATCGAATACTATGTAAACAAATGCGTGATGCGTAATACGTTACAAAGACGTATAAAGGATTGTCCGAATACTACATGGCCTAAAACAATGTTTCCCTTCGAAAGGCTTCATGTGGATTTGTTTAGTTATGAAGGAAGAGACTTTTTAATAGCTGTAGACGACTACAGTAAATGGATAGATGTTTTTCTATTGAACAAAACTACAGCCTCAGTCGTTATATCAACATTAAAAATATTTATGTCGGTGTACGGTTTTCCAAAGATGTTAGTGTCTGATAACGGACCTCAATTTTCATGTGCGGAGTTTAAGCAGTTCCTAGATGTTAATGGAATTGAGTAATGGAATTGAGTTTAGCCCATCTACCATCCACAAAGCAATGGCTTGGCAGAAAGAGCCGTTGGTACTATTAAAGAGATTTTAAAAAAATGTAGAAATCCAAAATTGAATTTAGAGCAGATTTTATTAAATATTTTATTTAAATATAGAAATACACCTCAAACTGCAACAGGTAAGACACCCGCAAGTTTAATTTTTTGTTACAATCCCATAACAACAATTTCACGTTTACATAAAAATTATCGAAAAAGAACTGAAAATAGAAATGATCAAAATGGTATTAATAATAAATATAAACGAAAAAAGTTGAAAGATTGTGAAATTATGAAGAAGAAGTATTTCTACCTAAGTATTGGAGAAAAAATTTGGTATTGTCAAGAGGGGTGCAATTTTGCTAAGTGGAAAGAGGGGTCTGTGGAAAAAAGAATTAGTTCATTAATAAATATAATAAGAGTTAATGGTTTGACAAAGAGGGTACATAGAAATCAGTTGCGAAAGGTGGTACGAGAACCATTGGTACCTAGTTACAAACAAAGCGTAGTTGTAAATAAAACTAAAGACATAGACGACGAAAACGCCACCAATAATGAAGTTAACAAACAAATAACAAATAATGCATATGAAGATGAATGTTCTGTTGATCAACCGTCAGAAAGCGTTTTAAGACCTAGAAAACCTGTATGTTACAATTACAAGTAAAAATAATTGAAATGTAATTGATGTAAGTGATTAATGAATTGAGTTATTTTTTCATTATAGAAGTATAAATCCAAAAAAATGTTATATATCTCTAATACTTAACAAGTAATAGAATTTTTTTTTTTTTTATTAAATTCTGGCTCACCAAGGCGATTAATATGGGGCACTTCGACCTAAAAAGATCTTTTGTGCCGTGTGGGCCAGAAAAATGTAGACTAGTAGAGTTTCCACTTTCCGTGTAAATCGGACAATTCTACTAGTAGAAGAATTCTTTATGTCCTCAAGGCACATTTGTTCCCTGAAAAAGATCTTCTTTTTAATTCCGTTTAGGGCCGGACATTCACATAAAATGTGTTCAGCTGACTCGTCCTCTTCAAGACAGAGTCGGCACTCAGGAGAGTCTGCTATTTTCATTTTGTGTAAATGATATCTTAAACCATGGTGGCCAGTAAGGTAACCTACTAAGTTCTTGATATCATGCCTGCTTAGGTTTAGGCATTTGCTGGCATTTTTATTGAAAGGCCGAACGGCTTGTTTGGTCTGTCTTAAACCTGGGATGCTTTCCCAAAGATGGATACATTTTCTGTATTCACAGCTTTTTATTGCTGCCGTTGCTGCTGATCTAGGAGTGCAGCAGTAGGGTTCAGGACCTATGAAGGGTGTTTCCGAACCTTTTCTGGCCAGTTCGTCGGCCTTTTCGTTACCTTCCACCCCGACATGACCCGGAACCCACCATAGCTTGGTCTTGTTACTTGTTCCGAGTGCCTGTAGGGTGTTGAAGCAGTACATGACTGATTTGGAGTCAATCGTATGCGAGCTAAGGGCGTTTATAGCTGCTTGACTATCCGTGAATATATGGATGGTTGCACCTTTTATACCAGATAGATTTATGTGGCTAGCGCATTCTTGAATGGCGTGGAGCTCTGCTTGAAATACGCTGGGACTTTTTCCCATGGGTATCGTAACGCGTTTGTTTGGTCCGTATATTCCCGCTCCTACCCCCGCTTCCATTTTAGAACCATCAGTATACCACTTTATGCCGTTTTGGCTGTTAGGTGGGTTATTACTAACCCATGCTTCTCTCTTAGTGATCTCCGTGGAGAACCGCTTGTTGAAGCATAATGTTTTATGAATGCGGTCTGTGACCGCGCAGTTCATGTTGAGTTCTGGCAGTTCATCAAGAAGTGTCTTAAGTTCCGGATGATCGTTAAGACTTATCTCGTTTAACTGTATTTGACTTATTGCACTGCGGATCGCCACTTTTTGAATGTATATGTGGAGAGGTGTAATACCTGTTATTGCCTCTATGGCAGCCGTTGGACAGGTTCGCATGGCTCCGGAGATACCAAGGCACGCAAGCCGTTGTACCTTTTTGAGCTTCTCTATTGCGACCTTTTGTGTGGATTTTGTCCACCATACAATGGAGGCGTATGTTATAATGGGTCTTATCATCACTGTGTAGATCCAATGGACAATCTTTGGAGAGATTCCCCAGGTTCTGCCATATGTGCGTCGACAGGCCCATAAAACTCTGTTAGCTTTAGTGATTTTGTTGTTGATGTGAGAGTTCCAGTTTAGTCTTTTGTCCAGGATTACTCCAAGATATTTGACTTCGTCGGAATACTCAATGGTCGTGCCATTTAGTGAAATCTGGGCTAAGCTGAGATTTCTTCTTTTTGTGAAAGGAACTATGATAGCTTTACTGGGGTTTATGAAGAGATTTTCCTTGACGCACCAGCCTATAGCTATCGTAAGGGCGTTTTGCATACGTGAAGTAACTACGTTTGATTCTTTGCCCCTAATAATGATGGCCAAGTCATCGGCATACCCTATTATGTCGTAGCCTAAATTACTTAATTTTTGAAGTAGGTCATCTATGACCAAAGACCACAGGAGGGGTGATAAAACTCCTCCTTGTGGACAGCCTTTTATAGCAGATACTGATACTGAAGTCTGTCCTGACGAAGCAGTGATTTTCCGACTTTCGAGCATCGCTTTTATCCAGTTTATGGTGGGAAAGTCTACCTTTCGGTGAATTAAAGCATTTGATATTGAATCATAACCGGTGTTATCAAAAGCTTCCTCTATGTCAAGAAAAGCGCATAGTGCAATTTCTTTGCAACGGTAGGCGTTGTTTATGTGATTTGTTAGTTTTAACAGTGCGCCTTCCGTTGATTTGCCTTTTTGATACGCATATTGACAGGGGTGTAGAGGCATGCTAATAGTTACGCATTCTCTGATATGAACGTGAATTATTCTTTCCATTGTTTTCAGGAAAAACGATGTCAAGCTTATGGGACGATAGGATTTAGGTAGTTCACTAGGTTTGTTACCTGGTTTGGGGATAAATACTACATTGACCTGCCGCCAAGTGCGTGGTATGTAGCCCCAGTTGAAACTGAACCTAAATAAGGCAATCATGTTAGGTAGGAAGAATTCCATACCCTTTTGAATGAGGGCTGGAAAAATTCCGTCATTTCCTGGTGCCTTGAATGGTTTAAATGAGTTTATGGCCCATTTTACCTTTTCTGGACTAAATAATTTACCAGATAAACTATTATTTCTGCTGAGGTTAGTTGGATAAGAAACCTCAGTAGTGTGGTCAGTTGTGTGATCGACAATTAGGGAACCAGGGAAGCGAACTTGCAGCAAGGTTGTGAGAGTTTCTTCCCGGTCGCTTGTGATTGTTCCATCAGGTTTGATGAGCAATCCCATGCAGTTTGAAGGATCTGTTGAAAGTGCTCTCTGGAGTCGCGCCACTGCTGGGAGTTTTTCCAGCTTTTCGCAGTTTGCGCGCCATGAGGCCCTTTTAGATCTTCGCAACTCTTGGTTGTATTTGGTTAACAGGGATCGATATTGATCCCATACGCCGATGCGTTTCGATTTATTGAATTGTTTTCTCACCTTCTTGCGGATAGTTTCCAGGTTTTCATTCCACCATGGTACGCTTCTTTTTCCCACGGTGCGCTTTACCTTACAACTACTCCTAAAGGATGAGATAATGATGTTGTTAAGCTGAAATTGTGCAGCGTCCGCATCACTTGGTGTTAGTGGTGAATCTGGTAGCAGATCAGTTCTGATTGCCAGATTTTCACTATAGGTTCTCCAGTTAGTTAATTTATTATTGTATTTGACCGGCGCGCACTCGGTGTTGCATCGCAGCCTGAACATAATATGCATATGATCAGACAGAGAAGCTTCATCAGACACGTGCCAGTCCTCTACAATGTTTTGTATAAAAGGAGACGAGAGAGTAAGGTCTAAAACTTCATCTCGTATACTGTTTCTAAAAGTGGGCTTATCTCCCTTATTTAGAATAAATAGGTCTTTACTATAAAGGTAATCTAAAAGTAACTCAGCTCTTTTGTTTGTGTCTCGGCTGCCCCAAATCTGGTGATGTGCATTCGCGTCGCAGCCGATAACAAGATGTACTTGCTGAGTTTGGCAGTACTGGACAAGTTCCTGTACTGGTGTAGGTGGTACCTCCTCTATGTCCCCAGCAAAATACGCCGATGCGCATACGAACTTGTGTATCACATGGCCATTGTCGCGTTCAATTAAAACGGCCACCAGGTCCCTAGTATTGCAACCTGGAATGAGAGAGAATTTTATATCTTTCGCAATGGAAAGAGCTGCCCTAGGTCTGAAATTACCTTTGGCAAAAATTAGCTCTCTATTTCTGCTGTTAAGACCAAAGATCTTACCTATAGTTGCCCATGGTTCCTGGATTAAACCAAGAGCGACGTTCCTTTCGGCACATCTTTGGCTATAGGTGTCCGATGCACCCATAGCGCGGTGCAGGTTTGCCTGCAGCACAGTTAGAGACGTCATTTCTTCTTCACGTACTCGGGATTACGCACTCTATGAGGTTTGTTATCACCCCTGCGTCGTACGTAACCCTGTTGAGAGAGACCACTTTGTCTCCCCCTTGGACTTCTGGTGTTCTGTCCATCTTTCCCGCTTGTATGTGCCTGTTCGGCCGCCAGTTTTGGCCTAAAGCGGTTACGGTGCGCGTTTGTGCTGTCCGTTTTCGTAGCCTTTGCTTTAGCATCCAGCACCACAGTTGTTTTAGCAACTGAGTTACCCGTGGCAACACTAATGCCAGCCACTGGTGGTGTGGCGCTACTGTTGGCGCTTGTGGATGGCTTTTCTGAAGCATCAGTGGCAGTACTAATACTAGCCCCTGAGTTATGGATTTAATGAAATCCCGTCAGTAGCCGAACACTGAGCTACGTACACAAATGAAATAAAAACGTCGCTTTCTATTTTATGGTTCTTTATTGTATGAACGCTAAGATCAGACTGAAAGTCAATTATACAGTGTCTACTTAATATAAGCTTAACAATAGAATAGATAACAGTAATCACAGCAAGAACGATGAAAGACCTGTACAGTGTCTAGTAAATAGCAAACCCGTTAATAGCCGGTCATGTACTCATATGTGTTATGATTTTGATCATCTTTGGATTTCCCAAGGTCAACGGAACTTGTGAGAAAGAACATGTATACTCTCGTTGTTTCCATGTAGGCTGTACGGTATGGTTCAGTATACATGACTCCTCCCGCAGTTGTATGAACTTAACGTATTGATAAATCGTGAATGTTGATATATAAATAGTGTTGCAGCTGGAAGTGAACAATGTTGCTGTACATCAGGTTCTACGGGCTGCTTTTTACATTTATTTATTATCTTTCTTTTTTATTTTAATTATTTGTATCCTCTTTTCTTTACATATATATTTATATATGAGTAAATTATAATGGAACAAATTATTAAGAATTTCATTATTGTACAACTAAATCTAAGCTTTTTGATTAATCTAATATTGTATAACAACAGTATTTTATTTAATTCAATTTCTTATGATCATGTTTTAAATCACCAATATTTTGTGTTTATTTCAATTGGAGAAGTAATAACACTATAATACTTAAATACTACGTCATTTAAATTTTTTTCATTATATTTTTTTTTTATTTATTTTTATTTTTATAACATGTACAATTGTACATTGTACATAATATACGAGTAGGTATATGTCATTGGTTCGCTTAAGAGAAAATACTTAATAGAAAAAGTTTAGAATATAACCAAGTACATATATTCATTCAATTATCAATCTTTTTGTTTTGTTAATGTTTTTGTTTTACGTTATAGAAAAGTTACTCTTGTTTTGATTATTTCATTGCTTGGTACTTCTTTTTCTTTTTTAGAGTAGTCCCTATCTGTAAATTTTCTATCAAATTCAATTTTTTTTATTGGATTTTGGTACCTATACTTTCTTTTGATTATTTGCCTATCACGTTTTAATCCCGCTTTATCCGTAAACTTAGTTTTGCCTTTTCCCTTTACGTCTTTAATTATATATCTTGGCAAATGTTTAATATTATGGAAACCTAAGTTTTTAACAAGTTCTCTCTCTCTGTACTTAGAAGGTTCTGCTCGTGTTTCATTTACTTTATTTATATGTTTTACTTTATTTTTGTGGATTCTTTGCTTAAGGTTTTTCCATTCTAATTTGTTAAATGTAGCATGTAAGAAGTCATTGGGTTTATATTTTGTGGTGGAATGAATAGTATCGTTATAAATTTCAACTGCTTTGAAAACCAACATCCTGTCGTCAGTATCTATATTATCCTTATTGAGCTTTAACAATCGTATGTGTTCATTAAGTGTTAAATGAAAACGCTCTATAACAGAATTACCGGTATGGGTATTGGGAGATGTGAAGTGATAGAATATATTTTCTTGATTTAGGAATTGTTTAATATACGCGGTATTGAATTCATTATCAGCCACAATTTTAACTGGTTTTCCTAATATTGCGAACCTTTGTTTTAATACATCAACTATTGTTATTGAATTCCTATCTGTTAAAGGGTGAATGGACACGTGTTTAGTCAATTTGTCAATGCATGTTAGGAACATATTATTCTTATTTAAAAACCATATATCGATGTGGACTATTTCATTGGGTTTATCAGGTATCTCAGTTATCATTAATTTTGGCTTTATTGGATGTCTGTCGTATTTACACATGCTACATGCTATGCATATATATTAATATATATATATAATTCTAATCTAAGATTTGGAAAGTAACATAACTCTTTTAGAACTAAATACGTTTCCTCAATCCCCCTATGATTTCTGTCTAAATGGGTCTTTTCTATTAGATCTAGCAGTTTTTCTTTGCATGTTATGTCCTTTACAAACTTTGTGCACCTTAGCATTTTCATAGTTGGTAAATTTGAAAAATATTTTATTATGGTTTTTTGAAACTCTTTGAATATGTTATCGTCTTTGCAAAAGATTCCTATAGTCCCCTTAATAGGTAATAGTTCATTAAGGAATTTTGAAACATATGCCTCATCATACTCTTTAAGGCTAATAAGAGATCTTCTCTTTTTCTTGAACAAAAACTTGGTTCTGTATGAATTATTTATACCATTTTCTAATACCTACTAATTGATTTTTATAAATGTTTAATGGTGTTTCGGTTATATAAATATGATCGTTTAAATTTTCTTCGCCGCTGTGTATTGTAGTCCGATTTAATGTCGTTTTCAACCACACAATTAATTTCTAGGCGACTTAAAAAATCAGCAACAAAATTTTCTTTTCCTTTGATATACTCAATATCAAAGTCGAACTCGTTGAGTTTTATTTTCCATCTCTGAAGCTTTGAGTTGGGTTCTTTCAGAGAATTTAACCACACTAGAGGTCGGTGGTCTGTCTGGACTTTGAACTTACGGCCAAATAAATATGGCCTGAAATATTTAGTTGCCCATACTATAGATAACAGTTCTTTTTCTACCGTACTATAATTTATTTCATTGCTGTTTAAAGTTCTGGATGCATAAGCTATTGGGTGATGATTTTGTGACAATACTGCCCCCAATGCAGCATTGCTACCGTCGGTAGTTAAAATGAAGGGCTTCCCAAAGTCAGGGTATGCTAGGACTGGACAAGTACATATAAGTTCTTTAAGTTTATTAAAGGACTCAATGTACTGTCTGTCTTTGATGTTAATTTTATTACCCTTTTTGAGACACTTTGTCATTGGGAGGCTTACTCTAGAATAGTCCTTGATAAACTTTCTGTAAAACCCTGTAATGCCTAAAAACGATTTAATTTGCTTTACTGAATCAGGTAATTTAATTTCCTTGATAATTTTTATCTTATTTGGATTGGGCCTAATACCTTCATCTGATATAATATGTCCTAAATACTCAGTTTCTCGTTTCATAAAATTGCATTTGTCAATTTGCAGTTTTAGGTTGTAGTCAGCAAGTCTTTTTAAAATTTTATTAAGTGAATCGATATCCTCTTGCAGCGACGTGGAAAAGATAAGTATGTCGTCTAGGTATACTACGCAAATTTTATTTAGATAACCAACCAGGACTTCATTCATCATTCTTTGGAAAGATGCCGGCGCATTTTTCAACCCAAATGGCATACGTTTGAACTCGTAGTGTCCATTTGTAGTTGAAAAAGCTGTTTTATGCATATCTTCCTTATTAATAGGGATTTGATGCAATCCTTTTGCTAAGTCCAGTGATGAAAAATATTGCGCATTTCCCAATTTTGAAAATAGTCGTATATCCTCTATATTAGGGATTGGAAACTTATCTTCCATGGTTGCATCGTTAAGTTTCCGATAGTCCACTACAACGCGCCATTTTTCCTGACCGGAATTATCAACCTTCTTCGGTACAATCCATATAGGAGCATTGTACGGACTAGTGGAATTAACGATAATTCCTGAACTGAGCATTTCTGAAATTTGTTTATCAAGCTCACTTTTGTGTGCCTCAGGATATCTATATGTTTTTGAAAATATTGGGATATCATTTTTGGTCGGTATTTTGTGGGTGTATTTTACCACTGATGTTAGTTTATCACCCTCAAAATAAAACAGTTTCTCAAACGTATGAATTGTAGCGATTAATGATTTTATTTCTTCCTTATTCAAATGATCTAACTTCAATCTATTTAAAATTGAGTCTATATTTGGTTTTTGAAAAGAAATATCTTCTGTATGATTACTTAAGCTATGAATTTCTGCTTCAGTTAATTGGGATTGAGAACTGGAAAATATTAAAGGTAAAGAGGTTTCTTATATATATATATCTATTATATATATATATCTATTAATTGTAAACTATCAAGGTCAATTTTTGCTTGCAACGGTTTTAAAATGTTACAGCCAATTATACCATCAAAGTCGCCGTTCATTTCTACTTCAAGCATTTCAATGTTCGTTACTTGTCTACTAAATTCCTTAAAAAGTGGGATTGTTATTTTGGAGCCAACAACTATGTCTGAGTTAATTGATTTGAGTAACAATGGTTTACTAAGTTCTGTTTTGAAAGAACTATGAAACAATCCTTTTTGAATGAGCGAAGTACCTGATCCAGAATCTTTCAACAGTTTAATAGGAATTGAACTTGTTTTTACTATTATGCAGGGAAGAGCTCGGGACTGGTCGATTGAAAATTTAGTGACTGATATGTATTTGCAGTTTGCAATTCTGCACTTAATGGTGAATTTCCATCCTGTATGTGTCCCACTTCCATTATTTCATCATAACTATTTCTTAATCCTGTATTATGCTGTCTAAAATTTCGTGAGTTATTTTGCTGGATTTGTCCTGAATTACGCGGGATCAAATTTCGAAAGTTGCCTGATCTAGTATTTACATTTTGAAAATTACCTGTGTTATTGTGTTGAAAATGTCCTGAATTTTGTGCATTCGAATTTGGAAAATAGCCTGTTCTTGTACGTACATTTTGAAAATTACTTGGACTATTTTGCTGAAAATGTCCTGAATCGCGTGTATTAGAATTTGGAAAATTGCCTGATCTTGTATTTAAATTTTGAAAATTATTCGAGTTATTTGGTTGAAAACGCTCTGAATTAATTTGAAACTGTCTTGGATTATCATACCTAGCGCTCCTTGAATTTTGTTGTCCTGTATAAGTTTTTACGTGTCCGTGATTTGGAAAATTGCTAGGGTCAAATTCTCTTAAATTATAACTTGTATTTGTAAATGTACGATAAAAGTTACCAGTATCAACTAAAATTGATTTTGCTTCCAAAAAAGTAGATGTGTTTCTTGCGTTTAAAATAATCTTAGGCTCACTTGGTAGCTTGCCAATAAATAATTTTAATGCTGTTTCTTCATTGAGCCTACTATTGTACCAAGCTGGAATATCTTCACTTAGATTTGTTTTTATATTCAATTTTGTTAAAAGATGTTGTACTTGGTTATAAAGCTTATCGACAGAGTTGTTAAATTTTATCATTTTTAGTTCATGATTTTATATTTTCAATTGTTTCATTAATATTACAGTTTGCTTTTAATACAGCTTTTATCTCCGGCCATTGCGACGGATTATTATTATTAATTAACATTAAATTTACATCACCTAATATTTTTTGCCTTATGCGCAAATCCAAAATTGGTTTCAAATGTTCATTTATATTATTTGCAAATACATAAATATAATCAATATGCTTAATAAATAAATCTAAATGTTCCGGTAGCCCGGTGAAATCAGTGACTCCAGCCACTAATGCGATAAGATCTACATTGGCCATACCTGTTGTTCTCGGCAACTGCTTTTTCTTTATTTTATTTTTTCCAAACGGTTGCTCACACTGCAAGCCCACAAGTTAGAGTTCTGTTTTTAATTTTCACTTTTTTATAACTGTTTTTTTATATTATTTGTTTGTTGTTCTTGTCTGTTGTTCTCGGCAAATGCTTTTTCTTTATTTTATTTTTTCCAAACGGTTTTTCGTCGACTGCTCACACTGCAAGCCCACAAGTTAGAGTGCTGTTTTTAATTTTCACTTTTTTATAACTGTTTTTATACCCTATTCTAGGGGTATATTAATTTTGACGCATAGTTTGTAACATACCTTAATATTGCCCGTAGACCCCTAAAAGTTACTATATTTATGATCAGCATCGATAGTAATTTCGATCTAGCCATGTCCGTCCGTCCGTCCGTCCGTCCGTCGGCAAAAATTAGGCCTTTAAACTGGACCTAGAGAGCTGTAATTTTAACCATATACTCTCTAGGGTCCCGAAATAATCAAGTTTACGAATTTTTGAAATCCGCCCACAGACACGCCCACAAACTCAAAAAAACAAAATTTTGGAAAAAATCGAATTTTGAGCTAGGAAGCTGAAATTTTTTATATATGATCTACGACTCCTAAAACTGCTCGGGATATAAAATTTTCAAAATCCGCCCACTGCCACGCCCACAAAAAAATAAAACAATTTTATTGAAAAACCAAAATTTGAGCTAGGGAGCTGAAATTTATAATATATACTCTCTATGGGCCCTTTATGCTTATGTGTAAATATTTTCAAAATCCTCCCACTGGCACGCCCACAAATAAATAAAACAATTTTTTTGAAAATCCAAAGTTTGAGCTAGGGAGCTGAAATTTATAATATATACTCTCTATGGGCCCTTTATGCTTATGTGTAAATATTTTCAAAAAAAAAAATTTCAAAAATTTTTTTTTTTGAAAATTCAAAGTAAGCTAGGGAGCTGAAATTTATAATATTCGTATACACTCTCTAGGGGCGCTTTATGCTCATGTGTTAATTTTTTTAAATCCGCCTACTGACACGCCCACAATTAAATAAAACAATTTTATTGAAACACCCAAGTTTGAGCTAGGGAGCGTTTTTTTTATAAAATCCTTTAAATGTTATATAACAAAATATGTAGAGCGTTCTTAACAATTCTACCATACTTAGAATTTTGTCACGCCCACTTATGAGGGATAGGAATAAGAATAGGGTATCCAACAGTTCGCCCAAGCGGACTGTAGCCCGTCCCTATGTTTTTTTTATATATTTGTTTGTTGTTTTTGTCTCTAAATAGTTAAATATTAAGGTAATATTGTTCACTGAAACTATTTTTCCTATTTCAAATATATTTTAACTTAGTTCGCGGCATCTATGTATGCAATATATTTATTTTATATTTTTTTTCCGACTGCGCCAGTTATGGATTTAATGAAATACCGTCAGTAGCCGAACACTGAGCTACGTACACAAATGAAATAAAAACGTCGCTTTCTATTTTATGGTTCTTTATTGTATGAACGCTAAGATCAGACTGAAAGTCAATTATACAATGTCTACTTAATATAAGCTTAACAATAGAATAGATAACAGTAATCACAGCAAGAACGATGAAAGCCCTGTACAGTGTCTAGTAAATAGCAAACCCGTTAATAGCCGGTCATGTACTCATATGTGTTATGATTTTGATCATCTTTGGATTTCCCAAGGTCAACGGAACTTGTCAGAAAGAACATGTATACTCTCGTTGTTTCCATGTAGGCTGTATGGTATGGTTCAGTATACATGACTCCTGGTGTTGAAGCCTTTTGTTGGTTGTCTCTTGACGCCTGATTCGTCGATTTGTCCGCGCTCTTGAGGATTATTTTGATCTGTCCAAACCTGAACGAGACCATCCCCTTTAGCTCAACAAGTCACGATGAAGCGACTTCGTTAACAGAAAGGACCATATGGGCGACATCTCTGTCGTCAGATCTTTGCAGAACTCTCCACGTTCTGGTGTTGAGTACTTTATTCTGGCCATCTAGAATTGCGAGTATTCTTTCATTCGCTACTCCGGTACTATGTGGGAAGAAGGCTCTGACGATATGTGGTTTCGGGAAAAGTTCTTCCCCCACAAGCGTCACTTCCATACCGCATTTCTCTTTGAGCTTCGCGAAGTTTGTGCTCATCCACTCTGCAGTGGTAGCATCCGCACATACTATCATTAGCCATCCGGCTTTGGAAGTTGTACCGCGGAAGGCTGGTTTGGTCCCCTCATCACGTTGTTCGATTATGATGTCCATAATCCTCTCCTGAATCTGAGCCATTTGCTCATTACTGAGAGGATTGCGATCCAGATCGACAGGTACTATACCCAGTCTTACAAAGCTCGCTATATCTCTATATGAGACTTTGTCGACGGCTGTATTTCCTGTGCGAGCTCGTTTCGCTTCGGATTGGGGCGGCGTATTGTCCTCGGATCTTGTACGCTTCACCTCGGAGCCTAAGTCGACCTCTGTCGACAGAGCAAGTATTCTGGCCTGCTCTACGTTTTTTCCCTTTTTCAGCGCGCGCTTAAAACGGCGCTGTTCGGATGGTGTGAATTTGACGCGCTTAGACTCAGTCTGTGCAGTTATGCCAGAGGTCTCCGGCGCGCCTGTATTCATGGGATGCACTTCATCCGAGAGTATGCTTACATTGCATAGCGTGCTGTATTCAGAGATATCGTCACTAAGAACAGACAAGTTCTCTTCTAAGCTTATCATCTCAGAATCCGTGGTTTGTGACCCTTCCCGATTGGCAGATGTCACGTCATTTTCGACAGGGTGTTCTAAAACATCCCCAGTTGGTAAAGCAGGGTGTTCTGAAACATCCCTAGTTGATGATGCAGTTGTAGGGGCATCATTCTCTATTTGTTTTTTGCTAAACGGATCTATTTTGATTCCCACGAGTAAACGGGAAAGAAAGGTCGCCCGTGGTCTACCCGTATAACCACAGGAAGGCTATCTTGAAATCGGAGGTCGCCTGGTATCCGAAGTTCGCTGCTATCGACTAAGAACCCCTTAGCCATTCATCTCTCGGCGCTAGCTGTTCCACCTTAGATTTGGGGATTTGTTGTCGGGGTTGACTCCCCGGGCATTGCCGAAAAGTTGTAAGTAAGGAGGTTGGTGGGGGGGGGGGGGGGGGGGGGGGGGGGTAAGCAAAAGGGGGAGGGGCAGATGGGGTGGGTATATAAGGGTGTGGTAGGAGCGGACGTGAAGTCCTGGTCAGTTCTTGGTTGACGCTCATCAGACGGCCTGGCCCTTACAAGCCCGATGACTCTTTACGTCGTAAGCCTCCGCACCGGCACCATCGAATTTGTTTGCGGTGATGGTGCGCACGTCAAGGTGACTGACCCCGCTAAGAGGAGTAATAGAATTAAGTAACTAGGTTAAGTATATACCTAAGGTAGAGTATATCTGCTGAACGTACCATGGTTTTCTTTAACGCCAATTGCTGCTACCAGTCGTGTTAGCTGATCTTCGGACAATGTGATTGGCGTAGACATCGTAGATGGCTGGGAGGACGTCGTGGGGCTCGTTGATAGTATCAAATGCGTTTCTGACAGATAACTTGATGTATTTGATTCAAGTATTGTTGACTCAAAGTCAAATAATTCTGATGTCGGAGACTCGAACACGGGGGATTCCGATTCAGACGTAGAGCTTTGCTTTTCGTTCTGCGTTTTGCTTGCCAACAAACGTTTGCTTCTTCGCATATGTCTGAATTTTTGGGGTTTTACTGTCGTTCAACCAAAAAATTGTCCACTTTGCGTGCAATTATGTCTGTATATCGTATTTAAGCTTTTTTTTTGCCTTGACAGATAAAATTAGCAAAAGTTCTAATTGTGCGACCTCTACTGTATTTTCCAAATACTTCGTATAGTTACGTTCGGTTTTTTCCAGCAGAAGGAACAAAAAACATGTGTGGTCCACTTTTATCGGGCTCTAGTGTATTCCACTTTTTCGGGGTTCTACTGTTTTGTCTACTTTTCCAGAAAACAATTTACAGTTGGGTGTCAAATGAAGGGTGATGTTCGGGTTGTGGTGTGGTGTTTGGAAAAAGATGGTTTCCCGTCGAGCGGCGAAAAGTGTCCCGTAGAGATCTCCAGAGCCCAGGCGACCAATTGCTTGTTCAGCCTGTCTACTGTAGTGCGGGGGCGTTTAGAAAAAATCACGGCGTGTGGCAAAGATGAAAAAAGAGCCAGGCGACCAATTGCTTGTTCAGCCTGTCTACTTTTAATTTCCAACAGACTGTTTTTTGAAATAAAAAGAGGTGGCTCCAACTTGGTTGTGTGCTCACAAACTTTATTTAACAGACTGCAACAATTAATATTTCACGCTGCCCTCTTATACTCAGAAACGCAACGGTGCAGTGTGAATCTTAAAAACAACAATAATTCTTTATTTCGCCGTTGCTGAATTCTGTGTATAGGAGGACTCACATTTGCGTGTTTAAATAACATTTTGAAGTTTATAGGCGATATGTGCTTTTAAAGTTTTAAAAGTGCTTACAAAATAAAAATATGCTTTCCAATGCAAAAATGTGAATGTTATTGGAATGGAAATTATAATTGAAAAAACAATAATAATTGAAAAATGATGACTTAAATTAATACGGGTCTACATAACAAATTTTGTTGCAGACGTTTCAATTTGTGAAAACGCCCAAACTCATTTTCACAAACCATATACTGTCCGTTCAGCTTGCGCGAAAAAGTAGAACATGAGTTAGTAAGGCTAGAAAAAGAAAATATATTAGAAAAAGTTAAAAACAGTGCATGGGCGGCTCCGTTAGTTTTAGTGGAAAAAAAGGATGGATCAATTCGGCTGTGTGGTAATTTTAAAATTACAATTAATCCGGTTCTCAATATGGAAGTTTATCCATTACCTATAATTGACGAAATGTTAAACTGATTGGGCGGATTTAAGTTTTATTGCTCTCTGGATTTAACAGGAGCATATCTTCAGTTATCCGTTTCCGAGGCCAGCAGACACTTATTGACGGTCAATACACCGCGCGGCTTGTACCAGTTCTGCAGACTACCCTTTGGAGTAGCGTCTGCACCAATGATATTTCAACGACTTATGGATACCATTCTGGTTGGAATATCTGGGGTTGGTGTTTATATAGATGATATCTTGGTTTGTGGTAACAGTTTTGAGGAGTGTAAGGGACGACTTTATAATGTTCTTTCTCGTCTTAACGATCACAATATAAAAATTAATGTGGATAAATCTTTATTTTTTGTTTCCCATGTAGAGTGGTTGGGCCATGAGTTGTCCGAATTAGGAATAAAACCATGTACCGGTAAGTTGAAAGGCATTCTTGAATCACCAGAGAACACTGATGTCAAAAAACTACAAAGTTATCTCTGGGGTTACTGAATTATTACTCCAAGTTTTTGCCAAACTGTTCAGATAAGCTTAGTCCTCTGTATAAATTACTGCGAAAAGACTCAGTGTGGCACTGGACAGCTGATTGTAGGAAAGCATTTATTGAAAGCAAAAATTTAATGGAAGCTAATAATATTTTGCGTCCGTTTGATATAAAATTACCCATTATAGTTGCGTGCGATGCGGGACCGCTTGGGGTAGGTGCTATTCTGAGCAACATTGATAGCAATGGAGTCGAGCGACCATGCTTTATGGCCAGTTCTACACTTAGCAAAGCAGAATCAAACTATGCACAGTGACGCAAAATAATAATACATATATCGTTCCATCATATATAAACTGCAACAAATGGACTCACGACTTTGAGAGGCTGTGTAATACAATGTCATGTTTAGCTAGCAAAAGCGTTATGCTGATTGGAGATTGGAATTCGAGAATAAGTAACTCACAAACCACTATAGTGCAAACTGTAACAAACCCTAGTATATGCTGTACCAATAAGGTATCTAAAGACATAGTCTGCAATAAAAATGGAACAGATGTACTAGAGCTGCTCCAAATGTATGATCTTATTGTGTTAAACGGCTGTACCGAAGGTGATAGAGAAGGGCATTACACATTTGTCGGAGGGCAAGGCAATTCAGTTATTGATTTTTGTGCTGTTAACAACGACTGGACTGGGAAAATTAAAAAATTTGAGGTACAATACAAAACTTTTTCGGATCACATGCCAATCGTGGTTGAAGTTGATGGTGAAACACTCTCATATCACAAAAACCTGCCCCTGCTACCAAGACTTAAATGGAAATCCGAAAAAACAAATACCTACCACAGATTATTAGACAGCTTGCTCTCAGCAAATAATTCGATACCAGAAGAAACAGAAACACTCGCAAACCAAATAACTTGTTATATAAGAAGTGCTGCATCAAACAACATTTCAAATATAAGGTCACCATTTAAACAAAAATGGTTTGATAAAGAATGCATAAATGCTAGGAAGAAATCATTTGCCCGTTTGCGTGTCTGGAGAACTTGTAATGACCCTGATGTTAAAAAGCGGTATAACCAAGTGAATACCCACTACAAAAATCTATGCCTAGCTAAGAAAACTGACTTCGATAATCAGCAAGCTCTCTTACTTAGTCAAACCAAGTCTTCGAAGGACTTCTGGAGAATAGCAAGGGAGATTAATGGTACAGTTTATCAAATAGGTACAGGAGTATCTGCTGATGATCTATCCATATATTTTAAACATCTTCTACTGGATAACTCAAACCTTTCTTTCTCGTATGCGGACCCCCTCATTTTCGACGATTCCCTAGATGGTGAGGTAACAACTGACGAAATTAATAATGTTATCATGAAATCCAAAAATGGAAAGGCGCCAGGCGAAGATGGGATTCCATACGAATTCTACAAAAATGCTAGTCCAACATTAATCAACTATTTGAAAGTTCTCTTCAACAGTGTGTTCTCGAGTGCAGACATCCCTTCATCGTTTAAGAAGTCCGTAATATTCCCCATCCACAAAAAGGGTTCACTAGAAAACGTAGAAAACTACAGGGGAATCTCATTCATGAATGTGTCAGCCAAGATATTTTGTGGCATACTTGTAGGACGATTAGAAAAATGGGTAGATGAAAAAAATATTCTGACAGAGCGTCAAGCTGGATTCAGAAAAAACTTTTCAACCGTTGACCAAATATTCACATTATCTGCGATTATAAGAGCCTTTCAAGCCAGAAACAAGAAAATGTACAGCTTTTTTGTAGATTTCAAGGCAGCTTTTGATCTTGTTAGCCGAAGCGCACTCTTCTATAAACTGTCTCAGTTGGGTATCTCTACAAAATTTCTTAAGACCATTAAAAAAATGTATGCCGAAACAAGTGCAGCAGTCTGGGATGGAAAGGATTTCTCAGAATGGTTTAAAACACAGACTGGTGTAAAGCAAGGATGTCCTCTTAGTGCCTTATTGTTTTCTCTATTTATAAACGACATAGAAAAAGATTTGCCTGGTGGAGTACGAATTGCTAATACCGTGGTCAATGTCTTGCTATATGCCGATGATCTTGTTCTACTCTCTGAATCTCCTGAAAATCTCCAATTGATGATAAATCGTCTAGCCAGCTACTGCAAAAAATGGGGACTAACCATCAACACCGAAAAATCTAAAATTATGGTCTTTTCCCGTTCATCACGAGTGCAAAGTGGAAATAGATGGTTTTATAATGGAAGCCGATTAGAGATTGTGAAGGAACTCAAATATTTAGGAGTGAAACTGAACCCAACCCTAGAATTTGGTAAACATCTAACGGATAAAGCCAAGTCTTCCCAAAGCTTAGTGAATCTATCATGGAAAAATGTTTTTGCAAATAAGCGGATTCTCCTCTCAACGAAATACAGAATATTTGATTCAGTTGTTAAATCAACTCTTTGTTACGCCTCTCAAGTTTGGGGATCAGACGAGTATTTTCTATTTTCCAAATACTTCGTATAGACACGTTCGGTTTTTTCCAGCAGAAGGAACAAACAAAATGTGTGGTCCACTTTTATCGGGCTCTAGTGTATTCCACTTTTTCGGGGTTCTATAGAACAACACTGGTAGAACTTCTACTGTTTTGTCTACTTTTCCAGAAAACAATTTACAGTAGCCACAATGTTGGGCGTCAAATGAAGCCTGATGTTCGGCTTGCGGGGTGGTGTTTGGAAAAAGATGGTTTCCCGTCGAGCGGCGAAAAGTGTCCCGTAGAGATCTCCAGAGCCCAGGCGACCAATTGCTTGTTCAGCCTGTCTACTGTAGTGCGGGGGCGTTGAGAAAAAAATCACGGCGTGTGGCAAAGATGAAAAAAGAGCCAGGCGACCAATTGCTTGTTCAGCCTGTCTACATTTAATTTCCAACAGGCTGTTTTTTGAAATAAAAAGAGGTGGCTCCAACTTGGTTGTGTGCTCACAAACTTTATTTAACAGACTGCAACAATTCATATTTCACGCTGCCTTCTTATACTCAGAAACGCAACGGTGCAGTGTGAATCTTAAAAACAACAATAATTCTTTATTTCGCCGTTGCTGAATTCTGTGTATAGGAGGACTCACTTTTTGCGCGTTTAAATAACATTTGAAGTTTATAGGCGATATGTGCTTTTAAAGTTT
Organism: Portevinia maculata; assembly: GCA_949715645.1. NCBI lineage: Eukaryota > Metazoa > Arthropoda > Insecta > Diptera > Syrphidae > Portevinia > Portevinia maculata. The sequence goes on from OX454528.1 coordinate 42,478,788, forward strand.
TAAAAGTGCTTACAAAATAAAAATATGCTTTCTAATGCCAAAATGTGAATGTTATTGGAATGGAAATAATAATTGAAAAAACAATAATAATTGAAAAAGAAAAAAATGGTGACTTAAATTAATATGGCTGCTACATAACAAATTTTGTTGCAGACGTTTCAGTTTGTGAAAACGCCCAAACTCGTTTTCACAAACCATATACTGTCCGTTCAGCTTGCGCGAAAAAGTAGAACATGAGTTAGTAAGGCTAGAAAAAGAAAATATATTAGAAAAAGTTAAAAACAGTGCATGGGCGGCTCCGTTAGTTTTAGTGGAAAAAAAGGATGGATCAATTCGGCTGTGTGGTAATTTTAAAATTACTATTAATCCGGTTCTCAATATGGAGGTTTATCCATTACCTATAATTGACGAAATGTTAAACAGATTGGGCGGATTTAAGTTTTATTGCTCTCTGGATTTAACAGGAGCATATCTTCAGTTATCCGTTTCCGAGGCCAGCAGACACTTATTGACGGTCAATACACCGCGCGGCTTATACCAGTTCTGCAGACTACAATTGGAGTAGCGTCTGCACCAATGATATTTCAACGACTTATGGATACCATTCTGGTTGGAATATCTGGGGTTGGTGTTTATATAGATGATATCTTGGTTTGTGGTAACAGTTTTGAGGAGTGTAAGGGACGACTTTATAATGTTCTTTCTCGTCTTAACGATCACAATATAAAAATTAATGTGGATAAATCTTTATTTTTTGTTTCCCATGTAGAGTGGTTGGGCCATGAGTTGTCCGAATTAGGAATAAAACCATGTACCGGTAAGTTGAAAGGCATTCTTGAATCACCAGAGCCCACTGATGTCAAAAAACTACAAAGTTATCTCTGGGGTTACTGAATTATTACTCCAAGTTTTTGCCAAACTGTTCAGATAAGCTTAGTCCTCTGTATAAATTACTGCGAAAAGACTCAGTGTGGCACTGGACAGCTGATTGTAGGAAAGCATTTATTGAAAGAAAAAATTTAATGGAAGCTAATAATATTTTGCGTCCGTTTGATATAAAATTACCCATTATAGTTGCGTGCGATGCGGGACCGCTTGGGGTAGGTGCTATTCTGAGCAACATTGATAGCAATGGAGTCGAGCGACCATGCTTTATGGCCAGTTCTACACTTAGCAAAGCAGAATCAAACTATGCACAGTTACACCGAGAGGCACTTGCAGTCATATTCGCAATAAAACGGTTTCATAAATTTCTGTATGGGTATAGTTGTACTATTTATACAGATCATAAACCGCTCGAGGTTCTTCTTGGGGACAAGAAAGAGTTATCAGTCGTAGCGTCCGTGCGGCTGCACAGATGGATATTGTTTTTATCTAATTATCATTTTAAAATTATTTATCGGCCAGCTACCAAACAAAAACATGTCGATGCGCTTTCTAGGTTGCCACTAAATAAGCCTACAGGTGTTGAAGAGTTAACATTTTCTTTAATTTTTTTCAGTTATGATAATTCGGCTCCGGTAAATCTGAAAGATATTACTATAGAATGCAATAAAGATAGTATTTTAAAAGAAATTAAAAATTTTGTTAAAAACGGCGGGCCAGCAAAGATAAAAATATATTGCCATTTTATCGTATTCGACATTCACTTGAATTGGATAATGACTGTCTTTATTATGCCAACAGAATAATTGTACCTGACAAATTCAGGGAGCGTTGTCTAAATATACTACACGAACAACATGTTGGCATGACTCGCATGAAAATGCTAGCACGATCCTGTGTATGGTGGCCTAATATAGATAGTGATATCGAATACTATGTAAACAAATGCGTGATGCGTAATACGTTACAAAGACGTATAAAGGATTGTCCGAATACTACATGGCCTAAAACAATGTTTCCCTTCGAAAGGCTTCATGTGGATTTGTTTAGTTATGAAGGAAGAGACTTTTTAATAGCTGTAGACGACTACAGTAAATGGATAGATGTTTTTCTATTGAACAAAACTACAGCCTCAGTCGTTATATCAACATTAAAAATATTTATGTCGGTGTACGGTTTTCCAAAGATGTTAGTGTCTGATAACGGACCTCAATTTTCATGTGCGGAGTTTAAGCAGTTCCTAGATGTTAATGGAATTGAGTAATGGAATTGAGTATAGCCCATCTACCATCCACAAAGCAATGGCTTGGCAGAAAGAGCCGTTGGTACTATTAAAGAGATTTTAAAAAAATGTAGAAATCCAAAATTGAATTTAGAGCAGATTTTATTAAATATTTTATTTAAATATAGAAATACACCTCAAACTGCAACAGGTAAGACACCCGCAAGTTTAATTTTTTGTTACAATCCCATAACAACAATTTCACGTTTACATAAAAATTATCGAAAAAGAACTGAAAATAGAAATGATCAAAATGGTATTAATAATAAATATAAACGAAAAAAGTTGAAAGATTGTGAAATTATGAAGAAGAAGTATTTCTACCTAAGAATTGGAGAAAAAATTTGGTATTGTCAAGAGGGGTGCAATTTTGCTAAGTGGAAAGAGGGGTCTGTGGAAAAAAGAATTAGTTCATTAATAAATATAATAAGAGTTAATGGTTTGACAAAGAGGGTACATAGAAATCAGTTGCGAAAGGTGGTACGAGAACCATTGGTACCTAGTTACAAACAAAGCGTAGTTGTAAATAAAACTAAAGACATAGACGACGAAAACGCCACCAATAATGAAGTTAACAAACAAATAACAAATAATGAATATGAAGATGAATGTTCTGTTGATCAACCGTCAGAAAGAGTTTTAAGACCTAGAAAATCTGTATGTTACAATTACAAGTAAAAATAATTGAAATGTAATTGAAGTAAGTGATTAATGAATTGAGTTATTTTTTCATTATAGAAGTATAAATCCAAAAAAGGAGGTAGGTAATGTTATATATCTCTAATACTTAACAAGTAATAGAATTAAGTAACTAGGTTAAGTATATACCTAAGGTAGAGTAAGAGTACAACGAAGTACATTAGGCTTAGGAGAAATTGTCATCTAAGTTAGTACGTAAGCTAGTACGTAAGAGTTAGTCAATAAATGAAGTTGGTACAGATCAGACGTGTTTTACTATCAACCGGTACGGGACATAACAGTCACACCCACTTATGAGGGATAGGAATAAGAATAGGGTATCCAACAGTTCGCCCAAGCGGACTACGGGCTACAGTCCGCTTGGGCGAACTGTTGGATACCCTATGTTTTTAATTCGTATTAAAAGAATGTTTCCACAGGCTTTTTGTTATTTCGAATTTGCACTTGATAGTTTGGAAATTTTATATTTTTACTGAAACACTATTTTCATTTCTTAATAAAACGTTTAAATATGCAGACGAACAGATTTTTCGGATATTCTTCCTAAAAGCCGTTCCAAACATTGAAGAAGATGGGAAGGTTGTCAAAGACCCAACAAATTGAAAGAATGATGTACCTACCCTTTGAGTTCTGTCATGAAAATCGTTGAGTGCGTATTAGGTTTCCAATTGCGGAAAATAATACGACTATCGGAGGACCATGGCGGGTTTGTCGTAGGTAAATCAACCACAGATGTTATCCAAGGTACAGTGCGGTTCACATGGTCTAACCAAGTGAACCGATTTATTTGAGCTTTTTTTGCACTAGTGGGAAGAAAGAGATCAAAACAACCGTTAAGTGTCTCTCAATAATCTTGAATTTAGGTTTTTTTCAAAGAGAATTTAATAACCTTTCAAATAAACGCATTGTTTGGTAGTTCATGAAAAAAAAAAAAAACTACAATTTACTGATAGTAAAATGGTGCGGCTAACCATGTGAACCCCACTGTATAAGGATTATGATAGAAAAACATCATGATTTCTTAACCAACGACCATACCACGTCGAGTTAATCGGTTCTCGTCAGATCACCGCAATTAAACGATATTGGGCGCAGTTAGTACGTAGATGGAGGGCCGTTTGAGAACAACCGCGTGTCGTTGGCCAGTCCCATCTACAGAGTTGAGGTAGATAATACACGTGGTATCACAATGGACCTAAATTGGTCTAAGTGTGTCGGCTTCCGCCGACAGCCACCTAAACCTAACCTAACCTAACCTTAAAGGAAATGCATATGGCGTTGGCTGATTTGGGAGACGCCTTTAATAGACAACCAAAAGATCTGTTATTAGTGGCGCAGAGATGAAGGTGCTGCACAGATGAAGAAGCTTTGCATGATAGCAGGAGTAACAAAGGTTGATCTAGTAAGAAGCTCCAAGGCTAAGTTGGTACTGTCATGTTCAAAAGAAAGACCCTGCGAACCCCGTCCAAAAGGCAAAATCAACAATTTTCCTATACCTACAATCGCAAAAGCGAGGGAGGCCTTAAACCTCCTGTATCGCACAAATGCAACAACACCAGCATTTAATTGGACTCAGTGATAAAGTGATTGGAAACAGGGAGGCCTGGCAATACGTTTTGAGGTAAGACCGGCGAACCCCGCAGGCGGTCCAGTAGGGATGCAGTGAGGTGGGAGGGTTATGATCCCTTTGGTTCAGATCCAGATGAAGAAAAGAAGAAGAGGAAGATAAGTGGATACGAAAAAGTCTGAGATTGATTCAACTATGAACAGAGGGTCGTGACTGAAAATATCATCAAATTTTAAAACAGATGGATAAGACCGTTTCGTTTATAATTGATCAATTTCCAAAAACTTTTATGATTTAAATTCAAGTCCCTTTGAACTTCTTGAAAAAACGGGGTAGAAGTGTCATTGGTGTTGTGGATTAAAGCAATGATAATGAACAGAACGTTTGTTGCGGATGCAACAGGAGAAACCCGATCGGGTTGCTAAAAGAAAATACAATTCGACTCTATGTAAAATGAAGCTTATTATTAAGGAGTCATCCTAGATAACAAACTTCTTTGGTCAATCCATGTTCATCTGAAGAAATCCTATCTTATATATATGACGTCTGATGCAATGACACTGGAACTTCGGCTGATGCGCGATTACGAAGTCGAATTTCTTCGTGTTCAGGACTGGCTCTGGCCAGCCTTAGTGCATAAAAACGAGTCTAATGACTCCAATACCAACCAAGGATCTGTAATGGTGATTTCGTTGAGAGCGAAAAAATTAGTCTTCTCGTTAGGCAGATATGTATGTCAGTCTTCCAAACGAAGACTTATGCTATCCTATTGCGTCTGTAGTCACAGTCAAGCTACGCTTAAGGCCCTGCTTAACTCTTTAATCACCTCCAAAATAGTTTGTGAATGCATATGATTTCTCTGAATTCAGTCGAAAGGCTGGGTTGCATACAACCGCGGATGGCATGACTCTCTAGTATGCTGGAAGACTAATCGCATATTTCCTTGCGGTTTTATAAAGGTGCAGGTGTTCTTACGGGCCAATACACCTTCGCTCAGCATGTTAAGGTGCTAGAATTAAGCGATACCACCGACCGCGTCCAAAGGATGAGAGTGTGACGTCACTGCGGAACATTTGCGCTGTGATTGCCCTGTTTTGCTCGTATTTGGTGCTAATTGTGGGCGCTAAAAATCTTAGCTCCTTATAATTGAAGCGCCTATTCGTCTTTCTCAGAAAGACGAGAAAAATTCATTTATAATGGACTCTCTTCCCTCCAGTACAATGGACTAGTATTGAGTCTGAGAGCTCCAGTGTAGAAAATTTCACACCACAAAAAAAAATCATTTTACAAAATCAGCCTCAAGTTAATTTTAAAAATAAATAAAAAAAACCCCCCGATTGATCGCCTACCTTGTCGTGGTGGTGGGGCTTAAGTACTCCACTCTCTGTTGTTAATCGGCAAAGAGGGGGTGGAAAACTAAAAGGCATCAAATCCAAGGTAAGTTTCGACGCGCCGAGACCTGCATGGCTGAGGGAGTGCTCAGTCGCTAGTGCAAACTCTGGATACCTAGGGACCTCCAGTTTTAACCCTAATTCCCCTTATCAGCATACAGGGGGTGAGTGCAGATGGACCTTACTTCCCCCTTACTCGTGGGACCTAAAATGAACAATTTAAACAAAACAAAACAAAAGAGACTAAGGTGCAAGGATCGGGCACCACTGACTCTATAAATACCAATCCCCAAACAGAACAACTGACGGAGGAAGAAGAAAACCTTCTTCTGAATCTATTTGCCAATCTTGGAGTATGGGATGGAGAAAGCGTTGGAACAGATGCTGCCATGGAGGGCATGAACCTTGATGTCAGCGACAGCTATACCGTCGCTAGCTCTAACCTCTGTTTATTGTCCACCTCCTCCAGACGGAAAAAACTAACAAACTGCAGGACAACAGTAAAGAGACTAGGGACGAAAAGATGGGACGAACTGACAGAGACTGAACGCAAACAGCTTCATAACGCACGTGCGTATCTGCAGGAACAGCGTCTAACGGAGAAGGTGCCTACTGCTCGTAGACCGGCGGAAGCTAATCCTGGGGATAATACCAGCGATAAAAAAATTGATGGGGCCACCTTCCTCCCAGATTGGCAAAGTCCATCCAGGGGAAAGGTCGACCACACCAATCACTCTGCCAAAGGATGCCACCGAGGAGCCACCAAACCCTTCAATTGGACGTTGCATCGAGCCTCTTGCTCGTACGGGTCTAGAGAAGGGGGAGGTGCTCCCTGCTAATAAACTTCAACAAAAAAAAACTGACACGGAGGCTGATCGGATACAGGAACCGACCCCAGGACCACTAGACTCACCGGCCAGGCGTTGCAGCGAGCCTCTTGCTCGTACGGACCTGGAAGGAAAGAAGATGGTCACTGAGGAGGTAGGGGAGAGGAAACTGCATCTGGAGAACATCCAGAGCCTCAGCTTCACTTGCAATCTGGATGTAGGTTCCCCTCACCAACCAGGTATCTTCAGCCGTGACGTCTCGGGACATAACTCGACAATGGACAGTTGCCAAACAGTCGTGGAGGCACAGCCCTCCAATCCCGGACGGGCCACTCAAGGATGCTTAGACTCTAAATTCCCCGGCAAACCCAAGCCAAAGAAGCCTCTAGGGGAGCATGAGATCCTGCGCAGGCAAAGACGTAACGCGCTCAGGATCGTCCGATGGATGGGTAGCAAAATTCCGGAAGCCTTAACAGAGAAGGAAAAGCAATCCCCCGAGAACCCAACGGAGAAGAGCAAACGTTTGCCCAACTCTAGGACAATTTCCAAAAGACCGGCTGGGAAGGGGAAAGAAATCCCTTTGCTCTCCACCCCAATCGCAGCCAGACTTAGGAAACCTGTAATTGGCACGAGAGAGGATACTCAATCCAATCTCGACCCGATTGCGAGCACGCAAAGAGAAGTAAAAGAGCTAGGCAAAACGACACGCTTTCCCCAATCTCGCAAACTAATGTTAGGAAGAAAGCCAAGGTCTCTTTACCAACCGCAGTTGGGCAACAAGTAGCCGTAATAGACTACGGCAATCCTGCACGGAAGTTGACAGAGGACCAATGGCGACTCATCGAACTTCGAATCCTGGATGAGGTGAATGAGGCCATCCTCAAAAACAAGGAACCCCTCCCTTTTTGGCACCCTCAATACCATCCAAGGATTCAAACTCATAACCTGTGAGGAAGAGCACACCCTCACATGGCTCAAGGTGTTTATTGCCAGGACGAAAGCTCCATGGCCAAACGCCGACCTTCGTTTGATCTACAAAAAAGAGATCGTACGCATAACAAGACCTAAAGCCAAACTTGTTGTACGAGGACCACATATCCCAAAGAATCGTATCGAGAGATACTTACGATCTCTAAATGCTGATCAGCTGGCTTGGGAAGTGATCGAGATGGGAGAATACCATGAATCAGGTACGGAAGTGATAGTGTTGCTTAGTCACAAATCCATTCCGTTGCTGAAGAAGATCGACTTTAAAGTTCGCGTCGGCATAAACCGATGCAAGCTTAGGCTTATCGCGAACAAAGTCAACAAAAACAACAAGCGTGGGACGCCAAAAAACCGTGATGAAAGTAAAACAAATAAACTTTCATCACAGTAAGGCGGCCAGCGCCAATCTGATCTACCTCATGGAGGATAGAAAAATAGACCTGGCCCTTATTCAAGAACCGTGGGTAGCAGGAGGCAGAATAATGGGTTTAAACACGAAGGGACTTGTCCTGTTTAAAACAGTGCAGACAGATCCAAATAGTAAGAACAGAACTTGTATAGTAGCCAGGAAACAGATTAACCTCTTTCTTGTATCTACCTACAGTGATAACGACCACGCGACGGTAAAACGGAGCGCAACGGGCTCCCTCCGCTGATTCTAACATCATGCTATATGCCCTATGATGCAACGGAAGGACCACCGTCAGACCTGACCCACCTTCTTGTTCAACGTGCTACACTGGAAAAATGGGACCTGGTGATGGGATGTGATGCCAACTCCCATCATGGGCTATGGGGTAGCTCAAATACAAATACAAGGGTTGAGTCACTTTTTGAATTTCTTATAGGTCATAACTTACTTATAGGTAATAGGGGTTTAGAACCAACTTTTGTTATTAGAAATAGACAAGAAGTAATCGATGTTACAATATTAAGTAACTCGAATATGTACAATCACAATAGATCAGTGGAAGGTATTAAAGGAGGAAACATTCTCTGACCACAAAATCATTGAATTCCTGATACCAGACACGAACGATCCCCCAAAATCATATAGGAACCATAGGAAAACTAACTGGGAACTTTTCAATATGGAAGTGGAAAAGAACTTAAGAACTCTCCAGACAGATGCTGCGTATGCACCAGAGAGTACAGACAGGAATGCCTTGAATCTAGGAAAAATCCTAGGTAAAGCGCTCGAAAAAGCATGCCCCTACAAACGAGGAGTAAAAGAAAATCGACTCCTCCATGGTGGACAAAAGAACTGTACGACATTAAGAAAGAAAGTAGAAAACTTTTTAATGTAGCAAAACGTACAAGATTAGACCATGACTGGGAAACTTACAAATCCAGTCAAAGAAAATTCAAAGCAGTAACGCAACAAGCAAAGCGGAATCAGGAAACTACGAGTACTTTTTTTATAATAAACACGCACTAAAGGGGTTGGGACCCTTATAATGTATTAGAGCTACACAGCGCGGGCGTTAAAGAAAATAAGGGTGAGAAGAAAAGGAGAGATGCCGATGCACGTTGGTTTTGAATGTTTGTAGGTTATAATGTAAACGAAAAACAATGCGTGGAAGAGTGTTCCACATTCGTGTTGTACGGCTGAGGAAAGATTCTTTGAACTTCACTGTACGTCCGAACACAGGCTTAAGGGTGAACTGATGTGCATTAATTCCACGGCGGGTATTGCGGTTGAAATGTTCAAGGGGAGGAATGCAACTGGCTAACGATGAAATAACGAAAGGCAGGAGACATTACGACGATGACTAAGAGAGTCAATCGATCTCGCGATGTCTCGGTCGCCAATGAGTTTTATCGCGCGTTTCTGGATCCTGTCAAGTAGCTCCAAATAAGTTATTGGTGCACCGGACCAGATATGAGCGTTGTACTCGAGTTTCGGGCTAAGGAACCAGAAGCCTTGGGATCTCTCAAGGACCCTAACGGCAACTGGACAAAATCCTGCAATGAAACACTCAAGCTCCTCCTTGAGACTCACTTTCCGGGATGCATTAATAAGCACAACAATCCGGAAGAAGAGCACTACACGGATCACATAACATCAGCGGCGATTATAACGGAATAAAGGATAAGATGGGCCATTAACTCCTTCTCTCCATATAAATCTCCGGGTATTGACGGCATTTTCCCTATGATGCTACATGAATGGGGATATGTACCCAAAGTTTGGCGAGAAGTTAAAATGGTTTTCATACCCAAAGCTGGGAAACCCAGTCACACTACCGCCAAGGACTTTAGGGCAATCAGTTTAACCTCTTTTGTTTTAAAAACTTTTGAGAGACTGATTGACATTTGTATTCGTAGTAAACTGATTCCAGAGGTCTTATCCCCAGCTCAGCATGCGTATACGAAAGGCAAGGGTGTAGAGACAGCACTCTACAATGTCGTCAGCACCATAGAAAAGACACTAAGGGACAAGGAATATACTCTAGCCGCCTTCTTGGACATTGAAGGTGCCTTCACCAACGTCCAAGGGGAAGCGGTAGAAAGAGCCATAGTAAACCTAAATGTGGAGAATACCATTATTAAATGGATAATGTGCATGCTTAAAAGAAGATTCATTTACTCAGAGGTGAAATAATTAAGGTGTCAGCATCTAGAGGAACTCCTCAAGGCGGAGTCCTTTCACCCCTTCTTTTGGTACTCGTTTTAAACGAGATTCTGATTGAACTTAGACTTAGTGGAGTCAAGGCAGTAGCATATGCTGACGACTTAGCACTGATAGCGACAGGAAAATTCCCATCCACTCTAAGTGAACAAATACAGAACGCCTTATCTATGGTTGGTAACTGGACCAGAAGCTGCGGACTTGCGGTTAACCCACAAAAGACAGAACTGGTCCTCTTCACCAATAAAAGGATTATACCGCAATTTAATCAGTCAACTATTGACGGTACTCCACTACAAACATCAGAATACGCAAAGTATCTTGGCGTGATTCTGGATAGAAAATTACCTCAATATAAAAGAACGAGCAAAGAAGGCAATGATAGCCTTATACGCCTGCAATAGAATCTTCGGCAAAACCTGGGGAGCTAGTCCCAAAATTATCATGTGGTTGTATACTCACATTACGGTAATTTAGTCTAGTGGCAGGGGTTGTGCAAGGTCACCAACTTTAACACTATGACTAGAGTCCAAAGAATTACCTGTATTGGCACTACTGGGGCTATGAGAACCACCCCTACAGCGTGGCTGGAGGTAATTCTCAATCTTAAACCCCTAGACCTTTTCGTACAAGAATCTGCAGCAAACAGTGCCTTGCGGCTAAGCCAAACAGAAAACTGGAAACCCAGTACAACAGAGCATGCACAGATTCTAGAGAAATTTACGGGTAGAAATGTATGCACAGACTACATTACTCCCAAACTAGATTTTATAAGACCATTTACTGTCTCTTTTCCCTGTAGGGAAGAATGGCAGGATAATCAAGTACCAATCCATGCAACAACGATCCCCATCTATACAGATGGCTCCAAGATGGATACCGGCGTTGGTGCAGGATTCTACTCAGAAACGCTCGGAATATCTGGCTCGATCAGACTCCCCAACTACAGCAGCGTCTTCCAAGCTGAGGTTCTGGCGGTGACAACAGCCGCTAAGCAGGCTGCAATGACGGCAATACCACAGGCTGATATTACCTTCTTCATTGACGGCCAAGCGGCAATAAAATCGATTTCCGCCACAGAAATAAAATCGAGGCTTGTAAGTAGCTGTCGCGAAGAGCTGCGGGCTCTTGGCGCGCACCACACTGTAAGACTCTGCTGGGTCCCCGGGCACAGTGGTGTCCCAGGAAATGAAAGAGTCGATGAACTAGCAAAAAAGGATCTTCCCTTTAATTAAGGGATGCTGACACTACAGTAAAAACCGCACCCTGTTACCTTAAACAGCTGATTGGAGATAATACACTGATGGCAGCAAACGAAAGATGGAGTGCCCTTGATTCCTGTGTTATTACAAGAAAAATGAGGCCACTATATGACAAACAACAGACCAAGAGAATCCTTCAAATGAACAATAATTCTTTATCCTCTCTCACAGGTGTTATCACCGGACACAACATGTTGGGCTACCAAAGAAATTAAAACTCAGTACAGATGAACTCTGCAGAGGACGTGGGAACGAGGAGGTGAATGAGGATACCCCTCATTTCCTCTGTCACTACCCTGCACTCTATCATATCAGAAACAATATCCTGGGCAGATATTTCTTCGAGAACTTAGAAGAACTCTCTGGCAAGTCTGTAAATGACTTGCGCAAGGTCATCAACGCATAGGGATGGTTTGTAAACGCGGTAAGTTTTCCATAGGTTTTTTCATTGGTTCCAAATAAGGGAAGCATAACCTCCAGGATATCACAAAGGGTCTACATTGACCTAAGTGTGACGGGCGGAGGATTCTCTTGCCCCGTCAGCCCAGTAACCTTACCTAACCTAACCTAATTTTAAAGACGTTGTCATTAAGCTGGATTAAATTCACGCGAGTCGAGAAGAAAGCACTCAGTCAGTGCAATCCTTGTTTGTCAGTGGCTCAGTTTACATTTCCACTGAAATATTCAGATCAATAGTAGTAAAAGCTAAATAGATCCTGTCATTTTCCATTTAAATTAAGGACCCGGCATTTAACTGGCTTAAACCAATAGATGTGAAGTCAACAGTAGTTAAGAATATGAAATACACTCCTTTACACGTGTTTACGAAATGTTTCAATCCTTCGACAATATGGGAAACACCAAATGCAATGTGAAAGAAGGCTATATTATGTTTATTTTGTAAAACTGTTCATTTTTCTTACAATATAAGCATTATATTACCTTCTTTCAAATAGCATTTGGAATTTGGAGACTCGTCCAATTGTAGAAGCCAAGTAGGGTAGGCCTGGTTCCGTTGTTTACCTAGTTACTAGAAATCTCATAAATATCAACCTATCCATAATGCAACTATGAAGCTGGGATCAATAGAAAGAATGGACTTCTTACTTCTTAATAAAATTTGAAACAAAAAACTGAAAATAGGTAATCGCAGATTTATAATTTTGTCTCGAATGCGTCCAAAGTAGTCCAGCTTGCCCCACTAGTGGGTAAGGTGGTCCAGGGTGTGGGGTAAGTCGGATTCAGTCCTTAAAAGTCGATTATTGACCTCCATAAAGGAATGCCATCATTTTATTTATTCAAAATATTTATTAAAAAGTAAATACCTACAAAATGCAAATAAAAAAATATTACACGACGTAAAACAAATACAGTGGACGTCCAGTATAACGAATGCCGATATAGCAAATTTTCGATATAACGAACGCTTAATAATTTTACATTGACATCTCTAAATAGCGAACGTCGGCACAAACTTGCTGTCCGATATAACGAACGTTTTTACAACTGCTCAGTATTTTAACGTCTATACTTGTTCCATGCAGTCGGTATTGTTGTTCTTGGTCCCAAAGAATGCGGATATGTATCCATACATAATTATGATCATGTTTCGTCCTGTTTTGATCGTATTCTAGCAGTTAATTGTTTCTTTTTTTTATTTAAGAAAGCAAGACAGTCTCGTGCAGTTGATTTTAATTTCTTTTGTGTTTCTTGTTTGTTTTACTTCTAATATGAATTCCAAAACTCAACGTAAGCGACTTACATTAAAAGAAGAGGTCAAAATCATTGACGGTTGTAATAAAGTTCGTAAACTTTAGGAAATTTCTCTTCACACTTGGAGTAATGCTGAATCAAATTTACAAGAACTAGTGTGCGATGACGGTGTTGAAATAAGCTCAACAAGTGAAGATGAGCTCCTTACCTGGTAAACCTTCAGAAAATGCTTTTATTCACATCAGCCAACACAATAACAGCTCTTCTTCCTCTTTGGAACCCATGCGGAATACTAGAATATATTAACATGACTCATAGAAATACTGTACCTAAATTTTTGATTAGCACGTTTTCACAACTAGAAAAAAAAATTAACGCAATTGTTTTACTTTATGACCTTAAAACGAAAATTGCAAGTGAGACTGGTTTTGCACGTTTTGGTTAGTGTGCAAACTTCATTTCTTTATGATATTGTTCGTGTAGTTCTTGCAGTTCTTCAGTTATTCGTGTGGTCCAACTGGCCCCGGTCTACGCTAGTGCATGCCTTTTTGAACACTCAAATACCTATAAGGTACGATTAATCGCTCGTAAGAATTAAACACTCTTACTGACTACTTTTCATCCCCATCCCATGTGTTTTAAATTGTTTATGAAACCACAAGGAATGTTCTCCTCTAAAGCTACAAATCTTCAATGATAGGCCGCACAAAAGGTGCCTTCAAAACCATAATTGAAAAACTTCTGACACTGTTCAGCCTGAAACCAAAAATTGTTGGGGAAGGCATATACTTTCATTTAATTACTTCCATATTTCATGACAAAACTAAGTGGTGCGACTTGAGAATGGCACGCGCTGGAACTCAGAGATATACATCCGATTTGCCATCGGCATGCATAGCCGTAAATTAATATTATAGAAACAAACCTAGAGGGCAGCAGAAATGTTTGTTGACATTAAATCTTCACTAAATTGTGGGATCTTTTTGGAGCAGTTAAACCACAATGGGTGGGTCCTTTTACGCATTAGGACCGGTAATCGCAAACGTTTTCCATTCCACCAAGTGTCATTAGCAGTTCCGCAAACATGGACGCCAAGTGGAGCAAGCTTAATTCTACTTAAACCGTGCCAAAAGCATGGCATATCCTCATCCTCAAACGGCGGTTACACTGAATTCAGTACTAGGAGATTTATAACATTATATGTAAATTTATCTGCGATATATACGTACAAAATAACGTATTTGCCTTCTTTCCGCTATGATGGTGGATTATTTTCAAGGATATATCAAAAAATCGTTGATATTCCTCTTCTGTAAGAATTGATATAAAAACGTAATCAAATAATCATCAAAGGAAGTGTAAATGGTGTAGTTATGTGTATGTTAGTGCAGAGAAATGTGCTGCAAAGTCAAGAACCAATAAGGATCCTGTTCTTGCTCGAAGACACAAATAGATGACCTTGGCTGACTGAAGACAAACAAAATAAAAAGGACATGATTCGTCTCAAAAGCGAAATAGTTATCTAAATGTCCACGAACTGATGACAGAAAGTGAGACGAGTCTTTATTGAATGTGATCGCCATGGGAGATACAAAGCAACCTACTCATGACTGACTTCAATGATTAAATTACAGAAATGGAAATGATTAAATTACAGTGTTGGAAATTTGTTGCGGAACGCACTTTTGCAGCCATTGCTTTGCAAATTGGATTTTTACTTCGTGGACACCATGTTTGGGCATTGATATCTTGTGCGTGCAAATAAGGGTTGATTGGCCATCAAATGCTGAAAAGAGCAATTGGGGACTTTTTTCGATTTGCAAGTTAGGAATAAATTTCATGAAATAGTGGGCAAAGTAAGGAGTCTATAAATGCTGCCAAATCGTAAACGCAAGACTTATTGAGTTATAACTATGTATAGACCATTTAAAAACGGTTGAAACAGTTTTCCTTCTAAGAATCCGATTTCTTTTTGGAGATTTGTGTCAACTGATTTGGGACGGACTATCATGTGCATGTTTAACCTTCTAACAGGTAAGGCTACCCTGAGGCAGCTATTACAAAAACTTCAATAAATTGCTCTCAATCAATATTTGCAGCTTTTTGGTAGGTAATTCCATAATTTGACCATTAATTGTTTTATCATTTAGTGTAGGTACCTAAGACAAAAAATTAATAAAAATATATTTCTTACTGTTAGATTTTAGAGAAATTTCTTTCGTTAAGTATTAAAGATATAGTTTTAAAGTGTAACATTTTTATTTAGTGTGAATTGAATACGTTAAAGTGATTTAACAACAAAAATTCAAATGCAACCGAAAGCAGTTAATAATGTATACCTACGTGTGATTATGATTTATTGTTGGTAGACTATTTATGAACCAACTGTTCCTATTTTTTTGTAGAAATAGAGAAAAATCATAGTAAAGTTGAATACTTCGCTACCCTCAAAAACACTGTGGAGAAACCTGCGTAAGATTTGTGTCCCTGGCAGTAAAACTGACTCAAAATGTGACCTTAATCCGGACGAGCTAAATTAATTTTTTTTTGTAGTGTTGCTGAGGTGGTTCATTTTCCCTTTGATAGAAATTCTGAGCTCTCAGTTCCAAGACTGGATGATTTTGAAGTGGTAGCGGAAGATGATAACCTTAAAAATGTAGCTGAATTCAAGTCGAATGCTACTGGAGATGATGGGGTACCAATTCGTTTTTTGAAATAAATTCTACCCCTAATAGTCTGCCACTAGTTGCTCTACGGCAATGGTAAGCATTATTGATGACATAAGTTTGACAATGGCTATGCGACGTTTCTTTAGTTCTCGAAGGTTTTTCACATGGTTAACCATGAAGTCCTCTGCTGGAAACCTGCTTGGCCTCAGCGAAAGAGCATTAAAACTGGTTCGTAGTTTTCTTTCCAGTTGTCTATGATAACACTTGTTCGATTTCAAAGCCCGTCAAACAAGGCGTACCACAGGGATCAATTTTGGGGCCAATTTTGTTCTCTTTGTTTATTAATGACCTGTCTGTATGAACTGGCGTCTCAACGTAAAGATGACTTGTCGCTAATTCATGACTGGTCAGTTGTTAATGGTTAACGGCTGAATCCACCCAAGTAGAGCTGTGTCAATCGTGATTGATTCGATCTTTTTGACCCGATCACAATAAAGTATTGGCGATTGCAATCACAATGCCCGAAGTCAATCGTTCATCGAGTCAATACTTTTGTTCTGTTCTGACTAACTCATTTCTTTATTACTGATTTCTTATCTACTGAACCAATAAATGTGTTAATATATCAAAATATTTTTATTTATTTCGGCTTATTTCGTTTTACCAACACATATTTGTTCTACAAAAATATCGCTTCTGTGCAATAACCTCCATTTCCTAATTATTCAAAGGCGTTTTGGTATCTATATATACAATCAGCAGTTTGTTGTTATTGAGTGTATTCACTCTTACAATCCATTCGAATGTATCTGTCTCTATCGAAACTAAATTGAACGAATGATGATTGGGGTTTTTGATTGTATTGAAATTGAATGGAGCAATACAATACTCCCATGTCCCATCTGTCATTGATTGATTGAATGATTGATTGAAATTACCGAATCATTTTTTCAACCAATACTTGAACGATTCGATCATTAAATTTGAACGATTGACACAGCTCTACACCCAAGTCCAAGATCATCCCAATATCGAATACAGTTTTGGAGCTCAACCATCTTCCTGATATTTGGCTTTCTTTCTTTAAGCAGACTTCCGCGACATTCAAGAATGTGCCAGCCACATTTATATATCTGATATTAAAGGCGCAAAAATCCATATATTCACGGACAGTCAAGCAGTTTAAAATGGCCTTAGCTCGCACACCATTGACTCCAAATCAGTCATGCACTGATTTAATTCCATTACGCTGCAGGAGGTGTTGGTTGCTTCGTGAAAGATGATTATAAGATTTTAGATGTAGTTTGTGTTAACTTTTTGAGTGCCGATGTTTTAAAGGTTTCCATTGAAATTAACCGTGAAGAATATGTTTTTGTTTTTTTATGTGTCTATCGACTTCATATGTTTAATGTTTTGACGTATTTGAAAGAATTTGCTGGTCTCTTGGTAAAAGAAAAATCAAATAATTTAATTATTATTGGAGATTTTAATCTTAATATTCTAGATAATAGTGAAATGGTTTCGAATTACTTGGCCCTGATATCTTCGTATGGCCTAGCATGTTACATCAATGAGCCCACTAGGAGTGTTTCGGGTAGTTGCCTAGATCATATCTATGGACGCTTCAAACGCGTCTCGTGCAGTAGCTGTGATAAGCGCGTTCTCGACCTTATGATCACAGATCACTCTATGACAGTGCTCCTGGTAGACATGGCAATTAACTTGAATAGTAATAATCCTAATTCAGCCGATAGAGTGATGAAAATCGACTTCAGTAAGCTAAAAGACACTCTTTTCTATGAAATTTGGGAAGATGTTTACTCGTGTAGAGATGCTTCTATTTCATACACACTTTTTATCGACTTATTCAAGAAACATATCCTTAGCAGCTCATCTGAATCATCTTCTAAACAGCGCGTAACAAAGCTTAAACCTTGGATTTCGAGGTACTTGCTGAATAAGGTAAGAGTTAAAAACAAACTAAGGTTCAAATGTTATAGGGACCCTTGCAATCTGAGTTTAAGAAGTAAATATTCTAAATTGTGCACTGAACTTAAAAGGGAGATTCCGATTTGTCGAGATACCTACTATCGTAATCAACTAAATTCTGCTAAGGGTAACCTAAGAAGTGAATGGAAAATAGTAAATAGCCTGCTTAATAAAAGTTCTTCTTCTAGAAAACCGTCGGTTATTCGTGTGGATGACTGCGAAGTTTCAGACAAACTTGTCATTGCTGATGCTTTCAACTCCTACTTCACAAATTTAGCCAGCAGTTCACAGGCGTGCGTCGTCCTATCGCACTGTAGTTTGTGTTCGCGTATTAGTAGCTCTGTTGAAGTGATGAACGATAACAGCTTTGTTTTTGATCCAATAACTCCTTTTGAGGTATTAAAAGTAATTGGCTCCTTAAAAAATTCCAACACACCTGGAGCTGATGGTGTTTCGGTCTTGGTTGTAAAAAAGGTTGCATGTTTCATAGTGGAAGTTTTAGCTGATATTTTTAATTGCTGTGTATTTGAGGGGGTCTTTCCAGAAGCCTTCAAATGTGCTGATGTTGTTCCCTTATTTAAGAAAGGTTCTCCTATTGAAATATGCAATTACAGACCCATATCACTTCTCCCTGTTTTCAGCAAAATCTTTGAAAAACTTATGAAAAAGCGGATAGTAAGCTTTTTGAGTAAAAGTAAATTCTTTAACGAAAATCAATTGGGTTTTCAGAAAGGCAAGTCAACTGAAGATGCACTTCTTCAATTTTGTAGCCAAATAATGTCGAACCTTGATTCGAAAAAGTGCACGGCTGGGTTATTTATAGATATTACCAAAGCTTTTGATATGGTCGATCACAAAATTTTGCTGCGTAAGCTAGAAAAAGCTGGTTTTCGTGGCTTCATTCTTGACTGGTTTGGATCATACTTAAAAAATAGGTCCCAAGTAGTGAAGATAGACCAGATAAGGAGCAGGATTGGATTCTTTAATTTGGGTGTACCCCAAGGCTCGGTTTTAGGCCCAATTTTGTTTCTTATTTATATCAATTCGCTGTTTGCACTTAATTTTAGAGGCTCTCCAACTGCTTTTGCAGATGATATAGGTTATTCTTATGGCATAAACTGGGATTTAAATCTATTAAGAACCTGGTTTGCTGAACATAATCTGGTATTAAGCTCCAAAACTAAAATCATGTTCTTCAGTTTATCATCCATAAACAATTTGGATGCAAATGTTTCATATCACGCACCTGAATGCTTAAAATATAAACTTTTAAATTGCTACTGCAGGTCCAGCTCTTGTTTCTTTGATGATGTTAGCTGTAGTGATAATGGCTTCCTAATCGAAAAAGTTGATGAATTTAAATACCTGGGGCTCACCATAGACGCTAGAATGAGCTTTTCTAATCATTCAGAAACTTTGAGGAAGTATTTTCGCTACACACTTAGACATTTTTTTTACTTGCAACAAATTTGCTCTATAATGCTCCTAAAAATAATCTATTATGGTATTTTTCATTCCAAACTGCAGTATGGAATCGCATGTTGGGGAGGTGCTTATCTAAACAAAATTCAACCATTATTAATTCTGCAAAAATATATGTTACGGAAAATATGCCGCAAACCTAGTAGACATCCTAGTTTTCCATTGTTCTGTGAACAGAAAATTCTTCCAGTTCGTCATATGTACTGTTTTAAGGTGCTAAAAATTTTTTTTTCGAAGTCCGGGAATCGTAATTATCGGTTAATTTCAAACTACAATTTACGTGGAAACTTTTCAAACATGGTGTCTGTACCAAGTTTTCGTACTACCGCATATCGAAATTTTTATACTATATCCTCATACCGTCTATATAATTTGTTACCTCATTCAATAAGGATGATTTCAACGTCTGGAATGCCTATAAACCTTGTAAAACACTGGCTTTTCAATTTTAACTTTGATAATTTGGAATCCTTTCTTTCAGACATTCTGGTTTAAATTTTAATTCCAATGAATTATGTATATAATATATGTATTTATTAATTTTTCGCACTTATAAACATAGCATTTGTATTTCTAAAAAGTAATTCGCTTCGAGTTATTCCATTTGTGTTTTTATGTTCTTACTCATTTTTTATATTTTTATATATTATTTTTGAATTCTGTTCTGTTAATTTTCATTTTCTAATTGGATACTTTGAAAATACTATATAGGGTCACCCCACCCAAAACCAATTTTGTGAAATTTGTAATATCTCTTTGATGTGACATTCAACACTATTTTTTGTACTTAGTGCATGAAAATATAGAATGTCTCTAATTTTCTTAAATTCTATACTTTTAGTACTTATAAACATTTTTCGTATTTGTGAACCTTGAATTTTGTACTGAATTTAAAGAAATAAATTATATCTATCTATCTCTATCTCTCTCTCATTCAAACACTCGGCTTAAGAAACAAGGCTACGATCGCAGCACTACAAAGCTGAGAACATACTCGTATGAAATGTATCTTTTATCGGAAGAGCATCCTAGGTCTTAGACAGGCCAAACGATCCATTCGGCCCTCCAATAACAATGATAGCAGATGTCTAAATCTAAGTAGGTTATCTTGCTGGTCACCACGGTTTACGATACCACCTTAACCAAATGCAAATAGTCGACTCTCCAGAGTGCCGGCTATGTCTTGAAGAAGATGTTTTGTCTTGTTATGTGAATGTCCAGCCCTCAATGGAAAAAGAAAGAAGATCTTCTTCAGGTAACAACTGAGTTCCGAAGACATAAAGAAGTCTTCTACTGGTAAAATCGTCTGCTTTATACAGAAAGAAGAAATTCTACTAGTTTAAATATTTTCGGGCCCTTACGGCATAAAAGATCTTAATGTCGAAATGCCTTTTTCATCGTCTTAACGAGCCGGAAGCTTAAACAAAGTACTGTTTTGTGGAGATACAATAAAAATGTCAGATTAGCATCAAGATATTTTGGAATTGAGCCATTTTTAAGAATTGACACATCAAATCATGCAGTAAAGCATTGCGTTACGATCGACAGGAGGATTATGTTCATACGTTAAAGTTAACGGGGAGACATGTGTTGGGGTGAGATCCCCTGCTGGTTGCTGATGGCTCCGACTACTCGACTAAAAAAAGAAATACACGATATGTCGATTTCGTTATAATTCTTTATTAGGCGTTTTTCTTTTTTAGCCCCGAGCGGGAAACAGAGCGGGGCCCGAGCGATCAGAGCTCGCTCCGAGCTGAACGTAACCTGAGCGCTCCGAGCTAATTAAGAAACAGAATTGAGCACTGAACTGTCATTAGATAATTTTTTTTTATTAATTTTCAAAATAGTCAGGTTTGCTTCTGAAATTGGTGTTTGTCAAGGATTGTTCCATTTAAATTATAATTTCTAGTAAATAAACTATGGAAAAAGCACAAATAATGAATGAAGTCAGCCGCGCTCAGCTTTTCGCTCGATGTGCTCGGTCATTTTCAATCGAGCTCATCGAGCGAGCCCTGAGCTAGCTCAGAGATAAAAAAGAAATACAAATTTTGTGCTCAGAGCGCTCCGAGTTAAAAAAGTAACACAGTTCTTTTTTTGACAGCTCAGTGCCCCGCTCGGAGCTAAAAAAGAAAAACGCCTATTGTGTTCTTGAGTGGTCTTACCACGTTGGAGGTTTACAAAAGAAGAGAAGGAAAAATCGTATTAGGGTAACAATATGGCTGAGTGAGTTCCGTGTATTACAAATTTTTGTTAAGCGACATCTATGTGTTAAATAATGAATACAGATACTAAAGCAGAGATGGTTTCTGTTGTGATTTAGTTCAAAAGTTGTATCTCAATTCAAATATTGTTTTATTAATCATTACTTCACAAATGTGACTTAAACTAAATTCTTAATATGTAATTATGTGGGTAGGGTAAACTTGAACTTGTCAGGTCGGCGGCCAAAGCAGAAGTGAGTCCTGTTTGACGGCTCTTCTATCTGTTTGACGTCTTTGATACAGGGTGTATCAGTTTCCTATTCTAGTACAATTTGACCTGAACATTACCGGCCGCCTTGCAGCATAAGCTGAAAAAATATCCACAACTATTTTCATAAGTATCTAAGCTATGACTTTAGTTCAATATTACAGTACATCAGAAGCCCACTCTTATCTTAGAAAAAAAACTTACATCTACGGATTCATATACAAGATACATGCTTATAAGATACTCGATAGATAATACATAATTATATATAATAAGCGAAAATTTCTTTTAAGCTAAGTGCAATAGTAATCAAGTGTAAATATACTTAATATTAATAATAATATTTGGTTAGGGTATATTACACTGCGACCTATTGGTCTATTGTGTCCCCTTGCTTGTGCCTCGGAGAGGTGCTTGCCCTCGTTCAGAGCCCTCTCTAGATACTTCTTTGTGAAGCGTGTGGAGGTATTGCTCTGATTTATCCTTGGCAGGTCACACTCCTTAGAGCACAGCGTCCAGTCCAGTTTCTTTGATGAATCTGAGAATGAGCTGTGGGTCCATGGTTTGTATGTCCTTGTCTGTTATTTGGTGCCTGCCCAAATGTTTCATCCTTTTGTGGATCAGTGCCCCACAGGATTCCAGTATATGGTCTGGAGTTTCGGCGTTTTCACTGCAGAATCTACAGAGCCCGTCCTCCGATATGCCCATTTTCTTCAGGTGCTCCTTGAGTCTGCAGTGCCCCGTGAGGAGGCCTGTTAGGATTCTTAGGTTGTTTTTGTTAAGGCCGATACAAACTTTGAATCTCTTTTGGTTGTAATTTCCTAAGAGTTTCTTTGCTTGCCTCAGACCTTGGAGGTTGAGAAAGGTTTTGGCCTTTGTTTCTTCCTCCAGTCTCCTGAACTCTTCGCGTATAGTGTGTTCTCCTATCCCGCAGAATGGTTCAGGTCCTATGAAGGGTTCCTCTGCCCCTCTTCTTGCCAGAGAGTCAGCTGCCTCATTGCCCGTAATGCCAACATGGCCAGGCACCCAGCAGATGGAGATTCTGTTATTCTTGCCTAGTCTATTCAGTCCTTGTAGGCATTCCCACACGAGTTTTGACTTGATAACGTAGGCGTCAAGAGCCTTTATAGCTGCTTGGCTGTCAGACATTATTGCTATGTTGCAATTTCTATAGTTTTTCTCGAGGTTGATTCGAACGCACCTGTCTATGGCACATATTTCTGCCTGGAAGATGCTGGTACATTTGCCCATGGATTCGTAGTGCTATGTTCCCGGCCCAAACACTCCAGCACCAGTTCCCTCCTCAGTCCTCGAGCCGTCCGTATACCACTTTGTTGTGTGGTTGCTCAGTCCATAAGTTATGGATTCGTTGCTCCAGTTCTCCTTATTGCTGAGCTTTATCTGGAAATTCTTCTCGAAGTTGAACTTCCTGATGCTGTCGTCCCTAGGTATGCCAAGAAGTGGGAGTTTTTTGAGTAAGTCACCGTGTTCTTTCGAACCGATGCATTTCCCTCTCCCAATTCCCTCCTTTGCCATCCTAAGGATTGTTTTGTCTGCCTCGTTCATCACCATGATGTGTAGAGGGGTCAGTTCCAATAGCACCTCCATGGCTGCTGTTGGGCAGCTACGCATTGCTCCGGTAATGCACAGGCACGCCAGTCTTTGCACTTTGCCGAGTGTCTCTCGCGTTGTGACTAGACTGGTTCGTTTCGCCCATGCTACCGCTCCGTATGTGATCATTGATCTCACGATTGCAGTGTACATCCATTGCAGGATGCTTGGGCTGCATCCCCATGCCTTCCCCGCTAGGCTCCTACATATCATGAGAGCGCGGGTGGCCTTCTTGGATATCTCCTCTGTATGTTTTCGCCAGAGGAGTTTACTATCTAGATGGAGTCCTAGATATTTTACTTCTTTGACTGGTATGAGTGTCGTGCCTGATAGGTTTATGTCCTTAAGTCTTTGAAGTTGTCTTTTCCTTGTGAATGGTACTATCGTTGTTTTCGCCGGATTGATGTTAAGTCCGACATTATGGCACCATTCCTTGGTTACTTTAAGCCCCTTTTGTATGATGTCTCCAAGGGTTTCTTCGAACTTGCCCCTGGCAATCAATACAATGTCATCGGCGTACGCCTGACAGTTGATGCCATGGTTGGTTAATTTTTCCAGCAGTTCGTCTACAACTAGGCTCCACATTAAGGGTGATAGTACCCCTCCTTGTGGACATCCTCTCGTTGTGTTTACTCTGATGGTTCCAGATGGTGTTTGAGTCTCTGCTGATCTAGTGCTCAGCAGCTCACACATCCAGTTGGATACTGTACTGTTAACTCCTTTCCTATCCAGGGATCGTTTGATCGCATCATGTGAGGTGTTGTCAAATGCTCCCTCTATGTCTAGGAAAGCGCACAGTACTATATCTTTTGCCTCCAGGGCACTTCGAATTATCTCCGTCAGCTGATATAGGGCGGTCTCTGTTGATCTGCCCGCTCTGTATGCATGCTGACGATGATGTAAGGGGGATGTGTTCAGAACATCTTCCCTTAAATAATTGTCTACAGCCTTTTCTGTCATCTTCAGAAGAAATGACGTAAGGCTGATGGGTCTGTACGATTTTGGCTGTGTGGGGTCTTTTTTCCCCGCTTTTGGTATAAACACAACCCTTGCTCGTCTCCATTGCATTGGTATGTGGCCCAAGGCAATACTGCTCCTTGTTATCTTTAGCAGGTGTGGTATTAGTACCCTTTGCCCTTCTTGAAGAAGGGCGGGTATAATGCCGTCCACTCCGGCAGATTTGAAAGGCTGAAAGGAATTTATTGCCCATTTCAGCCGTCCCTCAGAACAGATGGTTGATGTTGTTTCCCAGTCTTCCCTCCGAGGTCTGATTGAAGTGGTATTGATTCCTGGCTCAGTACTAGGCGAGCTGCCAGGAAAGTGAGTTTCTAGTAGCAATAGTGCCCTTTGATTCTCATCTTCCGTGAACTCGCCATCTGGTTTCCTCAGAGACATCGGCACCCCTCCTGACTTCGCAAGAGCTTTGTGTAGCCTTGCCGCAGTAGGGGTGCTGGTGATTGTCTCACAGAATTTTCTGAAGCTATTTCTTTTAGCTTTTCTTATTTCCTTATTATATGTAGTAAGGGCCATTTGGTAGCTTTGCCATTCTCCGCTGCGCTTTGCTTTATTGAAAAGCTTCCGCACCTCGGATCTTAATTTTGACAAGTTATTGCTCCACCATGGCGTCTGTTTCCTGTCCCGTTCTCTACTTAGAGGACAGTTTTTTCGAACGCAGTGATGATGGCGTTTGTTATGCCTTCCACTGCGCTCTCTAGCTCTAGGGGGTGTCCCGGAGCCTTCCTCAGACTAAGGCACCCCAGATTGCTCTCTAGAGCAGTTCTATAAGTTTCCCAATTGGTTTTCCTTGGGTTTCTTACTGGATTTCTCGTGATACTTGTGCTGTCCAGGTCGAATACTATTATTCGATGGTCAGACAATGACGGCTCACTAGATACTCTCCAGTTACTAATTAATTTACTTACGCTTGGGCTACCAAGCGTGAGGTCTAGTACTTCCTCCCTGACAGTAGTTACAAAAGTGGGGGTATTTCCCACGTTTATAATATCAAGTGACGAACTCATAATAAATTCTAGTAGGTACTCACCCCTGGTGTTGGTGTCGGTGCTCCCCCATATGATGTTGTGGGCATTTGCATCACACCCTATAAGGAGCGACATGCGGAGCTTGTTGCAATGCTCCACCAGTCGCTGCATTTGGGATGATACAACCGGCTCATCACCTGCACAGTACGCCGATACGATGACAATGGTGCGGTGACATCCTTCAACATCCAGATGTACCTGAATTGGCACCAGATCTCGTGTCGCGTATTCTGAAAGTAGAATAAAATTATATTTATTGTTTATTAGAATGCAAGCTCTCGGTTTCTCGGCCCGAGTGTCCCATATTACCTTTGCATCCTTGCTCGCCAATCCTTTGACTTGTCCTTTCAGGATCCATGGCTCCTGGATTAGTACTAGCCCTAGGCTTTGGCAGGTAAACATCCTAGATATAGTCGCCGAGGCCGAGGCAATTCAGTTATTGATTTTTGTGCTGTTAACAACGACTGGACTGGGAAAATTAAAAAATTTGAGGTACAATACAAAACTTTTTCGGATCACATGCCAATCGTGGTTGAAGTTGATGGTGAAACACTCTCATATCACAAAAACCTGCCCCTGCTACCAAGACTTAAATGGAAATCCGAAAAAACAAATACCTACCACAGATTATTAGACAGCCTGCTCTCAGCAAATAATTCGATACCAGAAGAAACAGAAACACTCGCAAACCAAATAACTTGTTATATAAGAAGTGCTGCATCAAACAACATTTCAAATATAAGGTCACTATTTAAACAAAAATGGTTTGATAAAGAATGCATAAATGCTAGGAACAAATCATTTGCCCTTTTGCGTGTCTGGAGAACTTGCAATGACCCTGATGTTAAAAAGTGGTATAACCAAGTGAATACCCACTACACAAATCTATGCCTAGCTAAGAAAACTGACTTCGATAATCAGCAAGCTCTCTTACTTAGTCAAACCAAGTCTTCGAAGGACTTCTGGAGAATAGCAAGGGAGATTAATGGTACAGTTTATCAAATAGGTACAGGAGTATCTGCTGATGATCTATCCATATATTTTAAACATCTTCTACTGGATAACTCAAACCTTTCTTTCTCGTATGCGGACCCCCTCATTTTCGACGATTCCCTAGATGGTGAGGTAACAACTGACGAAATTAATAATGTTATCATGAAATCCAAAAATGGAAAGGCGCCAGGCGAAGATGGGATTCCATACGAATTCTACAAAAATGCTAGTCCAACATTAATCAACTATTTGAAAGTTCTCTTCAACAGTGTGTTCTCGAGCGCAGACATCCCTTCATCATTTAAGAAGTCCGTAATATTCCCCATCCACAAAAAGGGTTCACTAGAAAACGTAGAAAACTACAGGGGAATCTCATTCATGAATGTGTCAGCCAAGATATTTTGCGGCATACTTGTAGGACGATTAGAAAAATGGGTAGATGAAAAAAATATTCTGACAGAGCGTCAAGCTGGATTCAGAAAAAACTTTTCAACCGTTGACCAAATATTCACATTATCTGCGATTATAAGAGCCTTTCAAGCCAGAAACAAGAAAATGTACAGCTTTTTTGTAGATTTCAAGGCAGCTTTTGATCTTGTTAGCCGAAGCGCACTCTTCTATAAACTGTCTCAGTTGGGTATCTCTACAAAATTTCTTAAGACCATTAAAAAAATGTATGCCGAAACAAGTGCAGCAGTCTGGGATGGAAAGGATTTCTCAGAATGGTTTAAAACACAGACTGGTGTAAAGCAAGGGTGTCCTCTTAGTGCCTTATTGTTTTCTCTATTTATAAACGACATAGAAAAAGATTTGCCTGGTGGAGTACGAATTGCTAATACCGTGGTCAATGTCTTGCTATATGCCGATGATCTTGTTCTACTCTCTGAATCTCCTGAAAATCTCCAATTGATGATAAATCGTCTAGCCAGCTACTGCAAAAAATGGGGACTAACCATCAACACCGAAAAATCTAAAATTATGGTCTTTTCCCGTTCACCACGAGTGCAAAGTGGAAATAGATGGTTTTACAATGGAAACCGATTAGAGATTGTGAAGGAACTCAAATATTTAGGAGTGAAACTGAACCCAACCCTAGAATTTGGTAAACATCTAACGGATAAAGCCAAGTCTTCCCAAAGCTTAGTGAATCTATCATGGAAAAATGTTTTTGCAAATAAGCGGATTCTCCTCTCAACGAAATACAGAATATTTGATTCAGTTGTTAAATCAACTCTTTGTTACGCCTCTCAAGTTTGGGGATCAGACGAGTACGAAGTAATCGAGAAATTCCACAGGAACTTCTTGAAAAAATTATTCAACTTACCAATGAAATCACCGAACTACACAATCTATTTGGAAACGGGTCTTCCAATGCTTTTTACAAGCACTCTCAAATCGCAAGCGGATTACATAATTAAAATAGGTTCGTATCCAGACTCCCGAATAACCAAAAAAATGCTATCTTATGAATTAAGAAACAAGGACTGGTGGGCGTCAAGATGGTTAAGAATTGGAAACGCGTGTGGAGAAACTATTTCATTCGATCTAAACAACCTGGACAACTTAAAGAACCAACTTTATCGAATAATAAATAAAAATGAAGATGCTATTCGTGTGCGATTTATAGAGAAAGCTCGTGAATCAGATAGCAGAGTATTGTATTCTCACCTGAACTTCAATCTAAAGGATAAGAACTATTTCAATGACTCACTCAACTATAGTGAAATATCTCTTATTTTCAAAACAAGGTGTGAGTTGATTGGTTTAAATGGCAGCCCATATAATGGAAGCTTCAACCAGTTTTGTAATATTTGCAACTTAAAAGCGAAAGAAGACTGCTTTCACATTATTAGTGTTTGTCCAATCTACAAACCACAGAGACTAGCTTACTTCGGAAAAAAATTCCTTACCATGCAGGAGACAATACAAATTCTGAACGAGTGTGATTGGAAAAAGTTATTTTATTATATTAAATCCATCTACAAATACAGGTCGCTATTAATAACAGAGTATTATGATTGATTAAGTTTATTAAAAAAATAACTATATTGTTAAAGTTACAAATGTAGGTACATGTATAAGCATTTTGCTAACCAAGCTGACGGCTAAGCCATAGCTTTAAAATTCATTCTAACTTGTAACTTATGTAATAAGAAAATATTAAATAAATGAATTTCTTACTTACTTACTTAGTCGCCGAGGTGGCTATAGCATGGTGAATGTTTACCTGTGCTAGTTTGATTTTGCTGTTGGTGGGGTTCATCGAGCTATTGCTCGCGCGGGGCAGTTGCCCCGTCCTCCTTCAGCAACGAATCTTCCTCCTCCTGGGTGATTTCCTGGAAGAGGTCGATGACCGTGTTGTGAATTTCCCCCTCAGAGATCATGCTCTCCGAGCTGGACATAGACTCCTCGGTCTCCTCAGGAGCCTGCTCCGCCGATTGGACAACGGAAGAAGGTGCTTTAGTCTTCGGAGGAGCAGTATGCTTCACCTCGGACTGCGCGCTCTGCGAATTCAGATTTGATGCTGGCTGGGCTGTTTGCCCAGAGATCTCGTCCGACCTCTTGAGTCCGCACACCGCAACCCTGCCGAATCGGTAGCTCAGGGATCCTTTTTGGGATTTTATGGCGTCGAAGGATTCTCGGTCGATGCCAAGAGCCAGTACCTGCCCGGGTCCCTCTTTTCGACAATTGAGAATCTTCCACGCCTGGACGTTAAGTCCCACATTCTGTGCTTCTAGCAGTGCCAAGGAGGTTTTAGCTTCTTGCTCTGCACTGCGTGGAAGGAATATCGTTATGGAGTAGGACCGTGGTATATCAGTCCCACTGCAAGCCATGAGGCGTGTCCCCTTCCATTTCCCCAACTTTGGGGCTACTGCTTTTAGCCACTCAGCTGTCTGCGGAGTCTCGCAGTCCACTAAGAGCATTCCATGTTTGAAATTTATGCCCTGGAATTTGAGCTTATGCTCCCATCCCAAGGCCATTTCCAACACAATGGCGTCTTCAAGTGCCGAGAGGTCTGGGTTGCTGAGGATCTCCTGCGGATATTTCACCGGGAGAACAGCAACCTGCTCAGCAATCGCACCTGTCTCGCGTCTACTGCTAGCCGGGAAGGTTTTCACCGCCGTAGCATAGCTTCGACCGACCACGGTGGCGCTTGCTTTTGCAGGCTTTCCCGTGGCCCCCTCGGTACCTTCATCCACCTTCTGTTTTTTGGCTTTATTTGTTGTGGGGGGGGGGGGTGATGTTGCTGTTCCCCCTTTTCCCCGTCGCCACTTCTGTACTTTCGGGCTTGGCACGATGCTCCTCGGCCCTCCTTTTGGCTTCCTCGGGCCCGAAGTCTTTATTGAGGTAGCGGAGGTACCATTTAGTGCCAGCACCACTAAGTCCCCTTCGCATAGGGTCGTCCCTCGCGCCTGGTTTCCCAGGTGGAGGTAAGGCTGGCTTATTCCTCTTCCTTCCGGTGTTGTTGTCGGGGGGTACATAGGCTGGTACTTGAACTATGCTCTTTCCCACTGCCTTAGTTCCCTCCACCATTACTTCCCCGGTCAGGGAGGGGATTAGGATTTGGCTCCTATCCCCACTGCATGCACCTGTCGGTGCTACCGGGCTTCTTCCCGGGCCTTTTGGCACCCCCGTGGCTTGTCGTGAGGTGACGATGGTTCTTTGACTGGTGCTGGGTTGCACCAGTTTAGAGCCTCCCTTTCGACTTGTTCCGGGTCTATCATGTGCCAGGCGGTCGTCATGGATGTCCTGCTCCATCCGACCAATGACTTCGTCTGCGGTCTGTCCCCGCAATTTGTTTGTTTTGTTTTGTTTGTTTGTTTTTGTTTGGTTGTTTCATTTCCCACGAGTAGCGCGGGAAAGACGGTCAACCACGCGAGAGCCCCGCATTAGCGTGGTAAGGCCATGGTTACTCTCTGAGCTGGCGCGGTATCAGAGAGGCTCCGCTAAAATACAGCCGGATACCCCTGGCTGCAAACCATCCAATAAGCACGGGTCGCATGACACTGTGGATTAGGGGTGGATGGACGTTAAGTCCTTGCCAGTTCTTGGTTGGCGCTCATCAATCGGCCTGTCTGCCATGGGTGGCCCTTAGACAGCATAGCCCGTTGAATCTTTGCACCGTAAGCCTCCGCACCGGTACCATCGAATGCAATGATGGTACACACGTCAAGGTGACTGACAATCGCGAGAGGGTAAATATACTTAGTAATTATAGTATATAGTATAGTAGTAAATATACTTAGTAATTCATAATTAAAATTTAAATTGCAAAGACAATGTAAGACAAGATACAGAAGAGATCGAGAAATATGTAAAAAGGATGTTAAAATTTAAGATTGAACCAGGACACAAAGCTTGGTTATTGGTCTTCTTATAATTCCATTTTGCGTCCGTATATCAGTGACACGAACTCTATTATCAGGTCCTGGATAGATTTGTATAACGCGCCCAAGACGCCATTCATTTGGGGGAAGATTCTCGCCCTTCACTATGACCAAGTCATTGATCGCAACATCTCTCATGGGATACTTCCATTTATATCGTTTATTAAGTTCACATAGATACTCATTTTTCCAACGGCGACAAAATTGGTGGTGCAAACTTTTTACCCGTTCCCATCTGTTTACACAACTCATTGACTTTTCATCTGGAGAGGGTTCTGGGGGAGTAGCAATGGGCCTCCGCGAAAGAAGTGACCTGGGATTAAAGGGGGAATGTCAAACCAATTTTCGGAGATTGGGGAGATTGGTCTGGAATTGAGACAGGCCTCTATCTTCGCCAGCAAGGTGGTAAATTCTTCGAACATGAATTTGTTGGTACCTGCCACTCTCCGAAAATGAAGCTTGAAGCTTTTAACCCCGGGTTCCCATAGCCCACCCATATGAGGAGCGCCGGGTGGAATGAACTTCCACTCAAGATTTTGATTATGGTATTGTTCCGCTACATCTACCGACAAGGTTTGAATGAATTTTTTGAAATCTGGATTGCTCTGCTAGCTCTAACCAAATTTGTGCCATTGTCAGAGAATATAGTTTTTGGCATTCCTCTTCGTGCAATGAATCT
The DNA here is from genome assembly GCA_949715645.1 of Portevinia maculata. NCBI lineage: Eukaryota > Metazoa > Arthropoda > Insecta > Diptera > Syrphidae > Portevinia > Portevinia maculata. The sequence goes on from OX454528.1 coordinate 42,510,355, forward strand.
GCTAAATGCAGATAAACAGGACTGAGTTGTCAGGTCACTAGTCGCCTCCAAGTGAATCGCTTTTGTAGCAAAACACACAAAAAGACATACGTATCCTTTTGTTAAGCGACAGTTTTGTCCAGAGAATTGATTACAAATCGACCGGCAAAGTCGACGCCTGTATTAGTAAAGGGCAATGAAATTGTTGTACGTTCAAGAGGCAAAGCAGCTATTTTCTGAGTTACCATCTTCTTTTTGTGTTTAATACAAGTCGCGCATTGAAGGATACATTTCTTTACTAGCTTCTTGACCTTGGGGATACAATATTCACATCGAATAATCCGTCACGAGCTGTATTCCCCCATGAAGTGAAATAGCATGGGCAAACTCCACTAGTAGGGTAGATAGAGTGCCTGCATAAGGCAATATTAAAGGATAATTTTCACTATACGAAAGCGTGGAACAAGTAAGCCTTCCATGTGAGCGAATTAACTGATCAGAATCTAAAATGGGATTTAAGCTGAGTAATGAATAAGCTTTTCCTTGAGATATGTTCATTTTGTGATAAACTTCGGTATTCAGAAGGAAAGGCAGAACATTGAGTCATACGAATGATCGCGTTCTTTGCATGGGCCACTTCCCTTCGGGTTAAAACGTGTGATGAATAGACAAATTTGTTTTTGTAAGACTAGTAAGTATTGTGAACAAACCTAAACATATAGGAAACAACGCGCAATGCTCTAGACCATGAGGAAAAGTTTTTCAATATCAGATCAATATTGGGCACTAGGGTTGCAAAATTTACTTTGATGGGTTTTCTTTCTAGGTTACACTCTTCAGTTTGTTGTGAAAGGGACTCAGGCCAGGAGGATCGAATATGCTGCAACCAAGAAGGACCAGACCAGTACAATTTGTTAGTCTTCAGCTCTATTGGCGCAACACCTCTGGTTGCTAAGTCGGCAGGATTGTCTGCCGATCGAACATGGTTCCATATTACATTCGGAGTGAGGGTCTGTACCTTGGAAACCCGGTTTGCTACGAAGGATTTCCATGTACACGGTGGTTTGTCAAGCCAAGCTAAGACTATGGAGCTGTCAGTCCATAGAAATAATTCATAGCTCGGACAGTTTAATTGGGTTATGCAATTTCGCTAACAACACAGCGCCGCAAAGTTCCAATTTCGGTAACGAAAGTTGTTACACTGGAGCAACTTTGCTTTTGGCTCATAAAAGGTAGGTAGAATAGATATTATCCTTGTGTTGAATGCGTAAATAGAAGTTCGCTGCATATGCACGCTCGATGGCGTCACAAAATCCATGGATTTGGATGCAAACACCAGGAGTGTAGTCAATCCAGCGGGGGACTTGAATGGTTTGTATATCTGGGAGTGTTGAAAGAAATGACTTCCAATGCTGACACTTTAGGGGCTCTAACTATTGGTCCCACATCGTGCCATCTCTCCAGATTTGCTGCATGATGATTTTGGCAGTTATGACAACTGGGCCCTATTCCACAAAACAAATTGTCAACTTTACACTTTGCACATATCAAATTACATTTTTTGGCAAAGTGCATAGTGCTTCTGTTCCACAATATTCTTTGCAAATCTCACTTTGCAATAGCAAATGTTTGCAAAGTCTCTGCGCTTTCATGCAAAGTCTTTCCGCCTTCGGCAAAGTATTTGCGCTCTCCTACAAAGTGAGTGTGCAAAGTTTTCCACAAAGCATTTAATCATCTTTGCATTTCTGTCATATCACTTTGCACTTTGCATTGCTGTTGGATCACACAAACACACCATACTCACCAACGACAGCAAACCTCGCATTCATCAAAATAATCAACCTAAACTTAAACATTAACTTACCTATGTACATTAACACTTACACTACTCCAATTTGCTAAAACGAAACATTTAAAATTAGCGCCTAAAAACCAATGTTCGCCATATTTTTTTAATTTCCTCTTTGTACTAAAACTTAAAAAACGGGACTAACTAATGTACTAAAATAACTCTCTTTGCTTTTGAATGTAAAAAAAAAATATGTTGCTTGATTGGTAGTCGTGTCGTTGGCACCAGCAACATCAACAAAGAACAGTCCGAAAACTAGTAGAAGCTGTTAAAATGAGCAGCAAAATAAAAACAAAAAAAACTTGCAGTGATATATGTATCTAATAAAAGAAAAAAAAATATTTTATTTGCAAGTTTTCAAAACAACAAAACAAGCAAATTAAATAAACAGGCTGCCTAGGAGGAAGTTTTAAGAAAAGCCCAATCCCTGCAACTGGCGTCGGCCCAAAAAACATGGATCTATGCGAGGGACAGTTTGTTTGGGCTCTGGAAGGATCGGACATTGGTAAGTAAAACAATTTATTACCTACAAATACCAAATAAAAAATTGTTTCAATTTCATTAAGATTTATCCGTGAATTTAATTTTGTTAATTTTCAGAGTAAAAGGGATAACGCCCGAAAAACTGGGCCCGGATTTGGGAAGAACAGCGTTATGGATGAAGCTGATTTGGCCATCCACGATATTCTTAAATCAGCCTCACCTGTGGTAGATGGACTGAATTTGCCAGAAAGCTATGGAAATTCTGAAAATCTACCATCAGCTGAGTCTAATTCCATAATATTGATGACAGAGGAAAGACCTGCCTACCCACCTCCATACCCAAGGAAGAGGAAGCGCTCTACCAAGTTTCCAAGTGAAACTTTGGATAGAGAGAAGAAATGTCGGCTGAAGCTCCTGGAGGTTGCAGTTTACCACAGGAAACTTCAGTGCCTGAAATTGGAGAGGGAGCTACAACTTCCAGCCTCTGCCATCACTCGTGAAATTGCAGAGGCAGAAACGCCAAGGAGTCTGTTGTTTGAGGAGTTTTAAGTTTTTTATGTGTTTAGTTTTATTTATTATTATTTGTACTAAACTAGTACTATTTTCCTATTTATTATTAGTTGTTATTTTTTTTTTTTTTTTTTGTTTCTGAATAAACAATACGTGAATTCCATATTTTTGTTTCTTATATTATTTATTCTCAGAGATCTTAATCTCAAACCCCAAAAATTCCCCAAAAAAACAACGCTTTGCAGTGGGAAAAGGTCAAAGCCAAGAAAAACAATTTTATTTCAAAACAACGATGAAAAGTATTGCAGTAGAGAAGTAAGCCTTTCCATTTCACTCGCATGATCCATATTATTAAGGGCATCATTTTCTTTTTCAGCATTTTCCAGATCCAATTCCTCGATTTCATTGTCAGTGTCTTCAGTGGGTTGCATGTTTTCACTACTGCTTTCGATGCTACAGGCAATATTGTGTAAGATGGCACAAACAATAACAACCTTACCTGCAAACTTACGCCTCAGTCGCAAATAATTTAAACACGGGAATCTTTCTTTAGAATGCCAAAACTATTTTCAATTATGCGCCGCGTTTTTTTGTGGCAACGATTGAAAGCCTCTTCAGCAGGGCTATCGGGATTTAGGCGTAATGGTGGTATCAAGCAGTTTTTAAGTCCGTAACCATGGTACTGGCAACCATTTCCGAGCCAATGCAAGTAGCAACAGTAGCAGTTGATTTTCCGCCGACAAAGCATGATTGCGCTGTGTATTGTGCTCTAATTTTTCTCCAATTTTATTTAAAAGGAAATCAACTTGAATTTGTTTTAAACGATAGCACTCTTTAAAATTAAAGTTTTATAGTCCCGAAAAATTAATTCGGTCTCTATAATTTCTTGTTATAACCGCGTCTCCACTATCGCCGAACAAAAACTCACGTCTTAACATTTTGAAAGCTTCACTAGTTTTAACAATATGAATTTGTAAGGCGATCGTTTACCTTGCAAACTTTTGACAAATTTATCAAAATTTGCTTTGCAAAAATAGAGTTTACAATTTTTGTGGAACGAAACAGCATCATTATTTGCAAAATCTTTGCAAATTACACTTTTTAATATTAACTTTTCACTTTGCACAAGAGAACGTACGTGGAACAGAAATTGCAAAGAGAATATAAAAATTGCAAAGATTTTGCAAATTACACTTTCAATTTTAACTTGTCACTCATCAAATTTTATTGTTTTGAGGAACACGAAGTTTTGCTAATTGACGAAAAATTGCATATTTGCAAAGTGAAAAGTTGATAATTTGTTTTGTGGAATAGGCCAACCAATCTACAGGATCAAATAATTTTGCGATTTTTGAAAGTACAGCTCTATTAGTCACCTCTGTATCCATTTCAGCAGTCGCAACACGAAAATGAAATGAATCTAGTTTTGCGTTCCAGCGTATACCAAGTGTTTTAGATACACTAGTATCTTCCAGCTTAATGAAGTCTTGATCGTACAGGTGTTGGGAAGGAAATCTCTTAAGCAACTCCAGTGTGTTCGAAGTCCACTTATGCAATAAGAAGCCTGCAGAGCTTAGTGCGTCAATAAGTTCATGTTGTTTTCTTAGTGCAGTTTCCACATCCAGAAAAGAAATCATCAACAAAGCGTTCCTGTTCCATTAAAATGTCATGAGCGAGCGGAAGTCTAAATTGAACTTCGTCGGCTAGTTCTAGCAGCACGCGAATAGCCAAATACGGCGCACATTTGACACCAAATGTAACTCGCGTTAGTTCGTAATTATTCTGATTACCAAATATCATTCGCTGATATCGAGTATGCTCTGGGTGAACGACGATCTGGCGATACATTTTGGTTATATCAGCGTTGAAAACGAATCTGAAAAACCGCCATCTCAAAACTAAGATCATAAGGTCGGTTTGTAAGACTGGACCAGTGTATAACATCTCATTGAGACTTGTTCCATTACTCGACAAACTTGGCGCATTGAAAACCACACGCGTTTTCGTTGAAACGCTGTCTGGATTTATAACACCATGGTGAGGCAGATAGTACGAACAAATCGTATTATTAAGCATGATTTCCGCTGGAGGAACAACCTTCATATGACCGAGTGTCTTTTAAAATCGGCAATATTGCCGTAAAGCTATGTCCCTGGAGTGCCCGAGTATGGGCATAGGGTTTTTAAATGGGAGATGAACAACGTACCTCCCGTCAGAGTTTCTTGTCGTTGTTTCTGAAAAAAGCTGTTCGCAAAACATGTCCTCTTCAGACTGTGGCCTGTCATTATGAATCTCTTCAATTTCCCAAAATTTTGCGATCTGTTCATTGATTGAGATTTCACTATAGAACGATAAAACTGTGGAAAATGATTGAATATTTGCTGTAGGGAGAGGTCCTGATAAGAAAGCCAAAAACGGTGTTCTGAGCTATTAAGGAACCAAAAATGTTGGGCTTGATCCCTTCCTTAATAATTGAAGGATATAAATACATTCCGATAACGCGATCCACTTTGAAACTTTCGTTGAAATAAGGATCTGCAAGTTCTAGTTCGATTGGTTCTGCCATCTCTTCAGGACGGATCAAGCACGAGGGTAAATCACCCGTTAGGCGTTTAAGCACAATAGCATTGGCAATTATTGAGAACTCCGGAACATATTTCGATCCCAAATACAAGGTTTATTCTTTTCTGAGCTTCCTCGGATATGAATGTCACTTCCGATTCTGTATCTAAAAGTGGCCGGTAACGTAAATTTGTCTCCAAGGAATGAACATCAACTAACGCAGTAGCTAAAAGAACACGTTTGTTGTTTCGAGAATGGTAGGATTGTACTTCTAGAGGGTTCGTAGAACCAGTGGACTGTATGATTTCATTCTGGGACTGAATTGGTTGATTAGTGGCATGTATATGCAAGAGAGTGTGATGCCTTTGGTTGCAGTGACCACAGGTATGCAGACTTTGACAGTCTTTATACAAATGAGTGGATGCGAGACAATTACTGCAATATTTTAGCTGTTGTACCTTTGAAATCCGATCTTGGATCGATAGACATAAGAATTTGTGACAACGTCGTATGGGATGGGATCCTTTTAATAGTTAATCCTTCTTAGTTTAACACGTTTTCTCTTCAATAATGTAACTTTTCAAACCATCGTATGGGATCGTTATTATAATCCTTAAGCGGACGTACATTGGCAGAATTGTCCTTTGTAACAGCATTAATTGAGGATTACAGTTTTCAACAAACTTTTGCGCTTTCATTAAGCTTGCTCGCTACGTCTTTAGGTCTAATCTTTTATTCTGTTTAAGTAATAGCTAGATTTCAGCAAAACGTTTATTAAATAATGACTTGGAAATTTTAAAGATAATTGTTTCCTATAAACAAATGAATTACCCCAGAATGAATTCATTCAGCATCTGAGTGGACCTGAAATTTGGTCAAAAGCGCCTACCATGCTTCTGTTTTGCATTCCACTTAGCGTAAAGCTGTTGGAGAGAAATGTGCCAATAGTGCCGGCTTTCTTTAAACCATACCAATCGCAGGACGCATTTGCTTGAATACGACAATGTTTGGGTTTTCCAAACCCCAAATATGGCAGTTTTGCTTGTTTATACACACCAATATAAAATAGCACATGGTTTTTTTTTTCAATAGCAACATCGAAGTCTGAAGCCCAAGCAAAGAAGCAACTTTTAAATAAGTTTTAAGAATTTTCTATCTCTTTTAGACGTTCACCTACCTTGGAGTAAACTTTTTTTTTTCTTGTGCTATTGAAGGTGAAAACCTCGAAAGACACAATGGGCTTAGTAACCCAGAGTAGTGTGGGACTCTAACGGCACTAAAAACACCTCCATAATCATGACCAATCAAAGAAAGATCGACAAATCAAGCTGAAGTGAAATAAGTTTGGGTGTTCCACAAGGAACAATACTTGGACCCCTATTGTTTCTAATTTATATCAACGCTATCTATAACGTCTTAACAATGTGTAAAATAACCCTGTTTGCTGATGTTGCTCTGATCGTTATAAGTGCTAAAATACTGAGTGAACTTATTGATTTCATGAAAGAGGACCTGAACAATATATGCACATTAGGGTGGATTGAAATTTTTTTTTTCGATATCGATTTCGGCCATTGCTAGAAAGTTGCCACTATTGAAAACATTCAAAACGGTATAATAACATTTTTCGATATATTCCATTTCATACTGCTTTTAATATTTGAATGAAGGCCAGTTTTAGACTATTAACTTATGTACATAGAAAAAAATTTAAAAAAAATTATTTATTTCTGTTTATATTTTTATTCATTTACTTTTACAGACGATCAGAAAAATGTTTTTTTTTAAACAAAACTCAAATAATAATTTCTATTAGCAACAAGGACTCAACAATTGAAAACTAAGCAATTTTATAATCTTTTTTTGAATTAAAAACAGGCATTATTTTGCGAGATTCAAGTCGTGTTCTTATGAATCCATCTCTTCTTGTAATACCGCATACAGCAGCAGATGCCTCGGTAACAATTTTAACACACCTTTCAGTAGCTTGAGTGTGACAAATGTATTTGTTTACAAGGGCAAAATCAGTAAATCAACTTTTTCCCGCGATTGTATGCATTCCTTAATGACATTAGTGTTTAATTTTTTCAGCAGTGGTGGCTCGGTAACTATTACATTGTTCCAAGCAATGATGTCAATATAATCTTCAGCATTAAAATTAAACTCAGGTACTTTAAAAACTCTCACACTAGAATCTGTCGAATTGCTAGATTTTAGTATCCTTCGCAAGGCTAACACTTGAATTGCTTTTCGATCGTCTGCCAACATCGCCAGTAAAATATTTTCTGCATGCCCAAAGAATCCATACCTTTGAATCACAGGATCTACAACAGCTTTTAGGTAATCTGGCAAATATCGTGAAAGGTTTTATGCAAATGTATCGCTCCATAAATGCAACTCGACTTCGTTTTGATCGTGGTTTTCGATCGGTGCGTAGACTTTTAAAATGAAATCAACAAGATGTAACAGGTTTTCTGTTGGAGAAATCGTTGAGACATATAACCTAAGAATTCGGTTAGCCGTGGTGAGCCATCTGGAATGAACAATCTTCCCGGGGTTCTTTTTAGATAGGCTGTTAGTGCAGTGATTAGAGTCGATAGCGCAGCAGATCTCGAAAATATATAATTGATCCGTACTTAAATCCTTTGAATTTGATATATTTGGAAGGTTACAACTAATTGCTTTTAATGCCACTAATGGTAGACTCTCGCAATCCTTTAAATCTTTTCCTCTTGGTCCTATAAAGCTGCGTGGTCCAGTCGTAGGACCATTAAGATATTCAAACAAATGACGCAAAGTAAGTTCATTTGCGTGTAATTGACAGATGAACCACTGTAATGGTCTTTGTAATTGTTGTTCCAAGCATCGTATTACACCCCTTTTGGACCCTGTATTGGCAGCAGTTCCGTCACAACCTACCACAAGCAAGTTATCGCAGTCTACACTTTTATCATCTAAAAAGTTTTTTATTTCCTTACTTGCTATGATTGTTCTTCCGCTTGATACGGAAATGTGCCCGATGTATTCCGAGCTTGACTCTTTGACTAAACTTATATGTTCCTCGCAAACTATGTTTCTTCTGGAGGAATCTAATATAGTGAGGGTTTTGTCCTTGCGTCCATCAAAATATAGCCCAAAAGCTTCTTGGAGTAATAATGGTTTATTCATTAGAATGCTTCTTTGCTTATCACGGGCTCGTCTTATCTTGCATCGATCGATTACATTACTTATGTCTTCCTTTGTTATAAGGCCAACGTCTTGAAGCGCTGCGGATACGATAGCGGCTGCAGCTCTATCTGAAATACCGTATCTGTCAACTGCGTTAGCGACAGAAGGCATCGACAACTTTTTGAGTTTCTTCTGAGCTGCCAAAGAAGTTGATGGTTCGAGTTCTAAGGACAGCTCTTCTTGAATTTGATTTTCATATAATCCTTCAGAAGATGAAGAAAGTTCATTTAAAGATAACTGCATATTATTAGACGAATTAGTTTCAATGGTGTATTTTTCTTGTCCGCTTTCATACTTTCTATTTCTCATTGTTTTCTTCATATTTTTCATGGAAGTTCTAATGTCCGTGTTTCCATTACCCATTTCTCGTTCATTCCGTTGGTCAATCAAAAAAGAGCTCTCTAATTTTGGTACTTTCAGTTGTTTTTCACATTTGCATGAATCAAAATTTTCACATTTACAAGCTGCTATATCGAAAAGAGATTTTGCATCATCCCTAAACAATTGATTGCGATTTTGATATCAATCTAAACCTTTTCTTGATTTATATGGTTGGAGTAAATTTCAGTAGTTATCATGGTACTGTTTTATCTTCCTTATAACTGAACGATGTTCGATAGTAGGAATCGACGCTTTCTCCCAAAGGTTCAACAACTTTTCGCAGATATTCTCACATGTTTTAGTAGCTAAGTTTTTATATTGAATCTCACTATTTCGGCTTACCCACAAATAACATCGTATAATACGAGTATCTTCGTAAGTCGGCAACATGTATGGCCTAATATCTTGTCCGTGGCCAAACACTGGACACAGTAAGTCGCTCCGCAGAGTAGACAGAGACATTTCTTAATTAAACTGAAAACAAAATCACTCTGATATAATAACACTGCTGACGCCGAGCACTAAAACCAATAAATATTCAAATTTTGTACGGGAAAATCATCGGCTACTAAAATTAATTTTATTTTTTTTTTATAAACGGGAGATCCCCGGTCAGGAAGGAAATACAGGTTGCTTAATAATAAGTTTAAATATTAATAGCAAGTAGATAGGAGCTTTATGGAACTGAAAAAAAATTATATTGAAAAATGATAATATATCAATAATAGGTTAAAACTTCAAGTGACTTGGGGCAGTATTAAACATACTTCAATTCAAAAAATAGTTTGGATATAGTTAATAATGTTCATGGATACAACTTTTGAATCACGGCCCATTCATACCCAAAAAAATTTTTTCATACTAAAGCGATCCTCCCTAATGCACATGGCTGCAGATCAATAAAATAAAAATAAATGTAAAAAAAACTAAATCTATGGTTATTAATAGTTGTGAACCAATCAATTTAATGGTTGAGGGAACGCAAATTGAGCAAGTGACCGAAATAAAGTATTTGGGGGTGTTAATGGACAATAAGCTTGATTTTAGTAACCATATGGTAAAGGTAACAAAAAAAAAATATATCAGAAAATAGGCTTCCTAAAGAGGATAAGTAAAAATATAACAACAATGTGTGCCATAAATATGTAGGTATGTATAATACTATTATTAAACCTCACTTTGAGTTCTGTTCGACTATTTTATTCATGGGTAAAAATTAACACATAAATAGGCTACAAGTACTACAAAACCGAGCTATGAGAACTATACTCAAATGTAGTTATCATACGCCTGTCTATTGGATGCTTAACTATCTGAAATGGCTCATCACCTAACAACGAATAATGTTCAATGTGTTGCTGTTCGTGTTTAAAATGAAATACAACATGGTACCCGAATACCTATCGTCAACCCTAATATCCGTAGGAGAATCGCGACCGCACACTTACGTGCAAATCCTGACTTTAGACTTTAAATGTTTTAATGCATGTTTTAATGTTGATTAAAATTGTTTAACGAATTGCCATCACAAATAAAAAGTGAGACAGTTTTAACACGATTTAAGAAACTTCTCATTTCACATATTAGAGACAATTTAACATGATTTTATATTCTCTAGTTTTGTTCAAATAAGTTGTTTAACTAAAATTGTGTATATTTAATTAAAGCTAAAAATGTAAATTAAAATAGTTCTAAATCTATATATATATAAAAATAACTTGCTAAATCCGATTTTGATTTAGTTTTTTTTGTTGGGTAATAGACCATGCAGAGAAGGTTGTTATATTAGTATGATAAATTTTTGAAAGAAGACGCAACCGCCATTCCAATAAATTCATTTAAAGCACTTTATAAAAAAAATTAACTGGGTAGAAATCGAGGAGTGACACTTCAAATACAAAAAAAAAATATTTAAAATTTTAAAAGCAATTGTTGTTGTCAATTATTTTAATTATTTGCCAGGCAAATTGTTGTTGTCAACAATTTTGAAATTTTTTTTTTAAATAGTATATCTAATAAGTTTGTTTATGTTTATTATGTTACACAAAGTAACTTTTTGAAACGGAGTCGATACTTTGATTTGTTGGATGGTGTTTGAATCCTTCATGGAATGCGTCATCGAAGAAGTTCCAGCGGCGGAAACAAGGTGACGTAGTTCCCGGATTCCGTGGTGTTTATGCAAGTGATGCACTTGGTAGAATATACACAGTTCACCCGAAAAACGACGAATGCTTCTATTTGAGAATGCTTTTGGTCAATGTTTGTGGCCCTACTTCGTTCGAAGCGCTGCGGACTGTTGATGGTGTGTTGTGTGCTACATATCGAGAAGCCAACCAACGCAGTCAATTGCTTGAAAACGACAATCATTGGTACATGACGCTGGCCGATGCCACTATCACTGAGCCTGCGAATCAACTCAGGACACTCTTCGCAATCATAATTTCGACATGTTTTCCATCAAATCCTAAAGATTTGTGGAATAAATACATGGATGATAATGGCCGATTATATTTTGCATCGAATTCGCACTGTGACATCAGATAATGAACTGAAGATGTCAGATGAAATGCGCGACAAAGCTTTGATTTTGATCGAGGATATGTGTCTGCTTATGAGTGGCAATTTGTTGTGCAAATTGGGGATGCCACAGCCAATTCGCGCAATGCAAGACGCATTTAATCGAGAATTGAGTCGAGAAATGGATTTCGATCGAATCGCATTGAGTCAAGCTGTTCGAACAAATGTGACAATGTTGAATCAAGAACAAAAGAAAGTGTACGATGAATTAATGCAAGCAGTCGATAACGAAAATGGCGGAATATTCTCCCTTGATTCGCCCGGTGGAACTGGAAAAACATTTCTGATTTCACTGATTTTAGCTACGATGCGTTCGAGATCTGCGATTGCCTTGGCAATCGCCTCTTCTGTGATAGCGGCTACTTTGTTGGAAGGCGGTCGAACAGCTCATTCTGCATTGAAATTGCCACTGAATCTGCAAGTGGATGAAGAACCTACATGCAACATTTCAAAGAACACTGCGATGGCGAAAGTACTGCAGCAATGTAAGATTATTATATGGGACGAATGCACAATGGCTCACAAACGCGCATTGAAGGCCCTGAATCGTACTTTGAAAGATTTACGTAATGATAACCGACATTTCGGTGGTGCAATGATCTTGCTATCAGGCGATTTTCATCAAACTCTGCCTGTCATTCCGAGATCCACTCCGGCAGATGAATTGAATGCTTGCTTGAAGGCGTCTGCTTTATGGCAATACGTAAAGAAATTGCATTTTAAACATAGGGACGGGCTACAGTCCGCTTGGGCGAACTGTTGGATACCCTATTCTTATTCCTATCCCTCATAAGTGGGCGTGACAAAAGTCTAAGTATGGTTGAATTGTTAAGAACGCTCTACATATTTTTTTTATATAACATTTAAAGGATTTTATAAAAAAAAACGCTCCCTAGCTCAAAGTTGGGTGTTTCAATAAAATTGTTTTATTTAATTGTTGGGCGTGTCAGTAGGCGGATTTAAAAAAAATTAACACATGAGAATAAAGGGCCCCTAGAGAGCATATATTCTAAATTTCAGCTCCCTAGCTCAAACTTTGAATTTAAAAAAAAAAAAAAATAATTGTGATCGTGTCAGTGGGCGGATTTTGAAAATATTTACACATGAGCATAGACCGCCCATAGAGAGTATATATTATAAACTTCAGCTCCCTAGCTCAAACTTTGGATTTTCAAAAAAATTGTTTTATTTAATTGTGGGCGTGTCAGTGGGCGAATTTTGAAAATATTATCTCCCGAGCAGCTTTAGGAGTCATAGATCATATATAAAAAATTTCAGCTTTCTAGCTCAAAATTCGATTTTTTTAATGATGTTGTGGGCGTGTCAGTGGGCGTATTTTGAAAATATTATCTCCCGAGCAGTTTTAGGAGTCATAGATCATATATAAAAAAATTCAGCTTTCTAGCTCAAAATTCGATTTTTTCGAAAATTTAGTTTTTTTAGTTTGTGGGCCTGTGGGCGGATTTCAAAAATTCGTAAACTTGATTATTTCGGGACCCTAGAGAGTATATAGTTAAAATTTCAGCTCTCTAGGTCCAGTTTAAAGGCCTAATTTTTGCCAAAAGACGGACGGACGGACGGACATGGCTAGATCGACATTACTATCGATGCTGATCATAAATATAGTAACTTTTAGGGGTCTACGGGCAATATTAAGGTATGTTACAAACTATGCGTCAAAATTAATATACCCTTTGAATAGGGTATTAAAACGAACATGCGAGTTGCTTTACAGAATGACCAGTCCGCTGCAGAGTTCTCCAGGCAATCTCGAGAAGAATGTCGATCATTTGAATTTCGTCATTCAAAATCGAATAGCTGGTGAGTTACACTCACATAAATCAGTCGACTCCGTTTTGGATGAAAACGAAGTCACCAACTATCCCAAGGAATTTTTGAATTCTTTGGATGTTTCAGGCTTGCCTCCACACAATTCGAAATTAAAAGTCGTCACAGTAATAATTTTGTTGCGCTACCTAAATGCACCAAAACTTTGCAACGGTACGCGTTTGATTGTTAAGAATCTAAAATCAAATATTATTAAAGCAACGATTTTGATTGGAAAATTTAAAATCGAAGATGTTCCTATTCCGCGGATTCCACCTATTCAGAACGATTTGCCTTTCGTATTTAAGCGTCTTCAATTTCCCGTACGTCTCGCTTTTGCTATGACAATTAATAAGTCGCAAGGACAATCGTTGGATGTGTGTGTCATAAATCTTGAATTTCCATGTTTCTCACATGGTCAATTGTATGTGGCGTGCTCACGTGTCGGCAAACCTCTCGCTTTGTACGTGTACGCACCCGATAATGGAACGAAAAACTTTGTTTACCATAAAGCACTTCAGTGAAAAAGCGGTAGGTTGGCCGACAAGTAAATCGCTACGGTTTTTGGAATTGTATTTACTTTTAATATAACTTTTGAAGAAAGAATTTTAATTGACCGGATTACATGAAGCGAAAGCTCGGAATTATTAATTTCGTTACCTACCTGCATTAACGAATTTGGGCGGAACGAAGTTCGCCGGGTCAGCTAGTACTAAATAAAATATACATACATAAAAAAAAAAAATAGTTTCAAAGTTCGGTAGCGATTGAGAAGGTATTATAATTTAAATACAGGTTCTCATATTTTTAGATTGTAAGATCTAGAGGTTTAGTTCTTCTTAATCTACGAATATTATATCGTACATTTAAGACGTCTCTATATCAGGTTTAAGGGTAGGTGTCCCTCAAAACCGAACTCAGAGTTCAAGTAAATGCACTTGCATGTATTGGTAACCAAATTCAATTCTCTTTAAACCTGAATCTGACGTCAACATCTTAAAAACCAATCCATGCGCTCTCTTCATAATGTGCTCTTGGTTTTATTTCTGTCGTCTCGTATCATCGTATCCACGGCGGCGGCGTGCGGCCGTGACCGCGCGAGAGTGTGTGAAGTGAATACACTTACAATACACAAAGAAACTATCGCATATTATTTCTACCTAGGTATTATACCTACTCTACTGTATGTAGAAAAAAACCGGTTATCGGCTGTCGGTCACGTGCTGATAGTCATAAAGTCACCTTATTCCTTCTTCCTGCTTCTTTTCTCCCACTCCCACTCTATATCGCATGATGTTCTTCCACAACCATTGACAGCAAGAAGATATAAATTTTGTCGTCAAATTTTTATTACCTACCTAACTACCTACCAAACTTTTGCCAACCCCTTCACACTTTCATTGTAACGCAATAATATTGACCTGCATTGTAATGTAAATTTATCTAACCCACACAACATACCTACCTACCCAAAATTCATTCATAAAATCTTTCAGCAACGCCGCAAAACATTTCATTTATGACCTTGCACCAAATAGGCATAGTATATATACAGTAATCTGAAATAATAAGCATTGCAATAAATATTGCATTGCAATGGTCGCAATGCTGACGGATCATGAGTTTATCGCAAATAACCAAATAACTAGTCCACAAAATAAGACATAGATCCATAGACAACAATCTACATCTCCATACAAGGTCGATAAGATTTTCTTCGGCGATCTATGTATCTATAATACCATACCTACCAAGATCCAAGTGCGCAATCTGCAAGCAAAGAGAGTGACGGAATTTCTTGGAACTACATGTTCTTTGTGTGCGTGTTCAACGAATTTTTTTGGTGGAAAATCGAGGAATAGACACTTTTTCAAAAATTAATATCTAAGACACCGCAAATTAAAATCTTGTAATTTAAATGCAAACTTATTAACAAAATACGAATAAAAAAAAATATTTAAGATCGCCGTGGCTCCCATTCCCTCATAATAGCGTTGTATATGTTGGCTATTTTTTGGTTTCTTAAAGTACATTTTTAAATATGTTAGGATAAAAAAAATAAAAAAAATCGGATCCATACTGGTTGTAATTACGCATTTCCGTTCATTATAAAGTAATTTAAAAAATTTAAAGATTAAACCCTGAGAGCCCCAAAGAAAATAAACAAAAAAAAGGGTAAAATGTTTTTTTTTAATTTTAGCTCTACAAATTCAAAATGAAGCAATTTTAAAATTTAAAAAAATAACAGCTAGTTGCACACAAATATTGGCTTTGAAAAACAATTAATTTGATCCCGTTACCCCTTCAAGCTTAGAAGTTCTGCCACATGAAGCATTCGTGGCACCTTCAAAATCTGCCTAAATTTGGGTGTTTTCAATATTTTTTTTTCGAAACAAAGAATAAAAATTTCGAAAAAAGGGGATCCTCACTAGTTGTAGAATAATTTTTTCTTGTAAAGAAAAATATAAAAAAAATAAAAAAGGAATTTTTAGAATATGCCCCATCATTTGAAAAAATTGCTTAAAGAAATTTCATGATTTCTTACATTTTTTAGAGCCAAGATTTTTCTCTAAAAAAAATTAAAGCCAATAAAAAAATGACCTAATATTTTCTTAATCAAAAGCCGTTTGGTTTGTTAAAATATTCCTAAAATTCTGGACGCTACGACCTTTTTCACAATTCAACAAGCCTTTTTTGCAAGGGACACCTACCCTTAATATGCATCTGCAGACGCTCATTGTGACGAATTGCGTATTTCTTAATTACTTCCGTTACACGATCAATCTGCAAGTCACGATGCAGGTCATTATTTCTTATAATACCATGGGGCATTTACTATTCCCCGAAGGACTTTGTTTTGAAATGTTTGTATTATTTGTACATTTGTTTTCTTTGTACAATCCCATAGTTGGATACCAAATGTCCAAACAGGTTTTAGTATGTGATTATATAATAAAATTTTATTCTCAGTTGACATTTCCGAATTATGTCCTAGCAACCAATATAGTTTTCTGTATCTAATATTTAGCTCTTCTTCTTTCTTTTTCACATGTTAATTCCATTTGATCTTAGCTGTGTTGGAATAAGGAACTACTTGGTTATTAATAATCACAGGAATATTCGTTATTTTTTTATTTGGGAAATTGATATGGGTGGACTTTGACTCATTAAGTCTAATTCGCCATCGTTGCGCCTAATCACATTTCTCATTTACTGAATTCTGTAGCTTTTCTGTTACTTTGACCACGCATCCATCAGTTGATAGAAGAGCAGTGTCGGCTGGGAATGTTGCTATCGTCGTATCATTTGTGTGTGGTATATCACTAGTATACAATAAGTACAGGGTTGGTCCCAGTACACTTCCCTGTGGAACTACTGCCTGTAATTCTTTAAGTCCAGAATACTCTGAACCATAGCGAACTCTGAAGTATCTATTTGAAATATAAGATTTGAGTATCTCATAGTACTTACTGTCTAGGTAGATCCCTATGAAGTTTATACTCCAAGCCTGGTAGACGGCCTTAAGCCAAACCAAAATAGACTAAGAAATCAAAATTAAAATTGTTAACAAGTTATTTATATGAAATAAATAGTCAATTAAACTAAACTAACTAAACTACTCCAAGCCTTTATGCCAGACTTTATCAAAAACCTGTGTAACGTCTAAGAATAATAGGCGTGTTTTTTTGCAATCCTATATAGGCTTAGATGAAACACAAAAAAAAACGCCTAACTGTGACTTAGCAGCACTATCCTAGTTGACATATAGGGATTCGGACTTTTTTGACAGATGCCAAATCGAATGTAAAAAAATAAAGTGAAGGGTAAAGAAACAAAATAATTATCAGTGATGGGCGGGAAAATAATAGGAATCAGCAAACAAAAATAATTTTTTTTATTGATTATCAATAGTTTCTCGATTTATTTGCAGAAAAATGGAACAGCTACTCGTATCATCTTACGCGAAAAAATTGGATGCAGTAAAATAAAAAATTTTAATTTTAAAAATGCAAAACAACTATTGTTCGTATAAAATGGATTCAATTTATGTAATGTATGCACAGAATTATTCACTGACTACCCAACTGCTGCAGTACCATTACCATTTCCGGTCTATGATCAGCTTTTTCGGCTATACTCGTCAAAAATTGATAACCTTTTACATATTTCCTCGTCGTCCCGATTGATGCGTAGGTCCTTATCAATCAGATCCTCCACTGGATCGTTTTTTGCACAAACTGCTAAAATATGTCTGGTTAAGAGAGGATGAGTGATCTGTCATATGCGCGTAAGCCAGTAAACATCTCTAACAGGACCACTCCAAAACTGAACGTATCCACTTGTGTGCTTAAGGATTTGTAGCCAAGGAATTCCAATAGTGAATGTGGCTTTGTTCAGTAAACCCTTGAAACCTCCACGAGCTAAGCCAAAGTCACCGATCTTAATGCTTCTTTCTCGGGCCAATGAACTAGTGGAAACTTCTTCAGATTGCAGGGTGCTTACAACCTCTTTTATTCTAAGTAAATAAGTAACAAGTTTATTTTTATCGTTACGGATAAGTAAAATAGATAAATACATGTGTGTACATACCATTAGGTTCTATAGAGTAAATTTGTATTTCTCTTAGCGCTCTTTCAGTCACACGTTGACGGTGCCGATTAAATCAACTAGCTGCAAGTGTTGGGTTCGATTTACTGGCGTATCCCAGATGCAAACTAGGAATCCAGTCTGGGTTCAAATGATCACAGAGATTCGCACTTTTTCCTAAACAGTAGATATTTTGCAACCGCTATGGTTTAATGTTATTTTAAGTGTACAAACATACCTGAAATAAAATGCTTAGAAAGGACACGAGCTATTTTAGTTTTGACTTCCTTTCTGTTTATAGCTTTTAACAATTTCCTGTGCTTTCCTCAGGCAGAGTCTTAAGTTCAGGGCTTTTCATTCTTATTTGAGGAAACAAATAAAATTTGCAGTTCACAGTATTGAATGAATGGCTTGAGCAGCTCTGGATGCAGTAAGTTATAGGCGTTTTGACTTTTTTTTGTATAATTTTGTTATAAATTAATTGTTGTCTTTAGATGTATAAAATGCATGTTTAGAAAACATTTCAAGTTATTTGCATCCAAACAAAAATATTTTTTGCCACACTTCTTACCTCTATAATAAGTTAAGATTCCCGCGATCTGGCTGTGACCTCTTACCTATGCGCTACACTAATTTAGTATCGGAACGCCAATTTTTCACCCATGCGATTCGGCTGTGGAACTCCCTTCCCCGATCTATCAGAATGGTAATCTATACAACCCAGTTCATAACGAAGCTTAAGCAATACTTAGAGACACTTTGATGTTGATGATTTGCAATTTTCTTTTTTCTTTGAATTTTTTTCTTCTCTTTTGGTCCATTGTACTACCAGGCAGACACACCACATTTTACTGTGGGAATTTACTCGTCTTTCTAAGAAAAACGAGAAGGCGGTTCAATGATAAGGAGCTTAGGTTTATAGCACTCACCATATCCGCACCAAATACCTGCCACCTGATACGAGCAAAAGCAGGACAATCACAGAGGAAATGTTCCGCAGTGTCGTCGCTGTCTCCACAGGCTTCGCAGTTGGTGGTATCGCTTAGGCCTAGCACCTTAAGGTGCTTGGCAAAAACGTAGGGTCCCGTAAGAACGCCAGTGCTCTGTCTGCAGTCTTTTCTGTTGAGAGACAACAAGAATGCCGCGGATTTCCCACAGACATCGGGGAGAATTAGCTTAGTCTGTCTGCACCCTGGAGAGTCATGCCAACGGCGATTGTGTTCATAGGAAACCCAACCGTCAATGGAAGCCCTGACCGAGGACGCAGGCAGACATATCGCTGGTTCAGGTCCTGAGAAGCCCCCTCTGAGCCTTGTCTAACAAGTTCATCGGAGATCTCATTTCCCGTGATCCCGTTATGACCCGGGACCCAGACAAGTTTAAGTGAATTCAGCATTCCGACCGAATTCAGTTCCTCGTAACATAGTCCATGGCCATTAGGATAGCATAAGTCTCTGTTTGGAAGACTGACGCATATTTGCCTAACGGACAGCAGACACCAGCACCAGATCCTTGATCGGTTTTGGAGCCATCCGTGAAGATTGGACTGCATTTCCTTCCAGGTTCAGGGTCCGGCCAGAGCCAGTCCTGAACGCGAGGAAAGTCGACCTCTCAGTTGCGCTTTAGCCGACGTTCCGTTGTCATCGCATCAGACGGCATTTCCATAAGACAGAAGTTGAAGGACAACCGTTGCGCAAGTTCATCGAAACTAAAGTGCGAATTATACCAAAAGCCACCTCTTCTGAGACGTGAGATAGCTTTGATTGTACAGGCCATGATGTAAATATCATGGGGCGGGAGGTTCAATAAAGCATCTAGGCCGGAGCCAGGCGTGCTGGGGAAGACCCCCGTGCAGCCGAGACATACCTGCCTTTGGAGTTTGACAAAAGCAGCAGTAACGTATTTACGTGAAAGCGTATTCCACCAAATAACCGATGCGTATGCTATAAATGGTCTTATCATAGCCGTATAAATCCATAGGACTCTTTTCGGTGATAAGCCCCATGTCTTGCCGAAAATGCCTTTGCACTGCCAGAAAACAGACAGCGCCTTGGCAGTCTTCAGCTCAACATTTTTGGACCAGCGAAGTTTGCTGTCCAGGATGACTCCCAGATACTTTGCTTCATTGGAGAGTTGGATTGTGACGCCTTTTAGCACTGGCTGAGTCAACCCGATCAGCTTCCTTCTTCTCGTAAAGAGAAGAACCTCAGTTTTAAGAGGATTGACCGCTTGTCAAGCGCGCCCTCAATTCTACCAACTAGATTTTGGAGCGCAGTCTCGCAGGATAGGCATATTGCATCTGAGATAGTGGGTGCAATCGCAAACCAGTTTTGCGCACGTGAAGCTCGACCAGCCTTTCCATGCTTTTCAGCAAGAAGGAAGTCAGACTGATTGGTCTGAAGCTCTTGGCGAGCTAGTAGTCACTTCTGCCAATTTTTGGTATAAATGTCACTCTAACTGTACGCCAGGGTGTTGGAATGTTTGCCAGTGCTAGGACAGCGGTGAAGATTTTCTTCATAGTCGGTAGCAACTGTTTTCTACATTGTTGCAGCATGGCTGGGTATATTCCGTCCGTACCAGGTGACTTGAAGCCGTCAAAAGATGCAAAGGCGTATTTAAAGGCTTCGTCCGTTACCACGGCTTTCGCAATATACCAGCTACGCCGAGTTGTTTATTTTGGCTCACTCATAGTCTCGGTAATCGGGGCTGGTTGTGAACCAATAGTAATCTGGTTACCCGGAAAGTGAGACTCCAGTAGATAACTAAGAGTTTCCGCTTTCGTCTCAGTGAATGTGCCATCAAGTTTTCTATGTGAGTCCAGTTTGGCTGGTTTGCCCTTTTTCAGAACTTTAACCAACCTACTAGTTTCACCCAGTGTTTCAATCTTTTCGCGGAAATTCCTATAAGAAGCACTTTTCGATACCCGAATAGCCTCTTATATTCCTTCTGCTTCGATCGGTAGAGATTCCATTCTGTCTCCAAAACAGTCTTGAGTGAACTTTTTAGAAGCTTTCTAGCTTCTCTTCGGATTCTTTGCAGTTCCGAGCTCCACCAGGGAACCGGTATTCTGCCAGGGGGTTTACTTACTGGGCACGTCAGTTAGAAACAGCTAGTAATGGCACTATTCAGGTTTTGAACAGCATCCTCTACCTTTTGTCTCGTCCTGAGTTTGGTTGGAGTTTTGAGAGTTTTTCCCATTTCCTCCCTGAAGCGTATCCAGTTGATTTTTCTTGGATTCCTCCTCTCCTGCAAAGTTATGGCTTCGCATTCGATTTGGAATTCGATATATCTATGATCTGAGAGGGATGCCTCCGAAGAAACCCTCCTGTTGGTAACCGCCTTAAAGTATCTATTTGTTAAAGTCAGGTCGATCACCTCCTGTCTTCTTGACGTCACAAAAATTGGCTGTGAACCAACATTGTTGATGGTAAGATCAGACGATAGAATGAAATCCAGGAGATTGTTTCCTCGCATGTTGCATTTGCTGCTGCCCCAAACAATGTTCTGAGCATTGGCATCGCAACATATAACTAGGCCCATCTTCCTAGGGTCGCAATAGTCTATGAGTTCAGCGATTGCCCTTGGTGGTGGAGTCACTACCGAATCATAGGGGAGATAAGCTGACGCCACGACGAAGGTCTTCCACTCTCCATTCGTTTCGTAGCTTATGACTGCAGCAACCAAATCTTGGCCACAAAATGTCCAAGCTTAGTCACTGAGAGAAGGTTCGACACAGCAAGACAAGCCCTGGGCCTTTCGGACCGCTCGTCACAGAGTATCGTGGTGCCACGAACACCTCCAAGGCCACAGATGCGATTTTTCCACACCCATGGATCCTGTATAAATGTTATGTGGGGTTTTGTACTCAACCTGGAAAGCTTCTTGCTGATTAGATCAGTAGCTGCCTTCGAATGTTGAAGATTAATCTGGGTAAATATAATTTAAATTAACGTGTTTTTCTTCGCGACAGCGAATTTCTGTCCACTGGTGCTGCAAGCATTGCTGGTTGCAGAAAATGTTTTATCCAGATTTTGTGCGCGGGGACCTCCATGAGTGCGTACGCAGTTCCACCGGTAGGAGTGCTCGAAGCCTTCAACCCCCGTTTATTCCTGTTCGAGCTATTGGAAGAATAGGCAGCGTTGGTCTCAATCCGC
The DNA here is from genome assembly GCA_949715645.1 of Portevinia maculata. Classification (NCBI taxonomy): domain Eukaryota; kingdom Metazoa; phylum Arthropoda; class Insecta; order Diptera; family Syrphidae; genus Portevinia; species Portevinia maculata. The sequence goes on from OX454528.1 coordinate 42,532,492, forward strand.
TGGTGCGTTTCGGTTGGGGTAACCTCTGCAATCCTGCATCTCTCAGCCGTCGTCGCCGAGGTAGTGCAGCTCTCAGCGCTTGCGCCTTCAACTGGTTCAGTTTCTTTGCGGCGCGCGATTGCCGCCTTCCTCTGTTTCCACTTCCGCTGGCTCTTAGACAGAATCCCACCGCTCCATTTTTCCATGAGTCTTCAGAAGCAAGCGTTCTTACAGCTCCTAAGTCAACGCCTGTACAGGCGGGGGGAGTTGGTAGTATGTTGGTTGGGGCCTTCAGAATCCTTGCCCCGACCGCGGTCGTTAAGACGGGTGGATTTTCGCTATTGCGGGTGCCACCTGTAGGAGACATAACCTTAGGTTGTTCCTTCATACTTTTCCTTTTGGTTTGGTTCGCGGTATTGCATTCACAGCGATTAAAGCGCAGCCTGCATGGGCGCAGACCGTATAGTCCATTCCCATACAGACATCGCTTACATCTCTGCTATAACCCTACAACCTATCGTACCGAGGCTCCCCTATGAACCACCTGGGGTCGCGCCTGGTGGGGAACCAACCCCCAGTATGGATTTTAGTCGCCTCTTACGACCGGCATGTCTACCTCGGGTAAATTCTGACCCCTATCCCGAAGGGGGGTTTGGATTTCAGTCGCCTCTTACGACCGGCATGCGTACCTCGGGTAAATTCTGACCCCTATCCTGAAGGGAAATAGAAAATAAATAAATAGTAGTAACGTAACAAATAGTAAAATGTACCTTTGAAACTTACACAATTTAAAAAGATGTTGTATCTTACTGTGTAATGTTATTATGCTAAAATAAATGAAATGAAATGAAATGAAATGAAATGAAACGCGATTGTCACGGTTTCACTTTTATTTTTTGTACAGAATCTTACTATTGTTAACTTTTTAGTATTCCAAAATAGTGTTTGGATACTCCTTCTTAGTTCTGGGAATTTGTTTTTGTTAAAATTCACTTGAATATAAAATTATCAGTAAATATCTCGTAATTTGGAACGCATCACATCACATTTTAAAGTTAACTTTTTAATATTCCAAAACGTGGTTTGGAAACTCCTTCTTAGTTTCGGAACTTTTTGTTTGTTAAAATTGCCTTTGTTATAGACTTTTTAGTAGAAGAAGGTATTTCCCGCCATGCAAATTCGCCTTTGATTTCCTTCATTCCATTCAGCTGTTTATTTTTTTATGGTTTTCAGATTAATGTCATTTGGACACAATCGATAGCAATTCCGATAACATTTAAAGCAATCATAGATTGGTAGGACAGTTTTTATCTGGGCTAAGGCATAAGCCCCGATGATTATCCCGGCTAACGAATCCTATATAGGATTGCGTATTTGTATAGAAAACTTGCTAAGCCCATATATTAGTGAAAAAAAGCTAATGTAGAACAAACTTGTTTTTCCTCTATCGATTTTTCTATAATATTAGTTATACGATGTACTTGGTCTAATGTTGAGTGCCAATTTCTAAACCCGAACTGGTGGGTGGGAATAAGCATTCTTTGCTCTATGATTCTATCTAACCTTATAAGAAGTAGTTTCTCAAAAAGTTTTGATAATACTGGTAAAAGTGAGATTAGCCTATATGAGGCGACCTCTAATAGAGGCTTACCTTGTTTCGGTATATAACTATATTTCTGCTATCTTCCAGTGATGTGGAACATATCTTAGTTTAAAGCAAGCATTTATTAAAAGCTTATGTTTTAACAGTGCTATGATGGGTAGATCCTTCAAGATTTGAGCAGTTATTAGGTCGTAACCTGGCGATTTTCTATTAGATAGCCCATGAATACAAGGATTTAAAAACATTTGTCAGATGTTCCGAAAAGGATTGATCTTTTCTTTTGGGTCGCTGGTTTCCCATCAGATGTTCTTAACGGGGAATCATGCCCTTGAGGTATCTTTAAATGTTTGGCAGCCTTCCAAACGGAGTAGTCTGTGACTTTGTCAGCAGTAAGTTACAAAGGTAGTTAGTTAGGGATCTATTTTTAAATTCACCTATCCTTTTTTTAATTTTGTTATTAAGTCTATTGCATATAGTTTTATCGCCGGGATATCTTGTCATTTGCCATTTTCTGAGCTCTTATCTTTTCAAATATTAGTTCCCTAATATCTGTGGGGTTTTTTAGCGATGCTTGGTTTTTTCACTATCAGCTCTGTGTCGTGGAGTGCTTAAAGCAAGCAACTACTCGTATCACGAGCAGTAAGGACAAAACAATTAAAAATACAATAATTATGTACCTATAAAATACTAACAAAGATACAAAATAATGCAAACAATTTAAGACATTAAAGCATTATTGCGCAAAATATTTTTTAGCTTAATTTTACTAACATGCAAATCAATCACATGATCATTTAGATTATAGATTCCACTCATGCGACTAATAGGCTCATGCTTCCCATAATTCGTTCTATGATGGGGGCTAAACAATAGTTCAGCACTGCGCAAATTATGGGCACCACCACGAAAATTAAAGCCAATAGACGACAGCAAGTCAGGTGCATCTATTTGACCGGATATAAGCTGCTGTAAAAAAAAGATATCGCTATTAAGCCTTCGTTGAGAAAGGGGTAACATTTGAAGAAGCTTGATACGTTGACTGTAAGGAGGTAGGCTAAATGGATCATCCCATGGAAGTCCTCTAAGTGCAAATCGAATAAATTTACGTTGAATGGCCTCTATTCGATTTGAATGAATGTTGTAGAACGGTGCCCAAACTTGAGAGGCATACTCTAGGTAGGTAGGTAGGTATATGGATGCCCTTGTGACGGGTGTCACGGCTCACTTAGACCAACAGTTGGGTCCATTGTGTCCATTTAGGGATTCTTTAAAATTTTCCGGGAACCTGAAAAGAGAGATAAAGGAAACCTCTGTTTAACAGCTCGGTAATACGCTTTAGCAGAACCACCCGGATTCATATGTGAATCTCAGGAGTTTCTTTAGCTCTAAGGCAGCCAGATGCTCCAGCTCCGCAAAGAAGTAGCTGCCAAGAATCTTCAATCTTTTTGTTCTAAGGGCAGGGCATTCGCATAGCAGGTGACGTATAGATTCTATTTCTTCAACGTCCCTGCAACTCCTGCAGTAGTCGTTGTGCAGTATGCCCAGCCGCTCCGCGTGTAGGCCCACTATACAGTGTCCAGTGAGGACCCCCGTCAGTGTTCGGATGTCTATGCGGTTAAACCCGATCATGGTTTTAGATTTCGTTTGGTTAACCGCTGGCCAGAGCTCTCTTGTGTGTCTGCATGTATCAAGATTGATCCAACGTAAGTTTGCTTTACTTATGGATTCGGTGTCGATACTTAGCATTAATGTGCTTAGCGGGGTTCTTATGGATTTTAGGGCCAGAGATGCACTCATCTCCGATCCCTTCCTTGCTAGTTCGTCCGCTTTCTCATTGCCCAAGATGTCATTGTGTTCTGGTACCCAGCATAAGGTTACCGTATTGGCAACTGATATCTCGTCTAGGTATTTTTTGCATTTTAACACCGCCCTTGACCTGATTACTACTGACTCCATAGCTTTTATAGCCGCTTGGCTGTCAGAGTAAATGGTGATATGTTTGTCGGGTATTTTTCGACTCTGCACCTCCTTGGCCGCCTGAGTGATCACAGCTGTCTCTGCCTGGAACACACTGCATTCATCGCTGAGCCTAAATGATTCGCTCAGGTTCAGAGACTCACAGAAGATGCCTGCACCTGTACCTACGTCCATCTTGGATCCGTCGGTGTAGATAGCTATCTAATCTTCTTTCGCGACCATTTTATTACTCCATTCTCTTCTTTCGGGGATTCTGATATCGAACCTCCTTTTGAAGACGAGGGTGTGGGGTAAGTAGTCAGTGGCTACTTTCTTTTTCGATGCACTCCATTGTGTCTCCACGAAGGCATGTCCGTATGGTTTAAAAGACCACAGTCCCAACTCTCTGAGCCTGATGGCCGTTTTTACCGCCTTACTGCTGCAGTAGATGTCCAGGGGTACGAGATTAAGTACACTGAACCAAAAAGGTACACCATATTAAAGAAAAAGGTCATCTATATGATGTAGAATTCATCAATTTTAGTCCAGTGAACCTTTTCATCCATATGATGAAGCAGAGTTCATCAATATGATGACAGTTTTAAGTGATGAAACTCGTTCATCATTCATCAACTTTGTTCATCAATATTACGAAAAAATATGAACCAAATTTCTCCTCCATTTTGATGAATGTGTACATCAAAATGATGAATTAGTTCATCATATTGATGATCACAGTCATGAATATGATGAAAATTCAAAGAAATAGATCATCATTTAAGCATATATTATCATCAATGTGAATGCATTCATCATATTGATGTTTTTATTTTTCATATTGATGACCGTATACATCAATATGATGAACATTTTCCATCAATTTAGTGAATATATTCATCAATAAGTTACACACTTTGATCATATTGATGATCGTTTACATCAATATGATGAAAATTTTCCATCAATTCAGTGAATATATTCATCAATATGGTTAATATACCCTCGGGGGTTTGTTGTTTTTCCCTAGAGGGCGCGTCCTAAGGTGGCGGATATAGGAACGCTCGGCAGAAATGCAGGGTAAGTGGGAAATAAAATACCACTCGTGGACCAACAAAACAACTATGTGAAGGAACACAGAAATTAAACCAGTTATGGATAGAGAAAATATGAAGAGTAACCTTACGGTGCAGGGAGTCGGATATCCAGTACCGGCGTCTGTCAGGGGTGTGCGCGCGGGCCCCGGGACGTCGATATCCAGCGACCGCAATATAAATATAAATATAAACCAAACCCCGGAAGTGGCACACTTGGCTTCCGCGGAAAAAAATGCTACAAGTGCAACCAGAAGTATCACCAACCCTTTCCAGAGAGTTCAGAGACTGAACAGAACACCGCCATCAGCAGTGGAAACCCCGCAACTGCAGCCAAAGAAACCACCAGCTGCCCGAAATGTCTTTCAAACTGGAAACGAGGAGGGTAAAGCAGCAGACGAGGAAAATCCAGGAGACGTTTTTTCCAAGGAGATGCAGAATTGCTTAAGGGTGATTAAAACCATGAAAGCAGCGTGTGAGAAGCAGAAAAACATCAGCCTACACATTAAAAACGGCATAGCGGCCCTAGAAGTATATCTGGACAAGATAAAGTGGCACGAGAAAGATAGAAGAAAAACCCAACAAAGGCTCTTCGCCCAGAAATCGGATTCCACGCAAAAAATATCACCAGGCCAGAGTGACAAAGACCTACCGAGCTCTTCTAAAAGACCACCCTCGAGCCCACTTGCAAAGGATACCGACAAAAGAATAAGGAACTCTCCAATAAATCCAGGCGAGCAACAAAAGGGACAAAAAGGCGAAACCCCTATTCCTAAGGTAAATCGTGAGCAAGAGAGCTATGCTCAAGTCCTTAAGAAGAAAAAACCAGCGGCTGTCGCGAGAAACCAACTCGCCCAAAAAGTTAGACCTCGGGACAAACCCAAAGAAGGTGCAAGGGAAAATAAAAAGAAAGCAAAGGCGAAGAGAGAGAAGAACCAACAGAGATCTCGAACCGAAGCTATCCTCATTAAGACAAAGGGAGCAGCGAAGTTCACCGATATCCTGAGGGAAATCCGGAGTAAGGCGAATCCAGATGATACCGAAACCATCATCAAAACAGTTCGGCAGACGAAAACTGGAGAGGTTCTTCTAGAACTCGGAGCTAAAACAAAAAACAAGACAGCTTTCGGAGAATCTCTAAGAGCAATTCTAGGGGATAAGGCAACGGTCCGCAGTCTTGAACCGAAAATTGCCCTAGAGATCAGGGACTTGGATGAACTGACTACAGCCGAAGAAGTCCAAGAAGCAGTCAGAAAAAAAGTTGCTGGTCTCATCTCTGATATTCAGGTGTCGGTCACAGCTAAAAACAGAAGCTCCCTCAAGATGGCCATAGTGCATATGAACGCCCGAGCAGCCTACGATATGCTGAAGAACCCGAGAATTAAAATAGGATGGGTCCAGTGCCGAATACGACGCAGAACAGAGGTCTCACGGTGCTATAAATGCTTCGGCTATGGCCACCAACAAGCAAAATGTAGCGGCGTAGACAGAAAGGGGCAAGGGCTGTGCTTCAACTGCGGAGAAAAGGGCCACAAGAAGATTGACTGCAAGAATTCACCAAAGTGCTGTCTATGCGCAAACCTCGAAGTTCCACCACCCGCTCTGGACCATGCCCCGGGGTCAGGTAAGTGCCAAGTCTTCCGAGAGGCACTCGAAAATGAGGAGAAGAAAAAGGCCCCACAATGACCAGAATTCTACAGGGAAATATCCACAGGAGTCAAACCGCGGACAACCTGCTAATTAAACTACTGGAGGAAATGAAAGTAGATGTTGCCATCATCAGCGAGCAGTATAGAAATAAAGAGAAAAACTGGATATCGGACTCGCTTGGAACCGCTGCAATCTGGGTCTTGGATGCAAGAAAATTCCCCATGAAAAGTTGGGGCACACAAAGAGGCTTCACGTGGGTAAAGTGCGACGGACTCACAATTGTAAGCGTCTATCTGAGCCCAAACGACAGTATTGCCGCGTTTCGGCAAAAATTGGGCGATCTGGAGGATTTCCTGGTCGACACCACAGGAGAGATCCTGGTTGCAGGTGATCTCAACGCCAGAGCACAGGAGTGGGGAATGCCAGCTACCGACTCTCGAGGAAGGCAAATACTCGAGATGGCCGCGAGGCGTGGACTTCACGTAGTCAACACAGGAGACACCCCCACTTTCAGGAGACATGGACACAGAGGAACTATCCCAGACGTAACCTTCGCGACCAACACCACATTCGCAAAAATCAACAACTGGAGAGTAATCGAGGATTACACAGGTAGTGACCACCAGTACATCGTCTTCGATCTGGAAAGTAACCAACGAGTTCCGAATCATCGTCACCAACCACGGCTTCCGAGGTGGAACTTGAACAGGTTTAACGCAGACCTTTTTAAGGGCGTGATCGAGGAAGGTGCAGACGCCGTGATCCAAATACAAGGACCTGCTGAAAGGAAAGCGGACGCCACGATGAAACTAATTCGGCTCGCTTGCGACTCCTCAATGCCCCGAACGAGCGGTGCCAACAGAAACAGAGACCCAATGTACTGGTGGACCGAGGAGATAGCTGCGCTACGCCGGAGATGCCTACAACTCCGACGCATAGTCACTAGGGGGAGAAGAAGAACAAATGCTGAACCCATGGAAGATGCTCTAGCAGAGTTCAGAGCACAAAGATCGGAGCTCAAGAGGGCCATCAATTCGAGCAAGAAACAGAAATGGGAGGATCTCCGCCGTGACGTCAACAGCGACCCCTGGGGACTAGGCTATAAGATCGTAACGCCGAAACTCGGAGCACAGATGACACCCCCTGTCCTCAGTGAAGGAAAGATGGAGCGCATCGTGGACACACTCTTCCCAACGCATCCGGTCAGGCCACCCGACACCACATTGGCCCAACGACAGGAAATTCCAGCTTTTAGCGAAGAAGAGTTGAGCATAGCGGTGCAGTCCCTGCAAAATAGAAGAGCCTCCGGCCCCGACGAAATTCCCACAGAAGCAATCAAAGCGACCGCCCAAACACGTCCGCTTTTACTGCTGAACATGTTTAACAGTCTGCTCGAGGAAGGCATCTTCCCCAAGAGCTGGAAGAAACAACGGTTGGTGCTTATCAGCAAAGGCAAGGGAGATCCGGATTCCCCATCGGCATACAGGCCTCTGTGCATGCTAGACACCGCGGGGAAACTCCTGGAAAAGCTACTTAAGCCACGACTAGTAGCGGCAGTGCAAGCGTCAGGCGATCTTTCAGAGAGGCAGTACGGCTTCCGGAGAGGCCGCTCTACGATTGGAGCAGTAAAAGAAGTAGTGAACGCCGCACAAATCGCCCAACAGGGAAGTCACTACTCTAGGAAGATCGTCTTGCTGGCAACCCTGGACGTACGTAACGCCTTCAACTCAGCCAGGTGGACCGATATATTGAACGCGCTCGAACGGAGGTTCCACGCCCCGGCATATATCCTGCGGATGGTGAAGGACTATCTCAGGGATCGAGAGCTACTCTACGAGACTACAGAAGGCCCGCGAAGAAAGCAAGTGACAGCAGGCGCAGCGCAGGGATCAATCTTAGGTCCAGATCTCTGGAACATCTCCTACGATAGCATCCTTTGCATTTAGATGCCGGAGGATGCCAGACTGGTCGGGTACGCAGATGACATCGCCGCGGTGATCACTGCACGAGACACCGTTAACGCGCAACAAAAGCTCAACCAGGTCATGCGACGAGTCATTTCGTGGATGGAAGAGCACGGACTCAGCCTAGCAACGGAGAAAACTGAGATAGTCCTTCTCACGAAAAAGAGAATCCCCACACAAATCGACTTCCGAATTGGGGCAGAAGAAATAAGAAGCAGCGCCGCGGTGAAGTACTTGGGAGTGAGGCTTGACACAAAGCTAACCTACTGGCAACAAATAAAGGCAGCAGCGGAAAGAGCCTCAAAAACATCTGCATCACTGAGCAGACTGATGTCAAACGTAGGTGGTCCAACGGCCAGTAAGCGAAGGTTGCTGATGGCGACAACGCACTCCATCCTTCTGTACGGCAGCGAAATCTGGGCAGACGCACTCAAACAAGAGAAGTACCGGAAACATATGGCGGCAGTACAAAGATGCGGAGCTCTACGTATAGCTAGCTCTTACCGAACGGTTTCGGAACCAGCCGTCCTTGTAGTCGCAGGAGTGACTCCCATAGATCTCCTAGCGGCAGAAAGGAAGTAGGTCTACGACAAAAAGGCGGAAATGGGAATGCAAGCGGCATCCGAGGAGGCTAAGGAGCTCATGAACCAGAAGTGGCAAGAGCGTTGGAGCTCGGAAAGTAGAGGACGATGGACAGCGAGGCTGATTAGGAACGTGGCTGAGTGGAATGACCGGAAACACGGTGAGGTCAACTACTACGTCACCCAGTTACTCACCGGACACGGATATTTCAACGCCTCCCTCCACAAAATCGGCAAAACAAACAGTCCAGCCTGCCAGTACGGAGACTCGCTAGAAGATGACGCGGAACATACCTTCTTCGCTTGCAGCAGATGGGAAAGCCTTCGCCAAGACCTGCAAATAAGTATTGGCGCCATCACACCGGAGAACATAGTAGAGAAGATGCTACAGAGTTACGACAACTGGCAAAAAGTCTGTAGCTACGCAGAACATGTTCTCAAAAGAAAAACATAGGGACGGGCTACAGTCCGCTTGGGCGAACTGTTGGATACCCTATTCTTATTCCTATCCCTCATAAGTGGGCGTGACAAAAGTCTAAGTATGGTTGAATTGTTAAGAACGCTCTACATATTTTGTTATACGAGTATAACATTTAAAGGATTTTATCAACAAAAAAAACGCTCCCTAGCTCAAACTTGGGTGTTTCAATAAAATTGTTTTATTTAATTGTGGGCGTGTAAGTAGGCGGATTTAAAAAAAATTAACACATGAGAATAAAGGGCCCCTAGAGAGTATATATTATAAATTTCAGCTCCCTAGCTCAAACTTTGAATTTACAAAAAAAAAAAAAATTAATTGTGGGCGTGTCAGTGGGCGGATTTTGAAAATATTTACACATGAGCATAAAGGGCTCATAGAGAGTATATACTATAAATTTCAGCTCCCTAGCTGAAACTTTGGATTTTCAAAAATTAATATACCCTTAGAATAGGGTATAAAAAAATTATTTTATTTATTTGTGGGCGTGTCAGTGGGCGGATTTTGAAAATTTATTATCCCGAGCAGTTTTAGGAGTCAAAGATCATATATAAAAAATTTCAGCTTTCTAGCTCAAAATTCGATTTTTTCTAAAATTTGGTTTTTTTGAGTTTGTGGGCGTGTCTGTGGGCGGATTTCAAAAATTCGTAAACTTTATTATTTCGGGACCCTAGAGAGTATATGGTTAAAATTTCAGCTCTCTAGGTCCAGTTTAAAGGCCTAATTTTTGGCTACAGACGGACGGACGGACGGACGGACATGGCTAGATCGACATTACTATCGATGCTGATCATAAATATAGTAACTTTTAGGGGTCTACGGGCAATATTAAGGTATGTTACAAACTATGCGTCAAAATTAATATACCCTTAGAATAGGGTTTAAAAAAGAGAAGAAGACCACCAAGGGTCACAGCAGGCACAGACGTCTTAGGCCACAGAAGACTAATCAAGACGGCGTCCTTTTACGGACTCAAAAACGGTGCCACCCTGATGTAATGCCAAGAGCGGTTCCAGGGTGGCTTGTAGGCCATAAGCGGGGAGAGTTTAGTCCGTGCGAGTCGGACACACCAAGTGGTGATGGCCTACCACTTGACGGTACATCACGTATTCTCTCCTCCACAAAAACAAAAAAAAAAAAAAAAAAAAAGTTAATATGATTCATTCATGCAATGATACTATTCATCAATATGAAGCATTTATATTCTTCGTACTGATGATCGGCTTCATCAATATTATGAACAAATAATCATCTTAATGATGGTCATTCAAAATTTGTTGGGTGTCACAGATACCTTTATGTATATGGACCATGATGAATATATATATGAGTTCTATATACATGAACCATATTTATGCATCACGGTTCATCTAAAAAAAATTATCTCTTCATTATTAAGATTCATAATATTGATAAATCCAATCATAAGTACGCAGAACAGGGACGCATCAGGTTAATGAACTGTAGTTTCATCGCATTATTGAATTCTATTAATAATACTGATGAAAATGTTCACCTAGAAATAGAAAAGGCCTCATTAAAAAATCATCGTTATATTTATTACTTATCCCAACATTTCCACATTAGTTCAGAAAGCGTCTTCTAATATACTGCATGTACCTTTAGATAAAATGCTACAAAGCCATCATTTCTCATTTTAAAATTCTGTTTCAGGACCTTTCCTTCTAAACTTTTTATAGAAAAATAAAAGGAAGATGTAGAATTAAATTTAAAATGTTTTATTAGTATTGTATTCGTCTATAGGATTAACAATAGGTAATTGAAATGTTTTATAAGTATTTTATAAGACTTTAAGAGTTTCTACTATTGTACTTAGTCGAGAAGTAATATCTTTTTTCATTGGTTCTATGGAATAAAAAAAATACTGTACACTTAGACTTGGTAGACGGCCTTCAGCCAAACCATATAGACTAAGAAACTAAGAAAATTGTAAACAATATATTTTTTATGAAATAAATAGTCACTTACTACTACTACTACTGTACAAAAACCCAAAAATGCTCGCAGGCAGGTGGGTACTGCAAATTAAAAACAAAAATTTTTTTTTGACAAATGTCTACTGCACGCAGTAATTTTTTAAATTTAAGTTTGTATCCGTCCAGATACACGAAGTACTCTGCAGCAGCATCATTTTTTAGCAAGGCTAAAATAAATGGTTGAATGTTGTTGTGCTGGCTTTTACAAAAATCCAGGTGGTCTTCAATTTGTTGAACACTTTCTCCCTCAAAAATGAAAGCCTGTTGGGAGTCTTTGATGGTGAACCTTTGAATTGATTTTGGTCGTGATGTTGTTGACTTCATTACAACTGGCCTTGTTGGAAAGAGGTAACAGTGCAAACTTCTAAGGAGACAAAGAACCGCATCTTCTATAGATAGTAAAAACATAAAGAGAAAAAGAGAATTGTAATTATGTTTATTATGAATACAAAGGAATTATATTTCGTGTTAATCATTGAAAGTTTTATTATATAAACATTGCATCTGGGTATTGCAATTCTTAAATGAAAAAAAAATTGAAGCAACTACTGCACGCAGTTATTTTTCAAGTTTCAGTTATGTATAAAATCTATTCTTTAACGTCTATTTCTGTTTACGTAATGTTTACCTTTGTTCGCATCGCAGTCTTTAATTTGGGTAAGCATTTATTTTGTTTTCTTGTCTTTAATGTTTTCTATGAGGAACTGTTTGATCATTTTGAAATTAATTTCCTAGTTCTCGCATATATTTTGGCTTTGAGGGTGTAAGGCTTTGAAGTCTCTGTCAATCTATTAAAAGATAGAAAGTTACTTAATAAATAAAAGTTATTAAAGGTTAAAACTATACCAAACGATAGCCATTCAAATTTTTATATTGCGGCCATGCCTTAAAAATCTCCTCCTGCGTTGAAAATTTTCGAATTTCTAGAAGTCGGTGCTTGGTGCATGCATCCCAAACACTATCGAAGGCATCAGCAGATAAATTGTCAAAATTTAAGCTTTTAACACAATCTTGTGTATCAGGCTCCGGGACTTAAAAAAATTATTTTATAATAGTGATTGAATGTCCATCACAACTAATACTTACTTAAGTTCCGTTCATACGATTTTTTTGTTGGCGATGTTTTAATCTTCTTCGGTTCCAATGTTTTGTAGAGCCTTTTTACGAGTATGTTATGCAGTTTGGTGTAAATTTTACCTCGCTTTTCGGTGCGGTAATACTCTAATTTTTCTGTTGGAAAACGGTCCAATATGTCTCTGTATCCTGTAGCTGGTTTTTAATGACAAGGGAATGCTCCTTTCTTCAAAATACTCTGCCACAAGACCGATGAGTAGTTGTCGGTGCTCACTTTGAAATTTGTTGTGAGTATTATAGTATTCTACAATAGCATGTCCATGTTTTTTTGCTGATAGCATTACTGATAAGTCTATGGATTGACTTTTATCCAGTTCGGGCGATGACGTGGGTGACGCAGCTCTGGATGAAATATTTGATGTTGATGGAGAACTTGGAGTTCGATATTGGACTTCGGATGATAAACGTGGCTCATTGCCCGGTAATAGGGGCATGCCAATTGAATCTCGCCACTTTTCCAAATGGTGTTCAAATAGTATGCGGTCACCATGTTTAAAACTGGCTAGCAAGCTTCTTACATGAGCCTCTTTTATAATTTTTAAAATGTTAACAGTAACATTTTCATCTAAGGAAAAAAAGATTGGAGAGGTTAACCTGGGACTAAATTTAATCAGACGTTTGAAAATGATAAATCATTTCGGGGTACAAAATGTGATTGCAATCATAAGAAAAGGTAAATTAAGCAATGAAATGATCATCTTACCAAGCAAGTATTCATACATATTTAGGCAATCCCAACTCTTTAAAAGGAGTTTTAATTCCTCATCAACGTCCAAATTGTTGCTTGAATATTCCGTGATGGGCACTAACTTGTAGAAAGAAGCTTGCTGCTGTTCTGCAGTATTAATGATTTCTGGGTTTTCTTCGCATAGTGTCAAATGTTCACTCTCCTCCAATGCCATGGAGCTCTCAGGCAAATTTTCCATGTCTAAATAATATGCATGTAGTAATATATGTAAGTACCTAATTGTAAAAAGGTACTTTGAGCTGTAATAAATATAGTTTGTATTCGCTACTGTTGAAAATGTTCCTTAAGCCGTATAATGTATTTTCCTTTTGATGTTTTTGTCAAAGTAACAGGAGGTCCAATAACTTTATCAAATGTTAGGACTTTAAATTCGCCAAACATAATTTGATCAACCTCATAAGCTCTGAAGTGTGAGTTGAAATAAATGTTCAATAATTTTTGACAAAACATTAATATAGTGGCTTCAGCTTGAACTATAGTCTTAATAATGTATATATTATAATCATTCGAACACGTACCCACATAAAATCCAATTTTATATTTTTTGGCAATATACTCTATTTCATCATAAAATGCTAATTTACTACCTTCTTTTAAGTTTAATTTATCTCGAACAATATTAGCAAATACAGTTTCGCATTTATGTTTTTCTTCTAAGTGAATTTCATTTATATTGCTGTTAGAATGAAGAATCAGATTTGCAAACTGGAACTGAAATTTTTTGGACAGAGTGAGACATATATTTTTTCTTGAAGTTATTCCGTGGGCATACACCTTGAAAGGCCTGTGCTTGGCTTCAAATTTAAAACACCAAAAATTTCTTGCCGGCCCTGATTTTTTTAGTATAGTGGGATAGTGTGTCAAAAAATGGAATTTTGGTTTCAAATTATCATTGAACAACTTAACATATTGCTCATTATGATGTTTAATTTTCGATTGTAAAGTTGAGATGAGCAACTCTGTAACTTCAAAGGACAATATTAAATCCGTGATGTCAATTAGTTCAAGAAAAAAAAGCCAAACTTCATCATCACAGGGAATCAAATCACCGATCATGAGGGGTAAATACATAGTAAAAGTAAGCATTTCACGTGCTGTCAATTTCAAGTGTTTATTTTTTAAGTGGTTCATTGTTAGTTCGGTTGAAAAATTTCCAATCTCCGTTGGCCCATAGTCGAAGGTTTGCTTTCTTTTATTAAGCATTTCCAATGTCAAATACTGCATTTCCTGAGTCAGATATAATATTATGTCAGAAAGGTCATAATGGAATATTCCTTCACATAAGTCATGCATTGCATCTACACAAAAGTTTTCTACCACATGGAAGGAAGGTATTTTGTTAAATGGGCTTTCTTTTGTGATACCAGTTTTTTTAGGATCACACAGAGATACATCATAATTGTAGTTATCGATGGTTCGAATATTCTCTTGTACTTCAACACCAAGCTTATTGCAATTTTCTCGGTTCAATTCACAAAATCTACAAAATGAAGTGCTCGAGAATGATTTTGAAAAGTCAAACAGAGGGTTTACTCCCAGGTTATCCCCGAGAAAAAGAGCCATTATAAAATGAACGCGATGCATTTCTCCATTGCCAACTGATATGTCTACTCCAGTCTCTTCAAGAGATATCAGCTCTTCGATTAGATAATGTAAACAGTCCTCGTTTCCGATATTTTTCAAATCTTTGGATTTTATTACTGCTGCCAAAAAAATACTCTCCAGTTTAGAACTTCGCTTTGGAAAGCAAGGAAATGAGTAATAAAAATTGCAAACGGAATGAGTTGTTGCGTGTGCACCTAGCGGATTATTTGCAGCGAAATCATCAGCGTACAAAAAGTAGGGTATCAAAGTTTTTTGATATGTATCCAATCACGTTTCTTTTTCCAAACCGGCCCTTGAATAAAATTTGTGTACTTTTTATCAGAGTATAAGGAGTTCATATATTTCAATATTTCCAACAGTATATTTTCTTGCTCAAAAACTTTTCGAAATTGTGACTTTAGTGGTAAGACGCTGCCCTTGCATATTTTTTCTCCGTACACCAATTGCGACCGAAAGTAAATAGGCTGGATATCGCTTTTTATGGTAAACTCTTTAATGTCATCCATACACCCTATTCCTTTTAGTGTTTGACATAAATTATGGTCCGTGGCACAGTGTTTAAATGGATCTCGGCAGCTAAAAACCATACTCAGCAAATCGATTTGAGCCTGAATGTTATTATTAAGATGATCTTGTGCAAACGTTTTGATCTGATCTAGCAAAGCATCTATCAAATATATCATGACTTGTTTTTGAATTTCGTAAACATTTTTTCGGGAAAAATTATGATTCCCATGTAGGAGAGTTGAAAATTTTAATGCTTCATCAAAAATATTACGTAAGAATTTATTTTGGTTTAAGTTTTCAGCTACCATTTGATGAGAGCCATTAGTTGTACTGCCACCCATATCAAAACTACTATTTTCATTTGATGATGCTGGTAAACTTTCATCCGAGGCATTTGAATTTACATTTTCTTCTTCCATGCATTTTAAGCTTGTAGTAGGACAGTGCTTTCTCAAAATATGCCGTTTGTAACTTGAAAGATCTGTAAAACACTGAGCGCAAGAATTAACATAGCAAATAAATTCGCTGTTTTGTTCCAAATTATGTTTCTTTCTAAGATGTTTGCCTAATGCAAAGACATTATCTATATTAATTCTGCACAAAAAACACTGCATTTTAATTGTGTGCAAATATATACAAGTGGGGTTCTTTTTTTGTTTAACTGAAAATTAAAAAAAAAATAATATCAATTCTGCTACTAAACTGTCGGAAAAAATTATGAAACAATGTGAAGAACAAATAGGTAACGTAATACGTTTGCAAACTTTTAAGAATTTTATTACCTATGCTTTACTATTTTCTTCAAGTTTCAAAGGCAAACTGCATTGAGTAAAAGAAAAAAGGAATGCGTCTTTTTTTTTTGATGTAAGATTTTTCTTTCTTTCATCAATATGAAGAACAATGATGCACGCATTCATTATTATGAAGAACAATGATGAAGCGTTCATCAATATGAAGAACAATAATAATGCATTCTTCAATATGAAGAACAATGATGAAGAGTTCATCAATATGAAGAAAATTTCGACGAAATACATATATATGTATATTCGTATAAGACTAGACGGACTCCTAATATCCCGTTAAATGTCTCCCTCAAGATGCTGAATCCAATCAATGAAATTATGAAATTATGATTAAATTTGTTAATAAAAACTTTGTATGCAAGAAAAATTCAAAAGAATAAATTAAAATTCACATACATTTGATTTGCATGCATTGCACACTCATGAAAACAAAAACTCAAATAGGTAACGCAATACGTTTGCAAACTTTTAAGAATTTTATTACCTATGCTATGCAAAAATTGATTGAAAAATATAAAATTTATATAATAATAACAAAACATAACCTCAATTTCAAAACTCGACACCGAATATTTCACAATTTTACTGATTGTTTTTATATAGATTTTAACTAGCGCGAATCACTTTCTTCTTCAAGTTTCAAAGGCAAACTGAATACTGAATCGTAAATGAAAAATGTGAACCAAAGTATTAAGTATTACCTATATAAATAGGGACCAGGGATGAGAATGCAATTGAAGCAAATTGTTAGAAAAGACGAAGTAGTTTTCCAAAAAGTGTAGCAGATAAGGAAAACAATTTTTAAAAACATATTTATTTTAATTTTATTATGTATGGGATTGTTTATATTTTTTCATAATAGATTTTAAAAGGCACTCTGGTTTCATTTCTAAGTCCTATCCTAAGTCCTATCCTAAGTCCTAAAAAAAACTCATTCTCTTCTTTTTCTTTTCTACCACATTTAAGTTATCGAAGCGTCTCGCGGTAGTGTTAACTTCTATGGTCTCTACTCATTATTAGATATACTCTGGATTGTTCTCTCAAGTAATTTTTTTTTTACATATGCCAAACTTACTTTTATAGTATTTACTATGTAATATTGAGAGTACAGTAAAGTTTGTCCCGATGTAGTGATACATACATGTAGGATGTAGGTACTCGTAGTTTTAAAATTTTAGGAAACGAAAATTTCCTTCAAACGATTAAAAAATAGAATAAAATATTACATTAACGCTGAACTTATGTTCGTTTTAATCTTGAAAGTTCATGATGAGTAGAGCGGGTCAAAACTGAATCATAATACAAAAGATTTAGGTACCTACATGTGTTTTATACAACATTGAAACTTTACTTACTTTTTTCACATTTCCATCCTCCGCTTGCATCTTATATAATTAAGTTAAAAAAAATATTTATAGAATGCTGATTTACTTGCAATTTGTTTACTTACAGTGAACCTAACATATACATACATGTATAACTTTTTTCTTGCACTACGCACTGTATTAAACTAAAACTTTTAAATTTTGTACATATACTTGTCAAGGGCTACTACTTTTCCCATGTAAATACCGTCCGAATATATACATAGGTAGAGCGCCTTCTATGGTTTTAAAACGTTTTGAAGCTATAACTTCGAGTTTTATTAAGCCGAACATTAAAATTTTGCTTATATATTTGTCAAGGTCTACTGCTTTTCTCAGAAAAATATAGTTCGAATGCAGCGATCTCTACATGGTTTTAAAACGTTTTTAAGCTATAACTTCGTGTTTTATTTAGCCAGAACATTAAAATGTTGTTATATATTTGTCAAGGGCTACTGCTTTTCTCAGAAAAAAATAGTTTGAATGTAGCGACCTCTACATGGTTTAAAACCATTTTTAAGCTATAACTTCAAGTTATATTAAGCCAGAACTTTAAAATTTTGCTAATATATTTGTCAAAAGCGATTTTTTTCTCAAATGTAATCATTTTTCATAATATTAGGGTATTTATTTGTTCTTTATATATGAAATACAATTCAGTAAGTTTAGCCAACCCTGGCTGCAAGACAATTTTTTCGTACTATTCATCATATTGATGAAAAATATAAGAAATTCATAAATATGAAGAAATCATTCATCAATACGATAAAGGATGATGAATGCATTCATCAATGTGAAGAATATTTTCACGAAATACATATATAAGGCAAGATAGACTCAGTATTGCCACTACTCAGTCGACGCCTGCATTAGATTTACAAAAAAGTGCAGATAGAAATTTTGTACAGTACCTACCTAGATCTTATATCCAATAAAAGAGAACACTAGACTCAAGTACCTAAATAAAATATTGAGGGTTTTTATTTCTTTCCGACATATGTTTTTAAAACGCTGCCCAGAAGCTACTCGCGTAAGCTAGCTGGCATTAGAGTTGCTCTTACCGCTCGCGTTGTTGATGTACATATTTAATATTTGAAGTATAAAAGGCAATATTTTTGAGCTTATTTGGAAAATACTATAGTAAATCTTAAGATAATATTTTTTTTTTAATTTTGATTTTGACTTCCTTGCTACATAAAAAACTTCAACTTATCACATTTTTGAGATATTTGTTATATTCAAGGTGAGGAAGATTCGAGTTAGACAACACATCGCTATAGGTTCTTGATATGCTGATTTGGTATCCGGTCCGGTGGTTGGTTGAGGTATAAGTGTATATTTTTTTGATTTTTTGAAAATCAAAAGTGCAGTGAGTTTCATTGGGCACTACATTTGCTTAAAAAAAATCACTAGATCTGCTGCAACTGCAGTAAGGTGACAACACTGGACAGACGACTAGTATTCTTAAAATGCATCCCGTTAAATCCCTTCCTATACATGTTTGGTCATCAATATGATGAACAGAATCATCCAAATAGTGATAGCATGAAAACAATCATCTATATGATGAAAAATCTGGATGTAAATTCACATTCTGCATAATAAAATCAAAAATCTGTTTTGTCCATCAATATGATGAATTAGTTCATCAATACGATGATCGCTCATATCGATTTGAGTTGTGCATGACAAAAACAAAAATCCATTTCTTTGATATGTTGGTTAATCAATAAGATGAATTAGTTCATCAATAAGATGATCGTGCATATCGATTCACATTCGGCATAATAAAAACAGAAGTTTGTTTTGTTCATCAATATGACGAATAATTTAAACAATAATATGAACGATTCACATTCTGCATGATAAAAATAAAAGCGTGTTTCGTTCATTCAATGTGATGAATTATATCATCGAGATAATGATGGCTCATATCCACTCAAATTGTGCATGACAAACAAAAGTCTGTTTATATGATATGTTAGTTCATCAATATGATGAATTAGTTCATCAATAAGATGATCGTGCATATCGATTCAAATACTCCACATGATGAAAACACAAGTCTGTTTTTTTCATCAATATGATAATCCTTTACATCTTCTCATTTTCCCCAAGATTAAAATTGAAGTCGCTTTTTGATGATAGTCTTCATCAATATGATGAAATAAAATTGTCCTTAATTATGATGAATCAATTCATCATATTGAAACTCTTTCATCAATATGAAGAAGAAATCATCAAAGGGATGAAAAAGTAACTTTATTCATCAAATAAATGCTTTCATCATATTGATGAAAAGTTTTGATGAAGTGATGAACCTAATTCATATCAAATTATGCCGAAATTCTCCCAAAAAAATTGATGAATGTACTTTCATCTTATTGATGATTGGTTCATCCGTCATCAAAAAGTTTTCATGAACTTATGCATCATATAGATGAAAAGTACATCTTATTGATGATTTTCAGTTGATGAACGCCATTCCTCAATATGATGACGTCTTTTTTTTCAGTGCAACGTCGAATTCTTTCTTTTAAACAGTTCGCAGCTTCTTCTCATTGCACAGTTAAGCTCTGAATTTAGTCGCAACAAGAAAATGATCAGAGTCGACATTTGCCCCTCGGAACTTGTGCACATATTAGGCTAAAATTTTGAAATTTAGCTTTGATGCGGATCACTACCAGGCGATCACTTATCGGATTGAAGTATATTACTATTGTCCTAATCCTTTTGACGTGGTCGGGAAGTTAATCCGATGGCACAACCCCCAACCTGGAGGGCCAATTCCAGTTACCCCTAAGACGGGGGCGAGTGGTCGGGTTTTCCGGCGTCAGTAACCCACTTCGGGGATATGAGTGCTGCCGTTTGCCCATTTAAGGCTCATCCGCCACCAACTCTTATACTGGCTCAGTATTGGAGATTGCTAATGACCTGGGATTCAAAAAGGTCGAACAGCTCATATAGAGATAACACTTATAATTCAACCTGAATGGAAATTCCTCCGCTGCCGTCTTAAGCATGAGGAAGTATCCCAGTGTGCAAAACACTCCTCCCCTTCTCTCGACCGCTGCCATCAACAACCTTCCAAATGGGTTGGTTACCCAATCTCCAGCCGAGGCATCCAGCAGCTATCAACGTGGAGGTGTAGATTAGGAGTTGAAAGTGAAAGGCTATCGTGTGAACGTTTCTGCTCTCATATATTCGCATCACTACCCTTTGGCTACGTATTTAAAACTAAGATACAATAATTCAATAAGTAGTGTATTTTAAACACCCCATCCATGATTTGCAGTCGATATTTTGAAGCACAATTAAGATAACTATATAACAACCTTCAAATTACGCACATTTAATATCGCGATTATTTCCTCGCTCGATATCACACTTTTCCGCCAATGATTCCTTCTTATTGGGTTGAGTAATGGACACATCTCGATACAGCGCACATCCTCCTTGGCTTGTAGATTGCACAGTGTGCACCCTTCATTTTGGTCGGTTCTAAACGGCATGTATTTTAACTGCAGAAGTTCGCCTCTAGCTTTACAAATCGTAGATATTGTGTTCACACTATTCCGGATTTGCCTCTCCAAGGTCGTATTGATGCACGGGAATTGTACAGCGCGTTTGACCTTAAGGTGCCTTATCTTTGAAAGCGTTAGGAGAGGATAACTCCTTATTCATCATCAGTTGTCGTAGGCTGGCTTTCAACGTAGCACCGTCAAATTCCATTAAGACAATCGTGTTCGTTGCTTAACCTGGACCATTCACTGAAAAATTAGAACTTCCGCTGGATCAGCTGCTTCGCAATTTTTTGCGGAATTCGTTGTCTGGGAAGTGTCATGACTTTTAAAATATACTGGATATATAAATACACTGTATTCGAGCGAGTAGAATAGTCCATGGGACCAATCCATTTTCGCACTCGTATAGTGGCAAAAGTACTTAGAGATCTTGACATACGCACATCCGCTGGTCCAGATAGTACAAGGTGGCGCAAAAGTCATCACCCAGTGGCGTTCACCAATCCGACTGAAAACTACATAGGATAGATGTCAAACGTCGTGGATCATTTAGAACATTGGCACCAGAATTGCCTAAGGCACGCCCAAGGGCTGAAAACCCTATCGGAAGATGCTATAATTTTTGCAAATAGCGGCAAATGTCAATTTTACTTTGACATTTGTGAAGTAAACAGATGACAACTTTTGCGACACCTTGTATTTCCTCCATCATTCTGAGGAGGTGTTCTTCTAAGCTGGCAAAAACACTGCGTAAGGCTTTCTAGCTGTCCTATTCTTCAGGGCTCTTTCTGAGAAGATGGAAAACAGCATTTGTGCAGCCTGCCCGGAAAAAAACGAATCTTCTTCTTCCTCTTCCTACTGACCAATTGCACTTACGTCCCTTCTTTCTCCAAGGTCATGGAAACGTTGATTTACCGTCAGCTTATGAAATATCTTGAATCCCGGAAACTTCTTAACTACCGGCAGTAGGGTTTTCGCAGCAACAGATCCACGGGTGATTTGATGACTTATCTAACCGAAAAGTGGAACCAATCATTTTACCAGGGTGGTGTAAGTAAGGTAGTTGAGCTGGATATTTCAAAGGCATTTGACAGAGTTTGGCATCAAGCTCTCTTGCCGAAAATGCGTTTTGTCTCCGACCCTCTTCCTCATTTAATAAATGATATCTTGTCTGTAATTTCGAATCCAATTTATTTCTTCGCTGATGCCAGTAAAACGTACAGTGAAATACAAAGAATCGTTTTTTAGAAGTACAACACGAATGTGGAATGCCCTATCACGCACTGTTTTTCCTACACATAATGATTTATAAGCATTCAAAACCAACGTGCATCGGTTTCTCGTCCTTCCTTTTCCTCTTTTCCTTAATACCCATACTGCATAACTATGTACATTATAAGGGTGTTTAAAATCCCTAATAAAGGCGGGAGTTCTGTTTGAGAGAGATTGTGTTTGTATCAAGTCGTGTTTTTTCTGAGCCAACGTTTTAATATTGCCATTCATTAAGAATAAAAACTAAGATATTTCGTTAAAAGTGCTTCCGATCGCTATAGTAGCATTCAACAAAATCAAATGTGGATTGTTTTTGCATAGAATAAAACTCAACACTGAAGAAGAATGCCAATACAACGGTCACCAAGTAAAAACACTGAAAACAACAGCACAACCCCACTGAATTCGTAAGCCAAACGAAGGTTAGCGGAAATTTCACCCAACTCTCCTACTCAAACAATCGCATCAGAACAAGAAAAATAGAAAAATGTTTGTAGCATATTATCTATTGCAGATCTGCAGACGCTAATTGTACACTTTATGGCATCACAACTAGATGATAAATTAAAGGATATGCTTAAAAAATCCGACTTGGAGGCATTCGCCATCGAATTCCTTAAACTAAAAACACAATTTGACCCTTCAAGGTAAGCTGGAAAAAATGGAGTCCCGCTTCAGATAGAGTGGTTGTCAATGAGCGCAAATGGAAAATATTCAATGATGCATTTCCCATCTTGGAATGGAGTGTCCGAAACGAGAAAGCAAAATCAATATGATTGGAATTGTTGTCCCATGTCCAAAACATTACTGTTGAAGTCAAGAACAAAGGCGATATATTTACGGAATCATGTCACCGTTTTAGAAAAAAAAATAATCGTTTTCTTATATACTTTTTTCTTTCTATTAATCTTTATTTATTCATTATTACAAATTTGATATTATTTTTAAATTCTAACAAAAGGCCGCTGTCTATAAACTGGGCTGCACTTTACTGTTAGAGTGTTGGATTAAGACTAAACTTAATATCTGTTTGCAATTTCCATTACAGCTTATGATGATATAAAGTATGTGCTTATTCTACATAATATTCTTACTGAACTTTCTCATGGAATTTGGGAATTTGAATGGCCGTTAGGCGAAGGGGTATGTGGGGGATAGCGGTAATGTGTTCTTAGTTGAAGTCTCCGACGTAACTATGTACATCCCGTTCTTAACCCTAGAAAGATAATCATATTTTTATGATGTAAAAGATAATCATACGTCTCAGTGACGTATGGAACTTTGGTAGTGTATTTAATGAAATCCATGAACTTTTTAAAAAATATTAACGTTTTATTTATTTACCTATGTAGTTCATATTAAGTAAAATAATTCAACGATTTAGTATAAATAAATATTAATTTAAACAATAAAAACAAACAACTTAAGCCCCATTACAAATCAACAAAAAACAACTGTAAGAATGGCACAGGTCACGCACGCCCCCAGAAGTCCGACATAGCTATAACTTGTTACCGCAGGTACTTACCATCGCGCCACGACCGTTACGGGCTAGCTTCGACCACCGACTGAGTTAGTTTAAGCAACCAACCCAATGCGGTTTATAGTTAAAAGGATATAACATTTTTTCCGCGCGTCATACGTCTCGCAGACGTAGATTATCTTTCTAGGGTTAAAGCTGCAATTAAACACAGCGACACCGGCATATCCATACATAGAAATTATTCCGCCGCGGCACGTGAAAAAAGAAGGGGCATTAAACTTAAAAAGGGATGTTACTGCAAGATTTGACTTTTCAGTTTGATGCCATACATAATCCGGTATGTGACAAGGAGGATGAAATTACATTTCTGCAGCAGCTGATTGGTGACTTCTGCAAAATGACAGCTCGAGAGGCAGTCAGCCGTTCCCAAACTACTAACATAACATAAGCGTTCAGGGAAATAGTATTTAATAAAAATGCCGTCAGTCATTTAAATAAAAATGTAGATCCAATTTAAATCCAATGTTTAACTGACTTGAACGTAAATGACCAAAAATATTCTGATCACATGCCTCTAAAAGCGTCAGTCAGTTGTAAAATGGTCCAGCAATCCCCGATTCACAAATGCGAACCAAAACTACTATGGAAGGCAAACCGTGTAAATGTATATCAAGCAAGCGTAAACGCTGTATCTGAGAGTGACCTCCATAGCATATGCGGACCAGACAAACTCACTTCCTGCATTATGAATGCTACAATCTTCAGTAAGGGTAATAAAAAGAAAACAAGTATTGTATGACTGTGAGTGCATG
This sequence comes from Portevinia maculata, assembly GCA_949715645.1. Taxonomy (NCBI): domain Eukaryota; kingdom Metazoa; phylum Arthropoda; class Insecta; order Diptera; family Syrphidae; genus Portevinia; species Portevinia maculata. The sequence continues at coordinate 42,557,046 of OX454528.1, forward strand.
GCAGCTAGGAAAAAGGCTTTCGCCTTCTTGCGATTGGTAAGAGAAACGTGCAGCAACTGCAAAGTCTATGTACCAGCCGGCAAACAAAACTTACTAGCACTTGTGTAAAGAAAAACAAAAATAGTACGCTCAGCATTTGGCCTTGGCGCTTAGATATACCAAAGACAGCCGTGGCTTTTGGAAATTAGCTAAAACGATCAACGACAAGCCCTTCGCTTTCAGTACGCAAATCGTGACATATATGTAGAAACATCGTCCCAATTTTCTCTTTCTCAACTCCTTCATAATAAATCTAATACTAATTGAGGTAAGACTAACAATTTAGAAATAAATACACATTTTTAACCCGTACTAAACCGATGCATTTTATTTCTTTAACTAAAACGCTAAGAGGAATTAGGCCCTAGTTATAGCCATGTGTACAAATTTTGATTTACTTGTTTGGTCTATTTAAAATGAATAGATCGATAATGAACATAAAATTGGGAAATCAAACATAAGGTTGCCTTGGTTAATTTTAGTTTTTTCTGTTTAACTTTTCACTTAATTCACAAAATGACACAAATTGTTCCACTGATGTGGGTTTTTTTCCTCTTCCATCTGTCACATTTTAAGTCGCGCGCCCACCTCTTCTGCAATCTACTCTTATCTAATCACCACCGACTGCAATTTCCGGTCGATAGGTTCTAGCTTCATTCTATTTATATCTTTTGACTGTATCTAATAAACACTGATAATCCCGTTGATTAACAAATTTATTGGAGAAGTAGGTATAAACCAGAGTTCAACTCGTTCACAAATTCTCAGACTAATCTCATTATTCGACTCTAAAACGGACAGTAAAACCTTTCTGTCGATATGTACAACTTTGTAATCGACATCGCAGCTCATATAATTTGTACTACCGTTGTAGGTCTGGAAGCGTCCAGTGAAAATCGCAATCTTCAACTACTGTGTCTTATTTCGTTCACTAATCAAATAGTACTTTCAGGTGCTGATGTATGTAAGTAAAAGTATCTATAAGCGTAGCATATTCGCTGCATGAATTTCTGTAAATTAAGGAATTTCTGTAAATTAAGGAATATCATTTTCTCGTTATTTATTTCGATTCCTGAAGAAAAAACGAATAACAGAAATAAATGCTTTTTGTGTTACCTCAATCGAATCAAGAAAAAATATACAATTCTTCCTTACACATGCCCATCGGCTATAAATTCTGTAAATTATCAATTTCTAATAAAAAAGTAAAACGAAAGTACATTTTCTTTTATTTTATTTAGTCCAAGAATTGCCCATTTAACTGCCTCTAGTGCGTCAGAGCACCATCAGCATCAGCACGAATCACATCAATAATGGATAAGTGGTAATAAATGTTTTACCGCACAATAACGATGGCGCATTTTTATCGTATAAGAATTATCTGGTAAGATATTGTGTAAACATTCCTCCTACATAGTCACATCATAAGTATCCTTGGGGGAATTATTGAGGAACAGTAAAATGTGACAACGCAGGCTTATCTAAAGGGTGTCCCAAATTTACGCAAGATTTGAATTGAATAGAAATCAGTTTTTTTTTCAGATTGTAATTTTTTTATCGAATCATAAAGAGCACACAATAGGGATATGTATGGAATAGCACATCGGACGAATGGCCTCCACGGCTTTGCTTGCACATACGCAGTCTTGTCGAAAGTTTCCATGACTATTTTGCCTCATTTTTGCAGAGGTATGGTCGAATGATGCCTCCAGCCCAAATTCCGTTCCTAAAACTGACACGTTGTGAATGCATTTGTTTTTCGACAATCACATGTGGGTTCTCTGAACCCAAATGCGGCAATTTTGGGATTAACAAAGACAACAAGGTGAAAATGTGCTTCATCGCTTAGGAAGATTTTGCTCGAAAAAACAGCACCCATTTGTTGATGTTGAATAATCCATTCAACGAACTCTCTTCGCTGTATATGGTCGCAAGTCTTCAGTTCTTGTGCCAATTGAACTCTATAAGGATGGAGACGCAGATCCTCTGCGAGTTTACGCTGTAGTGAGTTTCTTGAAATTTGCGATTTTTGTCCACCAACACTCTCACGCACTGCTTCGCAATTGACATTTGAAAAGCATGTTTTGGATGACCAGTGTATTAGCATCACCAATTGATCCAGTCTTCCTTCTTCTTCCTTTTAATGGCGGTGAGGCTACGATCAGGATTAAAGATATCATAACCCTTCCACTTAACCTACTGGTCCGCCTGTGGGGTTCGCCAGTCTTCCTGAATTTTTCAATTACTCTCTTCACAGTTGACAAAGTTAAATCAATATTCCGACCATACTTTGTACGGAATTTTCGAACTGTGGCCGCCAAACTTTCATTATTTTGTTGTTCTCTCGGGTAATGCTTCATGTTTACTAACTTTTAACTGTCACCTGTCAAATACTTTACTACACAAATGGCGGCCAATTCAAATTTTGTATTAATTGTTGGACACCCTTTATAACGATTTCCAAGTTGCCTAGAGGCTTAAATTAAATACGCCAAATAATAAGAGTCATGTTCATTTTGTTTATTAAATTTGTTTTTGCACTCTTGTAAATAATTTATTATTAAGCTTTAATTTTTTGTGTTACATTAACATGTATTAAATTGTTAAAAAAGAAAAAAAATATATGGGTTTTGTTTTTATTTAATAAAAAATTGTAAAGATTTCATTTGCCAATGGGTTAGAAGATGGTAATACACTAGGCTAGATAGAAATATTTTCAGTTTGTGCATTAAATTTTCTTTGGTATTTGTGGGGATAAACCCGATTTAAAGATTACGTCAAATTTACAAGCAACTTAAATATAAACATAATGCTTAAAAAATAAATATACAGTTGATATCCAAAAAATTTTCAGGTCATAAAAAATATATATACAACATTCACACAAGCGTTGTAGACATAAACATTGAAAATATATTTTAATTGTTGATATTTAAGGTGATTTGTGGGGAGAGTGATCAATAAGTCCAGAATTCGCATTAAAAAAATGTCGAATTCTGGATAGGTCTACGTGGTGGACAAGGCATTGAAATTAAATTTCCCAAAGAGGTTGTCAAGGCGTGTTACTACTACTACTAGTGAGAGTAGTTACTATAAGCTAGGATGTAAGGAATCAATATTTTGACTTTTTTTTTACCTATCCAAGATGAATAATCCCTACGTTCATAGGTCTTGCTTGCGCTTTGACCTTTGACTCAAATCAAAAATTCAAATATTACCGAAGAAGTATCTCAATTTGAAGTTGAATCGCAAAGCAGATGGTGATAGGTTTCATTGATTCCCTATGGTTAAACTGGATGCATTTGTCAACACGAAGCTCCAAGGCAAGAAGCAGGTAGCGAATTCGATTTAGCGGATAAAGAGAGTTTAACCAAGTTTGTATTGTATATGCCGTCAGAGAGAAATGATACTCAACAGAACGTGACAATAGATACCTAGCCTTTATTAAAAAATCCATGCCAATTACTTTTTCTATACGCTGACCATATATATAGGACTTTGACCATTTCCTGCTCTACGGATCTGACGCATGGAACCTTTCAAAAGCGGATTAATATATTCTTGGTCGTCCCGAGGGCGGACGGGAAAATTGTTCGCAAGATATTCGGTACCGTTTGCCTTGACGGGTTTCGGAGGAAACAATTCAAGGACGAAATATAGGGTTTGTACCTCGACATCGACCTGGTAAAAAAAACTGCGCATTGGAAACTGTTGGAAAGTTTCAAGATGTTACCTGTGTCGCTAGGCTCACCTGAATGTTATCATTGCCTGTTTCGAATTAAGGATGTAAGTGAATTGAGCTAATATGATATTTTTAAGACAAAAATCCTAGAGGTAGGTAAGTCTTGAGGCGGCCATTAAAGAGCTGCTACCAGCGAATTGTAGTTTACCTCTGTCGGGCATTGGATTGGTGCACTAAATTTTGAATGGCATGCGAGGGGTTTTCTTTTTACTAGAGTGCACTAAATTTTGTTTGTGGTATTTCGGGTACTGTGGTATTTCGGGTACCCTTATAGTGCAAGAAACACAGCGCCGACACTTGTTTTTCATACAGCTGGCACCTAGTACCTATTGTCATTAAAGACTTACTTCATGCATTGCATATGCTAGTATAAGGAAGAAGTCAAGCTATGCACGGCTGTTGTGAATGAATTTCAACAGAATTTTAGTTATTTGTCAGTAATCAGTTTTCTGATTAGGATTATGTTTGTGTATAGGGTATTCCCCGCGGATAGCAAATTGTTTGTAACATTTTCAGGGCTATCGGCAATTCCGAGGGAAAAAAATTCCACCCGAACATTTTTGTTCCATGGAAAATATTCCTCGTATCGTGAGTCTCCAGCGGAATTTATTTCCCCCGGAATTTTCGAAGTTATGTTTGAAGGCGTTGACAGTTGTCAATCGCAATTAATTCAATTATAATTTAAGCTCATATTTGAAGAGATTTTGGTAATACATTTTTAATAGAAAATTGTGTTGCGCTGGTCCCACGCTGTTCAGTTCCTTCTTTAGAAGCTTCCAAAATTTCTTCACATTGTCCTTGCTCCTATTCGTAGTGAAGCCATTGGCAATGTCGCGGCTTCCATCACATAAATTTATCATCATCTTCAATTGTCTTTGATTAGTTGACTTAGACCTATAGTTTTATTTTTATATAAAATTATCGAAATAAAACTTGAACGAAAAATACTTGCATAAAGAAAAAAATTCCTCTTCTTTTCTAAATAAGCTCCAGTTTCTTTTTATTTGAACCATAACAAACCTATGCAACTCTTATTTCACTTTTTTGATTTAAAATACAAACTTAAAAGCAGCCGACTACTTATGCACATAAATTCGAAATTCATGCCGATACCTATTTTTGAAAAATGGGAAATATTCCGGGGGGAATTTTGTTCACGATAGCCCTGTTTGTATTCATTACATGATTACATTAGCAAGAGCTTTTAGCTTCATCGACTTGGTCGAATTGTCGCAACCCTCCCATCAACAACTAAAGATATTTCCACTGCACCTTTTTCAGCCGCAGTGGCACTAGATAAAGCATACAGAGCTCTCCGACATGTTCTCAAGGATCTGTCAAGGTAAGTAAGTAAGTAGTAGTAACTAGATCAATAATCCGATCACAGCCCCCCTTCATTTATACAAGAAAGAAATTCGTGCAAAAATTGCAAAAAAATCAATTGAAAGCCTGACTAGTGATACTTGATTTAGCCAAAAAATTTGTGTCGTTGGAAAAAAACCCCTACAACCCCAAACTTAGATGTAAACAAAATGTCCCAATCCTTTAGGTGGGTTATTATTAACGACTTCCTCGTCCAGTGAAGCTGGCAAACTGTTTCCATTCAAATCGCTCTCAATCCTGGTAGACCGTCTCAAATGTACACTCTGCGGTCGAAGGACTTGTGGCTTCGCTGCCACTGCTGGTGGTAAACGAGTTTCAAATCGCCCATTCAAGTGGATGTCCAATAGCTTTTTGTCATTTCCCAAAGACGAGAATGAATGGCCTACCGTACGTATTTCACGAATGTTATAAACTGGATTATATGTTTGCAGTTGTAGTTGACGTTTTGCTTGAATTAGAGCGGAATTTTTATGGCAAAATTCGCACGACTTGAAACTGTTTCGACATTTCTTGCAATCGATTTGCGACAATGACGATGAGGTGGACGAAGAGGAGGATACCGTGGAGCTGCACGAGGATGACGACGACAATGAGGAGGATTTACTACAAGAGCTTGTAATCGAATGCGAATCAATATCCTTGGCGCAGGACACATTTGTGGTAACCCGCTGCGTTGTTGTCGTCATCATTTTATCGTCGTGTACTTCGGAAATGGAATCAGTTGGTATATCCAACAATTGCGGTCGGTCGTTGTGATTGTTGCAATTTGTGTCCTTGGTGGAGTATTCATTCAGCGCTGTTAACAATTGTCGTCGTCGTGGATAATTTGGATTGCGTCGCACCAGGAAATGACATGTTTCCCCACGTTTCATTCGCTCGGCTTGGGCACGCAGTGGAAGATCATCCGGGTGAAGTTTTCGTTGGTATTCTTGCCCAGGACATACCTTGCAAAAAAAATGAGAATATTCGTTGATGAGATCAATTCAATTAGTGATGGCTGTTTTGAAGTCAAACCTCATAGATGGAAAATTGTTCAACGGGTTCCATGGAACTATAACTAGAGAGCAGTAGAGCGAGTAGTTCGTCGGAAGTAGTTCCATCGGAAATAACCAATGATTTGTACTGAGATGTGGGTTGAAGTGCGGATGTGTGGACACGGATAAGCCCACCGGGTCGTAATTGGAGACAAAATCTGTAATAAAAGAATAAAGCATTTCATAATAATAGAATAAGTGATTTTAATTCAAATGTACCGTGATTCTCCTTTTGGATGGCAAGCTTGCAGAATAGCTGGACGAGTGTCATCATCTAGAACAAGGATTGTCTTTACACCAGCTCGCCGAACGCTCACCTCCATGGACAAATAGAATAAACGTGGATCACGATGACGCATTTTTAATCTGAAATAGAGAATAAGAGGTTAGTTCGTTGAATCTGAAAAGTTGTAGCTTATTGTTAGCATTGAGTTAGGTACTATCCAGATGAGGGTTACATGAAAGAAGATTTAAATAGTCTGGCTTAAAAAAATGGATGGAATTGAAATATTGAGTTCTACATGACACTGTCAGAAAATTTTGTAAAAGCTTGCTGACTCGCGTGTCCACAAATCACAGTGTACGAATTATCCGGCGACTACTGCCCTACGGATATGCAATATGATGCAATAACACTGCAACTCCTGCTGTGTCGACATTTTAAAGTTGACATTTCGCATGGTCAAGAGAAGCTGCGCCCAGGATCTGACCATTTTCACGTATGGTTCCAAAACCTGCAGTTGCAGTGGCTAAGTCATTAGTGCGTTAGACTACTGACTGCGGGGTACCAGATTCAAAACACCCCAGTAACGTACCTAAAGGTTTTCGATAGACCCAAATTTTGGGGAAGCCTGACAAACATCCAAGACTACCTATCAAATGAGTAGCATAATAGTAGGACCCTTCCAATACAGCTTCGCACACATAAATGGTTGGAAAAGATTAGGCAGACTTTGGGCCGTTACTTACTTACTTACCAGGCTCCCGACCGTGAAGGATCTGCCTGACACCCTGCAGCCTTCCATCCTCCGCGATCACAGGCACTCTGCTTCCAGTTGCCCAGAACAATCACTCTGGCATCCGCGGTGACTTGATCTTTAAACCCGAGTTTCGGTCTTCCTTGTTGTCTAGAACCTGGGCTCGGAGTCGAAGATCCTCTTCGCTGGAGCATTATCGTACATTCGCTCAATGTGGCTGAGCCAATGAAGTCGACGTATTTTAGCGTTTGGGACTACGTCCACATCTTGGTACAGTTCATAGAGTTTGCGGTTATATCTTCTCCTACTCGCACAATTTTATGTTTCCTCCGAGGTTGGTGAACTCCCTTATTTCCTCGAAGCTGCTGCTATCCATAGTGAGGTTTTGTCCTATTCGGCGGACAGATGTTTGTTTGTTTGTTCAAGTACTTCGTTTTCCCTCGTTGACTTCAAGGCCAACCAATTTTGCCTGTTCTTCAATAGCCATGAAATCCTCTAATACGGCGCGCTGAGAACACATCTACTATTCCCTGTGCTTCGGTGACTAGGTTCCCTTGTTTCGAAGAGTCTAGGTTCCGGTCTTAAAGGCAGCAGCCAGTTGCTTAACTTTTTTATAAAACCTCCGCATGTTGTTTCTATTGCGAGACTCTTCGATCTCCTTGAGCTGGGAGACTGCGTATGCCCTCTTCTTTCTACCCAGGATTTTCTTCTCCTCCTGGCTCGATACACTTTCCTTGCTACACTAGTTTTGCGTAGCAGCGTTTGTACATATGCACGTTCGGTAAGAATTTTTCGGTGACCGGACTCATCATCATACGGACTCTTTCTCTGGAGTGGTACCAGCCAACCTACGATGCTCTCGGCTACCTCTTTACTGATGTCGTAATACCGATTCCACTTTCTTAGCGTCTGTGTGGGTGGGATCGCTGCAGACCAATCGTGCTAAGGCGTCCAACATCGAATTCCTTTTTCTGCGCGGTTCGCGCAGCTTCTTCTCATTGGACATCGAGCTCTAAATTTAGCCGCAACAAAAAAATGGTCAGTGTTGACGTTTGCTCCTCGGAATGGGGGGTTGTAGAAGCTCTCAGTAAAACTTTCTACAGCAATTTTCCGACAATTTTTCTACTGCAATTTTCCGGATTTTGGGCTCCATTTTGATTGAAAATGTCAAATACACTTGCAGAAAAAAAAGTCATTTGACGATGATCAAAGCATGTGTGCAATATCACAATTGCATATTTGACGTAGGTATGCAGCTTCTACGTCATAAAATGACGCTCATTTGACAATCAAATTGACGTTTTCGAAAACGGCCGATGACTGACCATATTTGATGTCAGGACTCTTCGGGCTACAGAGAGACCAAACTAGATTTTCCGGATTGTAAGAAGTATTCGGCATTGTTACTTTAACAGTTGTGCAGCAAGACGAATGCAGTAAGATGATTTTGTATGTAAAATAATACATTGCTAACTGGATGTCAATTCTTGCTGCATGGTGTCTCTGTTTCTAGTTTCACTGCACCAATAGTAGTAGAACAAGACAATTTGGTTAAAATTTTTCCCGTTTGATGTTTCGTGCCTTGACATTCTACGACATTACCTAGCACTTTCGTCTGATTGGTCGTTCAGTGATATTTAGGTCAGCCAAAAAGAATACGAATGAGGGCAATTACTAATTGCCCATATGTTTCATTTGCGTTCCACAATTGATTACTGCGTACATCCTCGCTGCACATCTGTTTTAGGCTTAACAGAAATTCTAACGGGTAACCACGCTTTTGGTGGCTCTTGCATAACTATCTGAGAAACTTGTGGAGAGGGCGAAGATACTGCAGAGAACTTCCTTTGCGACTAACATGCCCTTTCTCCTACCATGCTCCAGACCGTAGACCATAAACCTGATGTCTTCATCACTGAAGCATCTTCACGTTATTCTCAAAAACCCGGGCATATAACGACAGTAAAAGGAAACTGAAAGTGCAAGTGCAGTTGTTGAGTCTGAGTGCTTCGCAGATGTACGAAACTTTCAACTTTCTGGAATAGAATAGTCTTTTCATCGATTAGGGCTAGTGGTGACTAATTAAGAGAATTTTAGACACCTCAACAGTTATAAAAGCAGTTTGGGTAGTTAATAGTCGCCATTGAGGCAAAAGGAGGCTGAAAGTGCAAGTGCAGCCGGAGTGCTTCGCAGATGTACAAAACTTTCGACTTTCGGGAACAGAATAATCTTTTCATCGACTAGGGCTAGTGGTGATTAATTTGGAGAATTTTAAACACCTCAACAACTTTAAGCGGCAAAAGCCCCCTGACTTTTATATTTTTTCACAAGGAAAATTAGTTTTTTTTTTAGTTTTTTTTTTTGTCACCCTTTTAATATCTTCCGCTTAATGACTTTTTCCAAAACAAAGAGAATAATAATATAATCACTCTTACGTGAGCTCTCGACGAATGAAGTCAAAATGTAGGTAGCCAGTGCCATTTCTCATTTACAACCTGAAGAAAAAAACATAGGGACGGGCTACAGTCCGCTTGGGCGAACTGTTGGATACCCTATTCTTATTCCTATCCCTCATAAGTGGGCGTGACAAAAGTCTAAGTATGGTTGAATTGTTAAGAACTCTTTACATATTTTGTTATATAACATTTAAAGGATTTTATCAAAAAAAAAACGCTCCCTAGCTCAAACTTGGGTGTTTCAATAAAATTGTTTTATTTAATTGTGGGCGTGTCAGTAGGCGGATTTAAAAAAAATTAACACATGAGAATAAAGGGCCCCTAGAGAGTATATATTATAAATTTCAGCTCCCTAGCTCAAACTTTGAATTTTCAAAAAAAAAAAAATTAATTGTGGGCGTGTCAGTGGGCGGATTTTGAAAATATTTACACATGAGTATAAAGGGTCCATAGAGAGTATATATTATAAATTTCAGCTCCCTAGCTCAAACTTTGGATTTTCAAAAATTAATATACCCTTAGAATAGGGTGTACAAAAATTATTTTATTTATTTGTGGGCGTGTCAGTGGGCGGATTTTGAAAGATTTTTATCCCGAGCAGTGTTAGGAGTCATAGATCATATATAAAAAATGTCAGCTTTCTAGCTCAAAATTCGATTTTTTCCAAAATTTTGTTTTTTTGAGTTTGTGGGCGTGTCTGTGGGCGGATTTCAAAAATTCGTAAACTTGATTATTTCGGGACCCTAGAGAGTATATGGTTAAAATTTCAGCTCTCTAGGTCCAGTTTAAAGGCCTAATTTTTGCCAACGGACGGACATGGCTAGATCGACATTACTATCGATGCTGATCATAAATATAGTAACTTTTAGGGGTCTACGGGCAATATTAAGGTATGTTACAAACTATGCGTCAAAATTAATATACCCCTAGAATAGGGTATAAAAAGTGAGTGTATATGAAGCAAAAAGTTTTTTTTGTGTATTAGTAAAGTCGGTGCAGAAACGAAAGTATTTGACGCCAGGTGTTCGTTTAAAAAAAGAAGAAAGGAATAGTCGTGTGTGTTTGCCTACCGTTATAACTGAGCGTCCGTGTTTGTTCAAGTTATAAGGAATAGCAAAGGCAATGTCAAAAGGGGGATATGGCACCTCAGAAGCTCGGGAGATATGGCACCGGTGCCATTTCCCCCGCTCTTACTTTTTTGTACTCAATTTTCATTTTTACTATTCAATGGTTTAATTATTTTTTCGTTAATTTTATAAATTTATTTTATAAAAAAAAAACTTTCTACAAGTCGGGCCAAATGGACTCAAGCCCAACTCACAGCAGCAATGGAAGCTGTTCATACCAATAAAATGTACATAAAAGCAGCATCAAAGCACTTTGTAATCCCTTTTACTACCCATAGAAGTCGCCTTAAAGGCACATATAAAAGTCCGGAGTTTTGACATCACCGGACAACTTGGCATCTCAAAAAAAAAACCTTAAATAGATTAAAAGTTAAAAGATTGCTTAAAAAGCCAACGACCATATCAAGTCGAGTTAATCGGTTCTCGTCAGATCACCGCAATTAAACGAAGTCGGGCGCATTTAGCACGTAGATGGGGGACCGTTTGAGAACAACCGCGTGTCGTTGGCCAGTCCCATCTACAGAGTTGAGGTAGATAATACATACGTGGTATCACAATGGACCTAAATTGGTCTAAGTGTGGGCTTCTGCCGACAGCCACCTAAACCTAACCTAATTTAACCTAACCTTAAAAAGCCAAAATGCTTTTAAAAGAATAAAAGCGCTCATGTCAGTACATCAGAGGACGAAGAAATCTCATTTCATGATGAGTCAGTGTGGTGAAGATTATGCCCTAACAACGAAACCGGATGAGTGGATAAGGTGCATTATGTGTCACTTCTGGTCACATGACTCGTGCACATCTTTTAACAATACATGCAACAAGTGTGGCAAAAATAAACTACGAGAAACTGTAAAATGCCATATAACCCGCCAGCACGTGCCATATCACCCTCCATTTTTTTCCATCGTTTTTGTTTTTATGTTTTTTATTTTTGCAAAAAAAGATGTGAATTTGACTGTGAATTTTACAAATGTTCCTTTTTTTTGCTTATAAATTAGTTTTAGAATAAAGTTATTTTTATTTAAAATAAAATTATTTTTTATATTCCAAATAACAAAGAAAAACAAAAATGGGTGCCGTATCACCCGAACTTACCCTATCGGAAGCTGCTAATTCCCCCTCTTTTACTATATAGTCGATGATGTTAATTTTTGAGTAAGCATCAGACGTCGCTCTCATCTATCCCTGTCTAAATTTTTCAAGTTTTTAAAAAAAATTTCAGAGATGTTTAAGGCATATAAATTCAGATCATGTTTCATCCACCTTAAATAAGAAAACGTCATAAACATGTCTTTATTTTAGAACTACAACTCAACCTTCAAACACAAACAACTATAAATAAATAAACACTCTTTTAGTAACGCATAACCCTTGAAGTTAATATGTACCTACAGCTATAGCAGGGACAGTCACGTCCCTTTCAACGTAGTTAGTGTAAACCTCCAGACTCAAAGGATTATAAACTTTTGTTTGGTGAGCCAAATTCAATTCCCTAGAAGTTCTAAGCAGTTCTTGCTTTCATGTAGATCTTATTTGTGCTTAGTCATGTGCAGGTTCAAATAGTTTAGTTGTAAAAAAATGCTCCCTCCCCTCTTCCTGTCATGAGACTTGTCAAACATAAAATTACTTTGACAAAAAGTCCGTAGTTTCAAAGTTCTATGAACTTCCTAATTTGCTTTATTTCCTTGGTACATTTACTTTACTACAAACGTAGGTACATAACCCTTTGCGCTTATAACATTAAGAGTGCGTTATGCTTTTAACTGCCTACAATAATGTCTATTATCTATTATGTACTTAGATGTAATTTTGGTTATTATTAATAAAAATAAAGGCAAACAACACATTGAGCCATATGGAAGGTTGTTAATCCATTTTTTTTGGCTAACAATGAACATTATGAGATGGATGTTTCTAATAGTTGATGTGCAACATGTGGCCTTAATGAGCGTTTAAGTTAATATGAACGTTAAGGATATTGTGAGCGCCACATATGTTGAATTGAATGGTACAAGAACACTGTGATTAGTTGGAAACTAATGTTTATGAGCTATATTAGATGTAGTAAAATGGAAGTTAGGTTAGGAACTTTTTATAACTAGGAAACTGATTTCAGTTAGTAATGATAATGACACTAAGGGGAAAGTATTATTTGTTTAGTGGAAAACCAAGCTGCGACTATCTGCTTGTGGATTCCGCAGCAGTTCTTTACGGCCAATCGCAATGGACATAGGGATCAGCTAATATGAGTTCAAATCTACTTGGGGATTGCGCTGAAATTCTCAGCGTCAAAGTGAACAAATAAATAGATTTTTTACTTTTTTTATTACTATAACATTGAAGAAGTTAAAACTACTGGAGAGACCAACGAACCACTACAAAAAGGCAATATCAATTAGCGTTCCTTCACATTCGCGAAAGAGAGGTATGCCTAAAAACTCGAACTGCTGGATAACACAAATGCAATAACAGTATTCGATTGGGTTAAAAAAAAATAAAAAATATTTTTAAAGCGAGAGGCTTGCCCATTAATTATGAGATAAAACCAGCGAATTCCACTATTGGACCACTAGAGAAGTAGTTAAGCGGAATTCTTGTAGTCCATTTAATCCTGATCATAAATTTCCCGTTAAAGAAGAAGGAGAAGAAGAAAGTTAGGTTAGATTGCCTTTCCGAACAAAAGCGATACACTTATATCAATATGAGGTTCTCTCTGATACCAAGTAAGTCTATAGCGGGTGGCGACGGTGTAGAGGTTAGTGTGTTGGCTTGTGACCCGTGCGGTGCAGGTTCAATCCCCACGGGGAACGACAACATACGTCACCCATTCACATGCCTCTACACCAAAAGAAGGATTTCTGCCTGGTAGTACAATGGACCGTTACCGAGTCTGAGTGCTCTGGGATTTGGATTTCCTTTTATATTAATAAAAAAAAAAAAAAAGTCTATAGGTCCGTTCGCGAACTAATATGCAAACGTAAATTTATATAAACTTTCGTGCAAAACTACACAAATGCGTTCGTGGACTGAGAAAATGGTAAAAAGATGAACGAAAGAAAAATGTACTTTCGTTCATTTCACACAGAATTTCAGCTGGCAAGAAAATGAAAACTGTAAAATGATGAAATCCTATGTGTTTGCCAGCAAAAAAAAAAACAGCTGTTGCTTCTTTTCAAGCCAAACTAAGATGTTTTTTCAACTTTTTACACAAAAGCGTTCGCGTACTTTTCTTAGAAATGAGAGGATTCTCTCTCGATTTTGGAGATTTGACACTTTTAATTTTTCTACACATAAAGTACGCGACCTATTGATAGATATCTAATTACTCGTTGATGTCAGTCTTCTTTTCTAAAAAGGAGAAGGCCATGTACAGAGAAGGTGCAAAATAGTCTTCTCCTCATCCTCGTTCATGTAAAGTGTGTCCCAAAATGAACAGAAGATTTGAATTTGCCGCCAGTTGTGTAGTAAAAAAAAACATCAATTTGATAGCTGACAGTTTAGGGTTAGTACAAATAGAGAATTACACGAGAGAACAACGTGTTTTTGTTGTTGAACAATAGTTCAAACATAATGAAAGTGTGGCGGCCACAGTTCAAAAATTTCGTACAAAGTATGGTCGGAATATTCATTTAATTTCGTCAGCTGTAAAGAGAGTAATTTAAAAACTCAGGGAGAATGGATCAATTGGTGATGCTAAACACACTGGTGGTCCAAAAACAAGCCAATATGGAAGCAGTGTGTTGGTAAAAGTCCAGGAACATACATTTGGCGTCGTGCGCAAAAATGTATAATTCCAAGAAGCTCTCTACAGCGCATATACTCACTAAAGATCTGCGTTACCATGCTTACAAAGTTCAATTGAAATAAGAACCCAAATTGGATGATATTGATGTGGACCACATGTTATTTCGACAAGACGATGCCACATTCCATACAGCCCCGTAAAACACTTCAATTACTGCATGCGACATTTCCTCGTCGTATATGTACTCTCTCGTTTCGGTGATTCCTGGCTGACTGGCTTCCTATATCGTGTGATTTAAAACCATTGGATTTCTTTTTAATACACTATCAGCTCTGTGTCGTGGAGTGCTTAAAGCAAGCAACTATCACGAGCAGAAATTGCAGGCACAAAAAGTGCTCTCACAGACTCATCATTTAGTGCAGGTGTTAGTAAGGACAAAACAATTATACAATAATTATGTACCTACAAAATACTAACACAGACACAAAATAATGCAAACAATTTAAGACATTAAAGCATTATTACGCAAAATATTTTTTAGCTTAATTTTACTAACATGCAAGTCAATCACATGATCATTTAGATTATAGATTCTACTCATGCGACTAATAGGCTCATGCTTCCCATAATTCGTTCTATGATGGGGGCTAAACAATAATTCAGCACTGCGCAAATTATGGGCACCACCACGAGAATTAAAGCCAATAGACGACAGCAAGTCAGGTGCATCTATTTGACCGGATATAAGCTGCTGTAAAAAAATGATATCGCTATTAAGCCCTCGTTGAGAAAGGGGTAACATTTGAAGAAGCTTAATACGCTGACTGTAAGGAGGAAGGTTAAAAGGATCATCCAATGGAAGTCCTCTAAGTGCAAATCGAATAAATTTACGTTGAATGGCCTCTATTCGATTTGAATGAATGTTGTAGAACGGCGTCCAAACTTGTGAAGCATACTCTAGAATCGGACGGACAAAACAATTGTACAATGACATAGTAACGTATGGGTCATTAAATTCTTTCGCCCACCTTTTTACGAAGCCCAGCATAGAATTAGATTTATTAACAATAAAATTGATATGCTTGGCAAAAACCAGTTTGGGATCGAAATAAACCCCAAGATCCTTAAAATTATCAACATTACAAAGAATATGTTGAGACAAAGAATATTGAAAGGTGGAAGGTATATTCTTTCTAGAGAATGTCATATGTTGACATTTAGTAGGGTTCAGGGATAAACCGTTTTTATCACACCAATTGGCGAAGCTATTAATGTCAGATTGAAGAAAAATTCTATCTTGCTGACTAGTGATAGATTTAAATATTTTCATATCATCAGCGTAGATCAGGATATTACTGTGATTTATACATGCTTTAACATCATTAATGGCTAGTATAAATAGAATTGGTCCGAGGTGACTACCTTGGGGAACTCCAGACTCAGCTGTAAAAGATACAGATAGCGATCCTCTAAATTTGACTTGATAAACCCTTGATCTAAGGTATGAATTAACCCATTTTATGAAACTTCGTGGGAAATCCAAAGCCCTGAGCTTAAACTCGATTATTTCATGGGACAGCTGGTCGAAAGCTTTAGAGAAGTCAGTGTATATGCAATCCATTTCGTACTTATTCTCTAAGGCATTACAACAATCATGCAAGAAACTTAACAGATTAGTGACAGTGGATCTGTTTCTTACAAATCCATGCTGTTCATTGCAAATTAAATTGCGACAAAGAAATATTAACTTTTCGCAAACAATTTGTTCAAAAAGCTTAGGGATACACGAAAGCTTTGAAATAGGCCTATAATTAGTGATATCACCATGTTCGCCTTTTTTAAATACAGGTGTGATAAAAGCACTTTTCCATACATAAGGGAATTTACCAGTACTAATGGACAATTCAAACAGATATTTAAGATATGGAGCAATTGCATGACTACATTTTTTAAGAACAATCGGTGCAATGCCATCAGGACCTGATGAATAATCATTCTTCAGAGAAGAAATAAATTTTAAAATTGTTTCCAAGTCAAATGAGAAGCTATTAAAACTTATTTGAGAACAGCTAGTTAGATAACTAAAATATTGCTCATCTATGTGAAGAGGGGCCACCCTAAAAGACTTACTGAAATAATCTGCAAACATATTGCTTGCATCTAGCGAATCAGCAGTTGTAGAGCTATTGTAAGTAAGTTTCGATGGATAACCATCGGTTTTTTTCTTAGAATTAACAAATCCCCAAAAAAGTTTGCGGTCCAATTTTAGAGAGCATTCCATTTTACTTATATAGTCAATATATAAGTTGCAGGATAAAGATTTGAACTCATTGAATAATGTGAGATAGAGTTCAAGATCGAATAGCAGAGACTTTTTAAATAGTTCTTCCAAGCCCTATTACGTCTGTTTCGTATCGATTTGAGCTCTTTAGTATACCAGGGATGGGACGTTTTCATATTCCTAGAGGATTTGACAGGAATCACTTTTTTCATGCAGTTATCCATCAAAGAATAAAATGCACCGACTGCATCTTCAATATTAGATAACGCAGTAAGATTAAAATTAAGGCTATTAATTTCATCAGAAAGCCTTTGAAAATTTGCTTTCCGAAAGTCAAAAGATTGCGAACGGTCATACGAATTACTGTTTTCGTACAGATGTGCGCCCAGTTCAATAAATACATCCAAGGGTGGATGATTGTCATCTATGTTAGTTATACTGAAGTGGGATTCCAGAACAACAGTACTAACAGAGTCAGAAGAGAAAACAAGATCGAGATTTCGATTTTTGAAATTTTTTATACAGCTTGTTTGCTGTAAGTCAAGAGACAAAATGTTGTCTAATAAAGCGAGCTTTTGTTGGGCAGAGTCAAAGGATGGAATAAGATGAGAATCATCCTCAGAAGGTACCCATCCAATATGTGGCAGATTAAAGTCGCCTATAAGTAAAACAGTGCTGTCACAACAAGATATGTCAAAAATATGGTCAAGTGCCATAGAAAGTTCAGAATACAAAGAACATAGACGAGACGATGGAATGTACGCATTAACAACATATAAATATTTGTTCTTAAGTGTAATTTTTACACAGATAATTTCGACATTTAGTGAAAATGGAAAGTCAATCTTTCGTGACTCAAAGATGGAACGAACGGCAATCAGGACACCTCCTCCAAGCGCTTTCAGATCATTTTTATGACGGTCGTTTCTGAATACGGAGAACTCATGATTGAAGAGTTCCGTGTCTAAAATTCCGGCATTAAGCCATGTTTCCGTCAAGGAGAAGATATCATGAGAGAGGGCTTGGGAGTTTAAATATATTTCAGCGGTTTTTGTGCGGAGTCCCCTTACATTTTGATAGTAGAGGGACAGCCTATTGGGTTTTATAGGTTTATTTGAAGGCAAAGGCCTATGCCAACAAGCCCACAAACAATAGTGCATTGAAGGAGGAAATTCAACGATGCATCAACGAAATTCAGTCACATTTATGCAAAATGGTCATTTAAAATTTCGAAAAGCGTGCGCATGTGCCCAGCAAAGCCGTGGAGACCATTTGCCCGATGTACTCATTCATACATAAGCCTATCATGTGTACATTATGACTCAACAAAAAATAAAAATCTAAAGCAAATAACTGTGCTTTCTATTTAATTCTAATCATTTGGACATTTTTGGACACCCTTTAGCTTCTGCAAAAATGTTTTGAATATACATACGCAAACAATCGTTTCATGCTTTCCAACGGAAAAGTTTTTTTTTTTTTTTATAATAAGCGCGCACTAAAGGGATTTGTTGGGACCCTTATAATGTATTAGCTACACAGCGCGGGCGTTAAGGAAATTAGGGTGAGAAGAAAAGGAGAGATGCCGCTGCACCTTGGTTTTGAATGTTTGTAGGTTGTAATGTGAAGGAAAAACAATGCGTGGAAGAGTGTCCCACATTCGTGTCGTACGGCTGAGGAAAGATTCTTTGAACTTCACTGTACGTCCGAATACGGGCTTGAGGGTGAACTGTTGAGCATTCCTTGCTTGGCGGGTACTGCGGTTGAAATGTTCAAGGGGAGGAATGAAACTGGCTATTTCGTTTGAGCACTTATGGTGGAAATAACGATAAAATAACGAAAGGCAGGAGACATTCAATTCAATTTCAATTTGCAATTTCAATTTATTAACTTCTTTAGTTTTGAATGTACAATAAGACACTGTCTTTTATAGTACAAACGGTAATTGCATCAATGTAAATTGAATAAATATTAATAAATAGGGCAAAAGTGACAAATAAGAAAAAAGAATGATTATCATAAAAATACAAAAATTCAAGGTGAAAGGTAAAAATGGAGAAAATTATAATTATCTTGAAATATCTTAATTACTATTTTTATCATCATTGCTGCGCTGAAAAGTATTTAAAAATATTACATTTGAAGTTCTTGGAATTGCGAGTCAGTTTAATATGTATAGGCAAGGAGTTCCAGAGTCTCGCAGAGTGGACGAAAAACATACGGGAGGAATTTAAATATTTAAAAGGCGGAATATAGATATTGAGTGTTCTCTGAGATCGTGAAAAAGCTAATCTATTGTAAAGGTATCTCGGGGTTTTGCTATGTAGGAGTTTGTGAAAAAATATGAGATTACGAGCATTTAAAAATTGGTGTAAAGTACAACCTAAAACATTTCTAGATAGAAGAGAGATTCGATCATATCTTTTCAGTCCATAGATGTATCTAACGGAATCATTAAAAGCTACTCGTAGTTTATACTGAGATAGAGAGTCCAAGTCACTGTATACTACCTCAGCATATGTGATAATAGGTAAAATCAGAGCAATTACAAGTTTACGACGAGTTTCTTTAGGAGTAAAACTAGCAGACAGTCAAAGTTTTCTAAGACAGCCATAAATGCGGCCAACAACAAAATTGACGTGATCATAAGACGATAAGGTACGGTTCAGTTTGAAACCTAAGCAAGTAACAGTATTAGCGTAACTAATTAAACCATTTGAGAGATATAAATTGGGCAAGATGTTTGGGTCAATTAGCTTATTCGCAATTGCAATAATCTGAGATTTTGTCGGATTTAAAACAAGTCCATTAATAACAGACCATCTAAAAATCGCTGACAAGTCATCATTATATTTACTTGCAAGATCACGGACATCACAAAGAGGACGAGACAAGCACAATTGAACATCATCAGCATAAAGGTAGGTAGTCACGTATTTACAAACTGTTGGAAGATCATTGATAAACATACAAAACAAAATTGGGCCGAGAATTGAACCTTGAGGAACGCCCTTAGTGACAGATTTGAACGAGGAGGACTTACCTCCAGCAATAACTTTTTGTTGCCTGTTACCCAGAAAACTCTCAATAACCTTAGTAGCACTAGGGCTAAAATTGAAAAAGTGTCGCAACTTCCAGCACAACAGTTCATGATTAACCGAATCAAACGCCTTGGAAAAATCAAGCAGACAAAGAAAAGTAACATGGCGCTTATCAATATTTAACCTAATATCATCCATAATATTAACCATTGCTGTAGAACAGCTATGACCTTCTCTAAAACCAGACTGAAGTTGATGAAGTAAGGAGTTACTTTGAAGGTGATGATTACGAGGATGACTAAGAGAGTCAATGGATCTCGCGATGTCTCCGTCGCCAATGAGTTTTATCGCGCGTTTTTGGATCCTGTCAAGTAGCTCCAAATAAGTTATTGGTGCACCGGACCAGATATGAGCGTTGTAATCGAATTTCAGGCGAACAAACGCCTTATAAATTGTAGTCAGATCAGAAGGGGTGAAATACTTCTTAAAACGCTTAAGGAAGCCTAGACATTTCGCGGCGTAATTGGCGACATCGAATATGTGGTCATTCCAACGAAGGTTGTCATTAATACACATACCGAGAATGGAAAGTCTTTCGGTTGGGATATTATTTCTAGAGAATGTGATATGTTGACATTTAGTAGGGTTCAGGGATAACAGGGATAAACACACCAATTGGCGAAGCTATTAATGTCAGATTGAAGGAAAATTCTGTCTTGCTGACTGGTGATAGATTTATATATTTTCATATCATCAGCGTAGATCAGGATATTACTGTGATTTATACATGCCTTAACATCATTAATGGCAAGTATAAATAGAATTGGTCCGAGGTGACTTCCTTGGGGAACTCCAGACTGAGCTGTGAAAGATACAGACAACGATCCTCTAAATTTCACTTGATAAACCCTTGATCTAAGGTATGAATTAACCCATTTTATGAAACATGGTGGGAAACCAAAAGCCCTGACCTTAAATTCAAATATAAACTTTTCGCAAACAATTTGTTCAAAAAGCTTAGGGATACACGAAAGCTTTGAAATGGGCCTATAGTTAGTGATATCACCAAGTTCGCCTTTTTTAAATACAGGTGTGATAAAAGCACTTTTCCATAGATTAGGGAATTTACCAGTACTAATGGACAATTCAAACAGATACTTAAGATATGGACCAATTGTATGACTGCATTTTTTAAGAACAATCGGTGCAATGCCATCAGGATCTGATGAATAGTCAGTCTTCAGAGAAGAAATACATTTCAAAATTGTTTCCAAATCGAATGAGA